>JAPDNY010000004.1:84809476-86009476 GCA_029375565.1 Gekko gecko
CTAGCTGGCTAAAAAGAGACAAATGCTGCAATAGGGAAAAGTTCAAAAGTTTAATAGCAAAGGAACTTTGTAGCCTCTACCTGACATTCTTTAATGTTATATTCAAACCATAGATAAAGGTTAACTTCTTCTTTGTTTAACTCTGTGAGCTGTGTGTCTCAGGGAAAGACTTTGGGTCCCCCCTCCCTTTTCACATGTGTTTGCCTCCCTCCAGGACTACTAGGCTGAGTTCAGACTGGCAGTTTGAAGCAGGAGGGAGTCGTGGCAAAAAAGCCCCGGAACAAACTGTTCCGGGTTTTCCTGGTAACACTGCGCCGACTGATGTGGGAGCATACCAGGGAGGAGGTGTGAGGGAGCATTCACACTGTTGGCCCAAAGGTGCGGCTGTAAGGCGCAGCTTTCTTTTTTGCTAATCTGGAGATATGCACTTATGTGCACATGCACACAAGCAAAAAACACAGATTTTAGCATTCACACTGTGTTGGTGCGGGATATATGCCAGATAGACACGCTTTCTGGGGTTTGATACCACTTTTAACAGCTATCTTTTAAACTCAGGAATTAAGTGTTACAAAACGGGTTGAGTATGGCTGGGGAACTCCGGACAGATATGCTTTTGTGAACACCCCCTTTAATCCACTTGGACAAGAAGAGGGGGTTAATTTGTTGAGCCAGGTTTGAAGAAAAATCAAAAAACTTACTGGAAAAGGATGGGAATTTTTATCTCCCCGCTCCCACAAACTCACCTCTCAGCACCTGCACAGAAACACTGCTGCAGCCAGCCCTGCATCTCCGCAGCAGCCTCAGGTTCTCAAGAGGCTGGGTGGCCCTTTGCCACTGCCGTTGCTGTGTGTGGGGTGGGGGAAGTGGCCAGATAGCTGGGAGAGCCACTGTCATTGCTGGGGGGAGGTGGTAGGTGGCCAGGAGAGCTGCCATAGCTGTTGCTGGGGAGGGGATGGGCAGGCAGCTGAGAGAGGTGCTATTTATGTGGGGGGAGAACAGGTGGGTTGTCTGGAGAGCAACTGCCACTGCCATTGATGGGGGAGGGTAACTCTGCAGATACTAGCCAACAAGTATTTTCAAATACGTGCAATGCCCTGCTCATTTCTGAAACAGAATCAAAGCTTATAAGTATTTAAAAATTTCGTTATGATAGGCCTTTAATACAATGTGGAATGAAAAAGAGGAGTATTTAAGGGGAGGAAAATTAAATGTATAATATATGGAAAAGTCATGAAAAATAATAATTGTATTTAACAGCACACATTTTTAAGTTATTAAGCTAGAATATTTACACACATAGAGAACTTGGTATCAGTAGTACTATAAAAATCTCTTCTGCTTGTGTGATCTTTAGTTCCTGTGCGGGGGTGGATGCATCATCATCTTGCATCTCAGCTTTGACCATTTTGTCTTCAGTGACAGAGCCCAAGCTTCAGATGGTATTGCTCTGTGATTCCCTGACACACTCAACCCCCCTCAGCATATTATGATGCGTATCCAAGTGGGGGACTCAGTGAAGGAAGCCATGTCCTTCAATTTGTGAGACCCAAGCAAGACTTGTTAACAATAGGTCATTTTGGAGGACATTAATACTGGGATATCTAGTTAATATAGCAGAGTTTTGCCCAGTCAGACAGAAACATGATACTGAGTGCAGAAAATAAATCTCCCAAGAAGTATATTGCAAAAAAAGGTAAACTTACATGTACTCAGATAGATCCAGTTCACATTCAGGTTGCAGTCAAAAGAAGAGGGAGAAACCTAATCTAACGAGTTCTTTCCTTAAATAGTCAGCTTGTCCGGCATCATATGTATGGAAATACGAGGATCTTGTATCTACAAGAGAGACCAGCAGAGACATGTGTCTCCATGGAAGGCCATGTAAAAGGAGGGAGAGAACATAGGGGGAAGGGGGAGAGAGAGAGGAGGAGTCAGAGGGCAGGTCCCAGGTTAAGACAAAGAGAGGCATCCCATTTAAGAAGATAACACCTATACATACTTAGAGTGATATAGAAAAAAAAATGTCCAGGCATGCTGAGTTACTCACTCCAACAATTAATTCATGATTGCCATAATTTGGAAGTGACTTGAAGCACAACATATGGTCACAGTAAGGACTGTCATGGGGATCTTGTGTGCCAGATCATTGGAAAGTTGGGAGAAGGCGAATTCTAGAAAAAATAACTAGCTTCATGAGCTCACAAAACTAGCTTTATTCTGTTGGCTGTATATTACTCAAATATAAAGCTTACCTTGCACTTTCTATGCTTCACTGATAGAATCTTTTATTCAGTAGAAGATAATAATAGAAATCTGATAAGGCCAATGATGGAAGGCAGTAAATAATGGTGGAAATGTGAAACAAGTGTCAGTCAAGTTTCTGTATTCTTTTATTAAAAACAAAATTCTTGCCATGCTTTTTAGCAAAGATTTTATGCCTCAAAGCCTTTAAATACTTGTTAAACCATAGATGGTCCTTACTGAAATGGTTCACAACAATAATGCTTACAATAACGATGAGAACTGCCTAACACTACAAAATATTCATTGGCTTGATGGGCTTGGAGGGACTGCTATTGACTTGTAATTTCACTATTACTCCTGTGGAATGTTGAAAGGAAGTTGATCACTGATTGTTCATCATTGGAATAGACATTGCTATCCATGTTTATTTATATTTATTTATTTATTGTCAAATTTATACCCCGCCCTCCCTGCAAAGCAGGCTCAGGGTGGCTTCCAAATAACATACATATGAAATAAATATACATAATTAAAAGCAGAACAGTTAAAATAATATAATCCAAAGTGCTGGCAGCGATTAACATTTGAGTTAGATAAAATGTTATCAAGGATTTCCAACAGTAAATCCTTCTGCTCATCGACTCATATGACAACTGCTTGGTGGTAAGAGCTAGATGTACCTCTACTCATAGGCTCTCATGGCAGCTGCTCGATGGTAAAATTACGGGCCGGGTGCTACAGCAGCGGCAGCCCCTAATTAAATGCCTGGTGGAAGAGCTCCATCTTACAGGCCCTATGGAACTGAGAAAGGTCCCGCAGGGCCCTCATCTTCTCCGGGAGCTTGTTCCACCAGGTAGGGGCCACCACCAAAAAGGCCCCAGCCCTAGTAGCAGCTAGCCTGGCCTTCCTCAGGCCAGGGAGGGTCAGCCAGTTTTGAGACCCAGACCATAGTGCTCTCTGGGGTATATATGGGGAAAGGCGGTCCTGTAGGTATGTTGGACCCCGGCCATATAGGTCTTTCAAGGTAAGAACCAGCACCTTGAAGTGGATTCAGTATGCTATTGGCAGCCAGTGCAGTGTCCTTAGTGCAGGCTGGATGTGCTCCCATCTAGGGACACCCATCAACAACCTGGCCGCGGCATTCTGCACTAGATATAGTTTCCAAATCTGCAACAAAGGCAGCCCCATGTAGAGAGTGTTACAGTAGTCTAGTCTCAAGGTGACCATCATGTGGATCACTGTAGCTAGGTTGGCATGGTTGAGGAAGGGAACCAACTGCCTGATCAGCCTGAGATGATAAAAGGCCGACTTGGCAGTGGTCGCTACCTGGGTCTCCATGGTAAAGGAAGGATCCAGGAGCACTCCCAGACTCCACACCTCAGGCGCTGGGACCAATGAGGCCCTCCTGAAGGCTGGGAGTCGGATCCCTGCCCCTGAACCACCCCGACCTAGGCACAAGACCTCCATCTTTGCTGGATTCAGCTTCAGCTGACTCAGTCTAAGCCAACTAGCCATGGTCTGCAATGCCCGGTCCAAGTCTTCTGGTCCAGAATCTGACTGGCCACCTAACATCAGATGGCACCCCAGCCCATACCTCCAGGCAATCTGGGCAAGGGGGTGCATATAGATGTTAAATAACACTGAGGACAGCACAGCCCCCTGAGGCACACCACATTCAAGTGGGTGCCTTCTGGACTGCTGTTCCCTTAGTGCCACCCTTTGTCCCCAATCCTGGAGAAAGGACGCAAGCCACTGCAAGGTGAGCCCCTGGATCCCCATGCTGGCCAGGTGGTGGACTAATAGCTGGTGGTCGACCATGTCAAACGCGGCCGACAGATCTAACAACAGCAATATCGCCATTCCACCTCAATCCAGATGTCTTCGGAGGTCGTCAGTCAGAGTGACCAGCACTGTCTCTGTCCCATGACCTGGACGGAAGCTGGACTGGAAAGGGTCTAACACGGAAGCATCATCCAGAAAACCCTGCAGCTGTATCACCACCGCCCTCTCAATTTATTTTCCCAAATAGGGCTAATGGGAAACCGACCTGTAGTTGGCCAATTTGGCCAGATCTAAGGATGCTTTTTTCAGGAGAGAGCAGACCATTGCTTCCTTGAGTGCCCCAGGGAACTGCCCCTCTTAGAGTGACTTGTTGATAATCTCCCTTAGGGCACCTCGAAACCCCTCATGGTCAGATTTAATAAGCCAGGAAGGCCACGGATCAAGGCTGCATGAGGTTGGGCACACAGCTGTGAGTAACCTGTCAACTTCCTCCAGGCTGAGAGGGCTGAAGCGATCCAAGATCAAAATTGAAGACGTGCAATGGGCCTCAAGCTCGCTCACTGTTTCAACTGTGGTGGGGAGATCGCAGCGGAGCGCCAAGACTTTATCCACAAAATAGCTCGCAAAAGCCTCACGGCCAATGTCCAGTTCCCTAGCATTTGGTCTGCCCTGTGGCAAAGCTGTTAGTGACTGAATCATCCTAAACAATTGGGCTGGGTGAGAGCTAGCGGACGCAATCTCCGCTGCATAGAAAAAACTTCTTAGCGGTTTTGACTGCCATCTCATAGGCTTTCATAAACATCCTATAAGATGATCTTGTTGCTTCGTCTCGAGTTCAGCACCACCGTATCTCTAGCCGTCTGAGCTCCTGCTTCATCAGCCATAACCTCTGGGTATACCAAGGAGCCAGCCTAGTTCAGGGGCGTAGAGGGCACCATGGAGTGATCTGGTTGATGGCCATGGAGAGCCGGCTATTCCAGTCTTCCACAAGCTCATCTAACGAGCTGCCAGGGGGTAGTGGATCCCACAAGGCCATTTGGAGCCACACTGGGTCTATCTGGCTCTGCGGGTGAGCTAAAATACGCTTGCCACCTAAACGGGGTTGGGGTGGTATATTCAGGTAGGCCCCTAGGGCATGGTGGTCCAACCATGGGACTGCTGAAGTAGTAACCCGGTCCACTGTTACCCCCCCCTCAAAGATCAAATTGAGCAAGTCCCCAGCTAGGTGGGTGGGGGTCGTAACATATTGGGAGAGTCCCAGCACCAGGTCTGCTGCCTGAGTACAGGTCACGTCATCAGCATGGACATTGAAATCACCTAGGACAACTAGTCTAGGGTGTTCCAATGTCCAGCCTGCTACGGCCTCCATCAGGGATGGCAGGCTATTGGCCGGTGCATCAGGAGGTCAGTACACCAGCCAAATTGCCAAACTCTCCCCGACCTCCCAGACCAGGCTGGCACACTCAATGCCTGTGATCCTCCGAGGCAGAAGTGCCCAAAAGGAGTAAGCCTCCCAGATGAATAGAGCCACTCTTCCCCCCCGCCCCCTAGTCCAGGATTGGTAAAGGACCAAGAACCCAGGAGGGGCCAGTTGGGAGAGAGCCACTGTCTCCCCCTCCCTCACCCAGGTATCGGTCATGCACGCCAGGTCCACATTCTGCTGTTGCAAGGATTCCCTAAGGAACAACACCAATGTCGACAGGGGGATACAATTCCTAGCCCCACTGCCAACATCTCTCAGGATGGGATGCAGGCTGGAAAGGGACCGAGCTTCTCCATTTCTCTTCGCATGCTACTCTGCTTGCTCCCACCACTATACTTTCCCCTCCCCAGGAGCACCAGAATTCCCTGGCCTGCATCATTGCCCTCAGCGGTCTCTTAAATATGGCAGTCTCTTAAATATGTCAGTCCCTTAAATATGGCAGAGTTTAGGGCTTATGTTTGTATCTAAGTCTGCCATAAATATTAAAATGATATCAGACAAATGTTTTGTTTTGTTTTATCAGAGAATAATATGCCCTCTGTTTTGTTTTGGTTTTCCATTGCCTTGATTTTTCAATATAGGTACAATTTCAACATTGAGTGTTATCCCACCTGCTCTTACTGAGTGTAATTTTTCTTCAGCTGCCTTTCATATGACTTTGTCATTCTATTTAGTGGTGAAAAATCAGAAAAGACAGTCATTGATAAATAAACTACAAATATGGCTTGACATTAGTAAATGAGCTTCCGGCCATGTTTTGTCCTTTCCTTGCTGTTGCCTTCAGAAACTAGGCTACAGTAACCAAAACACTTTCTTAAATGTGAACATGTTTCATTGAAGTCAAGCTGTTTTGCAGGTCATTGGCACTTCTACCTCTGAAAGGTGTTAAATGTTGTGAGCAAGCAAATAAATTCTAAAACATGGCTTTTTGTGTGGGTGTTGGAAGCGCCATCCTATAAACCTAGCCTTCTGTTTCCTGAAGGGTAGCCTGTAAAGACTGACATGGGGTAATAGTTCCTCTGTCTCAGAACACTAACCATATTACCATTAGGTCTCTCTTATTTTTCACTCACAAGCTTTATTATTCTAGCCTTGGCCTGAATTCCTCACAGATACTTGGGTCTTATGAAATGTGTGTACATGGACATTGCTAATCTCAGGGCTGAGAGTTTGTGTTCGTCAGCTCAGAGAATATTGTGGTATCAGCTTAATTTGTAAATGTATTTTTCATATACTTTCCCCCTTTGTTAAAAGTGTATATTTCTAAAATATACATCTGACAATGCAATGCTTGGCATGTTTGCATAAAAATAAAACTAGCACAGGCACTTTTCCAAGAGCATCTGACTTAACCTGATGTAGGATGAACCTTCCTCAGAGAACCAGACTGGTTGCCCTTTATTTGTAAATCTGAAAGCTTATCTTCATTTTGAGCAAAGCCATCCTTTTACAACGCATATCTTAAGTTCATGAGCCTAATCACTGAACAGAATTAAGACATACATATGCAGTTAATATTCTCAAGCATTATCAGAAGACTTGTAATGCTGTTTGGTTGTACTCTCTGCAAGAATACACTCACTTTAAAATGTATGCAATAATGCTGATCTCTACGAAAGGATCAGACAAATCTAGAAGATACATCTATTAATAACTATTGGCAGTTAGCTAAATGGAACTGTGTTCAAAGATAGTATACCAGAGAAAAACAGTAAGACTGAAAGAAAAAGAATTTTGAGAGAGGAAAAAGAGAAATTTTGAGAGAGGGGACACAGATGATAGAGATATAACAGGAAATACACAGATGATAGAGATATAACAGGCAGTCATTACATTTTTTCCTCTTCTTAATAGTCTTTCCTCTAGACCAGGAGTGTCAAACATAAGGCCCAGGGGCCAGATCTGGCCCGTCCAGGTCTCCTATGCAGCCCATGAGCAATTGATGCAAGGGAGGGAGTGCTGGGGGTGGTGGGCAGAGCCACTCCATTATGGCTATAGCATAGCAGAACAACCTCACCTGCAGCAGTCAAGCATCGTGGGAGCATCTTCCCAGCATAGCACTGCTGCCTCTCCAGTCCGTCATTGTGGGTTTTCCTCTGCACCCCCCTCCCACCCCAGGGGTCCTTGCAGTGAGGACACACCAACTCGGAGCTTATCAGCTGCTGTCCTTTATATAGTTTCTATCTCCAGTGTCTGCCACTATGTTTTATGGCACACATGGCCCAGCCCAACAAAGAGACATTTATGTTAGATTCAGCCCTCATAACAAATGAGTTTGACACCACAACTCTAGAAAGAGTCTTACAAAAATCTTGCCATTTAGAAACAGCATATATAGTGAAAAGTACTGAGACTGATGAGTGATCTCAGCTCTCACATACTTTATTAGATCAGGAACAAGACAACTAAGCCGGCTCACAGGCCGGCTTTTATTCCCAAGTGAACCCATACCCCAAACACACACAACACCCGTGATTTGCTATTTACAGTTAATTGAGTTACCGCGGGCTCCTTGATTGGAAGAATGCGAGGAGCCTACAATCTATTGTCTAAAGGAATGAAGCTCAGGCCCTTTGCCTGACCACATGGCGGACCGATCTGAACTGGTCCAAGCACATGGTTGCCCCAAGTCCATGTTACTCCGTGGATACACTACACCCCTCCCCCCTTGGTCCACGAGGCTCCCACAGACAAAGTCCTTTAGATAAGTGGGAGGCTTCCGAACCCTTGTCGAGTGCCAGATAGCTGGAGCAGGTGAAGATGCCAGCACCTGGGTGCTGGTCAGGGACCTTACCGGTGCCAGTGACTGTTGAGTGGCCAGCGAGGCATTTCCCACGATGGTCGGGGCTTCTGGAGACGGAGTGATGGGTGCAGCAGCTGAGCTGTCCGCCTGGCTGGACTCTTGCGCCGTTTGCGGAGGCTGTGGGTCTATTACCTTGGAAGGTTCAGGGTCCTCGTAGTCGTCCAGCTCCCATGATGCCACTCGTCGGCAGAGCTGGTCGATGTGGCAGTGTACCATGGTGCCATCCTCGCAGGAGACCTCATACGAGCGGGGTCCCCTGACCCTTACCACCCTGGCCGGGATCCATGGTGGGCCCAAGGTGTAGCTTCTGGCATAGAAGGGATCCTCAGGAAGGAATCCTCTGCTTGCTCCCTGGTCCTCTGTGTCCGGCTCGCGCTCTGGGGCCCTATCCGGGTGTAGCCTGTCCAAGTGTGACATGAGGTGGCGACCCAGGAGAAGTTCTGCCAGGCTGCCCAAACAGGAATGAAGCCAGTCCGAGGAGTCGACCCGCCGTAGTGCTTCCTTTGTGGTGCGGACCATCCGCTCGGCTTGCCCGTTCGTGGCGGGGTGGAATGGCATGGAATGCACATGCCGGATGCCGTAGTAAGCGGTGAACTCCCAGTGTCAGGTTCAAAAGCAAGTAGGTCCAGGCATTCTTTTTCAAAAGAAAGGTTTTATTGGATTACAATGCTAAAACCCACAGTAGGAGGTCATTGTCAGGAATGGGAGGGCAAAAGCAATGCAAGCAAACTTATAGTGTGATGCATAAAGGCGACTAGTGAATAAGCTATGAGCGCGCGTGCGGGAAACTCCCGGCGGGAGATATACTTCATTAGCGGGAGATGACTCCCCCCCTCCCTTCACCTTCCCAGAACTGGAAAATTCTCATCAACACAAGAATAGCCCAAAGCCTACATTCAAGGCCACCGTGATAAGGAAAAGTGGCAGGGAAGACGCTCCCACGTTACTGCCTGCATACCTACGCAAGCGCAAAGCGGGTTAGGGAACACATAACAATGGATTCAGTGAGAAACATCAAATAAGCTTTTCTGACATTCTGCCCTTCCCAAAATACCACCCACCCACCACTCAGGAAGGAAAGAACAGAGGGGCCCCTGGTTTAGTCGGGAAGCGGGTGTGAAAATCCCTCAGTTGATCAGGTGCATTTATATCAGAGAGTTTCACCCATTCCCTGTGTTGAGGCCCAAAATGTACCCATTCAATAAGGTAATACAATTGTCCACGGAGAATTTTAGAGTCCAAAATGTCAGCTATTTCATAGTGCTCTTGAGCATCAACCATCAGTGGGGGCAGGGGTGCCGGAAGCTCTGGATGCCACTTAGTCGGGGGTGATGCCGGTTTGAGGAGGCTGTAATGGAAAATTGGATGAATAGCTTTTAGAGATTTAGGTAAATCCAGTTGAACAGTCACTTTATTTATACAGCGAACCACATTAAACGGACCAATATATTCCCAAGCCAGCTTTCGCGATTGCTGTGACAGCCTCAAGTTCTTAGTAGAAAGGTATACGGAATCCCCCGGCTGAAGGTTCCATCCACCCACCTGTTTTTTGTCTGCTTGTTTTTTATATTGTGCCTTGGCCTCATTTAAAGTCTCGACAATCATTGGCCAAAATTCCTGGAAAGATTTACACCATGCTGTGGCTTTCCCGCTAGACTCCCCTGGTTTCAAAAATGGAAGAGGGGGGCTGTCATAGCCCATGGCAGCTTTGAAGGGAGACATTTTTGTGGAGGCATGCCAAGAGTTGTTATACGCAAATTCTGCTAAAGGCAATAAATCTACCCAATTGTCTTGTTGATAGTTTGTGAAACATCGTAAATATTGCTCTAAAGTTTGGTTTACTCTTTCTGTCTGCCCATCGGTCTCCGGGTGATATGCACTGCTGAGGGCACGTTCAATACCCATGAGGGTCATTAGTTCCGTCCACAGTTTGGAAACAAATTGAACCCCCGGTCGGAGATTATTTTGAGCGGCAAAGTGTGAAGCCTGGCAATGTGCTGGATGAAAGCTTTTGCCAGGATTTTCGCTGTTGGCAGGCTAGCAAACGGTATAAAGTGAGCCTGCTTAGAAAATAAGTCTACCACCACCCAAATGACCGTCATATGTTTGCTGGGGGGAAGATCAGTGATAAAGTCCATGGAAATCACTTCCCATGGTCGACTCGGGGTGGGTAACGGCTGCAAGAGACCTGGGGTTTTTCCTGCTCTAGTCTTGCAACGGTTGCATGTAGGGCAAGATTGGATGTAGAGGGATAAATCCCGTTTCATTCAGGGCCACCAGAAAGTGTGCTGCAATAGGTGTAGTGACTTCACATACCCAAAGTGTCCAGCAGATTGCGAGTCATGGGCAGATTGTAGTACCTGCGATCGTGTACTTTCTGGAACAAACATTTTATTGCCCTTGTACCAGCAACCATTTGGTTTGCATTCTACATCGTCCCGAGCTTTTAATTCAACTGACTCTTGTTCAGTGATGTCAGTGGCAAATTGACTTTCCCATGGCAGCCTCTGACTTGGGGTTAATGGTTGTGATTGCCGGGTTTTGCGGGTTACAACTGCCCCAACTAGTTGTTCTGGGGTAAAAAGGGTCTCTTTCACCTCCGTTCTTTTACTGAGGTGCTGGGGGAGGCGTGAGAGAGCATCTGCCAGATGATTGGATTTGCCCGGGAAATGGTGAAGGGTGAATTGGAACTTAGAGAAGAATTCAGCCCATCGGAATTGTTTGGCATTTAAGTTCCAAGGCTTTCGAAGTACCTCAAGATTCTTATGATCAGTCCAGATTTCAAAATGTACTCGGGACCCTTCCAACCAGTGCCTCCAGGTAATTAATGCCAGGCGTATGGAGGCTGCTTCCTTGTCCCAAATGGGCCAAAACCTCTCCGTATCATTAAACTTTCGGGATACATAGGCAAGAGGGTGCAGTTGCCCCTGGGCATTCTCTTGCAAGATCACCCCCCCATTGCGGTATCTGATGCGTCTACTTGGACAATAAATTTTTTGGTCTCATCTGGGTGTGCTAACACGGGTTCGGACGTGAATAACTGTTTCAGTTGTTCAAATGCTTCCTGACATTGGGAAGTCCAGTCCAAAGGGGCCCCTGGCCTAGAGGCCTTCACCCCTCTCCCTTTAGTCTTTAGGAGGTCTGTGAGGGGGAGAGCTACCTGGGCAAAATGAGGCAGGAATTGACGGTAAAAATTGGCGAAACCGAGGAAACTCTGGAGCTGCCTCCTAGTTTTGGGGGTTCCCAAGCTAACACATCTTGGATCTTTTTTGGGTCCATTTCCAATCCATGGGAGGATATGCGGTACCCCAAGAAGTCAATGCGACTTTGGTGGAATTCACACTTTGACAACTTAACAAACAGTTTGTGTTCTAACAACGTCTCCAAGACTTCCTGAAGCAGCTTGGTGTGAGATTCTTGATCTGGGGTGTAGACCAAGATATCATCCAAGTAAACAACCACCCCCTTGAACAAATAGGGGTGCAACACCTCATTTATTAAGTTCATAAAGACCCCAGGTGCCCCTTGCAATCTGAAGGGCATAACCCGATATTCAAATTGTCCCAGTGGTGTGTTAAAGGCAGTCTTATGTTCATCACCTTGCCTAATACGGACCCGAAAGTAGGCATCACGTAAATCCAATTTAGAAAATACCTTCCCCTTCACCACGTCCGCCAGCAAGTCCTTGATGAGGGGCATGGGATAGGCATTGGTTGCTGACACTGCATTAAGACCCTGGTAATCGGTGCACAGTCTCAGCCCCCCGTCCTTCTTTTTACAAAACAACACGGGTGCTGCGAACGGGGACGATGCGGGCCGGATAAATCCATGGGCCAGATTCTTATCAATGAATCTGCGTAGTTCTTCCTTTTCCATGGGACTCATAGCATAAATCTTCCCTTTTGGCAATTTGTGGCCAGGAAGAATTTCAATCGCACAGTCCGAGTTACGGTGAGGAGGTAGTTCATCAGCTTCCTCCTCCTCAAACACACGGGCCAAATATCGGTATTCCTTGGGAATGCGGTTAAGGTCCTCAGTGGCTAGGCAGGCCCGTGGGGGATCATTGCTTGGGGGGTTTCCCCACCCTGGGTCCCATTTATATTCTGCACATTTCGGGGAGATAAATCGCACGGTCCCCTCATCCCAAAGTATATATGGATCATGTCCATGTAACCACGGGCTGCCCAACACTAATGGGAACTGGGCTTGGGGGGCTATTACAAAAGAACGTAGCTCCCAGTGTTCCCCGGTGCCTACCCTTAATGGAATAGTTTCAAATCGACATGGTTCCTTCATTGGTGACCCATCCATTTGGGTAAAGGTAATTGGGTCTTTTAAACTGACAACCGCTGCCTCGAGTCCCATTACTAGTGATGGGTTCATCAGATCCCTCCCGCACCCCGAGTCAATGAGAGCTCGAACCCTAATGTGGGTCATCATTGCTGGATTCATTATAAGTACAGTCACAAAGAAGAGAGAGGGGTAATTGATCACCAATTTAGGCGCCTCAGGGGCAGGGTCCTGTTGTGTAGCGCCACTCACAAACAGGACCAATTCGTTTCCCTGCATCTCACTCTCCTCGTCTTCCAACATCATGGCGTCCGCCGGGTCGGGGTTGGCAAAAAGGGCCCGTGGGTTGCGTGGCTTTGCTGTGCCCTTCCTCGGAGTAGGAGTTGTCCAGCATCTGGGTTCCTCTTGGGGTAGGGCTCTGCTGGAATCCCCTCTGGAGCAGGATGCTGCAAAATGCCCCTTCTCTCCACATCGCAAGCACAGGCCCTGTCGCATGCGCTGGTCTCTCACCCCAATCTGGGTGGAGATTGGCCTGGTCCTGCTCTGGACCGCCGAGGTGCTCGGACGGTTGTTTCCTAAAGATAAGTCCAGTTTCATAACACGCAAGCGGCTTTCAGCTTTTTCGGCTTCCTCCATCCATCCTTGGAGGGTGCGGGGCTCCTTAGAGCTGAGAACATTGTTGTGGACATCTACTGCTAGTCCCATTCGGTATTGTTGGGCCAGCACAGCGTCAGTCCAGTCTCGAATTTTCACTGCATGCCGTTGAAATTCTCGTGAATACTCCCGCACGGTCAGTTTGCCTTGTTTGAAAGTGCGAAGGAAAGCTTCCACTTTTTGGGCCGCCCCCGGGTCCTCAAAACGATTTCTCAAAGCCCACATGAAGTCATCAACATTCCCCAGCTCTGCCGCCTCCAGATCGTGGAGGGCTACGTACCAGCTGGTAGCACTTCCCCAGAACCTTGAAGCGATAAATTCCACCTGTTGTTCTTCATCCGGGAACACATAGCCCCATCTCTGTACGAATTTCCCGACTTGTAATATGAAAAAAGACACAGTCTCGGGGTCCCCGTCGAATGTAATCTCCAGCATGTCCTTGGGGCATATTACCGGAGGAACGGGGCCCACTACGGGTGCTGGGGCTGGCTGCGGGAGGGGCGCTGGAGCTGGGATCGGAGGCGGGGGCAGAACCGTGGCTGGATAGGTCCTGGTTGCCCGGGCCCGGGTCCTCCCAGCAATGGGCCGGCCGGCAGAGGTTGGCCAGGAGCTGGCTGGCCTGGCGGCCCCGGGGCTGGCAGGCCAGGAGCTGGCTGGCCTGGCAAAACTGGTGGTGCGGGTACTGGCGCCAGTCTTGGTTGAGTTAGCGGGTGGGCTCGAATTGCTTGATCCATCATCTGTGGTAGGGATTGCATTAGCTTGCCCATGTCCCGCATCAAACGTCGGGTATCATCTTGAATAGAGTCGATGCGAGCATCCGCATCGGGGCTAGACCCCGATCTGGGAGATCCATGCGACATCCGTCCTTGGGGAAGTCCAAAGCTTCCTCGTGGATCCAATAAGCTGTCCTGGCTCTGGCTCCCTGGCATGGACCAGGTCATCTGGGTAGTATCCAACAGGTTCTTAGTCCAATCGCGCGACCTTCTGTAGGTCACCCCCTTGTCCCACGGGGTTGGGGCCCCTGGGACGTAGGTTCGTGGGACCGCTCCTCCATGACTCTGCGTTGGCCCGGCCGGGCTGTAGATCGGGAGAGTGTACGAGGCTCCCACTGTGCTGATCAAAGGAGGGGTGACCGGTCCAGCCGTGGAGCACGGGACCACAGCTGTTGTTACCGGAGTCGTAGTCACTGGAACAACGGTGGTAACCGGAATGGTGGTCACTGGAATTGCCACGGTGGTGACCGGGACCGTGGTTACCAGTGTGGTAGTCACTGGGACTGTTACCGGTGTTCCCCCCCAGCCCCGCTCATCGTGGTAGAAGGCAGGTGCTGAAGGTGGGGAATTGATGAAAGGATTCCTGACAATTTCTGTCAGGTTCAAAAGCAAGTAGGTCCAGGCATTCTTTTTCAAAAGAAAGGTTTTATTGGATTACAATGCTAAAACCCACAGTAGGAGGTCATTGTCAGGAATGGGGGGGCAAAAGCAATGCAAGCAAACTTATAGTGTGATGCATAAAGGCGACTAGTGAATAAGCTATGAGCGCGCGTGCGGGAAACTCCCGGCGGGAGATATACTTCATTAGCGGGAGACGACTCCCCCCCTCCCTTCACCTTCCCAGAACTGGAAAATTCTCATCAACACAAGAATAGCCCAAAGCCTACATTCAAGGCCACCGTGATAACGAAAAGTGGCAGGGAAGAAGCTCCCACGTTACTGCCTGCATACCTACGCAAGCGCAAAGCGGGTTAGGGAACACATAACAATGGATTCAGTGAGAAACATCAAATAAGCTTTTCTGACACCCAGGAGGTAAAAGAGGTGCTGTTGTCGGTGAAAATCTGCCCCTGGGACGGCCCCGCGAAATCCAGGTGAAGCTGGGACCAGGGACGATGGGAGGACTCCCAGGCTCTCTCTGGAGCTCACGATGAGTCGGGGCGTGAGGCCTGGCAGGGCTGGCATCTTTTTACTTTGTCCTCGATGTCCTTGTTGAGGCCCGGCCACCAGATGTAGCTTTGTGCTAACGCCTTCATTCGGACCACCCCTGGGTGATGTTCGTGTAGCACCTCTAGAACACGATGTTGCAGCGGTGCTGGAATCATCACCTGGCCTCCCCCACATTAAGCACCCCTTGTAAAGGGACAGTTCATGTTTACAGGCACTGAATGGGGCAGACTCAGGGCCCTCCTTGGCCACTGGCCACCCCCTCCCCACCCAGTCCACGACTCGGCAGAGAACAGGATCCCGAGCCGTGTGGCAGGCCACCTCCTGCATGTGGACTGGACTGTCAGGGACCATCTCCACGAGGGCGATCAGATGCTTGGGTGCGGGGTCAGGGTCCGCGGATGGCAGGGGCAGGCGGCTAAGGGCATCTGCGTGCCCCATCGCCTTCCCAGGTCTGTGGGTGAGGGAGTAAGAGTACCCCGCCAGGAAAATGGACCATCGCAGGACCTGGGGGGATACCATTTGCAAGGTCTGACGATCCGCAGCGAGGAGTCCCAGCAGCGATTTGTGGTCTGTAATGAATTCGAAGGGCCGGCCATAGAGGTAGTGATGAAACTTCTGGACCCCCGCCACAATAGCCAGCGCCTCTTTATTGATTTGTGCATAGTTGCGCTCTGCCGATGGCAAGGTCCTTGAGTAGTACATGACTGAAACCTCCTGGCCGTCTGGTAACTGGTGGCCCAGGACCGCTCCGACCCCATAGGGGAAGGCGTCGCAGGCGAGGACCACTGGAAGTGACTCCAAGGAGTGGTGAAGGACCGCGTTTGAGACCAGCAAGTCCTTGACACTTTGGAATGCCGCCGCGTGCTTAGGTCCCCAGACCCAGGGCACATCTTTGTCGAGGAGGCAGTGGAGCGGCTCCGTCATGGCCGCCTTGAGGGGCAGGAACACATGATAAAAATTAAGCAGGCCAAGGAAAGCCTGCAATTGAGCCTTGGAGGAGGGTGGGGGGGCTGCATGATGGCTTTCACCTTGTCGTCTGTGGGGTGGATCCCTTGCGCATCCACAGCGAACCCCAGGAACTCGATGCGGGGCACGCCCAGGAGGCATTTCTCCTTCTTTACTTTCAGCTCGGCAGTGTCGACTCTCTGTAGGACCTGACAGAGGCGGTCCATGAAGGAGGAGGTGTCTGGCGCCGTGACGATGACATCGTCTAGAAAGGGCTATACTCCAGGGATGCCTTTTAGGAGAGAGTCCATAAAAGATTGAAAAATCTCCAGAGCTACACAAACCCCGAACTGAAGCCTCGTGACCCGGAAGGCCCCCTTGTGCATGACAACTGCAGTGGTGTCAATGGGCAGCTGTTGGTAAGCCTGTGCCAGGTTGAACTTACCAAAGATCTTGGCCCCCGCCAGCGAAGCGAGGGCGTGGCTTACCAACAGAACTGGGTACGCGTGGTCCTGCAAGGCCTTGTTTATTGTGCACTTGTAGTCAGCACAAATCCGCACATCCCCGTTAGGTTTGACGGGCGTTACTATGGGGGTCTCCCAGCATGCGGATGCGACCGGCTCCAGCACCCCTTGCACCACCAGGTGATCAAGCTCTGCCTCAATTTTTGCTCGCATCGCAATGGGGGGAACCCTAGCCTTTATCCGAATAGGCTGTACCACCGGGTCCAGATCAAGCAAAATAGGGTCCCCGGTGTATTTTCCTAGAGTCCCATCAAACACCTTGAGGAATTCCTGGCACACCACTTCCCAGTCTGCCACTTGGATCTGGTTCAACCCCGTTATCTGGAGACCCAGGGGTTTGAACCACAAGAGTCCCAATAGGCTGGAGAGCTGTCCCTCCACCACCAAGAGAACCCTTTGAATTGGACCTTGAACTTGCCCCAGCCTCAGACGGCCACAGGGTTCTTATTAAAGTCCCGCAAAACCAGACCCTGTGGCTTGTGCAACTGGGGTCCCCCATTCGGGCATAGGGCATGGAGGGTCTCCATCGATATGATCGAAAACGAAGACCCCGAATCAATCTCCATTTCACAGGGGGACCCTTCAATCCAGACAGTCACATGCACTTTGTCTGGGCTGTTAGGGGGCAAGTTACGTACCGTTTGTTGGTGGTGGACCGAAACGGTGTGAAGATCATCAGCTTTGAGGTGCACTGTGAGGGTTGTCCGTTGGCCTTTGGAGCAGCAGACCTTCTCGATGTGCCCCGTTTTGTTGCATGCCCGGCAGATCGCGGTGTGAAATCGACAGGTCCGTTGCTCATGAGCATTGCTGCAGCTCGCGCAGGCTACGGATGGTTGGGACTTGGCCTCTCGGGTCTGCTGAGGTCACTGGGATGGTCGGTGGCGTACCTGGAGTACCTCCTCATTGTCTGATATGTCGGACCTGTGCATCGCTTGTGTATGGTGGACCGCCGAGCCTAGGCAGTCTTGGTGGACCTTTTCATAAGCTGCGGCCTCCTGGATGGCCTTATCCAAGGTGAGGTCGTTGTTGCTGGCCAGTTTCCACCACAGTTTGGGCTCGCGGAGGCCTACGAGGAACTGGTTGAGCAGCATGTCCGCGAGGCTTGGAAACTCGCATCTCATGGCTGCTCACCGAAGGCCCACCAGAAAATCTGTGGTGGACTCGTCTGGCCCCTGGACCCTTGCGAAGAACCCCAGCCACTCCATGAACTTGGTGGGCTTGGGAGAGAAGTTGTCCGTTAGAGCCTTCACTAGCACTGCATAAGACTCTCCCTTGGTGGTCCTGGGGTTGATGAGATCCTGCAGGAAAAGGAGGGTATCTATGCCGCAGAGGAATAGGGCCTTCTTCTTTGCTGCGTCCACCACATCGTGATAACTGAAATGGTTCTCCAGGGTCTCCAACCAGGCATCCCATTTCTGAGGCTGGGAGATGTCGAAGGCTTGGAGGTGGAGGCACGGCCATCTTACCACGGTTAGGCGAGTTGTAGTGGCCGGGTACGAACATCAAAGCTGGGTGGGAGGCACGCTGCTCTCAGGGTCAGTGGTGAGGCTCGGGAGCGGTGCAGTGAGCGGCTGGCTCAGTGCGAAGCTCAGGAGCATTGGCGGCTTTGGGTGTGGTGAGCAGTGCGTTGCTGCTCTCAGGGTCAGCGGTGCGATGCTCGGGAGCAGTGCGATGAGCGGCGGGGTTTGATGCGATGCTCTTCTTCGTGGTCGTTGTTCATGGAGGGAGTTGGCATCCCATCCTCATCGCCAGTGAAAAGTACTGAGACTGACGAGTGATTTCAGCTCTCACATACTTTATTAGATCAGGAACAAGACAACTAAGTCGGCTCGCAGGCCAGCTTTTATTCCCAAGTGAACCCACACCCCAAACACACACAACACCCGTGATTTGCTATTTACAGTTAATTGAGTTACCGCAGGCTCCTTGATTGGAAGAATGCGAGGAGCCTACAATCTATTGTCTAAAGGAACAAAGCTGAGGCCCTTTGCCTGACCACGTGGTGGACCGGTCTGAACTGGTCCGAGCACATGGTTGCCCCGAGTCCATGTTTCTCCGTGGATACACTACATATAGTTAATGTGTTCTTTAATTGTCCTAGAATGTGATATAAAGTGATTCAAATTATACCACTGACAGGAAGCTTGCCAATATTTCAGACCTAACTGCACTGATTTACTGCTGGGAAAAGTAGGGCAAAGCATAGGAAGAGCATTCATTAAAAAGGACTACCATATAGTATAGGTCAATCCTGTACCAGGGCTGTAGCTCAGTGGCAGAGCATCTGCTTGCCATGCAGAAGGTTCCAGTTTCAGTCCCCAGCACCTCTAGTTATAATGACCCAGCCTACACAGTGGAGGAGGAGGTCCACTGGACCCAACTGCCCGGCCGGAGGTGAGATCCAGCACCTGCACCCCACCCCATCCCTGTCAAGGAGTCCGGACAACACGAGTGTGCCAACTGCAGTGACAAGCATGACTGGAAAAACTTGTTGCTTTCGGAATGTGGTCTGCAGGAGCAGTGGCCGCACGGGACACATTGCCCAGGCCTGCCATTCCCGGGGGTCCTGAGCCCCACTGTCACAATCCCAGCAGGGCCGCTGGTCCACCACACATTATGAGGATGACGCATCCCACGATGAGCTCTACCTCCTGGCATACAAATAATCAGAGCAGGTACTGCGGCTTCCAAGCCAGACCTCAGCCCCAAAAATCCAGGTCCAGATCAAAATGGAGGGGTCCCCTTGTTCCATAGAGCTGGATCTGGCTCCATGGCCTCCATCATTTTGGTGGAGACCCTTAAGGGACTGTGCCGGGGGGGTCCCCACTTATGCCCTTCCCCTGTGACTTTCAGAGGAACCATGTTCCTGTCCTGGGTATAGGAAGCTTCTGGGTCCAGTACCGGGGCTTTGAAGACTACTTGGACTTAATTGTAGTTGAGGGCAACCTCGTCAGTCTCTTGGGCCATGTGTGGCTTGCCCCTTTGGGCATCTCAATTGAGGGTGTCCAGCTCTGCGCCCCACAAGTCTTTGGTGAGATATGCCAAAAGTTCTCAGCTGTATTCGACAGGACTCTAGGGTGCTACACGGGTCCTCCCATGTCACTGCAGCTCGACCTGCAAGTGGCCCCCATCCACATGTGTTCCAGGAAGGTCCCTTTTGTGCTCAAACCTAAAATAGATGCAGAACTGGACCACCTCGTAGAGCAAGGGATCCTGGAACTGGTCTCCCACGTGGCATGGGAGACCCCTATAGTCACCCCCATGAAACCAAATGGGGACATCTGCATCTGCACGGACTACAAATGTACATTAAATAAGGCTCTTCAAGACCACGCCTATCCAGTCCTGGTAGTGAGCCACGTGCTAGCCACTTTGGCAGGGGTGAAGATCTTTGGCAAACTTGATCTTGCCCAAGCATACCAACAGCTCTTGGTTGATGAGGCAACTGCTGCAGCACAAACAATAGTGACACACAGGGGAGCTTTTAAAGTAAAGAGACTGCAGTTTGGGGTGAGCGTGGCCCCGGGGCTCTTCCAACATCTGATGGATGTGCTCTTAAAAGGGATCCTGGGTGTCATGCCATTCTTTGATGATGTGTTAATCACTGCGGTGATGCCAGATGTGTTCACTGCCCAACTGCACACTGTCCTCTGTCGTTTCCATGATGCCGGCCTGAAAGTTAAGTGGGAGAAGTGCCTGTTGAGAGTACCGTCCATCAATTTCCTGGGTTTCACAGTTGACGCGGATGGCCTACATCCAGCTAGGGACAAAATAAAGGCAAGTGTTGAGGCTCCCCCCCCCAAATCAAAGGCAGAACTCCAGGCGTTCTTAGGACTCTTGAACTTCTACCATGCCTTCCTCATCCACAAGGAGGTGGTAGTGGAACCCTTGCACCGCCTCTTGGACAAGCAAGCCCCGTGGTCTTGGGGGCCCCACCAGGCTGCCGCTTTCAAGGGGGTCAAAGTGCTTTTAATATCTAACAAGGTCCCGGTGCATTTTGACGAATCACTACCAGTGGTTCTGGCCTGTGACACTTCCCCTTATGGCATGGGCGCAATGTTAGCCTACCGTCTCCCAGATGGGCAGGAGGTGCCCATCGCGTATTACAGTGGGCCCAGAATTTACAGCTTTCACGGCTCACTGGGATGAGTTGTTTGCCCACAAGGGATGCCTACTGTGGGGGGACCACGTGGTAGTCCCCAGCACCCTGCGGCACTGAGTTCTGACAGCCCTTCATGAGGCATATCCCAGGATCATCCACATGAAGGCCCTGGCCAGAAGCCATGTTTGGTAGCCAGGGATCAATGCAGAAGTTGAGGATTGGGTGAAGTGCTGTCAAACGTGCCAAGCAGTCTGGCCCAATCCATCCAGCGCATCCACCGAAGCCTGGGAGTCTACCCGGACACCATGGTCTAGGCTACACATAGACTTTGCCAGGCTGATCCGTGGACTGATGTTCCTGGTCACTGTGGACTCATACTCGAAGTGGCTGGAAATTAGCCTGGTCTCCGCCAATTCCATCAGGGCCATGATCCAGGCACTCTGCAAGATCTTCGCAACACATGGGCTGCCCGACACCATCATCTCGGACAATGGGACAGTGTTTACAGCAGAGGAATTCCAGGAGTTCCTGCACAGCAACCTGAACCGTCAAGTGAGGTCTGCTCCGTTCCACCCCGCCACCAATGGCCATGTGGAGTGGATGGTGTGTACCGCCAAGGAAGCCCTCAGCTGCCTAATGGAGGGAGACTGGGAGTTCCGCCTGACCCATTTCCTATTAGCGCAAGAGACAACCCCAAACCTGGGCACCAGCCGCTGCCTGGAAGAACTCCTGATGGGTTGGAGACCCGCGATCCTCTTGGACAGACTTCACCCAGACAGATCCTCGGAGTTGTGCAACCTGTCAGAACAGGGGGAGGCACCACGGGGGTTCTTTCCAGAGGACCCTGTGTACATCCGGAACTATGAGAGGGGTTCCACTTCGCTAGCTGGCCGTATCATCCATCCAATGGGTCCCGTGTCTTACGACGTCTCCATGGAAGATGGCCAGGTCCTGCAGAGGCATGTGGATCAGCTAAGACAGTGCCTGCTCCCGGCGTTGGAGAACACCACGGTGTCAGGTACTGTGGACACAGACCTGCCAGACAGCCCCAACCATGCCACGGCTGACAGTGAGTTCCCAGAGCAAGCTCCTGCCCCTGTGACCCAACCAGAAAACATAATGCCTGCCTCCACCTCAGCACCTGAAGAGGCCCCTCCACAACTGCGGCCAAGCGTCCAGGTGAATCCACCCACCAGGGCTCCCGACACCCCGGTTCCTGCTCCAAGGCAGTCTGTGTGGGAGTGCTGGCCCTCAGCCTATCTCAAGGACTATGTCACCTAGGTGGGCTAGAACTACGGGGGAGGGGTGTTATGTCCATGGACCACCACTAGGCGCCAGTGGGCTGCAACTGGAGCTTGGCTCCAAAGGACAATAGGGACTAGGATCCTGAGACTCCTAGTTAGCACCTATAGGAACTGTGGTGAGAGGTTTAAACCCTCCAATGGGACCTATGGGTGTCACCCCAGGGACTGTATATAGTTGGCCGTCTTGGCTGTTTATGTTATGTGTGTTGTGTGCAAGTAAACTATGGCTGATAATCACTGAGAGTCTGTCTTCGCTATGCATCAAACCCAGTACACAACAGATTCATTTTAAGGCAGTTACATATGCCACGTTGTGTCCCTCAACATCCACACCTTCCTACTGTTTTAATATACTGTATAATGATGATTGCCCAAACCAAAGGAGACTTAGCACACCTTAAACTAGCATAAAGTTACATTGAGTAATGCCTACTTCATCAGGTATATGAACTGGGTCCTTACTAGGCAGGCATGGGTATGTGTGTGTTCATAGTACATATGAGGAAATACAGAAAAAAGTGGCAAAAAGCAGGATCAAAAGGCCATAGAATGTAGGAAATACAAGATAAGGTGTAATTATGTACAATTCAAGCACAATCAAGAAAAGTACAGACCATTCAGAATTGAATGAACTGAGGAGAATACAATCCCTCTAGCTTTACTATGTTGCCTCCCTCCTAATGGCTGAAAAATTCCACATTTTTCTTAAGTCATTGGGAAATGGGATCACATCTCTTAGTCAACTGATTCAACAGTTTAATGTTAATGTCCTTCTTTAAAGTTCTTTCACTGAAGATTATCAGGTGCGTTCTGGGAGACAGAAATATTCTCCCAATGAACTCTGAATATGGCTGCTTTTGATGTCAGATTTTTTTTTAAATGATCCTTTTTCATAGGGACTCAGCCATTTGTAGAGAACAAAAAGTCATTGTTGACACATGAGAATGTGCAAGTGGATGCAAATGGACAAGCAAGTTGACATACTGGAGAATGAGCAAGTGGATGCATCCAAAGTAGTATATTTAATATTACTAGCATTGCAATACAGATGGCAGCCTCCAGGTGGGATCTGGGGATCCACTGGAATTACAGCTCAACTCCAGGCTACAGAGATCAGTTTCCTGAGAGAAAATGGATGCCTTGAAGGGTGAAATCTATGGTATTGTACCCCATTGATGTCCCTGTCTTCTCTAGGCTCCATGCTCAAATCTCCAGGAGCTTCCCAAACTGAATCTGACAACCTTAACACCCCCCTCCCCCGCATCCCCTGCTGGTGGCCAGAGATGAACTGGCAACTCTACAGTGCAATCCTATGCAAAGTTACTTCATTCTTAGTCAACTGATATCAGTGGTTTTAGAGTGGATTAAGTACGCACATTCCTGTAAAAATATTGCCTGAATGGTTACGGGGAGAGAGATGGTCAGTGTTTGCAGTTGTAGGGTCTGGTTCCTGTGTTCATGCATTTGTTTTGTAGCTGTTGTTGGTAAGAAACTATTTTATCTTTTCTCTGGAAGCAAGGAAAGGGTGATACATAAAATGTTGAGTATAGATGTAGGTTAAATACCAGTAGAACACCACTAGGTTTACACCAGTAAAAATAAGGAGGAGCCAATACAATAATTATCTGTTTTCTTCAATTCCTAAAGATATCATTGTCATTGATTTTACTATCGGAGGACACAAGAATAAATGTTTAAATAAATAATTAAATAAATCAAAGTAAAGTAAAATCAAAGTGAGGACATTCAAATTGAACTAGACACTTCACAAAATCCATTCTTATTGTTTAGAATAAAGTTGACTCAATTTCCTTTTTTCTGCATTTCTTTGAGTTTAATCCCTCCAACTTTTTCCTGGTAGAAGTGGAATCCTGCTCTCTCCTTCCCCTCCCAGCAGCACCTTAGGACTGTGAAAATTTGACACTGGGGTTCAGGAGGCCCTTACAGATAAAGAGTGACAGGGGTTGTGAGTCTGCAGTAAGGAGTAGAACTGGGCGACATTGCTCTCTCTACCCTCCACCTTCTGTCAGCAGAGTGTCAGCTGGATACAGCCCAATAATATATGAATATTCAAGTCCTGCAAAATGGTTCAGTTTTCATTTACTCTGCACATAAGAAACACAAAAGTTTGTTATATGTTGATATGGTATTAGATATAAAAAACAAAGCGCCCCCCCCCAACAAGAAACTGTTAGATCCAATAAAAGGTCCAATAAAAAGCATTGTCTTATCTGCTTTATTAGTTTCAGACTCTCTTTTCTTCATATTAGCCAAGCATTATTAAGGGTGTTTTGAAGGTATTGTATTTAGTAATGGTTCATTAGGTCTGATCAGCATTCCAGTTCTTGGCATACCACCTCATTATTCCTAACACATGACTCATAGAAGGTGCTGGAAAGAGGTCTAAATTCCTAGTGCTTGGGCTCTGCTATTTGTGATTTTTATGTAGCTCCAGTTCATTATTAAGAGCATTTCAAATACATCACTAAAAATATATATTTTTTAAAAAAGTTCTATATTGAAATAACTTCAGAGTAGATAACTTCTCAAGCCACTGAAATCAGTAACTGCTCAGTGAAATGAGGTATACTTTCACCCTTCCCTTTGGGGCTTTTCTGGTTTATTAAATAATGCCAGATAGTCCATCTCTTAGAATTTATATATGCACATAAAATTCCATGCATCCGAAGCTGTGAACCTAAGCCTGTTTACTGGGAAGGAATGCCTACAAATGCTAATAGGAAAAGTTATTGTCTGAACTAAATTAAGGTAGTTCACCACTGTGAAAAGTGACAATGCAATGTACTTAATAGACAACTTCAGTGTAAGAAGGGTCTTTTCTTCATTTTTAGATATTATTGCACATGGCAGTACTATGCTGGTACAGTCTTGCACCAACTTGGTGAATAGTAGCCAGAATGTGGGACTTGCATTTGTGAGCCCTGAGACCTAAAATCTGCTCAAAACATTATGGTGATGCACAATGACCAGAAGAATAAAATTTGGTCTGAGAGGCCCATCTTGCTTTTGCCATGAATGAATTATGGGGCTTTAAGCAAACGAGTAACTGTCTCCCTGACTCATCTCTTGACTCACAACATGGGGATAGTAATAATGGCCTGCTTTACAGGGTGTTGTAATTAAAGCCAGATAATATGTGTGTGCAATTGCATGTGCACTGAGAGTCCAGATGATACTATATGAATGTTAACTGCTATCATTTATTGGCAACCGTATGCAACCTACTGTCTTATATTGTAGCCTACCTATCAATCTGACAAGGTGACCATAACTGTTTCTCAGAGCTCCTTGGAAGAAGAATAGGATTAAAAGTAAAAATAAAATGATAAATTGTCATTTGAATAGTGCCATCCTAAGCAGAGTTACACCCTTCTAAGTCCTTTGAAGTTAATGGGTTTAGAAGGTTATAACTCTGTTTAAAATGGCCCTATAATTCTTCTAAAGACAAGTGGGATAAACTTGTCCACTTATACTCATTTGTTTTGCTGATACATGGTTGTGGTCTGTCAGGGAGATGTAACCTCTTGAAAGCCCTTAAGGGTCATTCAAGATACCATAGGTAGTCTACCCCCCCCTTGCCCTCACATTCTTTCCTGCCTTCTGTGTCCTTCTTTTAAGTATTGGAACAGACATGTTAATAGCTGATGTTGCCTGAATACACAATGAGAAGAGAAGGTTCATGTTAAAATATTCAAAACAAGAATAATAGAATGCCCTGAGCATGGGACTCTCAATTATCCAGCTGGGGTGGAGAACTACCAGCCCCCTGCTCTAATTTCTCATCCCCAAACATAGAGACTAGGGGAGGCAAGCTAGAAGAGATGTCATATTCGCCCTAAGCTCTGCTCTCCCCAAGTATTTGACAAGGTAGTATTGGGAACTCTACCTGACTGTGAATGAGCAAGGTTCTTTCCAATATAAAGTTTGGCAGATAGAAGGCAATAGAAGGAAGAAGAAGTCAACAATTGATTGGGTCAATATGAGTTCTAGTCGGGAAAAAGAGATTGCGTTCTTAGACACTCTCAATGACTGTGCTGTGGAACAGATGGTCACAGATCCTACCAGGGGAGAGGCGATCCTGGATTTGGTCCTAAGTAACACCCAAGACCTGGTGAGAGATGTAAAAGTGATTGCACCACTTGGGAACAGTGACCATAATGTCATTGAGTTTAACATTAGTACAGATAGGGAGTTGCCCAAAAAGACTGACACAACCACTTTTAACTTTAAAAGGGGTAACTTCTCTGGTATGAGGGGACATGTGAGGAAGAAATTGAAAGGAAGAGTGGAGAAGGTCAAAACCATTGGGGAAGCTTGGAGACTATTTAAAAAGACAATCCTAGAAGCTCAGAAAAAATATATATCGCAGGTTAGGAAAAGTACAAATAGGTATAGAAAAAAGCCTGCATGGTTAACAAATAAAGTAATGGAAGCTGTAAAAGGTAAGAAGGATTCCTTTAAGCGGTGGAAAGCTAGTCTTAGTGAGGTTGATAAAAGGGAACACAGACTATGGCAAATAAAATGCAAGTCTGTGATCAGGCAAGCAAAAAGGGAATATGAGGAGCATATCGCAAAAAACATAAAGACCAACAATAAAACTTTCTTCAAATACATTAGAAGTAGGAAGCCAGCCAGGGAGGCAGTGGGGCCCTTGGATGACCAAGGGGTAAAAGGAGTAGTGAAGGATGATAGGGAAATGGCTGAGAAGCTGAATGCATTTTGTGCCTCTGTCTTCACTGTGGAAGAGGAGAAGTGCTTGCCCACTCCAGAAGCACCGATTTCGGGAGGGGGTTTGAAAGACCTGAATCAGATTGCGGTGACAAGAGAGGAAGTCCTCCGACTGATGGACAATTTAAAAACTAATAAATCACCAGGCCCGGATGGCATTCATCCAAGAGTTCTGAAAGAACTCAAATGTGAACTTGTGGATCTCCTGGCAAAAATATGTAATCTTTCTTTAAAATCTGCCTCCATTCCTGAGGACTGGAAGGTAGCTATTGTCACTCACATCTTTAAAAAGGGCTTCAGGGGAGAGCCGGGAAATTACAGGCCAGTCAGTCTGACATCGATACCGGGTAAGTTGGTGGAAACTGCTATTAAGGAAAGAATTAGTAGGCACATTGATGAACAAAAACTATTGAGGCAGACTCAGCATGGGTTCTGTAAGGGAAGATCTTGTCTCACTAACCTGTTAGTGTTTTTTGAGGGAGTGAACAAACATGTGCACAAGGGGGATCCAATAGATATTATTTACCTTGACTTCCGGAAAGCTTTTGATACAGTTCCTCATCAAAGGCTCCTAAATAAGCTCAATAGTCATAGGATAAAAGGACAAGTCCTCTTGTGGATCAAAAACTGGCTTATAAATAGAAAACAGAGAGTGAGTATAAATGGGAAACTTTCTCAGTGGAGGGTGGTAAGCAGTGGGGTACCACAGGGATCAGTACTCGGTCCGATGCTTTTTAACTTGTTTATTAACGATTTGGAATTGGGAGTAAGCAGTGATGTGGCTAAATTTGCAGATGACACAAAGTTGTTCAGGGTGGTGAAAACCAGGGAGGATTGTGAGGCACTCCAAAGGGATCTGTTGAGGATGGGTGAGTGGGCGTCAATGTGGCAAATGGGGTTCAATGTGGCCAAGTGCAAAGTGATGCACATTGGAGCCAAAAATCCTAAATATAAATACACGTTGATGGGGTCTGATCTGGCAGAGACGGACCAAGAGAGAGATCTTGGAGTCGTAGTGGATAACTCACTGAAAATGTCTACACAATGTGTAGCTGCAATAAAGAAGGCCAACGCTATGCTGGGGATTATTAGGAAGGGAATTGATAAGAAATCAGCCAGTATCATCATGCCCCTGTATAAATCATTGGTGCGACCTCATTTGGAATACTGTGTACAGTTCTGGTCACCACATCTCAAAAAGGATATTATAGCATTGGAAAAAGTGCAGAGAAGGGCAACTAGAATGATAAAAGGGTTGGAACACCTTCCCTATGAAGAAAGGTTAAAATGCTTGGGGCTCTTTAGCTTGGAGAAATGACGGCTGAGAGGTGACATGATCGAGGTTTATAAGATTATGAATGGGATTGAGCAGGTTGAGAAAGAAGTACTTTTCTCCCTTTCTCACAATACAAGAACTCGTGGGCACTCTATGAAATTGCTGAGCAGTCGGGTTAGAACAGATAAAAGGAAATACTTCTTCACCCAAAGAGTGATTAACATATGGGATTCACTGCCACAGGAGGTCGTGGCAGCTGCAAGCATGGACAGTTTCAAGAGGAAATTAGATAAACATATGGAGCAGAAGTCCACCAGTGGCTATTAGCCACAGGGTATGGATGGGAACTCTCAGTCTGGGGCAGGTGATGCACTCTATTCTTGGTGCTGGAGGGGGCAGCAGTGGGAGGGCTTCTGGTGCCCTGGCCCCACTGCTGGACCTCCTGATGGCACCTGGTATATTTTGGCCGCTGTGTGACAGAGTGTTGGACTGGATGGGCCATTGGCCTGATCTAACATTGGCTTCTCTTATGTTCTTATGTTCTTAACAGGTAACATGGAATAATGTATATAGTCTAGTTATCAGGCTTTGCTTCAGTTGGAAATGAAGACTATGGATGTGCCAACTCTTATTCAAGGGTATAACCAACATTATACAGTTATACTAAGCATAAATGTGGTAGCCCTTTTGTTTGTTGTCTTAACCTATTGAAGAAATAATATGATAACTATGATAACCAACAGGTAAAAATACCATGTCATTGAAAAGCAAAGGCTTCATAGCATGAGCTTGGCTGGCTCCAAGTATGTCTGTGCCCTAGGGGGCGCAAATCCCAACCTCCCGGTTGGGCCTGGAGACCCAGCCATGCCACCCCCACTCCTCTCCCCCCCAGGGAGGAAGGGGAGGGCGGGCAAGCTGTGCCCTGGCTGGGTAGTCTGCAGCGGCGGCAGCAGCAGGGAGTCCCCACTGGCCGCCGCCACCTCCCCCCCTAGGGAGGAGGGGGAGGGCGACTTGCACCCTAGGTGGGGGCTTTGCGATGGTGGCGGCAGCAGGGAGATCCTGCTGGCCGCCGCCGGCCTCCTCCTCCTCCCCCCCAGGGAGGAGGGGGAGGGTGACTTGCGCCCTAGGTGGGTGCTTTTCGGCGGTAGCAGCAGCAGGGAGATCCTGCTGGCCACCGCCAGCCACCTCCTCCTCCTCCCCCAGGGAGAAGGGGAGGGCAACTTACGCCCTAGGTGGGCACTTTTCGGCAGCGGCAGCAGGGAGATCCTGCTGGCCGCTGCCGGCCTCCTCCTCCTCCTCCCCCCAGGGAGGAGGGGGAGGACGACTTGTGCCCTAGGTGGGCACTTTTAATTGTGGCAGCAGCGGCAGCAGGGAGATCCTGCTGGCTGTCACTGGCCACCTCCTCCTCCCCTCCGGAGGAGGGGGAGGATGACTTGTGTCCTAGCTGGGCTCTTTTCTGTGGCGGCGGTGGGCACCCAGTTAGGGCGGTGGGGGGGTTCAGGGGGGAGCGGGGCGCCATTTGGTGCCCCTGAGGCTGGCGCGCCCTAGGCGAGCGCCTAGTTCACCCAATGGGTGATCCGGCCATGAGCATGAGCACCAAACAATTAAGCATGTTTAAAGGAAGCAAATAGGATCAGTTTGGTGTAGTGGTTAAGAGCACAGACTCTAATCTGGGAGAACCAGGTTTGATTCCCCACTCTTCCACATGCAGCTGGTGTGACCTTGGGTCAGTCATAAATTCTTTCTGAGCAGTTCTCGAAAGAGCTCTCTCAGCTCCACCTACCTCACAGGGTGTCTTTTGTGGGGAGGGGAAGGGAAAGGAGATTGTAAACTGCTCTGAGACTCCTTCGGGTAGTGAAGGGTGGGGTATAAATCCAATCTCCTCCTCCTCCTCTTCCCCATCCTTCCTTTAAGCAATCAGTACTGAGGTAGACATATACATCCTTGTGAGATGAAAACCACCATTAAAAAATAAGGAGAAATTTGCATATGGGAAACCACTAAAAGTACAAAATAATCTACACAGTAAAATAATATTATAGGTATACAGACATAGGATGGCACTACCATCCTTTAATAATAACTTCTACTGTTTGGTTCATGCTGCCTCTCACACATTCTTCATGAGTCTGATTTGGTTGGTTAATGTTGGGGTCTAGCTCTTATACCCCTGACTTTGGTGTAAGTCATGACTAAGTAATTGGTAATTTCTGAGTTCGAAAACATTTAAAATCAAGAACATATCATATTTGCCAATTTTACCACACTTTCAAAATATCATTTACTCTTGGAAAGGTAAACTGTGCCAATTAAAATGTCAAGAAACAAAATATGGTGATAAACAGCTTCTTAACTATTCAACTGAAATGATATTTGGCATATGAGTTTCTTTCTTTAAAAATCAATATTAATTATAGTACAGGAGCACATTTTGTAAATAACACTCATTTTGTCATAAGAAAAAAAAACCACTTTCTTAAAAAATAGAGAGAAGTTTGATTTTTGAGTTTCAAAAATTAGTCCTATGCATCCCTCAGTCAATTTCACCACACTTCTCAAATTCACTTAAACCTTCATCCATTTGACAATCTGCTCATCACAGGAACTTCAATTTCCAGTACAGCCTTTTCTATAACAAAGGATGACACTGTAATTCAGACAAAGATCTACAGGGCTTCCAGAAATCACAGTACTGAGTTAGCAAAATATTGGTCAGTTCCTATAAATTACTAACAGATTGGATCCTACAAGTTAGACTATGACATAGGAACAAGATCTCATAAGAACATAAGAACATAAGAGAAGCCAATGTTGAATCAGGCCAATGGCCCATCTAGTCCAATACTCTGTCACACAGCGGCCAAAATATACCAGGTGCCATCAGGAGGTCCAGCAGTGGGGCCAGGACACCAGAAGCCCTCCCACTGCTGCCCCTCCAGCACCAAGAATAGAGTGCATCACCTGCCCCAGACTGAGAGTTCCCATCTATACCCTGTGGCTAATAGCCACTGATGGACTTCTGCTCCATATGTTTATCTAATCCCCTCTTGAAACTGTCCATGCTTGTAGCTGCCACCACCTCCTGTGGCAGTGAATTCCATATGTAAATCACTCTTTGGGTGAAGAAGTATTTCCTTTTATCTGTTCTAACCCGACTGCTCAGCAATTTCATGGAGTGCCCACGAGTTCTTGTATTGTGAGAAAGGGAGAAAAGTACTTCTTTCTCAACCTGCTCAATCCCATTCATAATCTTATAAACCTCGATCATGTCACCCCTCAGCCGTCGTTTCTCCAACTTGAATAGCCACAAGCATTTTAACCTTTCTTCATAGGGAAGGTGTTCCAACCCTTTTATCATTCTAGTTGCCCTTCTCTGCACTTTTTCCAATGCTATAATATCCTTTTTGAGATGTGGTGACCAGAACTATACACAGTATTCCAAATGAGGTCGCACCAATGATTTATACAGGGGCATGATGATACTGGCTGATTTGTTTTCAATTCCCTTCCTAATAATCCCCAGCATAGTGTTGGCCTTCTTTATTGCAGTTACACACTGTCTAGACATTTTCATTGAGTTATCCACTACGACTCCAAGATCTCTCTCTTGATCCGTCTCTGCCAGTTCAGACCCCATCAACGTGTATTTATATTTAGGGTTTTTGGCTCCAATGTGCATCACTTTGCACTTGGCCACATTGAACCCCATTTGCCACATTGACGCCCACTCACCCATCCTCGACAGATCCCTTTGGAGTGCCTCACACTCCTCCCTGGTTTTCACCACCCTGAACAACTTCGTGTCATCTGCAAATTTAGCCACTTCACTGCTTACTCCCAATTCCAAATCATTAATAAACAAGTTATAAAGCATCGGACCGAGTACTGATCCCTGTGGTACCCCACTGCTTACCACCCTCCACTGAGAATGTTTCCCATTTATACTCACTCTCTGTTTCCTATTTATAAGCCAGTTTTTGATCCACAAGAGGACTTGTCCTTTTATCCTATGACTATTGAGCTTATTTAGGAGCCTTTGATGAGGAACTGTATCAAAAGCTTTCCGGAAGTCAAGGTAAATAATATCTATTGGATCCCCCTTGTGCACATGTTTGTTCACTCCCTCAAAAAACACTAACAGGTTAGTGAGACAAGATCTTCCCTTACAGAACCCATGCTGAGTCTGCCTCAATAGTTTTTGTTCATCAATGTGCCTACTAATTCTTTCCTTAATAGCAGTTTCCACCAACTTACCCGGTATCGATGTCAGACTGACTGGCCTGTAATTTCCCGGCTCTCCCCTGAAGCCCTTTTTAAAGATGTGAGTGACAATAGCTACCTTCCAGTCCTCAGGAATGGAGGCAGATTTTAAAGAAAGATTACATATTTTTGTCAGGAGATCCACAAGTTCACATTTGAGTTCTTTTAGAACTCTTGGATGAATGCCATCCGGGCCTAGTGATTTATTAGTTTTTAAATTGTCCATCAGTCAGAGGACTTCCTCTCTTGTCACCGCAATCTGATTCAGGTCTTTCAAACCCCCTCCCGAAATCGGTGCTTCTGGAGTGGGCAAGTACTTCTCCTCTTCCACAGTGAAGACAGAGGCACAAAATGCATTCAGCTTCTCAGCCATTTCCCTATCATCCTTCACTACTCCTTTTACCCCTTGGTCATCCAAGGGCCCCACTGCCTCCTTGGCTGGCTTCCTACTTCTAATATATTTTAAGAAAGTTTTATTGTTGGCCTTTATGTTTTTTGCAATATGTTCCTCATATTTCCTTTTTGTCTGCCTGATCACAGACTTGCATTTCATTTGCCATAGTCTGTGTTCCCTTTTATCAACCTCACTAAGACTAGCTTTCCACCGCTTAAAGAAATCCTTCTTACCTTTTACAGCTTCCATTACTTTAGTTGTTAACTATGCACGCTTTTTTCTATGCCTATTTGTACTTTTCCTAACCTGCGATATATATTTTTTTCTGAGCTTCTAGGACTGTATTTTTAAATAATCTCCAAGCTTCCCCAATAGTTTTTACCTTCTCCACTCTTCCTTTCAATTTCTTCCTCACATGTTCCCTCATACCAGAGAAGTTACCCCTTTTAAAGTTAAAAGTGGTTGCGTCAGTCTTTTTGGGCAACTCCCTATCTGTACAAATGTTAAACTCAATGACATTATGGTCACTGTTCCCAAGCGGTGCAATCACTTTTACATCTCTCACCAGGTCTTGGGTGTTACTTAGGACCAAATCCAGGATCGCCTCTCCCCTGGTAGGATCTGTGACCATCTGTTCCATAGCACAGTCATTGAGAGTGTCAAAAAACGCAATCTCTTTTTCCCGACTAGAACTCATATTGACCCAATCAATGTGTGGGTAGTTAAAGTCGCCTATTATGACACAGTTATTTAGTCTAGCCGCTATCTTTAATTCATTCATCATTTTATAATCCTCCTCTATCTTTTGATCTGGTGGGCGATAACAAACTCCCACTGTTAAGCTTCCTTTTGGACCCACTATTTCAACCAATAGCATTTCCAGAAGTGAATCCAATTCTCTTACCCTTTCAATCTTACTGGATGGTATACCCTCTCTGACATACAGAGCCACCCCACCTCCAACCCTTCCCCCCATCCTTCCAATATAATTTATAACCAGGAATCAGCATATCCCACTGATTTTCCTCATCCCACCAAGTTTCTGAAATATCCACAATGTCTATTTCCCCCCCAACACCAAGCATTCCAACTCCCCAATTTTACCTCGGAGACTTCTAGCATTTGTGTATAAACACTTATAGTTTCCCACATTTGTTAAGCCCACAGCCTTCCTCTTGCTGTCTTGAGACCTTGCCAGACAGTTCCTATTATTAGCCACAGTCTCAGTGGACAATTGTAATCCATTTCCTTGTACAAAAGTAATAGCTACCCCTTCATCTCTTTGAGATGAGCCATCCCGAACCAGAGACTTTTCATCTCCTGTCGGCTTTCCTCCATTATTCAGTTTAAAAACTGCTCTGCCACCTTTTTGATTTTGAGCACCAGCAGCCTGGTTCCTTCTCGGGACAAGTGGAGACCGTCCCTTTTGTACAGCTCCCTCTTGTCCCAAAAAGCATCCCAGTGCCTAACAAACTTGAACCCTTCCCCCCTACACCACCATCTCATCCACGCATTGAGACTCCTGATCTGTGCCTTTCTCTCCGGCCCTGCGCGTGGAACAGGTAGCACTTCTGAGAAGGCTACCTTGGAGGTCCTGGCCTTGAGTTTCCTGCCCAGCAGCCTAAATTTCTCCTCCAGGACCTCACGACTGCATTTCCCCACATCGTTGGTGCCAACGTGCACCATGACCACTGGCTCCTCCCCAGAACTATCTACCTGCCTGTCTAAAACACGCATAATGTCCGCTGTTCCAACGGAGAAATCTCGCCCTGAGAGTCAAGGCCCCATAAGAACATAAGAACATCTCCTTTAATAATCCTTTAATACTCTCCATTTTGGCTTTTGCCGTTTTCTATATGTTCTTGGTTTCATTTGATCTCTATTTCTTTTTACTTTATCCTTAAACTTATTTTAATATTTTGGGTAAACTGTTACATATAAGTTACATATCTCTCTATAAATGTAAACGCCACTTAGGGTGGCAAAGTTCTATGCCCAGCAAAATCAGTTGGCTCTCTAATGTGTCACTCAGAAGCTGTCCCTATCCACTAGCTGCATTGCCTGAGTTCTCTCCCACCCACTGCAGCCTAGGCCACTCTCTCTGACTGGGCCAGCATTTCAGGCTCATTTGCATATGGAAGCTGATTGGATTTCACTCCATTCTGCACCTCAAACTCCCCCCCCCAGCAAAACAGTTGGAATTGTCAGTTGCATATGCGACCTGGTGTATTCTGAGGTAAAACATGTCCTCACTCACAACACTTCCCCTTCAAAAGAAACAAACCCAATAACACAACCATGCCACACCACAAAAAAGACAGATCACACCACAAGCAGAATACCACAAGGCAAAAAAAGCTGTGGTACTAATTTAAAGTGCTGGGGGTGAATGGCATTTTGGCAGGGGACTCTGTGAGTGTAGAAAATGATTTATCAACACAATAGTGTTTTGGAAAATCTTTAGGAATTGTTTGGTAAATTTACCATGGGGCACCCACCCAGAACCTCTGGCATTTTCTCACTCTGCTGGCATCAAAACCAATTTAAGGTAAACTAGAGATATGGAGACTTTTCCATCCTCCTTTGCATCAATTTGTCTTTGTTGGCAATGGGAACCCTAGGCCTGCCAGCACTCTCAGGGTGACTTCATGCCTCCTGACTGGCATGACATCACTAGCCCTGGCTGCTTGCTCCTGTTCAACAGGAGCATCCCTATGGAAGCTGCCTGGGTGATTTTGGACCAGCCATAGACTTTCTGCCTAACCTACCTTACAGGGTTGCTGTACAGATCACAAAGCAGAAGAGAATGAAGTAAGCTGCTTTGCTCCCCGCTAATGAGAAAGACAGAATTTTCCCTAGGAAGAGGATGCTGAGAGGGGAGGAGATAAAGTTGCCAACTTTAGGTATGGAAATTCCTGGAGATTTGAGGGGTGGAGCCCGGAGAGGGTGAGGTATGAGGAGGGGTGGGACCTCAAACAGGTACCGTGCCATAGACTCCACTCTCCAAAGCAGCCACTTCCTCTTGGGGAACTATTGTTGCCAATCTTGGCCCAGTGGCCATCAAACTATTCTCTTCAACCCCCTGCTGTGCAGCTGACTTTCCCCTAGGGTTGCCAATCTCCAGCTGGGACCTGTAGATTTCCTGCTGTTACAATTGATCTCTAGATGGCAGAGATCAGTTCCCTTGGAGAAAATGGCTGCTTTGGAGGGTAGACCCCATAGCATTATACCCTATTGAGTCCTTCCATCCTCCCCAATGCTGCCCTCCACAGGATCCACCCCCCAAATCTCCAGGTATTTCCCTGCTTAGAGCTGGCAACCCGACTTTCCCCTCAGTGCCTGTTGGTAGGCAACCAAGCTTTGTCCTGTCACCTATTTTGGCTTCTGGGAGAAAACTCATTGGGGCCAGTCCTGATAGGGTTGCCAACTCCAGATGGGAAATTCCTGGAGATTTCAGGGATGGAGCCTGAAAAGGGTGAGGTTTCAGGAGGGGTGAGACCTCAGACAGGTACAATGCCATAGACGCCACCCATCAAACTAGCCATTCCATCCTGGGGAACCATTGTTGCCAATCTCCAGCTGGGGGCTGGAGATTGATTAGAATTACAGCTGCTCTCCAGGAGGGAGGGGGGAGGAGATGGAAAGCTGAAGTCAGGGGGCAGATAACAGTAGGTTGACAATTGGCTGGGAGGGAGATAGGGTTGCCAACTCCAGGTTGGGAAATTCCTGGAGATTTGAGGGTTGGAGCCTGGAGATGGTGAAGTTTGAGGAGGGGTGGGATCTCAGACAGGTACAATGCCATAGACTCCACCCTCCAAACCAGCCAGTCCCTCATGGGGAACCATTGTTCCCAATCTTCAGGTGAGGGCTGGAGACTACTCAGAATTACAACTGCTCTGCAGGAGGGAAAGCAGAAGTCAGCTGAAGTCAGAGGGGCAGATAACGGTAGGTTGATGGTTAGCTGGGAAGGAGATGGGGTTGCCAACTCCAGGTTGGGACATTCCTGCGGTTTGAGGGGTGGAGCCTGGAGAGGGTGGAGTTTGAGGAGAGGTTGGATACCATAGACTCCATCCTCCAAAGCAGCCATTTCGACCTGGGTAACCATTGTTGCCAATCTCCAGGTGATGGCTGGAGATCACTCAAAATTACAACTGCTCTTCAGGTAGCAGAGATCAGTTCCTCTGGAGGAAATGGTGGACTCTGTGCCATTATACCCTGCTGAGGTCACCACAGCAAATTCACACTGTGTGCCTGAAGCTGGGGCACTCTCCCAGAGACTCTTTCTAGAGCTCGTTGTATTTATTTCCACAACTGGCCTTATTCCTAGTCCATCAATAAAACTAAAATATATCTATATACCTATATATATATATGGTGAACTTTCAGTTCTTTTATTCCTTCTCCCTTTCTCACATTATTTACCTCCTTTGTGATGGAATAAAGCCAAATCCCCAGATTTATTTATTTATTTAGCCCAAATCAATTTGAACAATTGAGGTTATATCCTGGTAGTAAAACAAGGAACTGGAGATCCCCTGTTCATTCTTTTAATGCAGCTATGTTCTCAGCAGAAAATTCAGCTTCAGGAGGATAGATCTATAGAAGGTGAAATATGGGACAGCCTGGAGTCTAAGAACATGAGGCTCACTTAGATTTATGATTATACCTACAATTAAGATGTCTGAAGTAGCCACCACAGGTTAACTTTACAAGGTCTACCAATGTCTTCCACTGATCTCTAGACCATTCCTTGGGATGTGAATTTTGGAACATTTTGGCATCACTGCATATCCATTGTGTCCTTATGAATTCCGCTTCATGTATTCATTTGGTGTCTGTTGTGAGGAGGGGAAGAGAAAGGGATTGTAAGCCACTCTGAGACTCCTTTAGGTAGTGAAGGGTGGGGTACAAATCCAATCTCCTCCTCTTCCTCCTCCTCCTCCTCCTCTTCTTCTAACATGGCACTGCCCATGCAGGCAGATCTGAGCATGGTGGTAGGCTCCTTCTACCAAGGACCATTCCCAGAAAGGCCAAAGTGGATGTGACCAGTCATTAAGGGACCATGGCCTTTTCAGCCAATGTGGGGGGCACCCTTTAACATCCAGGGCAGCAATGGGGGTGCACTGGCAGAACAATTTACAACATGGCCACCAGAGGGCACCAAGTGGTGGCAGGAAGCTTGTAGGGGCAGGCAAGTCGACAGGAACCATGGGAAAGAGTTTATTTTCCCCATCCAGCCCCCAAACATCCCTCCTGGAGGAATGTTTGCCACCCCTACCAAAGTAGGCCAAACCAATAGTGAGTCTATGGTGGGCAGACCCACACTCCTTGGAAACTTCCAAGGAGGAAGAGGCCCAGAGCAATAAACACAGAAGCCTGCTCAGAAACCAACAGCCCAAATTAGATGGCAGGTGGGGAGGCTACCATCTCCTGGGTCCAAGTGTGGAGAGCCCCCCCCCAGATGATAGCCTCTATCGAGGAGGATTTGGAGAAGGAGGAGGATGAATGGTTGGGGGAGGAGACAGAGGTGCAGGAAACATCATCCAGGCTTTTCCAAGCAGAGCACTTCCAATGTCTCCTAAACAAAGTGATCAGCACTCTGAATTACCAGTCTGAGATGCCAGAAAAACCTAGATCATCTGTCTCAGCAAAACTGGACAGCAGGGGGTTCAAGAAACTGGCAAGTGTGCGGATAGTATACCCCTTTCCAGGCTTTTTCAAAGATGTCATGAAAGCCCTGCCAGAAACCAGCCCTGCCAGAAACCAGCAACTTACATCCATAGCAAAGAAATTTTACCCCTTGCCAGAGAACACAATGGAGAACTTGAAGGTCCACAATGGAGGACTTGAAGGTCCTCCTGGTGGACACCTCGGTGGTGGCCCTGCATTCTGAAGCTGTACTGTCCAAGGATGGGGAGAATGCACTAAAAGATTATGTGGACAGAAAGAATGAGACCACCTTAAGGAAATCACAAGAGGTATCATCTCTGGCCATACGAGCATCAGCAGTACTTTCAAACTTTACAAGAACCATTGGCATCTGGCCAGAAACAAGTCCACTGAATCTGAAAAAGTCTCTACTGAAGTTGAAGTGGGTAGTGGAATTTGCCTTGGATGTGTCCCAAGACACTATTCAGTTCTGTGCCAGGGTGCAGGCAGCAAACATCATCAAAAGAAAGAATATATGACTGAAGCACTGGAAGGTCGATCTCTGATCCAAGAGCAACCTCTCAAATGAAAAGATTTCCAAAAGACCCTTCTTTGGATAATCCAACCTGAATAAAGTCCTATTGGAGACAAAGAAAAGAGCCATGATCTCATCCTCAACCACCAGGGACAGAGACTCAAAAGGCAGATCCCATCAGTCCTGTCATAGCTTTACACTATCTGGACAAGGAAGAGATGTGAAGAATTTCAGAGGCTTCCAATCCTACAGATACTGGAAAAGAACTCAGCAGAGACATCCAACATCCTTCAGACTCAACAAGAATGTGCCTACCAAAAAGCAACTTGCCTGACTATATGGTTGGAGGATGGCTCCAGTTCTTTGAAGAGAAAATCAACATCAGACAAATGGGTGCTCTAGATTATTACAGAATGCTACAAGATAGAGTTTATTTCTTCTCCTCCCCAAACCAGTTTATACCATCCGCAACAACAAAATCCCAAGAGAGGAGTTGCCTGTTAAGTCAGGCAATTCAACACCTCGTGAAAATAGGCAGAATTGAGGAGGTTCCCCCAAACCAAAAGTTTAAGGGGAACTACTCAATTATCTTCGTGTTCCCCAAGAGATCAGGGGACTGGAGAGTGGTACTTAACCTATAAAGCCTCAACAACGGGGTGAAGAGATGGAAATTCTGAATGGAATCCCTGCACACATTCTGCAGGTGCTACAGAAGGGAGAATTTCTGACATTGCTAGATCTCAGGGAGGCCTACCTCCATGTCCCTGTGCATCCAGATTCCAGACAGTTCCTCCATTTCTGCCATGAAGGTCATCACATCCAATACAGAGCCCTTCCCTTTGGTGTCCCCTTGGCCCCATGAGTATTCACTATGATTATGGTGGCTTTGGTGGAAAGCTGTAGCAGAGGGAGAGACATGTGTCACCTTACCTTGATGACATTCTGATGAGGGCAGGGGACAAGGTGACAGAGAAGATTACAAGCACATGGCTTCCTCATCAATACCACAAAGAGTCACATGGAGCTCACAAGAGACCTAGTATACTTGGGAGCCAGAATCTGCACACAGCTAGCCAAAGTTTATCTACTAGCTAGATCCCTAGCTGAGAACATCAGAAACAGCAGCTCTGAAGACCTCATGCTCCTGGCGATAGTGTAAGGTCAGGGCTGGCCCAAGGTGTCTGGGTGCCCTAGGCAAGGCTGGCTTGTGCCCCCCCCACGATGCCAACCTCCCGATGGGGCCTGGAGAACATGGGGGCGGCCCTCCTCCTCCGCCGCCGCCAGCACCCTGCAGGACATCCCAGGCGTGGGGCGGTGGGGCGAGGAGGAGGTGCTGGTGACAGGGCACCACTGATGGGGCACACCAGCAAGCCAGGGAAAGGGTGGGGATTTAACCCCCCATCTCTTCCAGCTGCACTTAGGACTAGTGGCGGTGGCAGGGAGTTCCCACTGGCTGCTGCCATGCTGCCCCCACCTCTTCCCCCCCGAGGGTGGGCAGGCAAGTTGCGCTGCCGCCTCACCTCCTGCACCCCATCCGGGCACTCTTGGCAGTGGCGGCGGGGAGTCCCTGTTGGCCACCGCCATGCCACCCCACCTCCTCCCTGAGGCTGAGCTGCACCCATCTGGCCGGGCACTCTGTACTGGCGGTGGTGTGGTTTGCCCCCAGCAGAGGCCCACTGGAGCCAACGGCGGTGGGGCAGCACGCTAGGCCTCCCTTCCCAAAGGAGATGCTCCGCCTGGCCCAACTCCCGGTGGCAGGTCAGCAGGACCACCAGAGGAGCTGCTCCAGTCGCCAGTCACTGGCTGAGGCTTTCTGGGGCAGGGGCTCTAATGATCTCAGCCATAGACTTGGTTCCCTAGGTGCAGTTCCACTCCAGGGCTATGCAGTGGAATCTTCTGCTCTTTCAAAGGGACATCTCAAGGTGCAAACACAAGAGGGTCAAGATATCAGAACACCTAAAGAAGGCACTGCATTGGTGGACATTGCACAAAAATCTTTTTTTTTTAAGCGCCCCTAGAGGCAATTTTTATTTTCGTAACACAACAACATATAACAACATATACATGACATACAAACTTTAACACTAACACTGGTCAAACAAATGACCACATTAAACATTTAACGGGGGGTATATAACCATATCATTCTACAATTCAGCTTCTGCCATGCCATTACAAAACTCTTATCTAAGTATCCTTAAATTCTACCTTAATTACTATTACTTCAGACTACCTATTAATTTTTTCTTTTTGTTTCCATCTAAAACAGTTCCATCCTGTTTTTCTGAGTCATACCATTCATACAAGCATTGCCAGGTATTCTGAAAGGCTGAATCTTCATATCCTTTCAAAGTCAAAGACAATTTATCCATCTCTGCTACCTCCAATATCTTCATTATATATTCTTGTTGCGATGGTACCTGGTTTGTTCTCCATTATTTTGCATATGTAATTCTAGCTGCTGTCACCAAATATATTATTAAATAACGATCATTTCTAGCTATATCTTGTGGTAGTATACCCAATAACATAGTTTCAGGCTTAAAAGGTATGTCCTAAAAATTTTTGGACCTTTCTATGAATCAAGATCCAGGATTTTTTAACAATATCACATGTCCTGTCTTATTTCCACATTTCCAACATTTATTAGAACATTTCTCATCATACTTTGCAATCCTGTCAGGTGTAATATACCATCTGTAAAACATTTTATACATGTTTTCTCTATATGACATTGCACAAAAATCTGACCAAGGAAGTCAGCTTCACTCAGCTGCATCAAATAGTTGCAATGATGAATAAAAGCAAGAGAAGTTGGGGAGCCCATTGCATGGGTATGGTGACCCAAAAAAGATGGGACCAGTTGGAGGAGTTGCACAGCAGCAACTGGCTGGAGCTCGAAAGAGTCAGATGGGCTCTGGTGGCCTTCCAACAACATCTACAGGAACAGCATGTGCTAGTACACACCAACAACATGTCAATGAAGGCCCACATCAATTGCCAAGGGGGCACCCATCAAAGTCATTGCTCCTAGAAGCCCAGCAACTCATGTTGTGGGCAGAACAGAATGTAGCCAGCTTAAAGACAGAGCACCTCATGGGACAAGCCACCATGGAAACAGATTGGCTAAGCAGAAAAGACCTGGACCCCATGAAATGGATCCTGAATAGAGAGGTATTCATTCAGTTTATCCACAGGTTCATGACTCCAGTGACAGATCTACTTGCATCCCCAAGCAAATTATCAAGTAAAGAGGTTCCTCTTGAGATTTCAGGAGCCCAGAGCAGAGGATGAGGACACATTGTACCATCCCTGCCCCCTGGGCCTACTGTATGCCTTTCCATCCATGCCCTTCAACAGGATCCAGAGAGAAGGGGTAGATGTCATTTCTGTGGTCCCATTCTGGCCAAGATATCTGTGGTTTTCAGATCTTGTATAGATGTCAAGCACATCTTACTGGAATCTACCAGCAATACCAGAACCCTGGCTGGCTGCAGCTGACAGCCTGGGAGTTGAACGGGCAGACTTAGAAAATCAGGGCTTTGTTCATGAAATAGTGGATATCACACTCCACTCGAAAAGGCCAGTGACGAGGCACATATATAACCACACATGGCTGACATTTAAAAAGTGGGCTGAAAGCAGGAAGTTGGACCCACTACATCCCTCATACAAGGACATTGTGACCTTTCTAAATGAAGGCTGGAAGCAGCATCTTAAACCCAACACATTAAAGAGGCAGGTAGCAGCCCTCAATGCTATCCTTGTGCCTAGGAAGCTAAAGAACCTATCCAGAAATAAACATATAAAACATTTCTTAATGGGAACAAGGCATCTGGCCCTCTCAGTTAGACAGAGATTTCCCACCTGGAGTCTTCTGATGGTACTGTAGGACATTACTAAATCACCCTTAGAACCACTAAAATTGGTGGGGCTCAAATTTCTATAATGGAAGGTGGCCTTTCTGGTAGCAATAACATCCACCAGGAGGGTGTTGGAGATGGCAGCATTATCCACCAGAAGGACTCAGTGACTCTAAGAACAGATCCTTCCTTCTTAGGTAAAGGTAAAGGTTTCCCTTGCTTGAAAGCCAGTCGAATCTGACTCTAGGGATGCGGTGCTCATATCAATTTCCAAGCCAAAGAGCCAGCACTGTCCAAAGACATTTCTGTGGTCATGTGGCCGACATGACTAGACGCTGAGGCACACAGAACACTGTTACCTTCCCACTGAAGCGGTACCTGTTTATCTACTTGCAATTTCTTGCTTTTGAACTGCTAGGTTGGCAGGAGCTGGGACCAGAGATGGGAGCTCACTCCGTCATGTGGCATTCCATCTAAATCAGCCACTAGTCCTGCTGTCTTTCTGCCCAAATCTGAAGCATCCAAAGGAGAAGGCCTGGCACAATCTGAATGTGCACAGTGGCATTCAGGATCACAGACTCTCTGTTCCTCTCACACAGCAGTCACAGCCTGGTAGAAATGGTTATAAAATCTACCATCATCTTCTGAGTGAAGCAGTGCATATTCAAAATATTCCAGTGGCCACAGCAGCCTTCTCATCAAGAACTATGGTTGGAGGATATTTGTGAGATATAGTGAGAAAGTGGGGAAAGAAGCACTATAGAATAGACCAGGAAACATCAGCAGAAGCAGCCTTCAGCAGGAGGGTGCTACAGCACATGGTGGAACAGTAATTCATGGAAAGGTTCCCACCCAAAAGGACAGCTTCAGTAAAGCTAACCAGCTTGGTTGACTTACCCCACTGAAGGAGAATGAAACATTGGAACTTACCTGAAGGTTTCTTCTCTTCAGTGGGACGAAGTCATCTTCCAACCCAAATATCTTGAGAGAGAGAGAGAAGTAAAGTGAGAAAGTGGGGAAAGATTATGTATGCAAAGAAAATACAGAAAATGTATCTAATTCAGCAATTTCCAAAATTTTATCCATTAAATCCTCATTGTTGGGTACAATATCTTTTTTCAAATATTTAGCAATTAAAATTCTTGACATAGTAAATATGTATATTATAATTCTTAAATCTTCTCTTTTAATTCTATCTGGTAAGATATTAAGTAGAAAAATTTCCGGTTTAAATTGTAGTTTAACATTTGTAATTTCTTCTACTATTTTTTTGATCATTTTCCAAAATTTTTCTATTTTTTCACATTCCCACCATACATGAATATATGTACCAATATTTTTTTTCTAATTTAATGTATGGGTATTAATATTTCTAATTAGTATATACATTAATCTAATGTATTTGTATTATCATATTGCTATTTTCTTTTTTCCCCCCTTTTTTCTGTACACCAAAAATCTATAAATAAAATCTAAAAAGAAAAGAAAAGAGAATACAGAAAATGTATACACATAGCTAGGGCTCTTTTTGTAGAAAAAGTCCAGTGGGAACTCATTAGCATAATAGGCCACACCCAACAGCAGAAAGTCATTAGCATATTAGGCCACACCCCTGATAGCACAGCTCATTATCATATTAGGCCACATCCTCATGTTACCAGACGTGTGGTCATCCAGCCACACCCACCTTTTGCTTCTTATTCAGTTTACCTTGTTTGTTGTCAAAACAGTTTTGACAAAACTAATCAAAACATTATTTTTTTAAAAAAAGTTTCCAATTCCACACTTTTTATGTCACACTAGACAGACCCTCTCCAATAAGCGAATAGAACACATCACACTACCCCCTATAGCATACAACTTTATGATATTTATTGAGAAACACAGAAGGGACGGTCTTTCCACTCTGGGGGCTGTTATTCCAGTCCCAGAGTAGCCTATCTGAGACCAAAGACCTTAATGGAAAAAACATTCAACATTTTCTTTGCAACTTTTTTTGTGCTGCAATGTATTTCAGTGGAGCCCATGCTAGTCAATTGACATTCCTGGCTCCCATTATCTCCAATGGGCCTTCAAGCCTCTCCCATTGTTTCCAATGGGCAATCCTGTCATTCCTTTTACACATTCCAGTTAATTGTCCCTTTGAAACTGTACCTCACCATTTTATGTAACAGCAAAATGAAGAGCATGAACATGTACAGAGAACATTTCTTGCCAATGTTCTCTTTGGGCTGCACACAGCAAAAGGAAATTTTAAAAGGACTCTGATCTGAATGCCCCCCCCCAATTTTGTTCATGCAGATCGGCTTATCATTTAAAAACAGACACCCTGTGAGGTAGGTGGGGCTGAGAGAGCTCTTTCAAGGACTGCTCTTGAGAGAACAGCTCTGAAAGAACTTATGATTGACCCAAGGTCACACCAGCAGCTGCAAGTAGAGGAATGGGGAATCAAAACCGGTTCTCCCAGATTAGAGTCCATGCTCCTAACCACTACACCAAATTGTAACTCAAAACTTTTAGAAGCAAGTATAAGAAACATAGCACCACATCAGAGCCTTTAAGCAGATCATTTCCAAAACAGTTCTTCAAAGCCTAATTATATGAACTAAGCAGCAAGCAAGATACATTGTATACTCCAACACAAGCTAGCATCTTGTGTATCTGTTAACTGCAGATGAACAAATTCCAATCATTATAGCTTTTTAAGTCACACTCTTACAGAACCTCTGCCTCACAACAGTGCTTTTCAAAAGAAACACAGTTCTGCCCAGCCTGTAATGACACCTCAACCAACAGTACAGAGATATCTATATTCAGTACTTCACAAAAGCATGAGTAAACTTTGAAATTCACCAGAGATCTTCAGGATGAAAATTAATTTTTTAAAAGATGATGAGAAAGTTAAAAAGATATCATTGAGCATGATGGAATACCCCAAGTCTGTGTGATAGTTTTCATATGAAACAGAGCAGGTATAATTTACAGTGCAACTTTAAGTACGTCTACCCAGAATCCTACCCAGGTTTATTCAATGGAGCTTACTCTTAGAAAACCATTCTTAGGATTGAACTATTAGATTACATAACACTGGATGTGAAAGATGTCGGGTTACACCAAAGGCTACAAAAAGGTCCAAAGTTACAACAGTGACTACAGAATGGAAGCAATGCTGGAAAGTCAACAGTTATTTGCTTCTCTTTCTAGCAGTCATTAGGTCATAGGTCTTTTATACAGCAGAGAATAAAACTGAAAATTAAAAAATGATAATCCTTATATTAGCAAAAACGAAAATTAATTTTAGGTGGTACACTAGATAAGAATTCTGTGGAAGTCAAATCACATCATTTTATCCAAGGAGTCAGAGGGCATGGATTTCCCATAGGCAATGTCTCTTCACTATCTTCCTCCAGCTCTAAGATCTGCCCACCAATGAGCTAAATGTGGTATTTACCGAAGGAATCAGAAATTGCAGGCAGTTACATTGGACCACTAGAAAAACATCCCAGAGCAGCAATACAGTAATACCTTCATTAGGGCCAATGGAAATATCACAAAATAGTAGGCAAGCCTTGGCTGCTTTTCATACACCTCATACTGCTGGGGCCCACCCACATGCATAACACCTCCTGTCCCTCAGATGCAATGATAAAGAACCAAGAGCTCTATGAGAACTTTCACACAAAAGCCTTACAGTCTTTGGGTCACCTTTTATGGTTGTCAATGAAGTTGGGAATGCATCAGATAACAAAGCTGAACATGCTAGCCAACATCAGTTTTATAAAATGTCAGTATTCAGCCTCTTGTGTGAAACACCCTAAGACACAACTTTGTTTTTCTTATTCATACTAGAACACACACACATTCAACATTAACCTATCCTAGCACCCTCACTCCATTCAAGGTAACAGGGACAGAGCCGGGGAAACCCCTCTGGGTGAATGTCACTTTATATGCCCCCATTTGATTGGTCTCTGCACTCCAAAGGAAGAACTCCCCTCTTTAACAAACACACACCCTGAAAAGTACTGAGACTGATGAGTGATTTCAGCTCTCACATACTTTATTTAGATCTGGAATAAGACAAGTAAGCTGGCTCGCAGGCCGGCTTTTATCCCCAGTGAGCCCACACCCCAAACACACACAACACCCGTGATTTGCTATTTACAGTTAATTGAGTTACCCCGGGCTCCTTGATTGGAAGAATGCGAGGAGCTTACAGTCTATTGTCTACAGACATGAAGCTCAAGCCCTAACCTGGCCGCGTGGCAGACCAGTCCATGTTTCCCTGTGGATACACCACACTCCTCCCCCCTTGGTCCGTGAGACACCCACAAACAAAGTCCTGTAAATAGGGAGGAGGCCTCTTGACCCTCATCAAGCGTCGGAGAGCCGGGGCCGGGGAAGGTGCCAGTGCCGGGGTCTGAGTCAGGGAGCCTGCTGGTGCCACGGGGCATGGCGCGGTTGTCGTGGCAGCATCTGCGGCCGTCGGAACGTCCAGAACTGGGGCCGTTGGTGCAGCTGCAGAGCTCTCTGCCGGACTGGGGTCCCACGCTGTGGGTTGCGGCTCTCCTGCTTCCTGCAGGCTGGGATCCTCGTAGTCCTCTGGTTCCTGTGGCTTGACCCGGCGGCGGAGCTGATCTATGTGGCGGTGCAGCACAGTGCCATCCTCACAGGAGACTTCATACAATTGTGGTCCCCAGACCTGGACCACCCATGCTGGGACCCATGGTGGGCCCGCGGTGTAGCTCCTGGCGTACACAGGGTCTTCCGGAAAGAACCCCCTGCTGGCTAGTTGGTCCTTGGTGTTCGGCTCATGCTCCAGTGCCCGGCCCGGATGTAGCCTGTCCAGGCGTGACGTGAGGCGGTGACCCAGGAGGAGTTCTGCCAGGCTGCGTCCCGTGGTGTTGTGCGGGGTGATGCGCTGGCCAAACAGGAAGGCGGCAAGCTTATACTCCCAGTCCGGGGAGTCAAACTTTCAGAGGGCATCCTTGCTGGTCTGGACCATCCTTTCCGCTTGCCTGTTCGTGGCGGGGTGGAATGGCGTGGAGCATACGTGCCAGATCCCATAATACGTGGTGAACTCCTGGAACTCTCGGGAGGTGAACGCTGTGCCATTGTCTGAGCCGAGTGTGTTAGGCAACCCGTGAGTGCTCAGGATCTGCCACATTGCCTTGGAGGAGGTGGACGACACAGGGATGATCTCCAACCACTTACTAGAGGAGTCCACCAATATGAAGAAAAGCTGCCCTTGGAATGGGCCGGCAAAGTCCAACTGGAGGCGTGACCAGGGGCAGTGGGACGACTCCCAGGCTCAGTCCGGGGCTCTTGGTGGTTCCGGGCATGAGATCTGGCAGGGCTGGCTTTTCCTCACCTTGTCCTCGATGTCCCGATCAAGGCCTGGCCACCAGACGTAGCTTCGTGCTAACGCCTTCATGCGGACTATGCCTGGGTGTTGTTCGTGTAGCGCCTCCAGGACCTGTTGCTGTAGCAGCGCTGGGATCACCACCCGGCCTCCCCACATCAAGCACCCCTTATGTGTGGACAGTTCGTGCTTGCGGGATGCAAATGGGGCGAACTCGGCGCCCTCCTTGGCCACTGGCCACCCCCTCCCCACCCAGTCCAAGACACGGCAAAGGACTGGATCCTGGGCCGAGGCGCGAGCCACCTCCTCCACATGGACCAGCTGGTCCGGGAGCACCTCCAGGAGAGCAACCATGTGCACCGGGGCCAGGTCAGGGTCCGCGGTGGCCAGGGGGAGGTGACTAAGGGCGTCCGCATGTCCCATAGCCTTCCTGGGTAGGTACGTGAGGGAGTACGTGTACCCCGACAGGAAAATGGACCACCGCAGGACTCGGGGCGAAACCATTTGCGGTGTTTGGCAGTCAGTGGTGAGGAGGCCCAGAAGTGGCTTATGATCTGTCAAGATCTCGAAAGGCCGGCCGTAGAGGTGATGGTGAAACTTCTTCACCCCAGCCACAATTGCCAGCGCCTCCTTATCAATTTGTGTATAGTTCCGCTCCGCTGAAGATAGAGTCTGGGAGTAGTACACGACTGGGACCTCCCGGCTGTCCGGCAACCAGTGCCCCAAGACCGCTCTGACTCCGTAGGGAGAGGCGTCGCAGGCGAGGACCACTGGGAGTGACTCTGAGAAATGGTGGACTGCGTTTGACACGAGTAAGTCCTTGACGCCTTGGAAAGCCGCTGCCTGCGCCGGGCCCCAAACCCAAGGCATGTCTTTGTCAAGGAGGCGGTGGAGTGGTTCCGCCATGGCCGCCTTGAGGGGCAGGAATGAGTGTTAAAAATTGAGCAGTCCGAGGAACGCCTGCAATTCCGCCTTGTAGGAGGGTGGGGGGGCATGCGTGATGGCCTTCATCTTGTCGTCCGTGGGGTGGATCCCTTGCGCGTCCACAGCGAACCTCAGGAACTCGATGTGGGGCACACCCAGGAGGCATTTCTCCTTCTTTACCTTGAGGCCGGCCACGTCGAATCGTTGTAGGACCTGGCGGAGACGATCTGCGAAGGAGGTGGTGTCCGGCGCTGCGATGATCACATCATCTAGAAAGGGCTGTACTCCGGGGATGCCTTTTAGGAGAGAGTCCATAAAAGATTGAAAAATCCCAGGAGCTACACAAACCCCGAACTAAAACCTCATGACCCGGAAAGCCCCCTTGTGGGTCGCGATGGTTTTGGCCTCTGCAGCAGCATTGTCCACGGGCAGCTGTTGGTAAGCTTGTGCCAAGTCGAGTTTACCAAAGATTCTTGCCCCCGCCAGGGAAGTGAGGCCATGGCTCACCACTGGGACCGGGTATGCATGGTCCTGCAGAGCCTTGTTCAAGGGGCATTTATAATCCGCGCAGATCCGAACGTCCCCGTTCGGCTTTACTGGCATGACAATCGGAGTTTCCCAGTGCGCGAATGCGACTGGCACTAGTACCCCCTGCTCGACAAGGCGGTCCAGCTTGGCTTCAATTTTCACCCGCATGGCCAGGGGCAGGACCCGTGCATTAATGCGGATGGGGTGGACAGCCGGGTCCAGGTCCAGGGAAATGGGGTCCCCAGTGTACCATCCTAGGGACCCATCAAACACTTTTGGGAACTCCCGGCAGATAGCCTCCCAGTTGGCCGCCCGGATTTGGTTAAGTCCCGATATCTGGAGTCCCAGGGGCTTGAACCATGAAAGTCCTAACAAGCTGGTGAGGTGCCCTTCCACCACCAACAGGTCCAGCTGCCCCAAAAATTCTTAGAACTGGACCCAGAACTTGCCCCAGCCATGGACCGCCACATGGGTTTTGTTAAAGTCCCATAACAGTAGACCCTGTGGCTTGCGCAACCGGGGTCCCCCCCTTGGGCATAATTTGTGGAGAGTCTCGACCGAAATTATGGAATACGAGGAGCCAGAGTCGATTTCCATCTGGCAGGGGGACCCTTCAATTAAGACAGTTACATGCACCTTATCCGGGCTGTCGGGGGGCAAGTTACATACTGTCTGGTGGTTGACAGAAATGGTGTGGAGGTCCTCTGTCTCAATCTGCGCCGTGAGGTTCATACAGTGTCCCTTGGAGCGGCAGACCTTCTCGATATGACCCACTTTGTTGCAAGCCCGGCAGATCGCAGAGCAAAATCAACAGGTCTGTCGCTTGTGAGCGCTGCTGCAGCTCGTGCAGGCTACGGATGGCTGGGACTTGGCCTCTCGGTTCTGCAGAGGTCGCTGGGATGGTCGGTGGGGTACCTGGAGTACCTTCTCATCGTCCGATACGTTGGACCCTCGCGTTGTTTGCGTGCGGTGGACCGCCGAGCTGCGGCGGTCTTGGTGGGCCTTTTCGTAGGCTGTGGCTCCTGGATGGCTTTTTCCAGTGTGAGGTCGTTGTTGCTGGCCATTTTCCGCCGTAGTTTGAACTCACGGAGACCCACAAGAAACTGGTTCAGCAGCGTGTCCGAGAGTGATTCTTGTCCACTAATGGACACAATATGTTTCCTTTGAAGGATCAGTAGCATTTTCAGTCACTAAGATGCCAAAAAGTAAGCATTCATTTTGCTTATATATTATATATTTTCATTATTCGCAAGCATGTTTTGTATCCATGGTATGGAAATATCATGCATACAACATTTCTGGAAGGCAGCATTCCCCACCCCCCTCAAGAATAGGTATTCCTAAAGCCACACCTACTATGCTTTATATTTTATGTTGTCGGGGGGAGGGGAACCTTTATTGTTAAATACAATTTGGTGCTAGTTCACTGATACCACTCCCAAACATATTAATTCATGCTCCTTAACCACTTGACAACTTATTTTGTTTCCCTAGTAAGAACAGAAGAAAACTTGTGCTAGATTAGGCTATATCTAGCCAGCATCCTATTTTTACATAGTGGCCAGCCAACAATTCTTGGAAAGTCCACTAGTTAGGTGTCATGGATTTATTTGGAAAATGTCTATACTGCCTCTTCAGAGAAACTGATTGAGGTGACTTACAAAATAAAACATAATAAAAATGTAAAACACCATAAAATATATTAAAATACAGTATTATAAATCCAGTCAGAGCCACTTAAAATGTGACTCAAACAGTTCTCAAATCAAAAGCAGACCATTACATTAATGTAAAAAGATAACCCCTGGGTAAATGATAATTAAGATAATCCCTTTCCTTACAGTTGTCCACCAGAAACTGATAGCCTCTAGCCTCCACTGGATTGATAACTGAAAAGTTGCTCTGACAGCCATGCAGGTGTCAAAATCCTTTAGACTTATGTGCTTTGCCTCACTAGCTTGTGGAATGGAGTTTTGGTCAGCTAAGATCCTAACACAAAAGTTGGCCATTCTTACAGAAAAGGGATATTCATTCAGGATAGCTTCTCTGCAGACAAGGGGGATGTTAGTACAAACCTAGGAAAGATCCCAAGTTTGCACAAAAATGTAAAAAAAACACCAAAACAGGCAGGATTTTTAAAAACATGTTTTCAAAGTTAATATATGGTGGGGATGAGATCTCATGACACTACATCATGAGATTTTGGCAGGCATTTTGGGGGTTGCTAAGCAACCCCTTATAGTTAGTGCCAATAGAGTCCTGCTGCCAGTCATGTCAGGAGGAGGAATTGTTGAAAAGTAGAGGTGATGGGGAAAGGGAGGGCATTGTGTGGAGCACAACAGAGGCTGCCAACTGAGCTGTACAAGCAGAGGCAATGTTGCTGCCAGTGAGTGGGCAGGTGTGTCAGTGACTGGAGAAACAGCGAGGAAGGAAAGATGAGATGACAGAAGGATGCACAATGTGCCACTACTAGATGAGTCCTACAGGAAGAAAAGAATGTGGGAGGCAGGAAAAGTAAGAGGAAATAGACAGAGAATGGAGAGGAAAAGCCAGCTGGGGGTAGGAAAATTAAGAAAAAGCAGTGGGAAGAGAAAAAAGGAAGTAAGGCTGAAGAGATTCAGGAGCCTCAAGATAAGGCAGCGGGCAAACAGGGAAGAAAAAGACTTGTGGGGGTAGTAGATGCAATATGAGGGATAGAATCCCCATGAGATAATATTGCTGATAGTATATAGAAGGTGTCGGGGGCGTGGCGGCGCTTGGAAGAAAATGGCCGCCTAAAACTTCCACTCCGAGGTCCCCTTCTCCCCTTTCAATATTACTGCTGACCAGCCGATCGATTTTGCAGTCCAGTTTATGGAGAAGATAGATAAAACTGCCCTACATCGCGCTGCTTCGACAAAATCGAAGGTACAAACTAAAATTAACTCCAAATCGGGCCCCTTTCTACCCGGACAGCAGCGGAGCGTCCCAGCTAAAATGGCGCCGACTGAACCGGGAGCGGGAAAAGAAATTACCCCTGTCACGACTTCTGATCTTTCGCTAGCTCTAACTAAATTAGAAAAATCAATATTAGACAGCATGGCGAATTTAATGAAACCAATTTATGATCAGATGGACTCGATGCAGAAAAATATTATGGAAAATAGGGCCATAGCAGAAAGTGCGATGAATAACACTTTGATTAATCAAAATGCGATTCAGGATATACACCATGGAGAAGATGTGATAGCTGAACGTGCTCTTAAGCTTGATGTGTCCATGAGACAAAATAATGTGAAGATCCATGGGTTGGAAGAGAAAGTGGAGGAATCTATTGATCTTCCTACCTTCCTCTCTAAATGGCTAGTGCAAGAAGTTCCTACTGAGGGAGACATTTTGCCAGTCATAACAAAGGCTTACAGGCTGGGATCCTTGTCTATGCTAAAGACTAAGTCATCTAGAGACATCTTAATGACAGTGCTAGATATACGTTTCAAAAATAAAATCATGCAGGTGGCGAGACAAAAAGGTCATCTTCGCTATAAAGGCTCGAAAGTTGAGGTGTACCAAGATTTACCTCAGGAAGTGTTGGAGAAGAGGAGAGAGCTGAAACCCATAACGGCATGCCTCATCGAAGCAAATCGTCGTTACAAATGGGTGTCGCCATTTATTCTACAACTATCGCATCAAGGAAAAAGCTACCGTGTCACCTCTTTGGAAGAAGGAAGATCTCTGCTACGGAAGCTAAATTTGGAAATCCCTATGGATGTGTCATTGAAGTCACAAAAGAGAAGACTAGAATCATCAGCCTCACCACCACCGGAATTAAATAAGATTGTGCGTTCTGATCCATGATTGTCTGTAAGCCTTGGCATCTTTTTTATTTCCCATCTTAAAGGCAGCTGTGGCCCTCATACATTATAGGTGTTATACTATATTTGCTATATGGAGTTGTGCTATGTTCTTTTTATTGATTGTTCATTTAACATGATGGCTTTGCAATTAGAATGTTATTACTGTTTTTAATATAACTATCTAATACTCCTGCATCTTATTATATTGTTGTTATTCAGTTGTAAAAATGAATTTCATGAAATAATTTTTCTTTTTAATCTATAAACTTGTTGCGGTATTTTTGTACAAAGATAAAAATAGGTTGGTCTATTAACTTTATGATGAATTCTTGTTTGGGGGGGGGACCTGGGGACTGTCTAGTTTTTTAGCTCCTTCTAATTGTTGTGTTACCCTTGAGTTTTGTTGGGTTCTTACAAACCCAACCACCGGTAGCATATTTAATAGCTACGGGTGCTAGGGAAACTCACAGTAAATCAAATTACAATTTACTTTACTACTAAAATTTTATTTTTGTATATTTCATCAGTAATACCAATTAATTAGTTAGTGTTAATCTTACATTGTTCTAGATCTACAAGAATTTTCCAAATTGACTTTATATAGTCCTATAAATTAATAAAGCGCATACAAGTGTTATTATAAAATTTCTAACTTTTAGAGCATAATTGTTAAAGTTTTGAGTCTTTTATAAATCCTCTGATCAAAACTAGTATTGTTTTGTGAGATTTATCCTACTGGAAAGAAAAATATATCTGTAAAACACGTCTGGATTTTAAATTTCTGTATTGTATGTGTTTATCCAAAGTATTATTTAAGTGCTAATACTTACCTGTGTATATTAAGATTTTTATTATAGTCAAGTAGTCATTTTAATTAGTGTTCTATTTCTATATGCAATTGAATTTTATCAACTTATCTTGCTACCTTCTATTACTGGGTAAAAAGAAATAGGACCAGAAAGTCAGAAACGAAGGATCTTTTTTCTCTGTTCCTTTTGGTCATTCCTTTAGTATTTTGTGTTGTATACTTTTACAAATTTATTTCTTTATTTATTTATTTTTGTGACCACTGGGGGGATATATACTGGTGTTAAGCACTGTTATTGAAATAAGCATCTAATTGGACTTGTGGACACTTAGGATTGTAACAAATACTCTCCTAGTTTTATCTGCACTATTGAAATTTGTATCTTATCTCACTAACTAATCAATTTATTTATTTTCTACTTTTTAATAACCGGTACCTGCACTGATTCTTGTAAGTTACACCTATCAAAATGGCTCTTAATGAGGTAAGGATAATTTCTTCCAATGTACGCGGCTTGAATAATTTAATCAAGAGGAAACGTGTGTTGTCTCAATTATCAAAACAACACGCAGATATAGTGCTTCTTCAGGAAACACATCTCAAAAAATCTAATGAATTGGTTTTCAATTCGCCCAAATTCCCACAACAGTATTTGTCCTCGGGAACTTCAAAGTCCAGAGGTGTTGCAATTTTGATAGCACGAAATACTAAATTCTCATTTATCTCTTCTAAAAAAGATACTCAAGGTAGATTTTTATTTGTGAAAGGGCTTCTTGATAACAAACCAGTCACAGTGGCCACAATTTATGCTCCAAATGGCGGTCAATTGGAATTCATAAAAGACACTTTATCCAAATTGAAGGATTTTTCAGAAGGTGATTTGATTTTAGGAGGAGATTTCAATCTCATTGTCGACAATCAGCTTGACAGGTCCCATCCTAAACCTAATTCGCTTACAAGGTCTCAGAGATATACAGGATTGAAAGAAATATTTCAGGCTAATGATCTCCTGGATATATGGCGTTTAAAGAACCCAACAGTAAGGGATTACACGTATTATTCAGCCTGCCATGAAATCCATACTAGAATTGATTTTGTCTTGGTCTCATCTACGCTGCAAGACAGAGTGCTTTCCACATCAATTGAGCCATCGCATTGGTCAGATCATGCTTGGCTCTCATGCACTTTACTCCCGAGTGACTTAATTAAGTACAGTAGTCATTGGTCCTTAAACACATCTTTATTGGCAGATCCTCTAGTTTGCCAGGAAATAGAACAAGATATCAAACAATACATTAAGGAAAATTTTCAGGAAGGAACTGCCTCAATCATGTGTTGGGATGCTCTTAAACCGGTACTCAGAGGGAAATTAATTTCCGAAACTTCTTACCTGAAGAAACAAAGACAATTTAGAGAATTGGAATTGTCAGAACAAATTAAAACACTTGAACAAAAACATAAGCAATCTGGTGGCAAAACAGTTTACAAAAATCTTTTGGCAGCTCGTAGAGAACTTACGTTATTAGAAACAGCTAAAATTAGAAAAAAATTAATTTTCACTAAGCAGAAATTCTGGTTTAGATCTTCTAAATCTTTAAAACTTTTGGCACATAAAGTGAAAACACAAATAACTTCCAATAGAATATTAGCTATCAAGAATAAAACAGGCGAGATTCTCAACCAAACAGCATTAATAGCTCAAGAATTTGAAGACTTTTATAGAAAACTATATTCCTCTACAACTCCAGATCAATCACAAATTGATTCCTTCCTTCAGACACAGGGAATCCTTCCTAAGGTGAAAGAATGCCATAAGATGCTGCTCGAAAAACCATTCACAGAACTTGAAATTCTAGAAACAATCAAAACATTAAAAAGTGCTAAGTCTCCGGGCCCTGACGGCTACCCATCAGATTTTTATAAAAGTTTTGCACACATATTGACGGGACCTCTCACTGCAGCTTGTAATGAAGTGTTTTTAACAGGACGTATCCCTCCTTCGTGGCGAGATGCCCAAACCATTGTAATTCATAAGAAAGGAAAAGATCCTCTAAATCTAGCATCCTATCGTCCCATATCTCTTCTTAACCAAGATTTTAAGATATTAACAGCTACCTTGGCTAGGCGGATCAATACTTTTATTTCAGAGTATATTAATACTGATCAAGTAGGTTTCATTCCGGGGAGAGATTTGGCGGACAATACAATCAAAACTATAGCGCTTCTTAATCATTGTCAAACTACTGATCAAGCTGCTTTGTTTTTGTCACTTGACGTTGAAAAGGCATTTGATTCGGTCGAATTTTCTTATCTTTTTTCAGTTCTAGATAAAATGGGATTTGGAAGTAGATTTCTTAACACGATTAAGGCAATCTATACCTCTCCGAGGACCAAAATCAAAATAAATGGGATTTGTACTAATAATATTACATTACAAAGGGGCACTCGTCAAGGCTGTCCGTTATCACCTCTTTTATTTGCAATGACAGTAGAACCTTTGGCTAATTCAATTAGAAATAATACTGAAATAACTGGTCTTAAAATAAAATCAAAAGAATATAAGTTATCCTTATTTGCAGATGATATGATTCTCTATTTATCAAAACCCAAAGATTCCCTCTTAGCTCTTAATCACTTATTACAACATTTTGGTAAGTTGTCAGGTTTGAAAATTAATGATGCAAAATCACAACTTATGGCTTTTAACATTGAACAAAATGATACAGACTTCATCAAACTAAACTTTAAATATTACTGGGTTCATACCTACTTGGAGTATCTTGGTCTTAAAATACCGATACATCAATCTGAGATGTTATCTTTAAATCATCTTGCAATGCATAATGAATTGTTAAATACCATTAATAAATGGAATAGGCTTAATATAAATTGGACAGAAAGATTAAATTTAATTAAATCCTTTATGCTACCAAAATTTATATTTTTATTCAGAGCGGCCCCCATAGCTATTCCACCTCGGATAATTAAAATCTGGCAAACTACTCTTCAAAAATTTCTTTGGAACGGGAAAAAACCTAGAATAGGCTTTGCCATTCTTAAAAGACCCAAAGTCTCAGGAGGATGTGCCTTACCTGATTTGATATTATATAATAAATCAATTTTATTAGCTAATGGGATTAAAATGCTACGTATAGAATCGTCACCTACTTGGGTAGAGATCTGTAATGATTTCTTACATCCAAATACTCTAGCAGATGTGTTGTGGACCACTGATCACATACCTAGAGATAAGCTTTATAATCTAGCAGTAATTCAACCATCTATCACAACCTGGAAAAAGTGTACAAAACCATTGTTACCTAAAATCTCACGTTATTCTACATATGTACACCACCAGTGGTTTAGATCAAACATAACCTCATCATTTGCAGATAGGTGGAGGCGTTGCAATTTAGCACGCATTACAGATGTCATTACCAAAACTGGTATTGCTACCAAGATTGCTTTAGAGCATAAGTTGGGCTTAACTATACCCTGGTTTCTTTATTTTCAACTAAGACATTTCTTGAACACAATTAAGGCTACATCTTTAATTACTCAACCTTTGTCTAAAGTTGAAATGCTGATTCGGGATCCAGATGCACAAAATAAAGGTCTAATATCTAAATTTTACTCAATACTGATTCATCAAGCTTGTGATAAACCATTATCTTATCAGAAAGCTTGGCAAAAAGATTGCCAGACATCTCTGAATAACGATATCTGGGAACGGTTCTGGAGCTCTACAAGCTTTAAAACTAAATCCATAATGGTACAATTTCAAAACCTAAAAATAATGACAAGATGGTATGCAACACCTAAAAAACTTTCCTTTGTGTCACCTACACATTCGCCACAATGCTGGAAAAAGTGTCTTAATGTTGGCGATTTTTCCCACTGTTGGTGGAAATGTGAAAAAGTTCAGGCATTCTGGAAACAAATCCTAAAAATCATTCAAGAAATCACCACAATACACGTTCCATTTTTACCAGAAGTTTTATTTTTAAATACATGGCCGAAGGAATTGTCTGATAGGCCACACAAAGACACTATAGAAGTTATGCTTGATGCAGCAAAAACAACAATAGCATCCTTTTGGAAAGATGTTCGTGCTCCAACATTAGACTCCTGGTACCGCAAATTATGGAATCATTATCTGATGGATGCTGTCACCAATAAATTATCTTATGTTTCTCCAGACTTAAATCGTTCAACTTTTACCGGAAAATGGTACCCTATTTTGGAATATCTGTCACAGCAGCGGTTTGTATCCTCTCAGTGGTCACACTTTTATAACTGGATCTGAAATATGCATTATATTTTCTTTACTTTCCCTTGTTGTTTTACCTTTTTTAATTTATTTATTTATTTAATATTATTATTATTATTATTATTATTATTATTATTATTATTATTATTATTATTATTATTATTATTATTAAGTGTTCATAATTTCTACAGTTAATACAATATACTTTACTGTTCAATCGTTGTCCTGTTCTATGATATCTCAGCTAATATGCGCTTTTACTCTTCTTGTTATGGTGAATATTAAGTACTCATCAATTTTCAATTTAAATGGCAAGGTTTGCGTTCTGCTGGTAATTTTTCTATTTACAATTTTATGTCTTGTTATGAATCTGTATTGTTCATATGCTTAAAAATAAAAATTATAAATTATATAAAAAAAAAAAGAAGGTGTCTTGATCATTGGAAAGGGCCCTCAAATCACAGCAGACTCACAGCAACCCCATAGGGTTTTCAAGGCAAGAGCTGTTTAGAGGTGATTTGCCATTGCCTGCCTCCAGATCATGACCCCGATATTCCTTGGAAGTCTCCCATACAAATACTAGCCAAGGCTGACCCTGCTTAGGTTCTGAGATCTGATGAGATCAGGCTAGCCTGAACTATCCAGGTCAAGAATATCAAAACATAGAACACCATAAAGATAATTTATTAATAACCAGCACTGAAAATAAGGTCAGGGCATAAAGACATAAGAGCAGCTTAAAATGTGTTTTAATGCTAAAAACAGACTATAAAAATTGTGTTAAAATATAAAATCCCTTATCTAAAAGGCTGGGTAAAAAGAAATATTTTGACCTGGTGTGGGAAAGAGGGTAGTGAAATGACCAGGCAAGCCTCAAGAGAATGGGCATTCTATGTGTGAGATGTCACCACTGAAAAACCTCTGTCTCTGGTTGCCACCTGCCTCACCCGTGAAGCAGGAGGGAAACAAACTTTGGACGATAGGTGGAGGACAAACACAGTACCATATCTCTCCTTATAATAATTACCTTTTGGCTTCATAAGATTCCATGCGCTCCCATTGGCTGTAAAATGCCCTCCTTCAGCCATTGGCCCATCAGCCGCCACTTCAGCCATTGTCTGGGTCCTGGGTCTGCTCCTCTTCCCCACCCACTCCCCCTTCAGACAGATTTGCATGTCAGATTTACTGGCAGACAGCTCTCTCTCCTGAGGAAGAAAGTTCTCTTAACTCCTGTGAGGGACTGTCCCCTCAGTGGCTGCTGGTAGGCAACCAAGCTTGGTTCTGTGAGTAAAAAAACAAAGGACTTCCCACACCCCCTTCCCCGCCCATAACCCCATCCCCAATGGCCACTTTCCTGTCAGAATAAATGGAAAAAGGCTCTCTCTCCTGCTTAGCTTCATCATGGCTGACTAGCTAACGAGGTGGGCCAGCAACCATCAAACCATTTTCTTCAACTCCCCGCTGTGCGGCTGACTTTCCCCTAGGGTTGCCATTCTCCAGGTGGGGCCTGGAGATCTCCCACTGTTACAATTGACCTCCAGATGACAGAGATCAGTTCCCTGGGAGAAAATGGTTGCTTTGGAGGGTAGACTCTATGGCATTATACCCTGCTGAGTCCTTCCACACCCACCCCAAACGCTGCCCTCCACAGGATCCACCCCCCCAAATCTCCAGGTATTTCCCTAATCAGAATTGGCACCTGTATTTTCTCCTCTGTCAGTAAAAGGCCCTTTCCACACTTATGTTGGCCTTTGGGAGAAAACTCATTGGGCCCAGTCCTGATCAGCTTGCCAACTCCAGGTGGGCAATTCCTGGAGATTTGAGGGATGGAACCTGGAGAGGGTGAGGTTTGAAGAGGGGTGGCACCTCAGACAGGTACGATGCCATAGACTCCACCCTCTAATCCAGCCATTCCCTGATGGGGAACCATTGTTGCCAATCTCCAGGTGGGGGCTGGAGATCACTCAAAATTACAACTGCTCTCTAGGAGGGAGGGGGGAGGAGATGGAAAACTAAAGGTAGGTTTGATGGTTGGCTGGGAGGGAGACAGGGTTATCAACTCCAGGTTGGGAAATTCCTGGAGATTTGAGGGGTCGAACCTGGAGAGGGTGAGTGTTGAGGAGGGGTGGGACCTCAGACAGGTACAATGCCATAGACTCCACCCTCCAAACCAGCCACTCCCTCCTGGAGAACCACTGTTACCAATCTTGGGGGTGGGCTGGAGATCACTCAAAATTACTACTGCTCTTCAGGTAGCAAAGATCAGTTCCTCTGGAGAAAATGGTGGACTCTGTCATTATACCCTGCTGAGATTGCCACAGCAAATTGTCACTGAGTGCCCAAAGCCGAGGCACTCTCCCAGAGCCTCTTTCTAGAGCCTGTTGTATTTATTTCCACAATGGGCCTTATTCCTAGTAACTACATATTCTACTTTCAATTCTGGTTATTTTAGGTTTCAGCTGTTGATATTAGGTAACATTGCTTTCTAGAGTTGGGCATATTTGAAGACTACATCATTTTCTCTCAATAGGATATTTTCACCCTCCTGGTAACTGGGAGTAGCACAAGAGAAGTACTATACTATGGTATTTAAAAGACATTTTTCTTTATTCACCACATTTACTATCTACTACTGTCAGCTGTCACCTTTTATAAGCATAGTTTGTACATTTTAGACATTTATCTACCTTTTAAAGAATGTTGAATCCAGATTCTGTCTACAGATAATCTATCCATTTTTAAAAGAAATGCACATTATTATTTCCTCCATATAATTATCTTTCCACTACTTCTAGTTTCACAAAAGCCCCACTTTTTTGCTGAATGTTTTGTGTTGCAGCACCTTTTATGCACAAAAGAAGTGCCATAATAGTGATGCTCTAATTTGATGGCAGCAACTATAAAAGAAAGCTGAAGAGAGCTCAGTGAACTGGACCTACATGTATTCAGCCTGAATGTTAAATGAAGGAAATCACAGCTTGGAAAAATAAAAATATCTACAAGAAGGAAATATCTTGCACCACCCTATTAACAAGAATAAGAACTACTAACAGCCCTGACCTGGATAGCCCAGGCAAGCCCAATCTCGTCAGATCTCAGAAGCTAAGGAGGGTCGACTCTGGCAAGTACTTGGATAGGAGACCTCCTTGGAATACCAGCAGTCAGGAGGCGGGGTCAGGCTTTATTCAGCCATCTCTTTGAATCAGTCACCAGAGGTCACCATGACTTCCAGGTGTACACAGTCAGTCACAAGAGGTCGTCATGACTTCCAGGTGTGTGCACACACACGTATGAAAAATACAAAAACAACAAAAAAAAAAACCACTACCAGTCAGCTGGACAAGCATTCAAAGAGTTGTTTGTCAGGATTTCCTAATACCTTAAAAATGTCTTAAGGATTATCACCATCTTTTAGGTTGCTAAAAGAAAGAAAAAAAAGACCTGAAACCTGTGCATATAATAACAAAAAAAAAAAAAAATAGTATGTGAACCTTAAATATTATGAATGAATAATATTATACTAAATATCTCTGGTGGTGTCAGTCCAATTTTTGAAGACACCTCAAAGTCCTATCAAAATTCCTATCGGAAGCAGTCCTTCCAAGCAAAGCAATAAAGTCCAATGTTGATGGAGTCAAAGTAATCTTGTTAATGGGGCACCAATAAAAATCCCATTTCCACAGTGTCTTCTTCAGGAACAGGTACCACAATCAAACATAATTAATCTACTACAAGACAAATACAGGCCACCAGTGTACAACAATACAAGATACAAAATGCATACATCCATTAGAAAACTCACCCTGTCCCAATATATTCAGTCTTCCTACTTTTTCGTCTGGTCTGAAAAAGCAGTTCTCAAATTTTCAAAGAATGCTATGTTCTAAGCCAAAATTCACTAGTTTGAAATATCCTCAGTGATTTACCATCATCTAATTGCTAACAAGTGGACTGTAAGAGACTCCTAACACAATGAAAAATGACCTCTTATATGTAACTGTTCTGGTAGAGCTGCCAGCTCTGGGATGGAAAATGCCTGGAGATTAAATGAGGTATGATGCCACAAAGTCCACCTTCCAAAGCAGCCATTTTTTCCCCAGGTGAACTGATCTCTGTTGCCTGGAGATCAGTTGTAATCCCAGGAGATCTCCAGCTACCATCTGGAGGTTGGCAGCCCTATGTTCCAAATGCTCTCCAGATGTCTCAGGGTGCTTGCCAATTATTTTTTTTATGATGTATTTATTAAATTTATACCCCACCCTCCCAGCCATGGCCAGCTCAGGGCGGCTTACAGCAGAATAAAAACAGCAATAAATAATATAATGATCATAAAACCATATAACCATTGCAACATTAAAAAGGTGCTAACAAATAATCATCCAGATACCATTAAACAGATAGCAATTTAACATTACATTTGGGATGATGCTCAAACTTCAGTGGTTGATCCCAATCTAATATTGTGCGGCTGGCTCAGGCTACTTTGAAAATTACAGGGGGCAGGGTATTTCCCCTGGGGCAGCTCCTAGTTGAAAGCCTGGTGGAGCAGCTCCATTCTGCAGGGCCCTGATCTCCTCTGGGAGCTCGTTCCACCAGAGAGGAGCCGCCACTGAGAAAGCCCTAGCCCTGGTTGTAGCTAGCCTGGCATATTCCTGCCAACAAGCTGTGCCCTAACCAGTTATAAACACCAAGCCTACTGAATGGGGCAAAGGGGGGGGGGAACCATCCCACAGAAACAGCACGGAGTAGGTGAAAAAGAGGCTACCAGCACAGCCACTTGTCCAGGAACCCTCCCACCCAATTCCTGCTTGGCCCTATATAGTGACTAGTTAATCATATGCTGCCCCCAGGGAGGGTAGGTAAGTCAGCTGCAGCGAGAAGGCTCAAAGTGAGAGTGAGCAGCAGAGGAAAACATCCAGACATTTTCATCTGATTGGCTGTTCCATTTTCTCTGTAACCAATGGAACCTCGTGCTTCATTTGAAGTAAGTTGGGTGCCAGGGCAAGTAAACTCACAGCATAAGTTGCTATGAAACCACTTTTGCTGAGTTGCTTCCCTGCTCTGTCTTGGCAGGTTCTTTTGCTCTCCTTCTAACTGGACATTCTGAGGACTGAACCTGAGATCTTCTGCATGCCAACAAATGCTTTATCACTGACACATGCACACAAACACATGTGTGTGTGTGTATTCTGTTGCTTTCTTTATTAAGGACCCTGTTGAAGCTTTTTTGGCTTTAATATTGCTTAATTTTAATTTTAGCTCGATTGTGAATTTGTTAAAAATTATTTTTAATTGAGGGTGAAGACCATAACTATCTTAAATAAATAGATAATAGTGTCAATGTATTAAAGCAAAAAACAGCAGCAGTAGAGGACAAAATATTTTTTCCTATTGAGATGTCACCTATTCTCGACAATGTACAATATGTTCTCGGTACCAGTATGTCCTTCAAATCTCTACCTCTGTTGCAATCAACAAGAATACTTCCAACTACACAAAACCATTTTAAGCTCTTTTTATCTAACATCAGTCTTAGATCAGACATGACCTTATGTCACAAACACAAAATATTATATGATACAAGTGGAGACCTGCAACAAAATGTTGTGTAATGTGTTGTAGTTTGAATTGTGTGTTAATTTACAGTGCCACGCTGCTTCACCATATGGAAAGGCTGACACATATGATAATGGATCACAGTGTTGGCTGTAGGGATCCAAATGCATCATTTTACCTTGTCTTGGATATATGGTGATACTTTTCCTTGTTGGTGGTACTCCATCACTGGTTTCAAATACCGCAGCAATTTCTGCCACTTGTGGATGATTGCAATGCTTTTTATCTTCATTTGGTTCATGAAAACATGGATTGAATATTCTACTGGCAATCTTCCTTGTTCTTTTGCTGTTTCTTCTTCTGTATGCAATATTTCATACTAGGGAGCAAAGCCCGTTGTGGCGGAACACAACAGGCCCTAGAAAGGAAGGGAGGGAGGTGGAAGGGAGAGTGGGTTGGAGGAAGGAAGGAAGGAATAGGGGGAAGAGTGAATGAAAGGAGAGAGGAAGAAAGGAAAAGGGGGAAAGGAAGGGAAGAGGGGCAGAAAAGGGCTTCTCTGGGCCCAGAGAAGGCCTTTTCTGTCCCCCACACACCATCTCCTGGTATTCCCCGTAGTAATGTATGGCTGCGAGAGCTGGACTATAAGGAAGGCCGAGCGCTGAAGAATAGATTCTTTTGAACTATGGTGCTGCAGAAGACTCTTGAGAGTCCCTTGGACTGCAAGGAGATCAAATCAGTCAATCCTAAAAGAAATCAACCCTGATTGTTCCCTGGAAGGCCAGATCCTGAAGCTGAAGTTCAAATACTTTGGCCACCAAATGAGAAGGGAGCATTCACTGGAGAAGACCCTGATGCTGGGAAAGATTGAAGGTCAAAGAAGAAGGGGACGGCAAAGGATAAGATGGTTAGACAGTGTCATCGATGCAACGAACATGAAATTGAGCAAACTTTAGCGGACAGCGGAAGACAGGAGGGCCTGGTGTAATCTGGTCCATAGGGTCGCGAAGAGTCGGACTCGACTGTGCGACTGAACAACAACAACAACAATACTTGCCTCAGCCTTGAGGGCCTGTCCCTGAGCTCACACTCCAGACGGTCCTCTCCTGTTGGAGGGCTGGAGCAGACTGAGCTGAAAACACTGACCGGGGCTGATGTGGGCGGGACTTTCCGAAGCAGCCAGTCAGCCCTGGCCAGTGTCTTCTGAGTGCCAGTTCTTGAGCCGAATCAATTATGGCAAGCATAGAATGTTGTGTAACCAAAATTCAAATATATATAAGGACAGGATGTATATATGTTTTGCTTATGGATTTATTTGTTGTATTAACTTGTTAAGTTGTACATAAATTCTACATTAAGGCTTGTACTTTCAGTTCTTTGCATTCTTATTTGATTTACTTTAGTAGTATCTCTCCTTATAAAGATTTATCTTTTGGTTTCGCAAGATTCCATGCGCTCCCATTGGCAGTAAAATGCCCTCCCTCAGCCATTGGCCCATCAGCCGCCACTCAAAAGTACTCACATTCCATTGGCCGGGTGCTGGGTCTGCTCCTCTTCCCCACCCACTCCCCCTGGCAGACAGCTCTCTCTCCTGAGGAAGACAGTTCTCTTAACTCCTGTGAGGGACTGTCCCTTCAGTGACTGTTGGTAGACAGCCAAGCTTGGTTATGTGAGTAAAAAAAACAAAGGACTTTCAGCATAACCCCCTCCCCCGCCCATAACCCCCTCCCCAATGGCGACTTTCCTGTCAGAATAAATGGAAAAAGGCTCTTTCTCCTGCTTAGTTTCAGCATGGCTGGCTGGCTAACGAGGTGGGCCAGTGACCATCAGACCATTTTCTTCAACTCCCCGCTGTGCAGCTGACTTTCCCCTAGGGCTGCCAAACTCCAGGTGGGACCTGGAGATCTCCCACTGTTACAATTGACCTCCAGATGACAGAGATCAGTTCCCTGGGAGAAAATGGTTGCTTTGGAGGGTAGACTCTATGGCATTATACCCTGCTGAGTCCTTCCACCACCCCCCCTCAAATGCTGCCCTCCACAGGATGCACCCCCCCAAATCTCCAGGTATTTCCCTAATCAAAGTTGGCACCTGTACTTTCTCCTCTGTCAGTAAAAGGCCCTTTCCACACCTATGTTGGCCTTTGGGAGAAAACTCATTGGGCCCAGTCCTGATCAGGTTGCCAACTCAGGTTGGAGATCACTCAAAATTACTACTGCTCTTCAGGTAGCAAAGATCAGTTCCTCTGGAGAAAATGGTGGACTCTGTCATTATACCCTGCTGAGATTGCCACAGCAAATTGTCACTGAGTGCCCAAAGCCGGGGCACTCTCCCAGAGCCTCTTTCTAGAGCCTGTTGTATTTATTTCCACAATGGGCCTTATTCCTAGTCTATAATATATAGCTGGCCATATTCTGGCAGTCTTTGACGATCTGGGTAAAGGTTTGTTATGCTATGGTAGACAGATCCCTGAATATAGAAGCAGTAGATTCCATTGTCTAGTGCATTATGTATTTGAGCTCCCACTGAAACAAATGAAAGTGTGCTATTGTGCTGACAAACTTTCTCTAAGAAATGTTGTGAAAGAGGATGCTGCCCAGTTTAAAGTGCTTTATGTAATGCTGGGCCCCATACTGGCAGAATGATTATTTTTCCATTCTGGGAACAACTGTTACAGTGATCTCTTGATTTTTTAGTTATGAAATGCTCTGTAGAGCAGTGGTGACAGATATGTGTCATGTCTCCTTTATCATAACTAATAGTGTGTTCTGCATTTTGAAGTGCTTTTGGTTCTTCCATATATAAAGGTTTGTTGTATTCTCCAGCTGCACTGTTGTCATGATGTGTCAAAGTGTCAATATCCATATTTGCCTTGTTGCTGTTGGCTGTGTATGAATGAATTTTTTCTGCATGTTTTATATTAATGTCTTTTTCATAGTACAGTTGGTTACTGTTTTAATGGCTATGTTGCAGTAACCAATTTGTTAGCCTTTTTGGATTTTCTCATTTTGGCAGAGTGTCCTCTTTTGTGAAGTACTTTTGGCACTGTATTGTACTGTATGGTACTGATGAGGGACTGCTGTTTCTGACAAAAAAGCAGAGATTCTTTCAATTCCAAAATATCTCCTAACCATTCCCCAATTCCTTCTGGGAACTTTAATCCAACAAATCCAGTCCCACTTAAATAGCTGTGGCATCATCTAGGCAACTGGTCTGGAGAAGGGAAGATGGTCTGTCTCTGCTTGCCTGCTTCCATTCATTCTCTCAGCCATCCCATACTAATGTCTCAGACCTAGTTACAGCAGCTTCTAAGACAAAAGGGCCATTAATATCTCAAACACTGGCTAACAAAATCTGAAAGAAGGAGAAAGGGACAGGGAGAGGGAAGCTCTTTCCTTCGCCAGCCAGCACTGCAGAAACTGCTGCTGCAACAAGAGGTTTATTGCAACAAGAGGGGAAGAAGGGTCATTTCTCAAGCCTCAGCACAAACCAAGCATGAGCCCCTGTACTCATATTATACCAGTCTCACAACTCACTAAAAGAAAATCTCATTTTATTTCTGAAATAATATAAATTTGCCCTTACTAGAGTAATAGGCTTATATATTGAACCCTGTGTGGATTCCTAGACCTTGGTATATTGTATTCATTCATTTTCCATATATCTACTTAGTATATTTTACCTCATCCTTCTTCCAGAGAATTCACTATTCATCCTCCTTTTTATTCTCACAACTACCTAGTGGAGTAGGTTAGCCTGAGACAAGGTTACCCATCAGGTGTCACGGCAAAGTTGGGACCTTAATGTAGGTCTACCAGTCCTTAGTTTATCATTTTTGCCCAGCACTCCCCAAATAGTGACATGGGATAACCAAGCATGGGTTCAACTAATTTATTTATTTAAAATGACTGATCTATATCACTGCTTATGCCAATGAACTGATGATTTTGAAGTATCCATTTGCATTCTGGGCAAGTCTACTCTGGCTCCAAACTCAGCCACTTCTTCCACTGGCCTTGCTTGTAAAGTACTGGGTTCGCCACATGGAGACTCAGACTATGACATGCATTCAGACACATTTATTGTACTTCACACACAAGACTGGAAAACCAGCCCCACAAGGGCCAACAATATACATCCCACCAAGTACACCCATGGTCCCACCGGAGGGTTTGAATTTCCCAGCAGATGACCTATTGGTGGACACTAGGTGGTCGAGGATCTGAGGTCCCATTGTGTTTGGGACCCAAGCTCCTTACTCTATCTGTGGACCCCTGGTGGCAGTCTGCATACATAACAGCCCTCCCCCATAGTTCCAACTCAATCCATCTCAATCTATGTGACATAGTCCTGTAAATAGGGCGGTGGTCTGTGCTCTCACAGAGAATGCCATGGTGTGGGTACAAGGTCTCTTGTGACCATGTCGGGTTGACTGGCTGGCTCTGGTTGCTGCGGGGGCAGTGGCAGTTCCACTGGTCCCAGTGTTGTGGCCGGTGGTTCTACCGCTGGCACCTCCCCATGGTTAGGTAGATCGGTCCATGCACTTGGCTCGGGGTGGACTGGCTCAGGCCCCATGAGCTGCAGGGGTTGTTCCTCCGTTACTGGAAGTTGTTGCCTCCACAGTTGGTCTATATGTTTCTTGAGGTGTTGACAATCCTCAGTAGACACTTCATATGATATGAGGCCGGTAGCCCGTATGACTCTTCCCACCAGCCATGTGGGTCACTTCCCAAAGTTCCTTATGTAGATGGGAACTTCTGGGAGGAACCCCCTGGGAGCTTCCCATTGTCCCATCATCTTCCTGGATTCCAATGCCCAGTCCAGGTGTAGCCAGTCCAACAGGATGGTGGGGTGACGACCCATCAAGAGTTCTGTGGGGCATCAGCCACTGATGGGGTTGGGTGTCATCCACTGGGTCAGGAGGAAGCGGGCAAGACGAAATTCCCAGTCTCCAGCTGAGATCTGGTTGAGGGCTTCTTTTGTGGTGTGCACTATTCACTCTGCTTGCCTATTGGTTGCAGGGTGGAAAGGTGCTGACCTCACGTGGTGGATGAGTTTCCTCTGCAGGAAGTCCTGGAACTCCGCCGACATAAATGCTGCCCCGTTGTCAGAGATAATGGTGTCTGGTAGGCCATGCATTGCAAAGATCTGGCACAGTGCCCGGATGACTGCCTTTGCTGATGTAGTGGTTACTGGGCTGACCTCCAACCATTCAGAGTAGGAGTCCACTGTGACCAAGAGTATTAGTCCTTGGAACAGCCCGGCAAAGTCTATGTAGAGCCAGGACCATGGCTTATGTGTGGACTCCCACGGCTGGGTGGGTGCACTCAGTGGATTTGGGTAAACCACCTGATACATCGGGCACCACCGCACCCATGACTCAATCACTGCATCGATCCCTGGCCACCACACATAGCTCTGGGCCATCACCTTCATCTGGACGATCCCCAGGTGGGCGTCGTGTAGTGTGGTGAGGACCTGCTGCCACAGGGCGCTGGGGACAACTACCCTCTCCCCCCACAGGAGACATCACTTAAGAGCTGACAATTCATCCCTGCAAGTGGCGAAAGCTGTAAACTCAGGGCCTGCTGAGGCCATGGGCCACCCCCTCACCACCCAGCTCAAGATTCGGGAGATGACAGGGTCGCAGGCCGAGTGGCAGGCAATATCGGCTGAGAGGTGCCAAGCTTCATTCCTCTCTCTTGATATGCTGCAAGGCTACTACCAGGCTCAAAAGATGCCACTGAGCAACAAGAAATATGCAAGAAGTATGATGGCTATCCCCTCCCCATGCCATATGCCTCAGGATGCTTGTCAATTAACCCCACCTATCCTGAGCAATTTCCCCTATACCTGCCAAGTTAGATGTAAACAATTTAAAACAACCCCCTACCCCTGGGACAGCATGTGGCAGACAAAAAAAATTGCATCACCCCAATCCAATTTGGCAATACCCCCCATCCTGCTCAGCCCTGCAATAGCGGCCGCAATAATGAGAAAGTGCAGCTGCTAAGTAGGCTACTGCTAAAAACTGATTGGCTGACCATTCTGCTGTTGAACCAATAGTCCTCTGTGCCCCATTTTAATTGAATTTAATGGGGCGAAGCAAACTAATCCATGGCATTATGTGTCATGAATATTTCTAACCACTATACCATTCTGGTTAATGTTTGGATTATAATGAGGAGTAGTGAAAGAAAGAGGAAAAGGGTTTTTCTTTCGCAGAAGGACTTAGGACTGTAGAACTTGACATCACATTGAAGATAAACAACCCCAAAGATATGTATTCTGAATCTCAGAATTCACGATACTAGGAGGTATCACTGTTTCTCTGTGTTACATGAAAAAAAGAGTTGTGCTAAGAAGAAAAAAGGAACCATAAAATGGTCATATATATAATTATTCCAGTTTAAAATCTGATAAAACTTCAAATATGCCTATGATTGAGAATGAGACTATACAAACACATATACACATGCCTCTGCTGTAGGATTGCAGTTGTGGTTATATTACATGTTTTCTTAACATAGCTTTTTTGTATATGGTGTTTATATTTATGCAACCACTTCTATTCTTTCATGATTTGTTGTTCATTAATTTTATAGTTGCTCCAGCCACAAATTCCCATGTAGAACTGGATCAGAGAAGTGTGTTATAGAACTCACACTGGAAAATGGTTACTGGTGTTTTCTCCTTGTAAAGAACTGGTGAAATGTATGAGGATTCCCTTTAATAGAGTTCTAAATAATAGACATTTTATTGGATAATTTTATTCTTTTGTACCCCATGAAAAATCTTTATTTATGACACTGAAGATTTTTACATTGGATCAGTTGATAAATTCTGAGAATGAGTTTTTTTGTCATTTTCTCAGCTGAGGTCTATGATTTGTCACCTTCTGTAGAATGTCAATACTTACAGTTACAATAATCCTTGGTATCTAAATATGGCCCTGCACCATTAAGTGTCTCAGAATCCCCCTTTCTCCTGGAAACTCTAACTGAATCAAGGCAGGAAACCAAACTTACAATATTTGTTTATAAATATTTGATTTCAATTTAACAAATATGATGTATAGAGTCTTAGAAATGAATGGAATAAGGAGTTAGATTGACCTGTTTTGCCAAAGCAATGGGATATGGCCTTAAAGTCTCCATAGATCATACCTGAGACTTATTCAGAAAAAAAAATGTTTAGAATATACTGGACACCACGGTGGCTTTTTAGCAAAGGACTGAGTAAATTGTCTAATTGTTGGCATTGTAACTTAGAGGATGCATTCCTTACGCATGTGCTTTGGGCGTGTCCAGTCATTTGGTTTTTCTGGGAAGAAGTTACTACTCATTAATTTAGTATTAGAATGTTCTCTGGTTTTTGAGGATCCTTTTGTACTTTTAAACTACCTGCCCACCTCTTGGAGGCTAACAAAAGGTCAATGGAAATGGAAGATCCTTTGTGCCCTTACTACAGCTAAAAGACTCATATTATAACAATGGAAAAATAAAAGCCCACTTCTGTCAAATCAATGGATTGAGGACTTTAGAACTAGGACCATAGCTACCGGGGGCATTATTTGTTTATTTATTTTGCATTTTTGTATTATTTATTTATTTATTTATTTTATTCAACTTTTATCCCTCCCTCCCTCACATAGCAGGCTCAGGGCAGGTTACAGCAAATTCGATAAAATACAGTATATACAATTAATACAATTAAAACACTAATAAAATACCGACTTCTGGTTTTGGTGACCCACATGGCGGACACATTCCTTTGGAGCTCCGATGGACAGGAAGGGGTCCGATTGTCCACACCACCCCTGGGGTCCTTGCAGGGGACCCCCAGCCATGGGGTGTGAGAGGCACCGTTCCCAAGGCATGCTGCCAAGGGATTGAGGCACCTCTGAGCTCCGACGGTCTCACCACCGCAGAACCAGTAATGACGTTAGGGGCACACACCGAGACAAGTGAACAGTGAATGAGTGAAACCCTTACCTCAGTGTGATCTACGATGAAGTGTGAGTTCTTCTTGTTAAAGCAAAACATCCAGATAAATAAATAAGTGAAAATATCCCCCCCAAAAAAAGAAAAGCAGTGCAGAGGCTTTACTCCACAGATAAACAAAGACTGATTCCTGAGCATTTTAAGGGGAGGGAGGAGTATAAGCAAATAATATCTGTTATAAAGAGCCCTGGAGAGAAAACGATATAATTTCTCAAGCAATAGAGACTTTTAAAATTTTTCTGAAAAGTAAACAACTAAAAGATGGCAGGGAGGAAAGTTGTGCTGAAAACTAAACCTCCTTCAGGAAATGGCAGCCCAGCCACTCCAGTCACAAGACCGGAAGTAGCTACAGACTTCCTTGGTATGATTGCAGCAGCATTGCGACCCCTGCTGGATCAAATGACAACGCTTAACCAGAATTTTGCAACTCTACAAAATCAATTGAATGATACTAAGCAAATGGCAGAGCAAACAGCAATAGCAGTTAAGGAGGTTGATGCCAAAGCGACTAAACTTCAAAAACGCATAGAGAAAGGGGGGGGGGGAGAACCTCCAATGAACTTCAGCTTTTGCAGCTGCAAATGGAAAAGTCAAATTAAGTTTTGAGATTTCAAGGCGTTCCAGAGATTAAAGGGGAAGACCTTAAAAAGACTTTGAGTGAAGCTTTGGGACCAGTAGCAGATTTGAAAGTGGATCTTTTGGACAATGAGATGGATATGGCCTATAGGACATATTCAAAATATATTAAGAAAAAATAATCTGCCCGGTGAAATGTATGTGAAATTCCCCAAAAGGCATATCAGAGATCTGATACTTAAAGTGATCGATGGAACTACCTTGAATCAACAACAAGGAAATCAAAGTGTTAAAAGACATTCCCTTTGAAATAAAAAAGAAGATGAAGAAATATAAAGACTTGGTCTTATTCTTGCAAAAGTCATCTATCCCCTACAAATGGATTATACCAGAAGGTATCTTCTTCAAATACAACAATAAGAGAGAAAGGATTGACTCTGTCATAAAAGCTAAAGACTTTCTGGAAAAGTTACAAAATCCAGGAAAGCGATCAAAGCTTCAGGACGACAACGAGGACAGCAACCAGAGAAGCCATGGAGAGCTTTCAACAATTTCCACTGAAGAAGAATCTGACTCAGAATGACGGGCAGCAGCTCCTAAAACTCCTAAAGCCAATCGAGACTATAATCTCAGAAAAAAGAAAGAAAAACAAGAATTTTTATCTCTAAAGCTTGAATTTAACATTCTTTTAACAGACTCTAAGATGCTCTTTATATAGTTAATGATACCGGATGTATCTACTAACCTTTTCAATTGACAATGCAGTCATATAGCTTGAAGTGTAAAAAAATGTTTGTAAGCAGTTTATGTTCACTGCTACTTGGGATTTTAGTGGTTATCTTTGTAGATACCCTTCCCTTATGAGTTCTCTATAGTTTTTAAACAAAAGCAATAAAAAATGTAAGGGAAGTTACTCCCTTCAAAAAAAACCCCAAACCACTAATAAAATACCACCATGGCCTTCATCCAGTGCCATTGTCATTGACATTAAAACCTCACAGATACCAATTCTAATATGCAGTAATGACCTGTTAAGTAGAGGCCCAGTAAAAAGAAAGGGACATTCTTCACCCTAATTAAAAGCCTGGCCAAGGAGCTCTGTCTTGCAGGCCTTGCAAAACTGTAAAGTGTCGCACAGGGCCCTGATCTCATATGGGAACTCATTCCACCAGGTAGGGGCCAGGGCCAAAAAGGCCCTGGCCCTGGTTGAGGCAAGGTGGACATCCCTGAGGCCGGGGACCATGAGAAGATGTTGATTGGCAGACCATAAAACCCTTTGGGGCTCATAGAGGGAGAGGCAGTCTCACAGATATGCAGGGGTGGTGCCCCCCATAGATGACCCCTCTGCACCCCCAGGGTAGATACCCACCCACTCCTAGTGTGCCATGGTCTGTCTGGCTCTTCCTGCTGCTTCCTGCTGGGCTGCAGCAGGAAGCAATCAGAAGAGCTGGTGTGGTGGCTGGGCTGGCAGGTGCAAGCACAGTGAGACATTGGAGTGGACCATTCTCTAATGGCCCACCCAGGCATCTCACTGTGCCTGTGCCAGCTGGCTCACTTTCTCCTAAGGAAACATGCAGGAAATGCAGCAGATGGCCAGCCAGAAGATACGTCATGATGCCTCCTCCGGCTGGCAGCCCGCTGCTCTGCCCACTTTCCTCCTCTTTGCCTCAGGTCTCCCCCCTCTGAATGTAGGGGGAGATGGAGATCCAGCAGGTGCAGTGAGCTACAGTGCTGTGAACTCTATCAACATTTAACATATGGCATATAGGTGGCAATTGCATATGAACCTATTTTTAGATATTTGGAAATCATTTATAAAAACATGTAAATTACCACCACTGTTATATTTTTGTTTTATATTTATGCATTTTTCTTTTTCTTTAAATCTTTGTTGTTGTTTTTGAAGTTTTTTTCCCTTTGTTCTTTTTTTTAAGACAGAAATTTATAAAGCTGACTATAAAATGAGGAAATTATGTCTGCTAGCACTTTATTATGTTACTGGTTTTAACATTGTTATTTATATTAATTAATATTGATGAATTTATGCTGTATTGTTGGAATTTTATTCTATTTGTATAAGCCACCCTGAGCTGGCCTCAGCAGGGAGGGGTGAGGTAATTTTTAATAATAATAATAATAATAATAATAATAATAATAATAATAATAATAATAATAATAATAATAATAATAATAATAATAGAATTAGATCAGAGAAGTGTGGTATAGAAATGATGTTGAAAAATCTTGTAAGGAACTGGTGAAATGTCTGAGGTTTCACAGATATAACTCCCTCTTTTTTTTTTTTTTTTGGTAAATATATTTATTGGGTTTTTAAACACAAAGGAAAACATAACAAGACATAACATATAACATATACATACAAGTTCATATCTCTTAAATTCCGCAACCTCTTCATAACACACAGCAAACATAATTCAAGCTTGGTTCATTTTTCTCACTCATAAACCATAAATTTCCAATTTTTTTCAAATCAATTCCTCCCAATGATCTAACTTCCTAATGATTTAACTATATAAAAATTTAAGATATGGCAAGCACCTTCTGTCATATCTAAACTCTCTGCTTATTGTTTAGTCTCAGAGAGATAGAAAATTAACTTTCCCTGAATTAATATCTGGCGTATTCACTTACACTGTTCTTTCTATTTTCCAAAATAAAAAACCACCTATACCCTTACCTACTATATATATATATATATTGATTAGTCTACTTTTTCCAATAATACTTCTCATAGTTGGGTTCTATTTCTCTTACTCCCTCAGTTAACTATACATGTAGAAATTACCAAATTCAAAACAGCATCTTTAACGCAAAACCTAACCTATACATCTTTAACAAATATACACTGTATTGAATATACTGCGTATTCTCTCAGTATGCTCTATAAAAAAAAAAAAAGCAAATCTAAACACATCTCATCAAAATTCAACTCAAATTCATTCAATTATATTTAAACCCAGAAGAGCACTGTAAGAAAATCAAATGTTTAAGAAAGTAATATTGTATCAGGCCTCACACTTGTTGCTTTTTGTCTTTTGTCTTTCTTTTTTTTTTTTTTAAACCACCACCACATAATGTTCAACATTACCTATTTTATATCCCAATTTCTATCACAACCAAAGATAACTAATGCGGTTATTAGGGTTCCACTCAAATTAATTTTCATTCAATATTCAACCATCATATAACCTCAACGTATTTTTCCAGACATTCATAATTACTCATAGTTCATAATTACTCATAAGCAAAGGTTCCACCTTAAAGGAAAACTACCTTCTAATTCCTTATTTCATAGTTCACAACCTAACCACTATTTACTTTCAGGCATACATTATTACTCACAAACCTTAGTAGGGCAGGAAAAAAAATAGCTCTAATATTTAAATCATATTACATTAATCTCTTCTTGATTTTCTGTAGATTTTTTTAAAAAATATATATGCATTGTGAGACCACTGTGTTGAGACATATTTGTTCATCCAAAAACAAGCAGATCCAGCTTACATTCAGCTTTAAACAGACTTTTTATAGCAAATAGCCTGACCACTAACACTTGCATTTTCCCAAATGTGCATTATTTCTCACAAACCTCACAAGCCTTAAAAAAGTAAAATCTAATATACAAATCATATTGCATTAATCTTTTCTTAATTCTCTGTAGCTTTTTTTTTACTAAAATCATATTTAAATGTCTTAACTCCCTGTAAAGATGAAGTTCCATTTTTGACTCTTGTCTTTTTATTTTCCACCTTCTTCCCGCATACATCTTTCAAATCACATTTTTTCTTTTCTTAAGTCCAGCATATTTCCAAGTCTTCCTTATTTTTCTCCTCATTTTTGATTGTCTTAACTCCTTGTAAAGATACAGCTCCATTTTTAACTCCTGTCTTTTTATTTTCCTCCTTCTTCCAACATGCTTCTTGCCAATCGCATTTTGTCTTTTCTTAACTCCAGCATGTTTAAAAGTCTTCCTTATTTTTTTCCTCATTCTCCCCGTTTTCCATTTACCCCGCCAACTCAGTCTGGTACCTGACAAATCTTGATACCCTCCTTTTCCCATTTCTGGCTCAAATCCATTCCTTCCTGATTTCTTTCTAGTAGCCACTTGCTTACTTTGACTCCCAGAACCTTCTGTAGTTGGGGTCCCAATATCCTGTAATTGAACCTCCTGGTCATATTCCCACTTTTCATCAGAGCCTTGCTGGGAAGACAACAACTCTTCGCCATTTTTTCCACTCTTGGCAAGACCCAGCACACTCTCATGAAGACTCTCAAATGCCGCACGAACTGCCCGTTCCGTCTCCTCACAAAAATTTTTTTTAAACTGTTCACAAAAGAGTTGTGAGATTCGGGTGTTTTGCCATTCTTCCGTTATCTCCATTTCCAATGCTGCTTTTCTTATGTCGCCTTAAACCCCCTTAATAAGTTTTATATAAATGTCCTTCCCCCTTTCTCTTTCCGGCCATTTTCCCTATAGCAGGGGTTATTTAACGGGGTTTTAAAATAGTATTTGTCAAGTTTTACCGTTAATCTTCATAGATATAACTCCCTCTGATATAGTTCTAAATAAACTTTTTATTGGGAGAACTTCATTCCTTTGTTCCCCAGCAAAATATTTATTTATGCAACTGAAGAGCATATATTTAAGTGGGAAAAGTGCAGGTTGTACTTTGCCTGGAGCTAAGAAATTGTTAAGCCACCCTGAGCCTGCCTTTGTGGGGAGGGCGGGATATAAATTAAATAAATAAAATAATAAAAATAAAATAAATTAAGTGTTACTGGAAGAAATACTTGCTATAGAGGCAGTGAAATTTCCCTATGCCTACAGCTATTATAAGTCAAATGTATTTTTTCTCTTGTACTTGGATGGCCAAATGTGTTGCCAAAGTTACAATTACAACTTTCCACTGTGTATGAACCTTTATTAATTAAGTTTCCAGACTACAACAGACACGCAGTCTGTTATCTACATTACCTCAGCTAATGGAAACTCAAGTAAATGTTGCTGAAACAAATGCACTAGTATTGATCTTTTTTTTAAAAAAGAAAGATCATTTTATTTTCACTTTTTGAGGCTCTGTGAGATGTTTTGATTTAGAGCAAGCTTATAATCACTTGCATTTAAAATCAAAAGATATGCCCCCTGGACTTAACTGGGTCTATTTTGCAACCATGGGGTCAAGAGCAGGTGAGCCGTATAGTGGTAGTGAGGGGCCATGTCAATTGGCCTTAGTGGTTGCATGGGTTGTCCAATGAAGCAGCCTAAGCTGGCTGCAGGAGGATGGGGCTAATAGGCATCCTTGGAGATCAGAGTTGGTCTGACCCCTGGCCTTTAAAGGGCTGCTGCCTGGGCCCCCTCTTCAGTTGCTTCTGGCTTCTCCCACCCATCAACCCTTGGTCTTGGCATTCTGTGGTTATGTGTTTTTTAAGTTTCAATAGCATATGGGCTCTTTGGACAGCTTTACATAGGCAGTTTGGGCATTGGGCCAAATCCAGTTTGGGGTGGAGACTGAGCCTGCATGCCTGACTCTCCGGCCTGTGAACTAGGGATGGGCACAAACCGAACCATGAAGCAAAATCCATCATGAATTTTGCCCTATTCGTGGTTCATGAACAGAAGTTCATGACGTGTCTGCCACAATGAATATCCACAAACTTTTAGAGCAGATCATATGGCTCATGGTGGTTCATGGATGGAGCAGAAAACAGGGGTTTAAAGTGACTCTAAACTGAACTGTGTTTTCCTGGTTTGTGCCCATCCCTACTGGGGATCCCCATAAGGGGTCTGGGGAGTGAGATTTTTCAGTGATATGCCCAGCTTGGAGGCTTTCACATGACTCTCCTCTTCAGATGACAAAGGAACTATGCTATGGGTAGCACCTATGTGGTACCTCAGGACTTGCCATCTCATAGAGGTTCACCCAGCAGGCAGGCTGGGTGGGCAGTTGTTGCCATTGGTCAACAAGTGGATCACCAGGTGCTGGGTCTGTGCCCCATGCTGTGCCAATGCTCCAATGACTGTTTGCAATAAAAGCTGTGGCCTCTTTTACCTCAGTTATGTGTGTAGTTTTGGTATTCACCTTTGTGCCCTTTCTAACTCCCTCATCCCTAGGAATGCAATAATTTTTTGTTGTTCTTGATGGAGCTATCTATGCTCATAAGCTCCCTCAGCAACTGATACTTAAAGGGAAATGTAGATGCTTATGTATCAAATTGCAAAAAGTTGGCTCCTTCATATTGATAGTACATTATTCAGTATAAATCCCTAGATGGTGAAACGATTGCAGGTGAAATTAAGCAGGCTTAATGTAAAAAAGGTAAACATTTCAATGAGATCAATTTTCATTTGCCACTGATTGTACTTTTTATACCTTGAGGGATTTCCATCTTTAAGCTAATGGACTGAATCCAGACTAACATTTAAGTGTGTATAAGGTTTTCCACTCATGGAGCATGATTCCCCTTATTCCCATTCCACAGCAGCTTGAAATCTCGTCAATTTCTTGTTCCTGCAGTTCCCCTCTCCTTAAAGAATAGGGTTGGGAACATTTGAGGCTTCTGTGGGAGGGGGAAATGGAGAAAATTGTACTCCATGAGCAGAAATCTTTGCACCCATAGATATGTTGAGCATGGATACAAACCATTTACTATATATACACACCACATCTTCTCTGTTTCACCCATTGCTGCTACCACTCATAATGATGTCTAATGTTTATTTAGTTTCAGGTTGCTAATAGCATGCAATTACCAGCTTGCATGGGAGAGATTGGTTAGTGTCTTATAATTCTTCCCTTTGAATCAAAGGTGTAGCAGCAAGTTAAACTTTATAAAATTGGGGGCCACAGGAAATCTGTGATTCTTTATTCTACATAAATGGGACCCTGCATTAAATCCTTCTATGCTATCCATCCCCCCCCCATTTTAATATTTGAAAAAGAACTGACTGAAAAATCCAGTGTGGGTATTTGCCTCCATTTTAACTGAGGACCAGATGTTCTTTTCAGGGACTACTTCTCACTACACTACTGTGAATCAAAGGGTGCAGTGGAAGAGACATAGGAAGTAATAACCACTAGGGAAATACAAACAGAATAGTGTTTCTGGAGGAAAGACACCATTTCCATTGGCAGTAAAGAATCTATAGTGCAAATACAATGCCACAGGAATTCCTCCTCACAGGGGATCTCCATTTTGATCTCTAAACACATCCACATCTTAGCATGGGCCTAGCAATAAAAATGGAGTTTGGATCAACTGATATCAAAATGACAGTGAGTCATGTGAAAGGAATGCAAAATAAACTCCTCCATTAATCATGTGAAAGTCATATCTGGTGGGAGTCAACTGAAGGGCCTTTTCTCCCAAGGACCTGAAGGACCTTTTCTCCCAAGGACCTAATAATCTGGCCTTAACAAACAATCCAAGTAATAAAAACAATGAGCAATGGCCAGCCCCAGCTATTTCCTCCTTAAGTGTTGGACAGGAAGGTTTCACCCCCTACTCCATTATGTAAAATACTCAGTCATCGATACTTGCCTATCTAACCTCTCAGTCTTCCTAAAGGAACATTTCTTCTTGATGTTTTTACCTGTATTCAAAAGAAGAAATCCAGCCCTCCACAATGCACACACTAAAAATCCTTTTCAAATTAGCTCATTTTCAGAGAGATGGAGTTTTCATCATTCCCACATTTCAATGCCAACACCCTTTCTCCTCTTCAATCTTAGCAAAACTGTATAAAAAGTTATCCCTCAGTCCATCAGTTTTGTAACTGGGTCTGGAACCCAGCCTGTTACCCTAAGTAGTAATAGGGTATACACTTCTTTTATTCAGAGACCGGAAACGTTTGACAGCTGCCCCCCCATCCCCCTGCAGAAGCCACGCTTCCGCTAAGGGGGGGCTATGCTTCAAAAACAGGGATGGGCAAGATGGCCGCCAGTGTCAGCCCAGAAGGGAATGGAGGAGGCTGTGCTATGGGGCTGTTAGCAGCAGGGGGTTTGCAGTGGGGAGAAGGAGTCTGGTACAATGGCAGCCATTTGTGTTGTTGTGCTTGGTGCAAAAACTTCGGGCTGTGGGGGCAGTAAAGCAGAGAGAATATCCAGAGGGGAGCATGTGTACAAGTTTGTTTTTTTAACAAAGTGTTGTTGAAAAAGTGTGTTTGGTGTAAGTTTTCAGAACATCCCCCAGTTCTCTCTCACTGGAAACTCAGACAGGTATTTTAGAAGCAGTCATTTATATTGTTGTGCTTGGTGCAAAAACTTCAGGCGATAGGGACAGTAAAGCAGAGAGAATATCCAAGGGAAGCATGTGTGCAGTTTATTTATTTATTTATTTTTAACATGTGCTGAAATGTGTGTTTGGTGTAGGTTTCAAACTTTGCCGGCGCTCTCACGCTGGAGGCTCAGGCTGGCAAGAAAAGAAGAAAAAAGTTTTCCTCCTCTGCTTGAAAAAGGAGAGCTGAAATCACCATGCCCCCCACCCCACCCCCTGAGAAAAGGAAAGACTATTGATTCTAACGTATATCTACTAACAAAAAAAAAAAGCACATTTTGCAGACTGTGAAAATTGGGCACAACAACACCCCTTTTTTCCTTTGGGTTGTGTGTATCTCTGTGTTTAGTGCAGACTCCCCGGGGTCTGAGAAGTCTCACCACACACACACACACACACACACACACACACAGCTGATTTCCACTCTTTGCAAGCCCCCCCCCCGAGAGCAAAGGCAACCAGTTTGCTGCAAAGGGGGAAAAGTGTCCTTTTTAAAAAGTGAAATGGCTGCTGCATATCACAGGAATAGGTAAAGAACAAATAAAGAGAGAGAGAGAATCTCTAAAGCCTGCTCTCTCTCTCTTTCTGCAAACGTCCCCCCCCCCCCAAGGTACACACATCGCAAAAACAGCTTGATTGAAGCAAAGGGAAAGAACAAATAAAGAGCAGACATCCCCTTTAACATCTCAGCAACAATTTTAACCCATAGAAAGTAGTGTTAATTTGAAAACAAGCAGAGAGAGAGAGATTGCACTAGAGAATCTCAAGCCATGAAAAAAAAAAGACAACCAGCTCACTTACCCAGAAAAACATAGGGAATGCCAGTCTCCAGTTCCCCCCGTGCCCCCAATTCAAGTTAAAGCATGCAAGCAGGAAATTCCCCCCACACCCCGGTTTCAATCCTTTTTAAAAGAAATACAGTGTGCAAAACCAGAGAAAATTCTTCTGGGCAAAAATGCCCTTAAAAGCAAAAAGTTTTTCCAGGCAGTTGTGTGTTGGAAGGAAGACAGCAAGCTTCTGTACTTCCGACAGAACAAGCAGCTCCAAGGGGGGCGGAGCGAAGATTCCTAGCCCAATCCTAGGCTGTTTTCAGCCCCGGGAAGTTTTGAGCTGTGGCAGTCAGCCAATCCAAAAACTACTCAAGCACTTGTCAAAACTCTGAATGGGTGGAGTTTTTTTCCCAGGAGTTCCGTACACACCCCACTCCCAGCCAAAGTTGGGGTGTTTGGTTTATCTATGAAGATATCTGGCGTTAGAGCTAGCGGTCAACAGGAAGATGACATCATTGCTGCTCCAACCTAAAAACAGGATATGCCTAGTGCGAAAAACAGGAAAATTGCATCATTTTAAAAAGATTGGAGGGGGGATTTTTATATCTCTCCACTGATTTCACTCAAAATGTGTGTCACAGTTTTAAAAACCTGTTTTATTTAAGATATGAGAATGTTTAAGCACACTGACCATTTATAGCAATATTCCGTGTCTCTGTTGAAAAAAGGTTAATCACATATGATTGTGGCATAATAGCACGAGGCATTTTAGGGTCCTGTTTGATCACAATGTGTGAAGGAGAGAATGACATCGATACTGCACACACACCCCAAATACCAGCACATGTATTTTGAGACAGGGACAATATAATGAGAAAATGTGGCCACTATTGTGTTCATGCCCACCCTCTTTCCCTTCTGTGTGAAGTGAAATAAATCATAGGGGAATTGCAATAAACAAAACGCAGGTCCCGCAGTGTGCGCCGTGGTATAGAGGACCCCAGCCTTCTAGGAGAGGTCAGGGGGAGTGTCCCGAGGCGGCACGTGCGATTTGGGGGCTGTAGGAGCTGTTTTGGCGATTTTAGCCTACGCCGACCCTGCGAGGTAGTACTCCCAAGTGGCACATGGTTTCATTTTGGGGTATCGAGTGACCCCTCAGCGGACTCGCCTCGACGAGGGGGACCTCTGGGCACTATTATTGGGGTGATTGGGGGTACCCCCAAAATTTCGGTTTTGAGGCGCCTTCCTCCATCACATGTCTGGCGACATTTAAACGCTCCAATGAGCACTGGAAGGGGTGGTTCCAGGGTAGCAGAGATAAAAGGGTATGCTGCGCTGCTGTGAAGATGGGGGAGGGGGGACTGAGACTGTATATTTGTTGTCTAATAAAAAATACTTTTATTGTATTAAAAGAGAGTGAAGCATCATGGTTCATCATCAGGATGTATTAAAAGGGATTTATTTTAACCCCCAGGAGATTGGAACTTTTGGAGGGGTTGAATCTCTTTTTCAAGCAGCTTCTAAGAGGGGGCATCGGGTGAGCAGAAAAGAGGTGGAAGCGTGGCTCGATGATCAGGATGCCTATGCTTTGCATAAAACAGCCAGGGTGCATTTCAAAAGAAACAAGGTAATCGTGGGGGATATCGATGAGCAGTGGCAGGCGGACTTGGTGGATATGCAACAATATTCCAAGTACAACAGGGGCTACAAATACATTTTAACGGTGATAGACATCTTGTCTAAATACGCATGGGCCGTGCCTCTGAAAGATAAGGGTGGGAAAGAAGTGTCGGTCGCTTTTAAAAGCATTTTCACAGAGTCAGGGCGAACCCCTCAGAAGCTGCAAACAGATAGGGGCAAAGAGTTTCTCAATAAAAAAGTGGGTGCTCTGTTAAAACATCACGGAGTTTACCACTTTGTCACCAATAATGAAGTCAAGGCTGCAGTGGTGGAGAGGTTTAATAGAACTTTAAAGACCAAGATGTGGCGGTATTTTACAGCCAAGAACACTTTTAACTATAGGGATGTGCTACAGGACCTGGTCAAAAGCTATAACAACAGCTACCACAGAACTATTCAGAAGCGGCCTGTAGACGTGAAGCCTTCTAACGCGCTCGCCGTGTGGAGACACGTGTATGAAGCAGTCCCCACAAAAGAAGCCCCATTTCTGTTTAGAAAGGGAGAACGAGTGAGAGTCTCTAGAACAAAGGGAACTTTTGAAAAGGGGTATGAACAGTCTTTCACCGATGAAATCTTTATTATAGAAGAGGTGGTCAGAAGGGGGGAGAGGCCCTTGTACCATCTGGTAGATTTTGACGGTGAGCCGATCCTAGGAGGTTTTTACCCGGAGGAGCTGCAAAAAGTGACCAATTGGAAAGACAGAACATACAGGATCGAGAAAATTATAAAAAGCCGAACAAACAAGAAAAAGAAGTTTTTCTTTGTCAAGTGGAGGGGGTGGCCACCTAAATTTAACAGCTGGGTCCCCGCTGAAGACATCACAGAGAAGGATGGAAGATGATGGGTTTTACATCACGCTCCCTAGCAACGCTTCTAAGGATCTATTTCCTGAAAATACCAGCGCTTCATTCACGGTGCGCATGTTTAAGCCTCTGGAGTTGCATGGGGAATGGGAGGTGGGATTGGTGGAAATTCACTACCCTCACAATTGGTACACATTTACCAAGCCAGCTAGATTCCAGATTTCTAATGGGGCTGTTCACTAGGAATATCAGCTGCGCTCTGGATACTACTATGATATTCGCAGCATAGTTGAATTTATGAATAGCGCTGTCAAAAAACAGACGCGGCCTCCCCCGATCTACAGTTCTATTTTGATCCAACGCAAGCAATACTCAGGTTTAACGGGTCTGATATTTACTCTGTCACGATGAGTGAAGAATTGGCCTACGTGATGGGAGCTCCTCCCAATGTTCCCATCAAAAAAATCCAGAACTGCGCAGATATTACAGGGGGGTTAATACCCTGTACCTGTATACCGACATCGTAGAACACCAAAGAGTGGGGGACACGGCGGTGCCCCTTCTACGCTGTGTTCCTGTACAGGGAAGCCTCACGACTTTATCACGGTCTTCTATAACGAGCCCCACTACGTACCGGTCAATAAGCACCACATCGAAACCATCAGCATAGAGATAAAGACGGATCAGAACAGCCCAGTGCCATTTCGCTACGGGAAAGTCATTGTGAGGTTGCACATTCGTCCGCGGAAAAAATGGTGATTGTGAAAGATTACGGGGATCCCACGATGCTTAGGAAATATTACCAATCTCAAGTGGGTCATGCTCTCCCCGGATTTCACGGCGCGCCCGTTATGTACGGGGCGGGGGTGGGAGGTATTTTCCGACGGCTTTTTCGAATGGCCGTGCCACTTTTTAGAAAAGGGGTAGACATTGTCAAGCCGCACTTGAAATCAGCCACTCGCAATATTGCTCAAGACGTCGTGAGCCGCGTGACCAACAGAGTTATGAATAAACTTGGACCACAGGAAGGGTCAGGCTTCCTGTATCTTAAAAGAAGGGGTGGTCTTAAAAGAAAACGGTCAACCATGCGCAAGGGCCCCCCAAGTCCTGTTAAAAGGAGCCACGGGGGCACTACGAAGCAGAGAGCAGTGAGGAAGGGGAGAGGAAAGAACAACAAGAAGAAGCAACTCCGCCGAGGGCTAAAGGACGTACTATAAACAGCCATGGCTTTCATCCACTGTAGCTCGGAAGAGTGCGTAAAGTCTGAACTGGACCTTTTCCAGATAGCCCCGACCCAGACCAGCATCGAGAAGAGCTTGTATATCGAAGTCCCACCCCTTTCAGCCCTTGCAGGATCGGCACCTCTAGAGTTTTTCATAGCCGGGAATGGGGAAGATTACCTCGATTTAAGTAATACCCTCTTGTATGTGAAATGTAAAATTACTCGAGAAGATGGCACAGACATTGGTGAGGACACAAGAGTGACACTGGTGAACTACCCTATTGCCACCATCTTCAGCCAACTGGACGTGACCCTGGGAGACCGCCTGATCAGCCAGAGTAACAATTGCTATCCCTACAGGGCAATGATTGAAACAATGCTCAACTACAGCGGGGAAACCCTAGCAACCCAATTTTCCGCAGGGGGCTTTTATAAGGATACACCGGGGCAGCTGGACAACACCGTCAAACAGGATGCCCCCAACTCGGGGTTTGGCATGAGAGCGAAGATGACCGCAGGGAGCAGGACGGTAGACCTCTTAGGGCACCTCCACGCAGACCTATTTTTTCAAGAAAAACTGCTCTTAAATGGGGTAGATGTGAAAATCAAATTAACACGTAACAAAGACACTTTCTGCCTGATGAGCGGGGAGGCTGCGGGAGCACAGTTTAAGCTTCACCTGGATTCAGCCTCTCTCTTTGTGAAAAGGGTGAAAGTTGCCCCCAGCGTCCGACTGGCTCACGCCGAAGCTCTGCTGACATCAACAGCAAAATACCCCGTGGACCGTGTTGGCATGAAGGTGTTCAGTATTCCAGCCGGTGCACATGTGAGCAATCAAGACAACCTGTTTTTGGGTCAGCTCCCCAAAATGGTGGTCATGGGTTTGGTGGACAATGATGCTTTCAGCGGCAGTTACACCAAAAACCCTTTTAACTTTAAGCATTACAACATTAACTTTGTAGCTCTGTACGTGGATGGAGAGCAGGTCCCCTCCAAGCCCTTCCAGCCTGACTTTGCAGCGAAAAACAACGTGAGAGAATACATGAGCCTTGTGCAAACTGCGGGAAAGCACCTACAGGATAGACCTATCCTAATAGACCGTGACGGCTACCGGGTAGGGTACACCCTGTTTGCTTTTGACCTCTCTCCTGACCAGGAGTGCGGAGACCATTACTCCCTGATCAAAACGGGGAACCTGAGAGCGGAGATACGTTTTGCAGCGGCTCTGCCCCATACTGTGAATTTGATCGTGTACGGAGTGTTTGACAACGTCATCGAGATCAACCACAACCGCAACGTGCTCTTTGACTACATGTAGCATGGACACGATCAAGTTATCACACGGCTTGCTTGACAGCCCTCACACCCGAAAAACCTTCCTGGGAGTCTTCCCCAGCGATTGGCTTCCCACCAAAGCAGTGACCCGGAGACCCGTCTCTTTAGTGGTAAACACGCACCCCCACAACCTCCCTGGGGAACACTGGCTGGCGATCTACCTCCCGGACCATAGCACCTCAGAGTTTTTCGACTCTTATGGAAATGCACCTTCTAGCTACCTCTTCCCCCCAACTATTATGGATTTTTTAAACAAAAATTCTGAGGAGATTCATTTTCATCGGAAGAGGCTCCAAGGACCGGCATCAACCACCTGCGGCCATCACTGCCTGTTTTTTCTCCATCACCGCTGCAGAGGCATCCCCTTTCATGCGATCGTGAAGATGTATTCCCCCAACCCCGAGCAAAATGACAGAATGGTCATGAGTTTTGTGAAAAGCACCCGGAAGAATTCATGGACTTTACCAAATATGTACACACCTGCCCAAACCTGTGTTTCTTGTGCCCCTAATAAAAGGTTGTTGGAATCTTAATACGGGTAAATGTACCTTTTTTCAAAAATCACTCAGAGATAAAGGTTTGCATTTCAAAGAATTTATTTTTCGTTAGTCAACCACTTTGACACTCTATGTTTTTTTCTTTTAGAGGAAACAGGGAGGGGTGAAAGCTTTTGTTTTTTAGAAGAAATAACAGGTGTGCGCTTTAAAACGGGTGGCTGTGGGCTTTTCAAGTCTTCTAACATTTTTCTAGTAGTCAGGTTGCCAGCGACCGATGAGGGAACGTTGAGTTCAGCCAGAGCCATCATAAACACATCCATGCCTTTAGGCTGTGAGACAGAAGAGGGAGGATGCGTCTGAGTAATTGCCTTGACGAGGTCCTGCAGGTTGCTTCCAGCGACTGGGGCCCCTCTATAAAGAAAAGTTCCCCTTTCATCCCAAGAGGCAATTTCTCTGTTTTGATTCATTTTCTTTAGCAGCACACGAGCGTTGTTCCTGTATCGGCGTGGCAGATTCTCTAGCACCTCTTCAAATCCAGGCGCATTCTTTTCATCGGGGTCTGTCATTGATGACGGTTGCGGGAGATACAGATTCAACTTGGTTTTCTCTTCCTCCCCCATTCTGACATGCGTTAGATATTTCTGAAGGAGAGAGCCGTAGAGTTTAGCTTTCTCATATTCAGACAAGTCCCCTCTCTCTAGAACAGTTTTCATCTCCCTGTCTAGAGAGTGTACGGCCGTGTGCCTGATGGGTTCACCCTCTGGGGGACGTGGAATGGTTAGGCGTTCTAATTGCTGGCTAGGGACCAGATACATTTTCTCCGCATGCTCCATCAGGAAGGGGTTAAAAAGCTGGTAATCAGGGGCAGAGCAAAGCCCAACAGGGAGCCGATAAAACCGCCCTGTTGCCTCACCAGCTTCTTCTTCTTTGTCAGAGGGATTTTGGAGCTGCTCAGAGATTTGATGACTGCACGTTTTTTTCGCAGGACTGTCTTCTGGCGCTGTGACAGAGGGATGACGCCTTTTAGTGCGTTTAGAGCTATCTCCCCAATAGCCTTGATTAGATCATTTGGAGCGGCGCACAAAATAGCTTTCCTCAGGCGAGGGGAGATTTTGAGACGAGTTTCAGGAGAGTCCCGTTTCTTTTTAAGCAGGCCGACATGCTTCCGTTGTGGCAGGCACCCTCTTCTTAAAAGCTCTAAGGCGTTGTGTATCAGCGTCTTTTAATCCCCCCGGCTGTTTTTTTAATAACATAGCAAACTGGGAGGTCAGGGGGAACATGCCGGTGCGCAGCCTGTAGGACTCTGGTGTGGTCGCGTTTAAATCCACTACCAGGTACCCGTAGGGCTTCCCCGTGGCATCCTCATAAGCCTCCATAAAAAAGGCAGCTTTCCCTGGGTACATCTGCCTGGCCAGAGTCACTATTTGTAATTTATCTCGTGGGTTTTTAAATAACACCATGTACTTGGTATTCAGGTTGATAGTTCTGCTGCTCTTGCCTTGGCAGAATAGATTCTGCACGATGTAAATAATACTTAGATTTCTGTGGTGAACATATTTGGTGAAAGCATTTTCGATTTCACCGCTATCAGAAGCACACGCCATCAAATCATCCACCACAACGAGGTTTTTTTTATTACAAGGTAACATTTTATCATCATTCAAGTTTGAGGGCAAACCCTCTACAAACTTTATAAAGGAATAACGTCTGAGCAATTCTTCATACAATGGTTGCCAGCATGCATAAAACCACACAATATTATCAGGCATGACAGAAAGTGTAGAATTTGCATTCACAAGCAGGCTTTTTATAAAATAACTTTTCCCACAATTGCTGGGGCCCGCAAGGATGGCCGAGAAAGGGTGGCACCACCTTGTATCCATTTCAGTAGCCGTAGGGCACGCTCTTAAAACCCTCTCTGAGCACACGCTTGTCGTAAACCACCTTCTGAGTTTTTTTAAGATCTTTTGTTTTAATGACAAAGTTCTTTTTGTCTCTAACGATGCCCCGGTGACTCACCGTGATCTCACCAGGCTCAGAACCAGAAACGTGTGTGAAAACCAAATCCTTCAAACTGTCAAAATGGATCTTTTCCCTATTAGCAGCATTCAGTGTAATGCCCTTTACTTTCAGACATGCCTCACCTCCTGACAGCCTGTAGCCATAAGTCTTTGGGCCTGCAGAAACAAACTCCTTTATATGCTGCCCCGCAGGGACTTCACTCGTCAGCTCCCCTAAATAATCTCCCAGTGGGGGGTTCCAGTCACCAGGATGGCTCACAAATATCACAGAGTCGGTGTCATGATATAAACAACGCTGCCCTAACCGGTCGAGCAAATTGTAGAGCTCCAGCCTCGCATAAGCGGTGGTGAAAGCAGCTATGTACACATTCGTGTAGCCAGGAGATGTCACACGGTCCCTAGCGTGTTTCCAAGATACGCAGGCAGCATCCTCGCTGATGAAACTGCAACTGGCAACCTCGTAATTGTCTGAAAATAGCAGCTCAAAAAGCGATCTGTGTCTTTCACGATTTCGGTGGTTGGCAAGTTTGTTCTCTGTGCAAATTTACCCCACAGAGAATTGAGAAAGAGTTTAGCGATCTGGCGCTTTGTGGGGTTTGGAGTTATATGAGAGGGACGTAAAAGGACCCCCTCCTTTTTATAAAAATCATCGACATATTTCTGTTTATCAGCCTCTGTCACACACCACTCTGGGTAGCCTGAAGATTCCTGTTTTTGTCTGAGATGTTTTTTAATGTATTTTGCAAACAGCTCCCTGGATTTCCTCTCAAAATGCCAGACCTCAAAGATTTTCACAACCCTATAGCCTTTGGCCAGAGCCACTTGTAACTCCTCAGTGACCCACGTCCCCACTAGAGCCCTCTCCTCATCGCTATGAGTGCATGTTTCCTGTTGTTTTGTTTCAGCACAGGTCCTGCACAACGTAAAACAAAGCTTCCCATTAGCCTTGGAAGGCAGAACGGGGAAAAAGAGCCCTCTCGGGGGATAGACTTTAACCTTTGCCAGCCCAAAATATTCTGAGAGAGGTGCAAAATCATTCTGAATGATCTCAGGGTGACCTAGAGGGTACATTTTCCTAGCATTCACAAAGGGGTAGAGGCTGGTGAAATCATAGTAGCAGATCTGCTCCCCATCATCCGCTTTGTAGTAGAGGGTGATGGCGTTAGTACGGCCCCCAAAGAGGGCGTCTCTAGGAACTAGAGGATCAGGAAACTGTGCGGCTTTAAGAAAGGTGTTCACGGACTCATCCGTGTTTTTTAGGTGATTCCACTCATGTTCCCAGATGCTCACAACTTCAAATCCCATTCTTTTAAGGTCATCACTTCTCTGCCTGGTAGCGCAGTAAAGGTGATGAAACGGTTTCCCGGCTGCCTTGTTGAATTTGTAAGGTTCATAGCATTGTGGACAGCCACACCTGTAACAGGTGTTAAAATTAAAAGCTGTTTTTTTACCACACACCACAGCGTACCCATCAAGTGAATAATTTCCTACCTTAAATTCACCCCCCTTTAGTGCGTGGCGGATTTGGACCTTTTCAGAGTGTTCTGTGTAGCAGAGCCACTGTATAGAGGCGGATGAAAACCTCTTTGTTTCCCTGTGATAGTCATCCGGTGGGGGATGGCCACTGACAGAGGTGTCAGAAAATTGAACCTGTACATGGCTAAGCAGACACCTGCCAAAGTGAGGTATTGTAGAGGGTCTATGCAGAGTGAGTCCTGAGATGTCATGTTCATAATCTCGGATCTATACAAAGTACATGCTTGTTCCAAAATGCAGACGTCTTGCTGGCAATAAAAAGCTAGTTCTTTTTGGAGATCGAAAATCATAGTTTTGTTCTCCTTGTGCCATTTTAAGAAAGCCTCCCTCTCTTGAGGCATCATCTGGTCTACCCCATAGTATTGGGGATCAGGTAATGGACCCACATAAGCTTGATTTTCCTCCGTGTTGAAAAAATGAGGAAAGTAGCCTTTAGACCCCTCAAAACCTAGAGCTTTGGGGAGTTTTGCCAGTGCCATGGGTAGATGGTTCAGAGAATCAATGAATTTTATGTTGAGACTTTTTATACTCACACACATCAACTTTCCCCCTATGGCAATCAGTTCAGGATCCATCCTCTCTTCAATCAGCTGCTTAACGATAAAGTAAGAGTCATAAGCCTTAGCGTTGTGCGCAATGAACGTGGACTGCCTAAACTGTTTCTGCTTGGTAATTGTGTTAACAAACTGATACACACATGTTTCACCCTTAAATTCCCAACTTTTACCACATGCGCGCCATTGTTTGTCTTCCCCTAAGGCTTTAGCAAAGACATAATTGGGTTTGTGCTCCCCACCATCTTGAGTGCATTCAAAATCATAAAATATGTACTTTCCCGAAACGGGCGGTTCTTTCAGAGGTTCTAAGTAACACAGGCTGTGGAAATCTTCATCTTTCCCCAGCACCCCACCGCATTGCTTACAGACCCTCCCCCGGCACTCTTCATACTTGTGGTCCATGCCATTGTAAGACCTACATTTTTTACACCATACCCTGGAGTGACATTCGATTTGGTTCTGGGCTGCCAACTCGCCGTGTCGTTTTAAGCAAAATTCGCTGCTACAGTAGAAACAACAGTTGGGACATTTCTGAGGAGTACCGAGTATTGTTTTACATTCAGTGGTGCCGCACATTCTACAAAATTGAGAACAGTTATGCTTATGATTATACAGGGTGTGACAATAGTCACAGTAATTTCTTGAACCCATAAATGCTTTTATATTCAAGACGCCATAATAATGTTCATTGTGCAGTAGTAGAAAATAAGTGTCTGGATATCTTGAAGGCTGTGTTTTAAATATGGCCCATCCCTGCTCTGAACACAACGCCACCCTGATGTTTATTTTTAAATACTCCTCAACAACTGTTATGTCATTGAGACCCACCTTTTTCTGATCAGACCACCCCAGTTCAGCATGTAATTTCCTAGCAGCATCTAAGAGCTCTGCATCGGTTGGGTCCCCGGCTCTTTTTTTCATAACGCCCATGAGCCCCGCCGCAAAGCAGAGGTTATTGCTGTGATAGGAAAAATCTACCAAAAAGCGCCTCTTTTTTTCTATGATTGCACTGTAAGGGATAGATTTGATTTTCCGGAGAGCACCACCCCTCGGTGGTTTGGATATCGTCACGATTAAACGCAACGTATCGTTGCTCAAAACCTCTCTGTTGCTTTGCAGCATGCTGACCACCAAATCCAAAAACTCTGAAGCATTTAGCTGGTTCTTTTTTTCTTAAATGAAAACAATGGATTCTGTAGCCCTCCACCCTCTATCCGCAGTTGAACAAAATCCCCCTCTTCCACAAGCCCTCTGATCTCATTCAAAACCTCCTGAACCCCATGCGTTAACACTTCAATGGCGTGAGCAAAGGAGCGCACACGGTCTAAATTCACAAAACGGAACTCCTCACTGATCACCAAGGATCGGAATCTATCGTAAGGTCTCTGCCACCCCCTGACACGCTCCATGTAGACTTCAGGAGGTGGTGGGGAGGATGCATCCCTCTCCTCCTCTTCCCCCACCCTATCGGTACTAGCAGAGACTTCAGGGGGAGATGGGGAAGGTGCATGCCTCTCCTCCTCTTCTCCCACCCCATCGGCGTTAACAGACAGTGGGGCCGTGGAGCTCTCTGATGACTCATTTACTTCAGAGTCATGCTCAGGCAGGGTCCCTCCAACCTGCATGATGGTACTACCACAGTCAGAATAGGGGTTAAAACGTTTAATCGCTTCACACGCATATTGATCGATCATGTTGTAGAGCTGCTCAGATTCTACCTGAAGAGCCTGACGCTCTTTTTCTAGCATTATCTCTCTCTTTTTCATCCGTGCTACAGACTCATAAACAAGTGTGCAAAACTCTCTCTGCCTGTTAGAGCGGTCTTCATCAGTTTTCGTGGTGTCAACCTTTCTCTTTTAGGGGTAGGACCCTCCCTCTGGCCTGTGGTGGGTGCCGTGCGTCTCTGTGGGTCGCTACCTCCCTGCCTCCGTGGTGTAGCACGGGATGGTCCAGGCACGACATCTGGGAAAACACAGAGACAGAAATCAAAAAACTGCCCCTCTGCACAGGCACTTGTTTGTCATTAACTGCCTCACCATCTACAAGAAGTCCTAGGTGTCTTACAATATAGCTGGAAATACATACAAGCATTTTTTAAAAACCCTGCACAAACAACACACTGCAGAATCCCGAAATTCTGAAAATTACAAACGAAACACTGCACAATTCCAAAATTCTAAAAAATACAAACATTTAAAAAACCCTGCGTGCGTGTGTGGAACTAGATGAGGTTATTTATTCTTACCAGGTTCCCTGGATACAGGTCTGGCTGTTAAGGTAGTCAGCGATTGCTGGAGGGCTGCTGCTGGGGATTCTCCATCAGAAATGACCTCTGTCAAAGATAAAAAAAAATTAATCCTAAAGTTTGACATCTTTTTGAACAACAGAACCCGCCAAAAAAAACGTTGCTAGAATTTACCAATTTCATCAGAGATATATTGTTGCAACTCCACAGGCGCTTCCAAGGCATGCGCCATGGCTGCTGCCAAAAGATCCTGGGACTGCATCCCCTTGTTCATTTCTTGATCAAGAATTTCTACATGCAAAGAACAGAATAGATTGAAAATAAGAACTCTTTTTTTCTGCCCCTCTATTAGGATTAAAACTTTTTAGAAAACAGACCTCTCAAACATACCTTGCAAATTGTTCAGTTCCTGAGAATCCATTCTTTGCTTCTGGCAGAGAGGAATGTGAAATCTGGTAGCTTTTTGAAGAAAGCGTGGATGGTGCATAGCGCAGCATGCCCTTTTATCTCTGCTACCCTGGAACCACCCCTTCCAGTGCTCATTGGCACATTTAAATGTCGCCAGACATGTGATGGAGGAGGGTGCCCCAAAACCGAAATTTTGGGGGTACCCCCAATCACCCCAATAATAGTGCCCAGAGGTCCCCCTCGTCGAGGCGAGTCCGCTGAGGGGTCACTCGATACCCCGAAATGAAACCATGTGCCACTTGGGTGTACTACCTCGCAGGGTCGGCGTAGGCTAAAATCGCCAAAACAGCTCCTACAGCCCCCAAATCGCACGTGCCGCCTCGGGACACTCCCCCTGACCTCTCCTAGAAGGCTGGGGTCCTCTATACCACGGCGCACACTGCGGGACCTGCGTTTTGTTTATTGCAATTCCCCTATGATTTATTTCACTTCACACAGAAGGGAAAGAGGGTGGGCATGAACACAATAGTGGCCACATTTTCTCATTATATTGTCCCTGTCTCAAAATACATGTGCTGGTATTTGGGGTGTGTGTGCAGTATCGATGTCATTCTCTCCTTCACACATTGTGATCAAACAGGACCCTAAAATGCCTCGTGCTATTATGCCACAATCATATGTGATTAACCTTTTTTCAACAGAGACACGGAATATTGCTATAAATGGTCAGTGTGCTTAAACACTCTCATATCTTAAATAAAACAGGTTTTTAAAACTGTGACACACATTTTGAGTGAAATCAGTGGAGAGATATAAAAATCCCTCCCTCCAATCTTTTTAAAATGATGCAATTTTCCTGTTTTTCGCACTAGGCATATCCTGTTTTTAGGTTGGAGCAGCAATGATGTCATCTTCCTGTTGACCGCTAGCTCTAACACCAGATATCTTCATAGATAAACCAAACACCCCAACTTTGGCTGGGAGTGGGGTGTGTACGGAACTCCTGGGAAAAAAACTCCACCCATTCAGAGTTTTGACAAGTGCTTGAGTAGTTTTTGGATTGGCTGACTGCCACAGCTCAAAACTTCCCGGGGCTGAAAACAGCCTAGGATTGGGCTAGGAATCTTCGCTCCGCCCCCCTTGGAGCTGCTTGTTCTGTCGGAAGTACAGAAGCTTGCTGTCTTCCTTCCAACACACAACTGCCTGGAAAAACTTTTTGCTTTTAAGGGCATTTTTGCCCAGAAGAATTTTCTCTGGTTTTGCACACTGTATTTCTTTTAAAAAAGGATTGAAACCGGGGTGTGGGGGGGAATTTCCTGCTTGCATGCTTTAACTTGAGTTGGGGGCACGGGGGGAACTGGAGACTGGCATTCCCTATGTTTTTCTGGGTAAGTGAGCTGGTTGTCTTTTTTTTTTCATGGCTTGAGATTCTCTAGTGCAATCTCTCTCTCTGCTTGCTTTCAAATTAACACTACTTTCTATGGGTTAAAATTGTTGCTGAGATGTTAAAGGGGATGTCTGCTCTTTATTTGTTCTTTCCCTTTGCTTCAATCAAGCTGTTTTTTGCGATGTGTGTACCTTGGGGGGGGACGTTGCAGAAGAGAGAGAGCAGGCTTTAGAGATTCTCTCTCTCTTTATTTGTTCTTTACCTATTCCTGTGATATGCAGCAGCCATTTCACTTTTTAAAAGGACACTTTTCCCCTTTGCAGCAAACTGGTTGCCTTTGCTCTCGGGGGGGGGGCTTGCAAAGAGTGGAAATCAGCTGTGTGTGTGTGTGTGTGTGTGTGAGACTTCTCAGACCCTGGGGAGTCTGCACTAAACACAGAGATACACACAACCCAAAGGAAAAAAGGGGTGTTGTTGTGCCCAATTTTCACAGTCTGCAAAATGTGCTTTTTTTTTTTGTTAGTAGATATACGTTAGAATCAATAGTCTTTCCTTTTCTCAGGGGTGGGGTGGGGGGCATGGTGATTTCAGCTCTCCTTTTTCAAGCAGAGGAGGAAAACTTTTTCTTCTTTTCTTGCCAGCCTGAGCCTCCAGCGTGAGAGCGCCGGCAAAGTTTGAAACCTACACCAAACACACATTTCAGCACATGTTAAAAATAAATAAATAAATAAACTGCACACATGCTTCCCTTGGATATTCTCTCTGCTTTACTGTCCCTATCGCCTGAAGTTTTTGCACCAAGCACAACAATATAAATGACTGCTTCTAAAATACCTGTCTGAGTTTCCAGTGAGAGAGAACTGGGGGATGTTCTGAAAACTTACACCAAACACACTTTTTCAACAACACTTTGTTAAAAAAACAAACTTGTACACATGCTCCCCTCTGGATATTCTCTCTGCTTTACTGCCCCCACAGCCCGAAGTTTTTGCACCAAGCACAACAACACAAATGGCTGCCATTGTACCAGACTCCTTCTCCCCACTGCAAACCCCCTGCTGCTAACAGCCCCATAGCACAGCCTCCTCCATTCCCTTCTGGGCTGACACTGGCGGCCATCTTGCCCATCCCTGTTTTTGAAGCATAGCCCCCCCTTAGCGGAAGCGTGGCTTCTGCAGGGGGATGGGGGGGCAGCTGTCAAACGTTTCCGGTCTCTGAATAAAAGAAGTGTATACCCTATTACTACTACCCTAACTGTATGGTTCACTTCTCTACACTTCCACTCCGTTCTGCTGTGTAACTCCAGTCTGGTCAATTTCCCTTTCTGGAGCTGCCCCACCATCTTCAGGAAGCAGGCACATATGTCTTTGATTCTGCCCATTTATTTCCTCCTATAGTAGCTGATAGTTTGTTAGGGAAAAGGTTTAAACTGTGTTTTTACTTCACATATGAATTTATTTCCTTTCTGCAGTGCCTCTACTTTTATATACACGATTTAACTTGTTTGTCTTTCTGTTAATTTAATAAATCTATTTCTTATTTAAGAAGCTTGTTGCCCTTCATTTCTTTTAAGTGTTGGTCTGTATCTCGGCCCTGATATATATAGATTAATATCTTAATAATTAATATGCCACAATACATGAGTTTTCTCTTTGTTAACAGAAGGATGCTTTTGCTAGCTACAGGGGCTACACGTGTACTAATTATTTTGGTAACAGAGCCTGTGGTCACACATGCCAAATAACGCAGGGGCGGGGAGCAAGGCTATTTGCTCCATAGCAATTTGACCCACATTTGTGCGATCACACAGTTTGTGGGAGCTGCGGGGGCAGCCCACCACTGAGTGATCAGACAGAAACCACAGGTGAATCAGGGTTTTTTTCCAGATGTTTCCAATGTGCTTAAACAGGGGATCAATGAATCACATTTCCACACTGAGGGCTTCCTATGGCAGTAAGCAATGATGCGCATACTGGGAAGGGGGGCGGGGAATGGCACAGAGTCAGGATGGCCTAATCAGGCCATCCTGATGCCATGAGAGCATGCTGGCATGATCACACAGGGGAAAGTCCATCCATGGCCCATAGCAACCCATTTGATAGTGGACTTTCCCTAGTGTCTTTTAACTCCGCTCTTGCGGTGGAGCACAACTCGTTGCTGATGGGTGTGGGACGCTGACCAGATGTTCATGTCTGATTGTGCCCATTAAATCCACCCAGCATTCATGCCTATGGCATGGCTAATTGTATGTGTGATCGCAGCCAGATATTTCCTATTTTCCTTCTACCTTATTTGCATTGCCCATGCTGCAATTGCCAGCTATGATAATTCTTGTTGTTGTTCAATCACATAGTTGAGTCCAACTCTTTGTGACCCCATGGACCACATCATGACAGGCTCTTCTGTCTTCCATTGTGCCCTGGAGTTTGCTTAATTTCATGTTCATTGCCTCGATAACACTGTCTAACCATCTCATCCTTTGCTGTCCCCTTCTTCTTTGACCTTCAATCTTTCCCAGCATCAGGGTCTTCTCCAGTGAGTGCTCATTTGGTGGCCAAAGTATATGAGCTTCAGCTTCAATATCTGGCTTTCCAGGGAACAGTCATGGTTGATTTCTTTTAGGATTGACTGATTGGTTCTCCTTGCAATCCAGGGGACTCTCAAGAGTCTTCTCCAGTACCATAATTCAAAAGAATCTATTCTTCGGCGCTCGGCATAGTCCAACTCTCACAGCCATACATTACTACTGGGAATACCACTGCTTTGACCACATGGACTTTTGTTGGCAGGGTGATGCCTCTACTTTTTGTTATGCTGTCTAGGTTTGCCATCGTTTTCCTCCCCAGGAGGAGGCATCTTTTAATTTCATGGCTGCAATCACCATCTGCAGTGATCTTGGATCCCAGGAACGTGAAGTCTGTCACTGCTTCCATGACTTCTCCTTCTATTTGCCAAGGAGTGATGGGGCCAGATGCCATGATCTTAATTTTTTTGATGTTGAGTTTCAAGCCAACCTTTGCATTCTCCTCTTTGACCCTCAGCAAGAGGTTCTTGAGGTCCTCTTCACTTTCTGCCATTAGAGTGGTATTATCTGCATATCTGGGTTGCTGATGTTTTTTCCCCAGCAATCTTAATTCCGGCTTGTGATTCATCCAGGGTGGCATTTCACATGATGTACTCTGCATATAAATTAAATAAGCAAAGGGACAATATACGTCCTTGTTGTATTCCTTTTCCTATCAGTTGTTGCATATCCTGTTCTAACTGTCGCTTCTTGACCCTCATACCGGTTTCTCAAGAGACATGTGAGTGGTCTGGTACTCCCATTTCTTTAAGGACTTGCCATAGTTTGTTGTGATCCACTCAATCAAAGGCATTAGCATAGTCAATGAAGCAAAAGTAGATTTTTTTTCCAGTACTCCCTTGCTTTCTCCATAATCCACTGAATGTTGGCAATTTAATCTCTAGTTCCTCTGCCTCTTCGAAATCCAACTTGTACTTCTGGCAACTCTCTATCCACACACTGCTGAATTCTAGCTTGTAGGATCTTGAGCATGACCTTGCTAGTGGGTGAAATGAGTGGAATTGTGTGATAGTTTGAACATTCCTTGGCATTGCCCTTCTTTGGGATTGGAATGTATACTGACTTTTTCCAATCATGTGGCCAATGTTGTGTTTTCCAAATTTGCTGGCAAATTGAGTGGAGCACTTTAACAGCATCATCTTTTAAGACTTTGAATAGCTCAGCTGGGATACCATCACCTCCACTAGGTTTGTTGTTAGTAATGCTTTCTAAGGCCCATTTAACTTCGCACTCCAGGATGTCTGGCTCAAGGTCAATGATTACACCATTATGGCTGTCAAGGACATTGAGGTCCTTCTTGTATAGTTCTTCTGTGTATTCTTGCCATCTTTTCCTAATCTCTTCTGCTTCTGTTAGGTCCCTACCATTTTTGTCCTTTATCATGGTCAGCTTTGCATGGAACATTTCCTTGATTTCTTCAGTTTTCTTGAAGAGATCTCTAGTCCTTCCCATTCTATTGTTTTCCTCTATTACTTTCATTCAGGAAAGCCTCCTTATCTCTCCTTGCTGTTCTCTGGAAATCTGCATTCAGTTGGATGAATGTTTCCTTTTCACCTTTGCCTTTTGCTTTCCTTCTTTCCTCCACTATTTGTAAAGTCTCATCAGACAGCCACTTTGCTTTCTTGCATTTCTTTTTATTTGAGATGGTGGTGATTGCAGCCTCCTGTACAATGTCACAAACCTCTATCCATAGTTCTTCAGGCACACTATCTATCAAATCTAGTCCTTTAAACCTATTCTTCACCTCCACTGTATATTCATCAGGGGTCTGATCTAAGTCAAATCTGAATGGCCTAGTGGTTTTCCCAACTTTCTTCAGTTTAAGTCTGAATTTTACAATGAGTAGCTCATGATCTGAGCCACCGTCAGCTCCAGGTCTTTTTTTACTGACTGTATAGAGCTTCTCCATCTTTGACTGCAAATTATATAATCAATCTGATTTTGGTGTTGCCCATCTGGTGATGTCCATGTGTAGAATCGCCTCTTAGGTTGTTGGAAGAGGGTGTTCACTATGACCAGCCACATTATCCCATGAGGGATCATTACAAACCCATTTAAAGCCGCTGATCCATACTGGAGACTTTCCTTCAATGTCTCCTGGGATGTGCTGTGATGGATCAATCCTGGCTCAGGGGCTGGTGGTGGTACTGGTGAAGGGTCCCTTCTGGGAGGAGGTTCTGCTTCACAGGGGGCCTACCTTACAATGAGTGTCTGCCAGCATAAGTATCAGGGACAGGTCGACCTCTGATGATGACTCATCCTCCCAGTCTGATTTAGGGCTGCTCGCAATTAGAGAGCAGCATAGAGTCTATTATGTTCTATTTGGAAGGAAGGTAAGCAAAATATCAACAGCAGAGTAAGCCTAAGGCCACTTGGGCTTAACCTTGAATAGGTTGCCAGCATCCACCCTGTTGGCCAACTTGCACAAGAAAACTGCCTCCTGCCAGTGCTAATGAATCTCACTCTGTGGTCCATGAGGAAAAGATGTCTCCCCTACTGTCACCATAGGGGATAGGGAATAAAAAGAAATATGTTCTTAATAAGAATTCAAAGATCTTTGAATTAGGTTGAGTTAAACTTCCTGGGAATAAGCATTTCCCCACATCTATATTACTATAATAACCATGTGAGTCAACCTCCTTCTTTATTATTTTAGTTTTAACTTTTAAGAAATGGGTTTTTCACACCTGCAGCTTTAATACTTATGTTTTGTTCTTGATGATACATATATCCTGTGTGCATTTCTACTCAGATCCAGGTGAGATGTGGGTATGAATTTGCATCCTTTTTATGTTTTCTAAGACCCAGATGAAAAATGAGTCTGGAATTTGCATTGTAGCTGTGAGTATGTGTTCAAGTTGGTGTGTCGTCCTTTGCCTGTTGTTGGTGGAGATGTGCTTGGGGGATGGAAAGGGGTGAGTGATGGTGACACAATTCACACTGTATGTAGTATGAGGAGATATGGTGGTGGGAGAAGAGCAGGTCAGGCCAAAGAAGGGAAGGGACCACAGACAAGCCAAAGTGATGCTGGTAACTGTATCAACAACCCACTAGGCTATAGAATCCTGCTGCTAAAAGTCAAGTCAGTCACAGGAAAAAACAGCAGCCATTCAGGATTTAATCCTGATTGACATGGCTTATTTGATTTGTATCATTGGGACTTGGCTAGAGGCAGGAGGAGGAGTAAATATCTCCCAAGTGTGTCCCCTGGGGTACTCAGTATTACATCAGCATGGGTCTGGTGGATGGGGAGGTGGTGCCACTGTAGTCTAGAAGAATTATGGGCAAGAAGAATGCAATCTGAGAGTGGATGAACTAATGACAGTTCCTTTGTCATGAGCAGATCACTCTGCAGGATTGGGTGATCTATTAAAATGATCTACCCCCAGAGCCAGAGGGATCCAAATGGCCCTGGGGAATTTTCCTTTTGATATGCTTGGTGCTTTTGTCAATGCTCTGGTTGACCTCTGGAATGAGGAAATAACCTGTGTTAGCAGTCAGACCCCTTCTCCCACTGAGGTGCAACTTAAAGCAAAAGTAGCCCTAAAACCATAAGTGTAAGGCACTGCTTGGGCCAAAATGGATGCCAGTCAGGCAGCAACCTGGGAAATCTGTTTCAAGGCATGAGTAAAGAGGCTGGCTAGCTATGTCCCCCTCCTCACCCTGGAGACATGAATGGCTCAGAACAATAGGTCACTCAGGATATATTGATACAATCAGGAATAATTTCATCAACACCCAAGCCCAGCTTCCCCTTCACCCATTATCCTTGATCAAGCACCATTCAATCTATGCTTAAGTCTATTTACCTTCCATATCACCCTTCCTGTCCAGTGCTTCTAGGGCCATCAAAACTCTCCCATCTCTTTGTCTACCTCCAGTAGAATGATCAGCTCATTGATCTCTGACGGTGAGCCAACCTGCCTCAGGATGTTTTGCCCTGATGCCCCAGAAGTGTTTGTGTGTTCTTGGATCCCCCTCATACCCCCACTTGTGGTGGGTTCTCTCTCACTTCCCAAAATGACTTTGCTGCTTCTGCAGACCTCTTCAAGATTGGTAATTATCACTCATCCCTACAATGCTTTCCCCTATCTTCCCTGATTTCCCTAGTTAGCTCTTATATGTGTTTGCTGTGTGCATCCCAGTTTTATTTTGTTTCGGTTTGTTCTAATAAACCTTTCCCATAAATAATAGCCTGATTCTTTCTGAGAGGTCTCATAGGGACAAATCCCTGTATATAAAGCCTGCTCTAAGGAGGCACAGCCAACATATGATTTAAACAGTTGCACCTCTCTATTGGCTGCCAGTACTTTTTGGTACCCAATGAAGCTTCGTGCCTCCTTTGAATTCTAGGGGGCCAGGGCAAACTGCTCCTCAGTATTAATGCTGCAAATTCTACTTTTGGATACAATTCAAGGTGCTGGGGCTGTCCTTTAAAGCCCATATGGTTTGAAACCAACATACCTGAAGGACCACCTACTCTCGTATTACATTACCTGACCACTACAGTCATCTTCAGGGGGCCTGCCACTGCCACCACCTTCGAAATTATGGAGGTGGCAACCCAACAGAGGGTCTTCATGTTCATGGCACCAAACCTCTGGAACTTTTTAATATTTATCTATGTATTTCAGCTCTGGTTTCAATTGCTTTAATATGTTTTTGTAGGTTTAAATGTTTTTTGAAGTTGTAATTTAATTATACAAACTTTAATTTGTTAATTGCTTTGGTGGCCTTTATTAGGGCAGCAGGTTGGGGTATAAATTTTGTGAAATAAAATAATAATTAAAAATCTTCTGTGCACTTTCTCACCTGCTTCACATAAGCGTGCAAACCCAACATACTGGGTGCTGATTTTTGTGGTCTGGGCCAGGAGAGAAACAAGGAAGTGGTCCATCTCCTGCTGCAGCCACGTGTGATGGCTGGCTGTACTAGAAGCTGGCCCAGAGGCTTGTGCCCTTTAGTGTTTCCGGGCCAGCCCGCCATGTCATTGCTTCAGGGAGTGATGGTGAAGTGCATATTTTGGCAGGCTCCTTGCAGGCATTTAAACCACTGCACCCAGATGCCTCTTCCTGTTTCATGGCTTTTCAGCTCTCCCACCCACCCTTCCTTTTCTAGTCATGGATGTTTTGTATTATTGTTTATGCTTTGATTTGTCATAGCTTCAGTGGTCTGGGCATTGGGACAGATCTATTTTGGGTGGCAGGGCCTGCATGCCTACCAACTCCATTTGGGGACTCCCTTAAGAGGTGTTGCGGTTGGAGCCATTAGTGGCTTGCCTAGCTTGGGGGCTGTCATCTGGCTTCACCATCAAGTGGCAAGGGAATCTCTCAGTGGCCAGCATTCATGTGGTCTCCACAACATTGCCATTCCTTTGTTCCTCCCCTCATCGGGGGGGGGGTTCATCAGACAACAGTCAGGTTGGTTCAATGCTGGATTCATTCCCATGCTGCACCAATGCACCTAGGTTTGTTCCCAATAAAGCTGTGGCAATTTTTCTTCCACAAAAAAATGGGGTTTTTTTCATTCTACTTTCTTCCACACATTCTCTCCTCAATAGGCCATGGCCTGCAACCAGTTTTTAACTTTAATTTTCTGTTTGTTGCTCCCTGTGTCCATGCTTCAGCCTGCTTTGCCCAGATACTTCTCCTTGCGTATTGGCTCATGGTAGATTCTGTCTCTGGATTTCTCTTCCTCCACTATATTTATGTGGCCCTGTTTCTTAACTACCACTTAGTTCCTCTGGGAGATATTTTTTTTTCTCATTTCTAGACCCAGTTCTGCTTGGGCAGATCTTTTCAGAGCCTTATGTTCTCAATTGCCTTGTAGTGACAACCTGAAAAAATACTGAATAGGTGTACCATAAAAATTTAATAAGCAAAGCAGCCCTATGTTCCACTGAGACAAATAGGAACTGTTTCCTAATAAATAGGAGGTACAAATGTGGCATAACCTTCACTCATCACAGGCAGGGAAGTGTGTCTTTTGTGGTTTTTCTGGGCTTTTGCTCTACATTTTTGCGTGGCTTTATTATCAGTAACACCAATTTAAAAGAAATCCCATAAAACATAGAAATCCCTACCATGATTATCTATTAAAATTTAATTTTGAACTGGAGGCCAATAACATACTTAATGCATCTATAACATTAGACAGTATAAATTTATTTAAAACTAAAGCAGTATATGTATTTTTAGAAGTTTTGCAAAAGGTAGAGAATATGGATGATGAACTGAGAATGTGAGAAAAATTGACCTATATTAAGGAAATAGTTGTCCAATTTGGAGGTAATGTGGGAGATCTCAGTCACAGGTTCATGCTTCAGTAACAGCATATTATGAGAAAGATGATGTATTAAGCCTTCAAACAAATGAGCAATGAATAAGAACGGGTTAATTCTATCAAAGTACAGATTCAGCCATTGTAGGGATTATTCATAAAAGTTCCAAATTCTGTACTAAGGGAACCCAAATTTTCCATGCAAAATATTAAATCTATAACATGGATGTAAATTTTCTTGTGTTGTATGTTGAGCATAATATAGAAACCTTGCAAAACAATGAATGCCAAAAGTGTAGGTCAAAGGATCAATGCCTATCTGAAGTTTCAGTACACGGCTGGAATCCACAAGAAAGTGACATATATCCATGAAAGGATGGCCAGGCCAAGCGGATGGTCCGCACCGTAAAGGAAGCGCTGAGCCGTCTGATGGACAGGGAATGGGAGGCTCGCATCGCTCGTTTCCTCCTAGCAAACCGGACCACACCCAACCCTGTGAGCAGCCGCTGCCCTGCAGAGCTCCTGATGGGCCGGAGGCCCGTGATCCTACTCGACCGCCTGCACCCCGACAGGGCCCCAACAGCACAAAACCAGAGGACCCAGTGTTCGCAAGGAACTACGGTCGGGGCCCGGAATGGCTAGCAGGGAAGGTGATCCACCCCACCGGCCCCGTCTCCTACGAGGTGTCAACAACAGACAGGCAGGTCCTGCGGTGACATGTGGACCAGCTGAGGCAGCGCCTACTACCTACGGTAGGAGATCCGGGGGACCAAGGGGAGGGGGAGCAGTCCCCACGAGAAGCCCGGGGAGAGCCCGAAGCAGAACAAGACCTCAGGGAAGCGGGCCCCAGCGACCGGCAGATCTCACCACCAGGGGCCCCGGCAGCCGAGGACTCGACAGCACACTCGTCCCCAGAGGGCGGAAGCGAAGCGGCCAGCCCCACCACACATCTACGACCGGCCTGCGGGGAAACCCCGACGCCTGCTCCACGGCGATCCATGCAGAGGGAATGCAGAGCCCCTGCATACCTGAAGGACTATGTCACCTAGGAAGGATCGGGAGGGGTGTTGTGTCTGCAGACCACTACAGGCCATCAGCGAAGAAGCCTGAGCTTGAGGTCCTGTGAACAATGGGACTGGGGCTCTGGCTCCAGCGCAGGGGAGACAATGGGAACGGCGGCGGGAATTCAAACCTGCCAATGGCACCCCTGTCATGTGTATATAGTTGGCCTCCCAGCCAGGTACCTTTGTCTCGTGTTGTATAATAGCGAACCATGCTGATCACTACATCGTTGTCTGTGGTTTCATTATGCATCTAACCCACTATACAACACTCACAATTTTAATGCCAGTAGCTCACAAAGTAGAATTTTTGCTCACAAGACCCCACAGATTAGAGGGACCATTGCTGGACGCTCTGTCAGAAGTGCTCAAATAGTACTGGGGAACAAGGGAGGAGACAGAGTGAAATCTGTCTTGACCAGCCTCGATGTTCCAGTAGGCTTGTGTCCAACCCAGTGGGGGATGCCAATCTAACCATAGTGATAGTACAAGTTAACCACCTATGAGTTATTTTTCTCTCTTAGTAGTTTTCCAGTGTGCTTGTGCTTTAGTGACTGCAGTTTGTATTTTGATAATTGTCTTTAAAGAATACAGATTGTGCTCAAAGTTCTCACCTTTGTGCCCGCCCATTGCTCAGTAGGCTAGAAACTCCTAGTTAACTGGGTTGCATAGAAGGAAGGAGAAGGAGGAAAGAGTAAGAAGCATATGCATGGAGCCCTATCTGCTCCTCAAGCCACATGTAGACAAGCAAAAGGACAGAGCCTGAATGGCAAGCATCCCATATAGTAGAAGGGAGCAAGTGAGACAAGTCCTCTCACATGCAAACAAGTCTATCTCCCACTATGTGAACCTCTTCTAAGGAAGTACAGCTACAAGGGAAGAGTATTTAGTAGTTTTCAGTATTGGGTTTAAGCAATAGTCAAGACTGCTTACTCTCTGGCTTAGATTCTACTGGACAGTATTGCCTCTTCTTAGAAAAAGGCTTAGATGGGTGAAACTCTGTTTAGGAATGTATTGTTAATATGTTATCCCTGATGCTAGAGTATCATCATATGTTCCCCACTGCCTGCCAATCTGCCTATCTAGCTATCTGTTCAGTTTTTACCCTGGCCCTTTGTTTAAGGAGTTCCATGAATTACCTTTCTGCATATGCCACCCATAGGCTGCGGTCATACACACAATTAGACCCAACATAGTGTTGCCAGAGGCACTGCCTTTTACTCTTAGGTACCTCCAAAGCAAGGCTGCCCTACTTTCTAACCTGAACCAAAGTCCCCAAAAGCCAGGCACTCTCAGCTTGAACCACAGAGTCAGGCTGCAAGTGGTCTGCAAAAAGGGGTTTCAAATTCAGGTGGGTTTCATATTTCATAAGGTGGCCTCAGAGCAAGCCTCCAGTCTTCCCCCTCCACCCAGCAGAGATTATGCTTATGGTATAACAATGAGTTCCAGCAGGTAAAGTCTTTAGAACCTCACCCAGCCCTTTTGTGTCTTATTCTTTGTCTTTCCTGCCTCTGTCCCTCAAGATACCGGGATAAAACAATCAATCATTCAAATGTTTAGCAATCCTTCCTGATGCTAATCAGGGATGTCTCCCACTTTTTGTCCACCCTGGCTAGGACCACTAGTAAGTCAGATAATCCATTTAACTAGCTACCCAACACCTGGCTTCTGTTGTTAAATCCAGACCCTGCCTCTCTGGAAGCTCATTGGTCATACCTAAGGTCTGCCCCTACTGGCATTACACACCCCTGGGACTCATCATTGGTCCAGGTAATCTATTGTTCTCAACTGAGACCAGCCCCCAGGGCCGCCCATTGGTCTGCATTCTTTGCCAGTGCCTATATCCCAGCACGCACAAGGCCTTAGACTGTGTGTTTTCTGCCATGATCCAAAATGGCAGGCCACCCCTGAACTCTCTGAGTTTAGGCCAGAATCCATGGACATCTGCACATCTGGACAGGTTGTATCACCCCTCTATAACCCATCAATCATCTCTGCTTCCTTAGTGCTATATTGTGTGAATATTGTTTGTATGTTTGAGAATATTTAGTAAAGAAATCATTATTTTAGCCACACAGTTTCTGTGTCTGTTCCTGGGTGCTTGGGAATTCTAACTCTGGTACACACAGGTCAGATCCTATAGATAAGCCAATTGCATATTAATAATTATAATTCCCCATCTTTATTAAATAGTAGAGCAATTTGGCTAACAATAGGTGTGAATGCCCGGTGGATTTAAAGGGTGCGATCAGACAACAACATCTGGGAAGTGTCCTGCAGCCATTGGCAACCTGTTCTGCTCCGCCACAGAAGCAGAGTTAAAAGACACTGGGGAAAATCCAGTAGTAAATGGGTTGCGATGGGCTACAGACTTTCCCGCGTCTGATCGCTCCAGCTCTCTCTCATGGCATCAGGATGGTCTGATCAGGCCATCCTGACTCTGTGCCGTTGTTTTTTCCCCTTCACAGTATGCACATCATCACAAATTCCATAGGGAGCCCTTGGTGCGGAGGTGCAATTCATTGATCCCTCGTTTTAGCACATGGGGAAAAAACAGCACAACCCCCAACACACAACTCACCCGCAGTTGTGTCTGATCACACACTGATGGACTGCACTCACAGCTTCAAAGGAGGTGTGATCGTGCAACTGCGTGTTAAATTACTCCGGAGGAAATAGCCTTGCTCCCCCCCCCCATTTTTTCTGGCATATATGACAGCAACCATATATAGGCAAGTGTAGCAGCACTTATTCCTAGGTGCAGTGTTGTAGGTCCTCTGCTGGCTCTCAGGAAAACCTGCTAAACTTTATGAAACTGCAGGTCCTGGAAGCTAATCACAGAAAATTTCATTGTCTGACAATATTCTAGTAGATTCACAAAAAATGACATCTAAACTTCAAATGGATCTACTTTTTCTCCCCTATATTTACTCTGCCTGTTCCTGTTGACATTTCTGATAAAACGCTGCCTTGAAATAACATTGTTTCTGGTCTAGTACTGCATCTAGTTTGCCCAAGGTCAGCTCCCATCAAATCCATTGTAATAACAATTGTGGTAAAGTCCAGTGTCATGTTATCTCTACATATATACTTTTAGCTCCCAATAAACAAGAAGTAGAATTCTTACAATGCAATCCTAACCAGATTAATACCTTTCTGAAACCATTGACTTCAATGGATTGAAGGGGGTGTAACTCTGCTTTGGACTACACTGTTGGTTTCTCAATAATAATATCTGGAGCTGAAAAAATAATTTAACATTCACTATGTTAACACATATTCTAAGGATGGTAACCTTCCAATATTTGCATTAATGTCATTTTAAATAGGCTTTTGTATCAAGAAGCACTGTTACACAAGTCTGGATTCTGTTTGATGCTTACTATCTGCAATTTTTATTTTATTGTCCATAGGAATATGAAGCACCCAGCATTCCTGAAATGCAAGCCACTTATCTTCTATATTGTCCAAGGTAGAAGATGTCAGAATGTCGTTAATGATGACTATAAAACAGATACATTGGTTAGCTTGGGAAGGCAGAAAGTAGTTTCTATCACCTAGAACATGATGTGCAGATCTGCTAAGGAAGAATGCTGCTTCTAATGAGCACTTTGTCCTGCAGATCTTTCTTCATGCTTAAATTACTGGGTGATTTAATGTGTCACCTAAAACCATAGAGAAATTCTTTGTTATTCTAGTTTAAGATAAAATAACAGGCCTTGTTCACATAGGGATTGGAGACTATTAGACAGGATTTTTTTTTCTCCCTGTGGTAGGGTGATTACAGAGTTTCATTCATTTTTCCCTACATGTATATCCATGTGTACAAGTGAACTGTACAACAAAAAAAGAAAAAGAAAGAAAGAAACTAGGAGTGGATTGTTTTATGTTGGGTATTTGACTACATCTTTAGGACACAGACAGTAATAGTGTTGGAGTTCAAATTAACTGCACAGAATTTGGTAAGCTGGCATCATACCCTTTTTGTATACAAGCGTATGTACAGTCCATGATGAAAAATATTCTATATGATAACTGAGAAATCACAAAGACAGATACACACTGTAATGAAAAGGCATTCAGAGGTTTCAAGGGGGTGAGGGACATGATGGAAAATATTTCATGCACTCTCAGAATTCAGATACAATTTGGGTGTAACATAAAAAGATTTCTCTCCCCCCCATAAATAATGACACTTTTCAAAGCACCTATTATTCCGTTTCAGTAACTGGTTGCTAATTTCCTCCCCCCCATCAATTCAGACAGACCCACTTTAGTAACCGGATGCTAGTGGAATTTATTTATCTTTTCTCAGTTGTCTCCCGTTCAAGAAAGATGCCTGAGCCATTGTAGCTGCAAATTGCCTTTCTTCCATTTTCAACCCTTTCTTCCACTTCTGAAGTGCTGTGGAGTGCTTTGTGAAATGCCCTATAGCACTTCCTGCTTTGCAGCTTGTTTTCCTGCCCCTTTTCACCCCATGTGTTAACCTGATTGCTCTTTGTTCTTATCAATATCAGGGGGAATATGAGTTATTATTATTAATATGCAATCAGCTAAGGGAGCAATCACCAGTATATACAGAGGCCCCACCCTTCCAGAGATACTAGTAACAGATGCGGAGAATGTATGTAATTATAATTAAGGTCTCTTACTGTAAATCTTCTTCACACACAAATGATACACATTCACACACACCAACAATATTCAGAGCTAAGACAATAAAGATAGAGATATCAACACGGTTGCATGAGCAGGAATTCGTTGTTGGGGCAATAGTTATCTGTCCTCGCTGAATGATCCGTTCCAATGGAAGAAGGGAGGGGAGAACTGAAAATGGGGGCACGTGGCCTGAACCGGCAGGCAACACATGGAACTCTAGCTGCAGATCTAGAGTTAAAGATGCAGGTAGGGTATTGGGATAGAAAGTTGGACTTAAGAGTGACAAAGCTTAGATAGGGCTCGTAGAGAAGAAGGGGTGAGCATGTGGTCAGGTTTCCCCTGTTATGTGGGGGTGTGGGGGCTGGCCATATCCCCTGGTCACACCTCCTGGTTAGTCCGTCCCTGAAAACATACTATTGACTGGAAGGAATAGGGGAGAGGAGCTAAGGAGTGGTCAATATGAGAACTTAGACTTGTGGCTGACACCTGAGTGTAGGTGAGATGAGTCATCGGGCCAAGGCTCTTGACTGCCTTAGCTGGGTCACTGATGGGTGAGTGATTAGTTGCCAAGCAACCATGAACAGAATCTCTGAGCTACGTGAAGCTTTGCAGGTGATGGAGGAGGGGAAAAAGGGGTTGCCTGCGTGTGTTGGAGAGGTCTCCTAATGGCGTTTAGAGTCCTTTGTCCTTGTGCTCTGGCATGGCGTTTGGTGCATACTATGGAACTGATCCATCTTCCATCAGGTAAAAGGGCTGGTAACCTTGGAGGGCCACTATGACAGCAACGCAGAAAGGAAGGTGTCCTTCTCTCAGGTGTGCAGTCTCAACTGGCATCATAGTGGGTTACCATGCTGTACAGTTCCTTAAGCATACTTTGCACAGTCCATATTTTATTATAGTTCATAACAGGCATGAAAAAGCCTTGCAGGGCAACACATGCACAATCTTCCTTGGAGGTTTTTAAAAAATGTTCTATTGGAATTGCTATGGCATTGAAACAGTACTGCAAATCAGTACCATAGTGACCCCACCGAGATGTCTGGACTCCACTGAGGTTGAATCTGCATTTGCATTTTTTAATCAGTTTTGTGCTGCATTTGCATTTTTTAATCAGTTTTGTGCTGCATTTGCATTTTTAAATCAGTTTCATGCTGCTGTGACACTGTCTTTCTCTATGCTTGACAGTGTCACAGCAGCACAAAACTGATTTAAAAATGCAAATGCAGATTCGACCTGAGACAGACTGAGATACATGCAATTGTGACTTATTTATTTATTTATTATTATTTATTAGTTTCAATTTATATCCCACCTTGCTGAGAGTCAGCTCAAGGCAGCGGACAACATAAAACAATAAAACAATCAATGTAATAAAATACAACAAAATATACATAGACAGATCTCTAACATCATAAAGTCTAACAATACAGTGCAAATGATGGCAGCATCAGTAAACAATCCCCTCACCCAAAGCAGTATCCAAGTGATATTCATGTAAGCCATAGCATGTTCCAGTGGCACATTGGTCAGTGGCAGCTCCTAGTCGAAAGCCTGGTGGAAGAGCTCCATTTTACAGGCCCTGCGGAACTGCAAAAGGTCCCTCAGGGCCCTGATGTTATCCGGGAGCCGCCACTGAAAAGGCCCTGGCTCTGGTAGCAGCCAACCTGGCATCTCTCGGGCCAGGAAGAGCCAGGCAACTCTGAGTCCTTGACCTCAGTGCTCTCTGAGGCACATATGGGGAAAGGCGGTCCCTCAAGTAGGCAGGCCTCTGACCATATAGGGCTTTAAAGGTCAAAACCAGCATCTTGAAATGAATCCGGCAAGCTATTGGCAGCCAGTGCAGTGCCTTCAGTACAGGCTGGATGTGGTCTCGTATAGTTTCATGCTGGTGCTCCTGGCCACCACATTCTGCACTAGCTTCAGCTTCTGGATCTGAGACAAGGGCAGCCCCATGTAGAGAGCATTGCAGTAGTCTAATGTCAAGGTGACCATAGCATGAATCACTGTTGCCAGATCATTGCATTGCAAGGGAACCAACTGCCTAATCAGCCGCAGATGGAAAAAGGCTGCCTTGGCAGTGGCTGCTACTTGGGCCTCCATTGTTATGGTGGCATCCAGGAGCATTCCCAAGCTCCTAACCCTTGGCACTGTTGTCACCCAGAAACATCTGTCATGCCAATCACAAGCCCAAGGTAAAGGTAAAGGTTCCCTTGCTTGAAAGTCAGTCGAATCTGACTCTAGGGTTGTGGTGCTCATCTCCATTTCAAAACCGAAGAGCCAGCGCTGTCCGAAGCTGTTTCCGTTGTCATGTGGCCAGCATGACTAAACACCAAGGTGCATGGAACGCTGTTACCTTTTCACTGGAGTGGTACCTATTTATCTACTTGCAATTTCTTGCTTTCGAACTGCTAGGTTGACAGGAGCTGGAACTAGAGGTGGGAGCTCACTCTGTCATGTGGCACCTGGGTCTCAAACTGCTGAACTACTGACCTTCCACAGCCTGCAGTTCAGTGTCTTAACCACTTGAGCCACCACAGCTCCCACAAGCCCAAAGCTCCTGCTTAAAACTACTGTCACCATCACCTGTATCACAGTCTATCTCAGTGGAGTCCAGTCATCTCAATGGGGTCACTGTTGCACTGATTTGTGGTCATGTTTCAGTGCCATAGAGCTCCCACAATATAAAGTACTGAGGCTGATGCATTGGAGAGTGATTTTAGCTCATATTTTATTTAGTTACAGGTTGATCTCGAGATGGCATACCTGACCCAGAGGCCAGTTTATATCCCTGTAGCCAAACCACACCCAACACACACCCACTCTTGTGATACGCTATTTACAGTGCACTTGAGTCCCATAGGTCCATTCTCAGATACTAGCCTTCCAATAGGTGTGTGCTAGGATCCGTTCAGGCTATTGTCTTTCGGAGTGAAGCTTGGGCCCTTCGCATGGCCACATGTGGACCTGACTGGTGAACTACTGACAGCAGCCACTAGCATACATAGTCCTTTAGGTATGTGGGTCTCTTTCGCTCCCTTGTGGAGCGGCAGACATTCCTGTTGGCTCCGGGGATGGAGTCTCTGCTGCTGGGATTGGAGCCTGAGCTGGTGTGCTGCTGGGCTCTGGATTGCTCATTGGTTCTGGGTTGTCACTGTCCACCCCACCAGGAATCGTGTTTGTCCCTGGGTGCAGAGGATCAGTAGTTTCTGGTTCCCTGGGGGAGATGTCATCATCGTAAGTGACTTCTGGGGCCATTAGCAGGATGCGGAGGCGTAATTGATCGATGTGTCACCTCCATATCTGGCTGTCCTCACAGGAAACTTCATATGAAAGAGGCCCAGTCACCCGAACCACTCCAGCTGGGACCCAGGTGGGACCCTGGCTGTAATTTTGGATGTAGACCGGGTCCTCTGGGAAAAAACCTCTAGGTGCCACCTGGTCTTCTGAGCTAGCACTGTGGTCTGGTGCCCAGTCCAGATGGAGGTGGTCCAGCCGGGTCATCAGACGGTGGCCCATGAGTATTTCTGCAGGACTATGGCTGGTAGTGGAAGGAGGGGTTGTGCACTGGCTGAACAGGAAGGCTGCCAGCTTATAGTCTCAGTCTCCTTGATCCATGTGATGTAGTGCCTCTTTCGTTGTCCTGACCATGCACTCTGCTTGACCGTTGGTTGCGGGGTGGAAGGGGGCGGAGTGGATGTGCCTAATATCATAGTACTGCATAAACTCCTGGAACTCTGAAAAGGTAAAGGTGGTACCATTGTCCATTACTAGTGACTCCAGTATGCCATGTGAGCTGAAGATCCACCACATCACTCAGATGGCAGATCAGGATGATCCAGCCATTTTGAGTAGGCATCGACTAGAATAAAGAAGATCTGGCCCTGGAAGGGCCCAGCAAAGTCCAGGTGGAGTCTGGTCCATGGCTTTTGGGATGACTCCCAGGGTCGCACCAGTGCTTTTGGGGGCTCAGGGTATGACTCCTGGCACTTCTGGCATTACTTAACCATGTCCTCAACCTCACTGTCTAGCCCTGGCCACCATACATAGCTCCAGCCAGAGCTTTCATTCTCACTATTCCAGGGTGGTGTTTGTGCAAGGCGGTGAGCACTTGGCTTTGCAGGGGTGGTGGTATCACCACCCAAGTTCCCCACAACAGACACTCGTTGTGGGAAGACAACTCATCACAGTGGGCTGAGATGCCATAAACTTGGGTCCCACCGGGCTGGCAGGCCACCCCCTCCCCACCCAGTCGAGGACCCAGGAGAGGATGCGATCCCAGGCTGATTGGCGTGACACATCCCCCACCTGGAGTGGGCGATCAGGCAGGTCCACCAGCAGGGTGATATGGTGGGCTGGCGCTGGGTTGGAGTCAGAGGAGGGCAGTGGGAGGCAGCTTAAGGCATCTGCATGCCCCATCACTTTACTGGGGTGGTGGAGCAGCACATACTGGTATTATGCAAGGAAAATAGACCAGTGGAGCACCCAGGGAAACAAGATCTGAGTAGTCTGGTGGTCTGGAGTGAGCAAACCCAGCAGGGGCTTGTGGTCTGTAACAATCATGAAAGCCCACCCATACAGGAAGTCATGAAATTTCTTCACACCAGCAACAATCGCCAGGGCCTCTTTGTCAATCTGCATGTAGTTGCGCTCTGCAGCTGACAGTGTCTGGGAGTAATAGGCCATCAGCCAACCGGTGCCCCAGGATGGCCCCAACCCCATAGGAAGAAGTGTCACATGCTAAAACCACGGACAGGGACTCATCAAAATGGGCGAGGACATCATTAGAGACCAACTGCCCAGAAAGTGGCAGCGTGTTTAGGACCCCAGACCCAGGGGGCATGCTTGTCGAGTAGCCTGTGGAGGGATTCAGCGACAGCAGCCTTGTGGGGTAAGAAGGAGTGGTAGAGATTTAAAAGTCCCAGGAAAGCCTGCAACTCTGCCTCAGAAGAGGGCGTAGGCACTTGACTGATGGCACGGACTTTATCTTGTGTAGGGTGAATCCCCTGGGCATCCGCCACAAACCCCAGGAATTCCACCCATGGCATCCTCAGTAGGCACTTCTCCCGCTTCACCTTCAGTCCAGCTGTGGTGAAGCACTCCAGTACTGACCAGAGCTGTTCAGCAAATGTTTCGGAGTCCAGGGCTGCGATTGGAACATCATCAAAGAACAGCTGGACTGCTGGGATGCCTTTTAGAAGACAATCCATCAAGTTTTGGTAGATACCGGGCACCACACTCACCCCCAATTTGCAACCACCGCACTCTAAAAGCCTCCCTGTGTGTTACTATCACTTGGACCTTGGCAGTGGTGTCGTCCACTGGCAGCTGTTGACAGACCTGGGCCAAATCCAGTTTGCCAAAAACCCTTGCCCCTGCCAAGGAGGCCAACATATGACTGACCACTGGTACTGGGTACACATGGTCTTGCAGTGCCTTGTTAATGGTGCACTTATAATCGGCACAGATCCTGACATCCCCATTGGGCTTCACCGGGGTTACTATGGGGGTTTCCCAGTGGGCATGTGTCACTGGCTCCAGCACTCCCTGCTCTACCAGACAGTCCAGTTTGGCCTCTATCTTGGGCCACAGGGCTAACAGGGGCTGCCTGGCCTTCATTCTGATGGGCCGTACAGCAAGATCAAGTTCTAGAGAGACCGGGGTTCCGGAGTAGTGGCCAAGAGTACTGTTGAAGACCACCAGAAACTCCTCACAGACTGAATTAAAGTCCTGAGGCTGTATGGAGTTGACACCCGTCACTTCAAATCCCAGGGGCCTGAACCACGCAAGTCCCAGCAGGCTCGTGAGCTTCCCTTCCACCACCAGCAATTCTAAAGGGCCGTCAAAGTCTCTGAATTGCACCCTGAATTTGCCCCAGCCCTTGATGGCCACGGGGTTTCTTTGGAAGTCCCTAAGGGACTGACTCTGTGGCTGCTTTAGGAGGGGTCCCCCCAGGGGCAGAGTTTCCATAATGTCTCTGTGGAAATTATGGAAAATGAGGAGCCAGTTCCATGCGGCAGGGGGACCCCTCTATTAATACAGTAACATACATTTTGTTAGGGGCTTCTGGGGACAAATTCATTACCTAGTGCTGGTTGTGGTTGATGGTCAGCATATGCAGGTCCAGGTCCTCCTTGTGAGTAGACGTAGCCCTCCACAGGATCAGCAGGCCCAGATGACATGGCCTTGCTTTCCACATGTTCGACAGATGGCGTCATGGAAGTGGCATGTTTTGCACTCATGTGAGTCTCCACAGCTAGCACAGGGCACAGCTAGCACAGGGCTGGTTTTCCCTGATGTGTGGTGGCCCCGGCCTGGGGTTGGTGATTCCAGTGGCTGGGTTGGTGAACCTGTTGGACCTCATCTTCATCCAAATTGTTGGATGCTGCAGCTGGGAACATGTGGTGTGTTGAAGATGAAGATGGTGAATGGTCACACTGTGAGACCTCGAACTTGGCAGCCATCTGGAGGGCTCCATCTAGCTTGAGGTTGGCGATGCCTACCAATTTGCGGCAGAGTTTGGCATCCCACAGACCCTAGATGAATTGTGTCAGGATGTTTTCTTCCACTTTCATGAACTCACAGTCCATCACTTGTTGATGGAGTTCGGCCATGATACGGTGACCGTTTCACTGGGTTTTTGGAGGTGCACTTGGAAGTCCATGTGCTTGGCCATCATGGTGGGCTTCGGCACATAGTATTTTGTTAAGTTCGTGATGTCCACATGCAGATTGGGTACACAACACAGAGAATGTTAAAAAAAAAAAAAAACCTCCAAGGAAGATTGTGCATGGGGAAGAAAGGGATGGGGGAAAAGTGGTGCAGTTTGAAATTCCCATAACAGTTCAGGGATGGCTCATTAATGGGAAGAAAATCACTGTGTGGAACCCCCATCCCTGTATCACTTTACAAGATGATAGGCCTCTCTGATGGCTTACTAGGGTTGCCAGGTGCCTACCTTGTGCTAGCAGGGCGATTTGGAAAGTGTTCCGGGGGTGGGCAGGGATATTGGTGATGTGATGATGTCACTCCTGGAAGTGACATCATTGCATCGGCAATGCCAGGGTGACACTCTACTTTTTGAACAAAACTCTATGGCAAAAATGGCCATGAACCATAGAGTTTTGCCCAAGAAGTAGAGTACCACCCCCGATGTCACCGATGTGATAATGTCACTTCCGGAAGCGATGCCATCATGTCACTGATGTTGTACAGGGATGTGTGTTTGGGGGCAGGGTTTCCCTGCTGTATACATCGTTCATCTCCTTCTCCTTGTGGTGTCAGTTTAAAGCCCTACTGATGAAATTCCCCAGGCTCCTGTCAAACACATTCTTCTTCATAATAACATAAGAAAACCCCTGCTGGATCAGACCAGCCATCCATCTAGTACAGCATCCTGTCTCTCACAGTGGCGGACCAACTGCTCTGCATGGCAAACAATAGGGCATAGACTCTTCAGCCTTTCCTTATAGGGAAGGTGCTCCAATCCTCTAATCATCTTGGTTGCCTGCCTCTATACTTTTTTCCACCCCCGCAATGTCCTTTCTGAGATACAGTGACCAGAACTGTATATAGTATTCCAAATTAGGCTGCACCATAGAACTATACAGGGGCATAATAATATGGGCCATTTTATTCACAACCCCTTTCCAAATAATCCCAAACATAGAGTTTGCTGTTTTCACTACTGCAGCATATTTGGTTGACCCTTTCCTTGAGCTATCCACTATGTCCCCAAGATATTTTTCCCTCTAAGTCTCAGCAAGTTCAGGCCCCATTAGACTATACTTGAAGCTGGGATTTTTTTGCCCCAATTTGCATCACCTTACACTTATCAATGTTGAGCTTCATTTGCAACAGTGTTGCTTACTAACCCAGTTTGTGGAGATCCTCTTGGAACTCTTCGCAGTCAGCCTTGGTTTTCACCTTCCTGAATAATTTTGTGTCATCTGCAATCTTGGCCACTACACTACTCACCCCCAATTACAAATAATTTATGAATAAATTAAATGGTATAAGCCTCAATACCAACTGTGGGACCTCACTGCTTATTTTCCTCCACTGTGAGAGCTGTCCTTTGACTTGTACTCTTTGCTTCCTGTCATTTAACTAATTTCTAATCTATAAGAGAACCCATCATCTTATCACATGACTGCTAAGTTTACTCAGGAGTCTTTGGTGAGATATCTTCTCAAAACCCTTTTGAAAGTCCAGGTATATAACGTCCACCTGGTCACTGTTGTCTACATGCTTGTTCACTTTCTCAAAGAACTCCAAAAGGTTGGTGAAGCAGGACTTCCCTTTGCAGAAGCCATGCTGATTCTCCCTCAGCAGGCTTTGTCCTTCTCTGCGCCTAACAATTTTATCTTTAATTACAGTTTCTAGTAATTTGCCTGGGATAGACATTAGGCTGACTGGCCTGAAAGTTCCTGTTTCCCATCTGGATCTGTGACGGATTTCACAGAAAAGCAGACTTTTTAAAATGCTGCTTGTGTCAGAGAATCAAGGAGTTCATGAGTTAATCTTCCTTGGAGAAAAGTGCTTATGTGATTGGCTGCTCTACTCACTCTCTGATTGGCCAACATCAGCTGAGAGAGGAAATAAAACAGATGATCTGGAGGGAAAGGGGGTCTCTTGCAATTTAGTCTTTCACCTTTTCATTTTTGTTTGAAATCTAATGTCTGGATCAGTAGCCAGAGGGTTTGGCTTATGAGGGAACAGACATTTTGGAGTTAGTGTTTTCTAACAGGCAATAGTCAGAAAAGTTCTTCTACAGAGAGAAGAACAGAAACCCCATTGTCTTAAATATATTGAAACTGCTCTGAGGGAGAATTTAGATTCTTAGTCAAGAAGGCTGCAAAACAGCCTTATACAGACATGGATACTGGAGAAGGATTTGGCAGAAGGTCTGGGTAGTTAGAGTGAACTCCCATATAAGCCAAATAGTAAGAAGAATTATTGCTTCTTAGGGACAAGGAGAATACCTTCCTGCCAGTGAAAGGGTTGGGAAGAGAACCCTGGTCTGTGATAAAGGGGAGAAGCTTAGATAGTTAGAAGCTTAGTGAAAAAGCTTTAATATCTAAAGGAAAACCTAGAACTCTCAAGGAAAGAATCTAGAAACTTTAAGCAAACATTGTCCTCCAGAAGGAACATTAATAAGAACTGTGTTAGTGCTGAAATATGCTAAACAAAGTACCTCTCAAAGAAAGAACTAGAAAACTTTGAAATAAAACTACAAATACACTCTCTTGAATGTTCTAAGAATTAAGCTCTGTATATATTACAAAGTTTTTATGTCAACAATCTCAAAACTTTGAATACCCCTATTATACCTATGTTTCCTGCCTGTTTAATAAATTTATTCTGTTTTTGAAAGTTCCTTTGCTTCAAGTGCCATTTCATATAAGGATTTATAAAACAGGACAGCTCCTGTCTTTCCCTCAGGTGCTTGTACTGGGTCTAAAGTCTAAACCAATATCTAAACAAAGGGTGGGACAGTTTCAAGTTTATATAAAAGGAAAAGAGAAGATATACATGCTACTGTAAGGGTACTCAGATAATGAGGGGACTGAAATTTTGGAAGGAAAAATCTGCAAGACAGCTGGGGAGATACTAGGGTTCATCATAGGATCCCTTTTTAAAAAAATATATATATCACATTTGCTACTTTCTAGTCTTCTGGTACAGCACCTGAATTTAGTGATAGGTTAGAGATATGAGTTAGTAGATCAATGCTCTCACATCTGAATTTCTTAAGAACTCTTGAGTGTATGCCACCAGGACCTGGAGACTTATTGGTTTCCTCAGTGGGTCTAGAACTTCATTTCTGGTCACCTCAATTTGTCTCAGTTCTTCAGACTCCCTTCCTGAAAATAGGAGCTGTGGCATGGGTACATGCCCCATACTTTCCACAGTGAACACAGAAAGAAACAAACTAAATCATTGAGCTTCTCTGCCATCTCCCCATCTTCCATTAGCAATCTTTTGATTCCTTTGTCATCCAAAGACCCCACTGGCTGGTTTCCTGCTCCAGATAGATGATAGATAGATAGATAGATAGATAGATAGATAGATAGATAGATGATAGATAGATAGATAGATAGAGTTTGTTGTTTGTCTTCCTGCTTTTAGCAATCTGCTCCTCAAATTCTCTTTTTGCATCTCTTAAATTCATTTTGCCATAGCCTGTGATCCCTCCTGTTCAATCCACTGGGTCAGACCTTCTACTTTTTAAAAGAAGTCTCTTTACTTTTTATAGCATCCTTGACTTGCATTGTTAACTATACAGTGCCTTTCCTAACCATGGGAATACATTCTATTGGGGCTTCAGTTAATGTGGTTTTAATAGCTTCCAAGAATCCTCTAGGCATTTGACTCTCTTGTGTTTCCTCTTCAACTTCCTTTTTACTATTCCCCTCATTTTTGTAAAGTTCCTGCTTTTGAAATCAATGTTACCATTTTGGCCTTTATGGGTAACTTTCCATTGACCTGAAAGCTGAACTTACTAGCATTGCGGTCACTGTTCCCAATTGGTCACCTCTACATCTCTTATCAGGTCTTGAGACCCACTCAGAATCAAGTCCAAGTTCACTACCCCTCCAGTTGCCTCTGTGACTAACTGTTCCAATGCACAATCACTTATGATGTCTAGGAATCTCATTTCTACAGCATGACTCAAAAACATGTTTACACAGTCAATGTGAGGGTAGCTGAAGTCTCCCAGTATAATAACATTATCTGCTTTAGTCACCTCCCTTATTTCCTTGTTCATCTCAAGATCAGCCTCAAGGGTTTGATCAGGTGGGTGACAGTACACCCCCACTTTTGATTAACCTTTAGGGACCAATATTTCCACCCATACTGCTTTTATTGGGGAGTTAATTCCCCTGATGTTTTCTCCTTTGGCTTTTGCCCTTCAGCTCATGCCGCTGATGAGGAGGAGCCTTAGAGTTCAAAGGCTCACAGCCCTTGCCTCTCAACAGCAACAGCAGAGGGTGAGGCCAGCAATCAACCCCAGCCAAACAGACCCCCCTCAATCAGCAACAAACCAAACAAAGGAACCAAACAGAAGCCACTCATCAGCAGGCTACAAGTACATGATCCCCTGACCACAGCATTATCCTCACATCACATACTTTAAAAAAAAATGGAACAACAGCTCATGGGTTAAAATAGTTGTGTTTTTTCTATAGATGCTAGATTTAAAATATCTTCCTTTATGGTGCAGGTTACTTGATTTTTATATTTTGTAATTTGACTTTAATTTCATCATGAAAGGCAGTTTATTAATGAAACAAACAAATAAATAAGCAAGCAAGCTCTTTAGGCTGCCTGTATTTTGGGTATACTACCATATCTTATAGCTTGGCCTGCATTTCTGCCAGGCTTGACGTTTTTTTTTTAATGTACATTAATCTGTACCAAGAGATGCCAAGCCTCATCCCCTTCCACATATGAAATAGCCGCTTGGGTTTAGCTGATGCTGCCCAGCACCAAAAGGGTGCTCTCTACAAGCACTCTAGTTAGAATAGCTGATAATTACCAGGTTTGGGTAACCTCCCTTCAACCATAGAAGTTTCAGGTGCTCAACAATGTTTTTCTTACGTATATGCTAAAGCAACCCAGAGTATTCCTAGTAAGGGTCCTCCCATCTGAAAGAACCAAGCCTATTTAGAACTAACAACTCCTGGTTAACGAGAATATGTAGCACTTTTTAAAAGTGTCCATCAATGATAATTTGATGAAAGTTCATCCCTCCAAATAAACTTATTGTATATTTCCAAGTAGCAAACTACTTCCACTGTTCCACACTGCCTTTATGAAGGAAAGTAGATAAGTATTTATTTATTTATTTATTGGATTTATATCCTGCCCTTCCACATGGGCTCAGGGTGGCAAACAAGGGCAGAATGCCATACAGACAGGTTAAAACATAAAGGCCAAGCCACGAATAAATACAAGCCATAAAACTCCATTTCAACTAACAATAAAACAGTGGTAACAGCAAAAAATCACTATAGGGTCCACACCACACACCACACTAGTACACACAGTTGGCGTTACTCCAATGGTGCCCATATAAAGCTAAGAGCCCCATGTCAGGGCCAAAGTGCCTCAAGTGGCTATACGATGATGGTATCATAGCGGTGGCAGCCCCTACTCAAAAGCCTGGAGAAAGAGCTCCATTTTGCAGGCCCTATAGTTTTGCTGGTAGTCATCAGGACAAAGCTTGTGATAAATGATTGCATTATTGTTTGCTGAATCATCATTTCATCCTCATAAAAATAAGTTATTTATTTATTTACATTATTTATAGTTTGAATTTCTCACTGAGACACAAGGCAGATTACACAGTATAAATCAAATATAGCCAATATGTTGGGGAATCCAAGCAGCAAAGAAATCAGGTTTGGATTTGCAGACACCTGAAAACAGAGCTGAAATAAAGTTGAAACAAAGCATAAGCATTAACATGACTTGTTAAACAATGGATAAATTCCATAGTAGGACTATACTTACAGAAACAAACAGAAGAGAATTGAGCCTGGTAACTTATGTGCAGCCAGTGGATGCAAGTAGTATACTTGCTATGCTGTTCCTAGCTCCTGATAATAACCATGCTGTGATGTTCTGTAACCTGGAGTCTCTGAGCTGACTTTGAGGGGAGGCATATGTTGAGTGCAATACTAATCTAGTTTTAATGTTACTATGGTAAGGAATTAGGCTTGCCAACCTCCAAGTGAGGCCTGGAGATCTCCCATAATTACAACTGATCTTCACACTACAGAAATTACAAAATACAGAAAATGACTAATTTGGATTGTGGACTCTATGGCATTATGTCCTTTTTTTTTTTATGTCCCCCGAAGGGGATTTTTTACTGCATTTTCTAAAAACTACAGAAAAAAGGGAAGGGTATTAACACAACTACATGAAGGGGAGACAGGAAAGTAAATCCAAGATGTGGTGATCATACAGAGTGTTTACAGAAATGGCATAATCAAACACTTCCAGTTGTTGACCTTGAAGGTGACAGTTAAATAAGTTGCTTGTAGAAGTTCTGACCCATACAGTCTGCTTGGAGTATATTGCTAGAACACATTTACTTTTTTTTATGCAAACATCAGGTATCCTCATCATCCCTTAACCTTTAAAGTAACAATTTCTACCTATCTGGCTGTTTACAATTTTCTAATCAACAACTGGCTACATTCCTCCCAACATTCAAAATTATTTAAATTGGATTACTACTTTAAAACAGACCCTGGCTTAGGTATATTTCTTCCAAAAACACATATAATTTGAAATCTTATGTCTCAAACCTATATAAGCATCAAACTACCTCTCCTTAGACCAGAGTTACAATCCCTTCAATCTCATAATTTAAGTTTAACTAAGCCTAATTTAGTTAAATTTAATAAAATCCTTTCAAGAAAGCTTCCATATCTCTTCCATTTATAATGCTAACCTGAATCATTATGATATTATTTTTCAAAAAAAAGGAAAACACCAATTACATTTAGATTTCAATTAAACGATAATTCTAAAACACCCTTTTTTCTATATGGCGCTTTCACCCCTCTTTTACATAGAAGATCATAAGAACATAAGAGAAGCCAATGTTGAATCACGCCAATGGCCCATCTAGCCCAACATTCTGTCACACAGTGGCCAAAAATACCAGGTGCCATCAGGAGGTCCAGCAGTGGGGCCAGGACACTAGAAGCCCTCCCACTGCTGCCCCCCCCAGCACCAAGAATAGAGTGAATCACCTGCCCCAGACTGAGAGTTCCTATCTATACCTTGTGGCTAATAGCCACTGATGGACTTCTGCTCCATATGTTTATCTAATTCCCTCTTGAAACTGTCCATGCTTGTAGCTGCCACCACCTCCTGTGGCAGTAAATTCCATGTGTTAATCACTCTTTGGGTGAAGAAGTACTTCATTTTATCTGTTCTAACCCAACTGCTCAGCAATTTCATACAGCCAGATTAAAACATAAAGGCCAAGCCAAGAATAAATACAAGCCATAAAACTCCATTTCAACTAACAATAAAACAGCAGTAACTTCATTGAATGTCCATGAGATCCCTCCCTTAATCAGAGTCTTGTCCCAAAAGTTTTCACTTAAGAATCTTCTTCCCCCAGTCTTCTTCAGCCCTCGGACCATATTATTCATATCTTCTGAGAATCCCTGTATAAAGAGAAAAAAAGAAGCCTTTCTCCTGAACAATTAAACCCTCCATATTTCATGTGATACAAATCATTCCTTCTTTTAACGCTGCCCCCCCCCAAGTATATATTTTTCCTTTTTTGTTTTTTGGGAGGAGAGTTTCCTCCCCCACCCCCGGCTATCAGAGGAGGACTCATTCCATCACTGCCCTTTTCTGGAGTGTTTATTGTTCAGCTACACCTTCTGTTTCCTGAAGGAGACTCAGTTTCGTTTTATTTCTTACAACGCCATCCAACGCCATTTTCAGGGGGGTCTTTTTATTTCCAAGTTGCGAAAGTCCCATATATCCATCTGCTCATTTCTCTGCCTCTCATGGTTCTCTGATTTTGTCCATTCCTGTTTTTTTCCCCCTTTTGCTCTATCCTTCCTATTATGAGCTCCAAATTACGTTGTTTTTAGAAAGGGGATTCTCTCCCCCCCCCGGTCTGTTGAAGGAGGATTTCGGCACCCTTTACAACTCCCATTCACAGAGATATTTATAGCCTCCTTGAAAAGAAAATTTCCGAAATCTGTTAAGGATGTTTACAAATGTTTGCACAGTTGTTTTATCTTTTGAGGGGAGTTTCCCTCCCTCTATCTGCTGAGAAAGGATTAATTGCACTGCAGCCGCCGTTCCTAAAGATGTCTCCAAAGCCTTTAAATATGAAAATTTTCACCGCTTATATAGGCACTTCAACACCATTAAGTTTTTCCATGTCAATCCTTTCTCTCTTTTCGCTCCATCTATCCCCTTATAAATTTTATTTTTTTCCCCATTGTTATGTGAGGGAGAGAGTTTCCTCTCCCCTCACTTGTTTCTTAAGGATAGACTTTGCTCACTCTGTAACCTTTCCCAGCCAGTAATCTTGTTTTGCTCTGACCTTTTCCAGCCAGCCAGATGATATATCTTTTCAGTCAATGTTTTTAAAGTCCTGAATGTTTGCTTAGATGCTACTCAGTTCTTAAATCTCAATGATCCTCCATCACAGACCCTTCAAGCTCTGTTAATCCAGTAGTAATTATTTCTATCATCTAGGGAGGGCCCCTGATTACCCCTCCATGCTTGCCAGGATAAACTTTGCTTCCCTCTAGTGCTTCATTTCACTTTTTACTCACTCTTCTTCCATCGATTCATCAATTTTGCCAGTTTGCTTACAGTGCTTGATAACCACTTGCTTGGTTGGTGTGCGTGGCTTAATCCAATGCTGGAACACAGCGGGAAGACCATCGGGGCAAAAGGACTCCTCAACCCTAACCTCAGTGCCCCCTGATCCAGGACCCATCCCACAGGCCCTGGGGGGATGTGCACGATCACACCCCCTCTCTACCCGCTGGTTTGTGAGCCACATCTCTGAGAGCACCCAGGAGATGTGTCCAACATCAGCCCACCGAAATGGAAACGATCTATGGCATTATGTCCTGATGAGCTCTCTCCCCATGATCCAGGAGACCAGATTAGCCATGTCAATGTCCTTGACTAGACTGAACTGGAAGAGAGCATTTTTTGTTTGCAGTTGCATTAATTTGTTTCTCCAGAAGAAATGCTAGATCCAATATAACCCCTAGGCTCTTAACCAAATCAGCAAGGGTAAGTTGAACAATATCAAAGTGGGAAGCACAATGCCTTCCAGGATGTTGGCCTTTCCAATAAGCATCACTTCCGTCTTGTCCAGGATCAGGTTAGGTTTGTTAAGTTTTAGCTGTTTGCACGCAACAGTCAGGAAATTGCTCAAAGTCTCTATCATATCTCCATGAGATTTAGACAGATATAAAGCTGAATGTCATCAACATATTGATGTCATCCAGTCCCAAAGCTATAAATGATTTCTCCTAAAGACTTAAGATCAGGGGTGTCAATCATGCAGCTTGGGGGCTGGATCAGGCCCTCGGAGGGCTTCTATCAGGCCTGCACTGTCTCCTGCTTCTTCAGTTCTGCTGCTGCTGCTGCATTGTAGCTTGCTTTGCCAGATTCTCTCAATTGCTCAGGAAAGATAGATAGGCAAGCTTCTGTTCCCTGCACTGACTGAGGCTCCTCCCCCTTGCTTCCTGGAGGGAAGGAGGGAGAGCTTGCTTTGTTTGGCTGCCTCAATTGCACGGGAGAAATACAAAGCACCTTTAAGACCAGCAAAGTTTTATCCAAAGTATGAGCTTTTGTGTGCCTTGCCACAGTGTATGTGTTCTGTTGAGCTTGTTATGCCAGGGATCTCCTGGGTGCAATTGGGTTCCCTTCCCGTTTTCACTGTATTCATGCCCTCATGATCCAGTCTTTCTCAGTAGAAAAGCAAGGTGAACTACTTAGATGAGGAATAACAACAAGCCAGTGAAGTGGATAGGGCTGAGAGTGTGTGTCCAGACCAGGGGTGGCCAAACTTGCTTCACATAAGAGCCACATAGAATAACCATCAGGTGTTTGAAAGCCACAAGCTGTGAACAAATATCACACTCATGTTTTAATTGGAAAATATGCAAATTTGCTTTTTTAACATTAAATGAGACTGCCAAAATGAAAAAAATGGGGTAAAAACAGATATCACTGAAAATATTTATTTGTCTGATAATATTTATTCATGTAAGAGAGAAAGAGGTGGAAATAATGAAAGAGGCGGAAGGAAAGAGAGAAAAGAGACAGAGAAACAAAGAAACAAAGAAAGTAGATAGATGGGGAGGGAGGAAGGGAAAGGAAGGGAGGGAGGGAGAAAGAGAAAGAAAGGTGGAAAGAAAGCAAATAGATGGGAAAGGGAAGAAAGAAGGGGAAAGAGAGAGGGAAAGAGAGAGGTTGAAAGAAAGCAAATAAATGGGGAGGGAGGGGAAGGGAGAGGTGGAAAGAAAGCAACTTTAAGTTCAAATGTGTTCTCCAACCCCCACATACACACATCCACACCAGCTGGCTTCACTTGGAGAAGGGATTTAAAGAAACAAATGGGAGGGGGTTGAGAATACATTTAAAGTTAAAGTTGCTTTTTTTCTCTGCTCCTCCCTACCTCAAGCCTACCCAGGGAGGGGAACACTGGCTGGGGAAGTGACAACCGATTGGGGAGGCATGCCTCCCCTTCACTTCCTCAGCTGCCCTCCTGAGAGCTGCACAATATGTGTGAAAGAGCCATATGTGGCTCCCGTGCCACGGTTTGGCCACCCTTGGTCCAGACCACCCAGCACATTTCCTTTTGGGATTTTGAACTTAAGACTTCCCAGATAATAAGCTGATACTGACAACTGAGGAAGACTATAGTTTTGTAGACAAACACATAAACCTCAGTCTGTGCCATGGGGCCCTCTCATGTTCTTGACCAGCACACAAAGCAATTTATGTACAAAAGCTTGCAATGCCCAGCCATTTCATGTTTTCCCCTGGGTCCTAGGCTCAGAACTCTGAGCATGAGATTTCTGTAATGAATGTCAATAAATCAAAAGTTGGTTTGCAGCTTACAAATACACACTTGAACAGCATACTCAAGATTTCTACAGCACAGACATTTTGATGCAATAATCCAGAGCAAGAGGTGCCAGTTAGCAGACACTGTTAAATGAACAAAATATTGCAAGAGCATTAATGTTTTAAGCATGTTTTTAAGTAAAAAAAATCTTTGTGTTTGTGTCCTTTATAAAGTTTATATCTCCGCTACCTGGCATTACATCTTATGACACACATGGCCCTGCCCAACAAGGTCTCATTTATGTCAGATCCAGTCCTCATAACAAATGAGTTCGACACCCCTGCTTTAGATGAAGGTTGAATAATATGGGGGATAAGATTACACCTTGTGGAATCCCACAGGACAGCTCCCACAATGAAGATAACTGGTTTCCAATGGCAACCCTTTGAGCCTGATCCATGAGGAATAATTTAAACCAGTCTAAGTCCCATTCCCTGGAATCTACTTCTGCTTCCAAATGTTTCAACAGGATGGCATATTTACTGTATCAAAGGCTGCAGATAGTTCATATAGGGACAACAAATTGGCATGGCCTTTTTTATACATTCAGATGGAGGTTATCAACTAAAGCCATCAGAGGCATCTCTGTCTCTGTCCTGTAGTCTTCCCTGAAACCAAACTGAAAAAGGTCCAGAACATATCAGTTATCCAAGAAGTCCTGGAGCTGCTCTCTCAGCCTTCCCAGGAAGGCTAGATTAGAGACTGATTGAAAGAAGTTAGGGAGTCCCATCAAATGTAAAGTTATTCCCCAACAGCCAATGCAACAGAAGTCACCACAGGGCTTTTAGCTCTGGAGGCATAATATTACTTTACGTTATCGCTAAACCAGCAGGTCATTGGGGAGATGTGATTAAGAGTGATCTAGATACACATTATATTTAACCAATAATAGTTTCAGGCCAGTTTATGCTTATGGAAAAATTATGCATTATAGACACCAGTTTTTATTGAACAGATGTTTAGCTAATGAAAAGCACCGTGTAACACTTTGAGAAAACAAATAGGCATGTATCCCACTATTCCACTATCTCAGCAAGTCTGAAAGCTTCCTAGAATTTAAGAGGCTCTTCACATTTCATTGGAAGAAGCCTCCTTGGACTACAGAAAAACACCAAACTTTGTTGTGTGGACTGATGGATACATGCTACTAAGTATGTACCTGCCAGCACAGTAAAGTCTAGCACATCATGGTACACTTGTATACAGAGGTTTCTTCCAGGGCCACTAAGAAGGTTCAACTAGTAGCAACATCAAAGTTTTGACCTGATATGCTCATATAATGAGTTTCAGCTGCTAATAAATCTCACCCATAATTTGAAATGAGAGCAATAGCCCCTAGAAATTTGTGGTTCAGATTGTGTATTCAAACCAGAAAATCCTGCATCTCACTTTCTCTTCTTCCTGCCCCCCCCCCACTTCTTATCGATAGCTGCTGCTACTTTGCTATGATAGTACCAGTAGAACAGCTGGCCAGGAAGAACAGAGTTCAACAACCCATGGCTGTTCCAGCCGTTGGGCTGGGGGGCACCTTTGCCTCCCAGCCAGATGAGGCAGGCTGGGTTTAGGTGCCAAAAAGTGCACATATGGACACCAGGAGGGGGCGGGGCTAATAAGGCTTAAAGCCCAGCCCCACCTCGCCTCCTCAGAAGTCCTGCACAGTCATCAGGTGGAGGGGTGCTCTGCAGTGCAGCTGAGTTGTGGGGGCCTACCTGTGCTTGGGCCACACAGCTGAGCTCCTCTTTGGATGGAAGAACGTGAAGAAATGGATGTCTGCTGGAGTGTAGCCTCTGCTACTGGGATTGGCGATGGGATGTGCAGCACCCCGAATGCATTGAGCAGCGGCGGCAGTATAGCTTGGTATGGCTGGGTATGGCTGGGGCCTGGGTTCTATCCCCAGCATCCCCAGTTGCAGAAATTAGGCATCTGGTGATGGTGATATGAAGGGTCTTAGTCTCTGGGCCACTGCAGGTCTGGGTAGCCAATACTGACCTCAAGTGATTGAGGATCTCATTCCATAGAAAGTGGGTTTTTTTGGCTCATATGATATTCTTTCCCTCAGCAGCCATTTTGTGTTAGGTGTAGGTTGGCCATTCTGTACATCTACCCAGTCAGCCATTTTACACATTGCCGTGTGGGGGCCATTTTGTGCTGCACCTTGGGATTACTTTCACCTTCCTTTGGGCTAGTCCCTGGGGCGCAGCCAGGTGCAGTTAGTGCACAGAATTTTCCTCACCCTGCTTCTTGTCAGCGGCACGTGGTGGCATGGTCTAAGAAGGGCTCTGGCTGCTCTAAGGGCTAGGGTTGCCAGCCTCCAGGTGGGGCCTGGAGGATCTCTCGCTTTCAATTGAACTCCAGTTGATAGAGATCAGCTTCCCTGAAGGAGTTGCTGATTTGGAGGGTGGACCTATAGTATTGTACTATATTGCTCCCCCCCCCAACTGTGTAGCCTGAATAGCCAAGGTAGCCCAATGTTATCTAAGCTGGACGCTAGGCAGGGTTGACTTTGGTTAGTATTGGATGGGTTATCCCCAAGGAAGTCTAGGGTTGCTACATGGAGGTAGGCTACGGTGAGCTGCCTCTGAACATCTCATGCCTTGAAAGCCCCTGTAATATTGGTGTTGGTCACCCTGAGTAGGCTGCTACTTTGTGGTAGACAATTATTCTCCCTTCTCCTGGCTCCACACCCGAAGTTTCTTGGTAGTTACCTTCCCCAAAACGGCCCGTTCCCACCGTGTCTTCCACTCATTAGGATGATGAATGTGCAGCAGGCGATTCTGGAATGGTCGCATGCTGTTGTGAAGGCCATGGGATTTTAACACAGGAACAAGCTGGGTGGAAGAGCTAGGGGTCAAGAAGGAATTTGTGTGTTTGCCAATAAGTGTGCTCAAGCAGTAGTTATAACTCTTTTATCTCTTGTTGAAAGGCAGACTGCTACACAGGCGGCAAGCAAGGACGGGGCCTCCGTGGATCAGGACCCTTGTACAGCCTCTGTATTGATGGCTTCAGATCAACAGCCGGTCAGATGCCCCGGCCGGCCCCTTCGACAGGGTCTTCCTATCTTCAGGGACTGGAAGGAAAGGGGCTGTGGCAATGGGTCTGGTGTTTGGAGCGCTTCAGGTTCTTTGGCACCAAGCCAGGGTGCTGCTGAGCCTGGGCCTTCCCAGTAGGACCTGGCCATGGCAACATACTATAATAAACACCCCAGGACAGCCTTTGACTCTCCACAAGCACTGACTTTCCCTGGGAGGCTAGGGGAACCGCATTTTGGCTGTAAAGCTTCGGCCTTGACCAGGCCTGCTGCATTGTCAGCACCCCTTTTGTGACCCACCCCCTCTCTGATCAGGCTGTAGGGGCTGGTGATGGGCAGGTGCTGCCCTGCCTTGGGTGTCTTCAATTACCGGGTGGCTGGCTTTTTGTCTGTCAGGTGCCAGGGCTGGCAGAGACAATAAGCTACAGGTCCCTGCTCCGTCATGAATGGAATAGGGGATAGGTTTTTTATCACAAGTTTTTTCACACTTGAAACTCAGGAACCACCTCTTGGTAATTCTTAATTTATACAGCTATCTATTTGTCTAAGGTACTGGCATCTCTCTCCCTGGGCTGGACCCATCACGGTACACATTGCTGTAGAATACTAGGCTATTCTGGTTCATCTTGCAACACATTAAGGAAAGGGTTTTCTCCTGCTTAGTACCAGGGAAACGGCAGTTTGCCCTATGGTCCCATAAGGGGAATCCCATCAATCCATTGTGACTCCGGGAAAAAAAATGGGATGTACCTAGTCCTGCACATGCCCAATGTAACTTTAGCTAGGCGTGCACAAAACTGACACCCTGAGCACAAATAGGGTCTGGCCCTGGCCTAGATAGCCCAGGCTAGCCTGATCTCATCAGATCTTGGAAAATGAGCAGGGTCAGCCCTGGTTGGTATTTAGATGGGGGACCAACAAGGAAGTCCAGGGTTGCTATGTAGAGGCAGGCAATGGCAGACCACCTCTGTTTGTTTCCTGTGGTCTTGCTGGTCAGTCCACACAACTCCTTTCCTCTTGCCTTCCATCATCTCTTTGGGGCAGGTGTAGTACTATGCTGACATTCCTCAACCCCCCCTGTTTATCTGCAGCCACTTTCCATATCTTCTTGTAGGCCTGCAGCCTCTGACCTGAAAGTAAATATCTAGATTATTATGTTAGTTACTTGTAACCCATTGCAGTTCAAGCTTAGACTGGTTATTGTCTTAAACTATGGGTCCACAGGGACCCATCTCTATAAAACGGATAGCAGATTTATACTAGCCCCCAGCCCCTTGTTAGTTCTGCCTGGTAGCTAATTTCCCAATCATAGCACAGGCTGGCTATTTATGTAAAAGCTGTCTTGGGGAAGCAGATTGGGTGGACAAAGATGTGTGCAGTTATCTTGTATTTCTGGAGCTGTGAGTGGACATGAGCTACCCACATTTACAGAAATGTGAAAAGGCCCTGGGGGATCTTGCTGGGCACGTGCAGGACTTTTCATGCTTGGAAGATGCTACTGGTGGGAATCCACTTTCTCTTTTTCCTTGTACAGTCCCCCAGTTTCCATGACGTATGCATGGCCTTTTTCATTGGCAGGAGGTGGCCTCATACAAAACTCTGATCAGAGTGTGCTGCATGGAGGGACCCTCATGGGTTGCCTATGCTCAAATGAAAGGCCAACAGGTGTAGGTGTAGTCCCAACCATGTAAGGGTGAGCAGCAGGAAGGGTAGTTAGTCCAACTGCTGAGAAACATGAGAACAATAGTGGGATGGGTGGTCAGTCCGAACCACTTCTAAATGGAAACTTAATTGGCAGGGTAGCTGTTTTACCACTGCTAAAGTTGTGCAGAATCAGGAGGTGGGGTAAATTGTACTCTCTGCTAAATTGTAGAGGAACTGGATTCAGCAACCTTAATTGGAACCCTGTACAGGTTTCCAAGAACTTGCACAGGAACATTTTATCCTTGACTTTGTTTCAAGTGTTGAGCTAAAACCTGCCACCAGTGCAGCCCAAGGGAGTTATGCAAGCTGGAAAACTGGATTATTAAGTGAGCTGACTCATGGGGCAGGGAACCTTTAGAGGGCCAGACCCATGCACCATCCTTCCACAATGCCTTCCAGGATGCCAGTAAAATTAAACTCCGCTCATCCTGATGGAAGCATATGCTATATGGGGAGGTAGCCTGCACTGGGACATCATGCAGCATTTGCACAGACCATGCAGGCTCACTATGAGGAGCTGCAGACAGCGTTGAGCTCGAAGAGGAGGAGCAGTTGTGCCCTGTGGCAGCTTTTGTCAGCTACATGGCAGTCTGGGTTGTGGGGGGCTGGTTGCCTTTCAGCAGGACAGCACTCACTTAGCAGAGCACCAGTTTTGGGCAATCACCACTGGGGGCTGTGACAAAGCTGGGGATGGCCAGCATGTATTTTGAACCCACTCCTTCCGCATGGGAGCTGTTCCACAGTAGCAGCCGAGGGGTGCCCGGCCCGTGTATTTGGGTTGGGAATGGCACTACTCAGCACATGAGTCCTACGTGTGACCCTGGCACACTGAGGGTATGACAGGATTGCCTCGCGGGGGGGGGGTGAAGTTGTTCCCCTGCTCTCTGTTTTTTGTTACAGGTGATTTGCCAGCAGGAGAGGAAGGTGTGGTACTCTGCTCTGGGCAGCCCTGTGCCTGGAGGACACCGATAGGCTCTCAGCTGGGCCTCAGCCAATGGGCCATGGTGGAATGGCAGGGGCATCGGGGCCTTCAGTGGCCGGGCCTGCTGTGGTTGTTCCAGTGGAGGGTCAGCCCTCCACCTCAGATTCAAGTTATTCATGCAGGAGTCTATGATTTAGGCCTGATTAAGGATAAGGCATTAGACTTCAGGCCCGGGTGGAATTCCAGGGCTTGCCGTGAGGCAAATCAGGGAAGCAGCAGGTTCTGCAGGCATTTTGGTGGATTTTGCCACACCTGAGCATTCAGGCTGGGCAGACTGAGCTCTACTGACAGGATGTATGCATCTGTCAGGGTTTGGCATGGACATTTCTCTGGATGACTTACAGCAAGGGCTTTGTGGGCCTTGGGCCTCCCGGTGGGGCACGGAGGCCTAAGCAGAGGCTTGGCCTCAGCGATGGCAGGTTGCTTGGTGGTATATAGATTGTGGTTCGATAAGCACCAGCTGACACCCATCATTTGGGGTTGAAGGGGTCCTGTGAGTACAGTCTTTGTGCCTTGCGGCACGGGGCGGGGAAAACGGACTGCCTTCAGGATGGCCCTGTTTAGGTCCTCTCTTTGAATCTTGCGGCTTGGGGGATGGGGCTACAGGGTTGTCCTGCAATGGCTAGCCAGCCAGATGGTAGCCCCTGCAGTGGGCTCCCACCTGGGGCAGGGTGGCTCGCCCTATTGAAGAGGTAAGGGAGGTGTCCTCAACTTCTGGCCTTGACCCTACCACAAGCTGTGTTGCCCTTGCCTTTGGCCCAATCTGCCTCATTATTCTGGCTTGGGGGGACAAAGAAGAGATTTTGTCCTGCCTTATTCCTGACCTAAGATTTTTCCCTTTTAAAAGTAATTTATCAAGGACATTTCTTTCTAGATTAAAATGATTTCCAAACAACAAATTCAATATGTCTTTAATTCCATTTCAAATATATATTTATAAATATAGTCTATCAGAGAAGTCAGTAAACCAATGAAATCAGCAAACCCTCTGCTCCTCAAGCTGTCTCAAAGGACAGCAAAGGTGGTACAGACTACTTCATTTAAGAACAAAAACATAAGAAGAGCCCTGCTATATCAAACCAATGGTCCATGTAGTCCAACATCCTGTCTCACACAGTGGCCAACCAGTTCCTCTGGACGGACAACCACAGGGCACAGAGGCCAAGGCCTTCACCTGATGTTGCCTCCTGGCTCTGGAATTCAGAGGCTTAGTGCATTTGGCAGCCCATTCATTTTTAGTGGCCATAGAAATGGCCCTAGATGTAGAGTGTAGACAGTCTAACTTCACTAAAAGCAGGAACAGAAAAAGAGATTGCTAGGAGAAGTTGAGTTGTCAGGTTTACATAGGGAGCTATGGTCATAAAAATATGATGGTCCCATGCCATGAAAAGCTTTAAAGGTTAAAATCAGCACCTTGAATTGAACTTGGAAAAAAAAACGGCAGCCACCATAATTGATCTAATATAGGTATAGTATTACTGACATGGCTAGATCAGTAACTGTCCCAGTTCCCCGGGACTTGAGGGGCAGCCCCCACACCCAGCCACGCCCCCCCACCATACTTGCCTGCGGTCAGGGTCGGGAGCAGCAGGAGCACGCCGACGGATGCCAGCCGAGCCGGGGAAGAGCCTTGTGGGCCTCCCGAGAGGAACCCCTCTCCGGCAGCCGAAGGAGCAGAGACAGTGGCAGGGCAGGCGAGGCCTCAGAGCCGCACAGCAAGAATGGCGCCAGGAGGAGAGGCCACAGCCAGAGAAGCCCCAGACGGCGGCGCTGGCGTTGCAGCCTTCCGGCCGACAAGACCATCACCAGCCCAACACTAGCCACCTTCCCGGAAGACCGAGGGCATCCCTGAAGATAAAGGGGAGCGGGGCCTGGGAGGGTGTGCGATGGTGGGAAGGAAGGGCAGTACTGGGGGAGAGGCCAAGGGAATAAAGGACAAGGAAGACGGAGGGGCTGGGAAGGAAGTTCGGCCCAAGGGCTCGCTCGCTGGAGGGATCTGCGAGAGAGAAAGCACCCCTGCGAGTTGTCTCCCGGGGCTGGGGGCTGAAGGCACCTGGGGATGGCATTAACCCCCAGGCCCGACTGTTCTGAGGCCCTTACCTCCAACCCGACTTATCACCGGCCTTCCCCCTGGGGCCGAAACCCTGCCTTAGGACCCCTGGAGCCACGGCTATGGGTGGGGCGCCTCCAGGACCACGGCGGGGGCCTGACAGTAACAAAAAAAAAAAAAAAAAGGAATAAGAATTAATTGCAGTTTCTGGATTGTCTTCATGGGAACCCCTGGACAACTTGTTAAGGAGTCCAATCTTGAGATTTATTGTAGCACTGATCATTGTGGCCACATCAGATAAAACAATTTATGGCCAAGGTGTTACTGGTAAGAAACACTCTTGGCAACAGTACTTACCTGCTTTTTGTTAAAAATGGTGGGTCCAAGATTTATCAGAAACTGCCAGTGCAGGAGAATTCGGAGAAATTCCCTCATGCCAGACATTTTAGGAACAATATTTCTAAAGACTCATTGAACACCTTAGTTAATGAAAGAACATGTGAAGTGTTAAGACAAGAAGAAGGAAGAAGGATGTGTCTTCATTACTCTTTGCCAACCAGCTGTCTACCCCATTGGTAACTCACTCTCTGTGCCAATGCATAATTGAAATGAATGGGAGTGAACATTATGCTGCTTTATACAATTTACTGGCATATTGCCTAGTTCATCCAAGTCTGGTTATGAGTTAAGTCCAAAGGAGCTAGCCCGTTGCTAAATTCAACTCATTCCAATGTAGTATATCTATTAGTGACCAGGAGTAGCAAATCCTTAACTCTTCATTGTGGTATTCAGCAGTAAAGATAATTGAGGTTTCTAGAGCTGGTAGTTCCATAAACCATTGATTAGCAAGGTATTTTATTGTTCCATAAAATAGCAAAGCAAAGGTAAAAACAGCTTTAATGCTACTTTAAATCCTAAAAAGGTCAATTACTTAATAGGACTTCGTATTTTTTTTAAGAGAACCTTGTCTTTGTTTTTGTCCTGTGATCAACCCTCATTCACGACTTTGAGAATGTACTATGATAGTTTCTGATAATTAGAAGCAAAGGTCTTTGCCTGTTTATATTTGGGAAAGGTAAAAAAAATCACAGTACAAGGATATCAATCACTTCCACAGCTTTGATTTCCTCGCAAATGTAAAACAATGCTGTCACTTTGGCCAATATATGTCCTCTGGTAACAGGGTTTATGGGCTAACTTGTATTTTAGTTTTGGACAGAGTACAGTTTTTGAAGCATCCAGGGCATTAATAAAAATGATTTTTAATACACTTCCAGCAGTCAGGAGACAACTCTTGACATGAGGATATGTTATACCTGGAGGGGATGGTATCTCTGAAAAATATGTCAAAGATTAGAAGATGCATCATTGGCTAGGCAATCAATTTTACACTGAGACTAGTCAGCTTTGCAGATGAATAAAAGAGAAGGAAAGGCCTAACCACTGTCTATTATGTGTAGGAGTGGGAAATGGTATTTTAGGGTTTGATAATTTAATATTCATTTAAAAAGAATTACAGTTGAAGTCTATGCAATTATAAATGTACTCTGGATATTTAAATTATTAGGAAAATGTAAAAGATCTAGTCCTTATGTATGAAGGAACAGATAATTTGTTTTCAGTCTCAGGACATTTTGAAAGAATTCATTTAAAAGAACATAGCAAATAATCTGAACAAAAAAGTATTTGATGTTATTCGGAAAGCATAAACTTTACATAATACCTTAAAGATTTTTAGGAGAGTTACAAGCAGAATTGCACCCTTCTAAATTCATTGAAGTCCATGGACATAGAAGGATGATATTCTATTTAGGACTGTCCTGCTAGCTGCTTACAGATGGGTAAGAGTAAAATCTAATTTCCCTGCTCACAGAAGCATTTGCACTACTGATTCTAAATGTAGAAAAGAGCAAGAGTCCAGTAGTACCTTAAAGACTAACAGAATTTTTGGCAGGGTATGAGCTTTCCTGAGTCACTGCTCATTCTTCAGATACAGTTAGATTATGAGTCCATCTGTCCTATATATTGGAAAGTGGAGTGGTTTCAGTTTCTGAATGACATTAGCAGGCAAATGACAATAGCAGGTATGTTTGGATTAGGTGTGATATGCAGAGGTGTAGTAGGTGAGGAGAAATCAGCATTGGTAATGAGACAGGAAACCTAGGTCTCCATTCAGTCCAGGTGGATGCATTGCCTTGAGTTTCATTATCATTTACAATCCAGCAGTCTCTCTTTCTAATCTCTCTTTGAAATTCCTTTGTAAGAGAACTGCTACTCTTAGGTCAGCAACTGAATGTTCTGAAAGGTTAAACCAGTGAGGGGAACATTTTAACCTTCCAGGAAATTCAGTTGCTGACCTAAGAGTAGCAGTTCTCTTACAAACAAATGTCAAAAGGAGATTAGAGAGACTGCTAAATTGCAACTGATAATGAAGCTCAAGACAATGCATCCACATGGACTGTCAAGGCCTAGATTTCCAGTCTCATTATCAATGCTGATTTCTCAACACCTGTTACCCATCTGCATATCACACCTGATCCAATCACACCTGCTATCATCATTCACCTGCTAATGTCATTCAGCATCTGAAAGGTGTGGGGGGGAGATCTCCCAGGAAGGTGAGCCACAGCCAGCAGAAAGGTGGAGGGGAAGATCCCCCAGGAAGGTACTTTACCCCTTCCATTTAAACCCTGCTTTCTGTTCCTTGTGGCTTTTCACTGGGAGCAGAAAGCAGAACCATTTAAACCCCTGTTTTCTGTCCCCCCACAGAAAGCTGCAGGGAGCAGAAAGCAGCAGTGCTTTAAATGGCTCTGAGCTTCCTGATGTTCACAAACCATCATGAGCCGCCATGAATCACAACAAAATTCATAGTAGTTCATCCAGGTTCTGGATGTCTGGACGAACCCTGAACCTCGTACAGGCCAAAATTCTTGACAAACTTTAGATTGTCGGTCAGTTCATTCCTATCCCTACTGGAGAGGTCTAGGGGTGGACAAAGCTGAAGTACAAGGTACAGAGTAAGGAAGAAAAGGGGAAGAAAAGTATAGCAGGGTTCTCAGAAGGAAACCAGAATTCTGACCAGCGGAAATCTGGACCAGAGATATGAAGAACAGTTTGCTAGGTCTTGGAGTCCTTCTTTTATGGACAGGAAGATCCTCAGGGTAGGTGGGGGTTTGGACATTTTGACTTTGGGTTGGGTCAAGATAAAAAGTCTGAATCTCACTGGCTGGTTCAAAGTTAACTGCTTTCAAACTTTGGCAGGGAAAAGTGGAAAAAATACCTCGATTATGCTCTTGTGAACCAAATCTGTATGGGCAGAAAAAGCCTAGGTGAGGCAACACAATTAATATACTTTCAGTTAGGTTGAGGTGAGTCAGATCTGCATGGACACAAAAGTTTAGGTGAGGCAGGATAGCTTCTGAAACAGGATGGAGTGCAAATCAAGGACTTGAGTACCCTTCTTGAATGAGTAAAAAAAAAGAAAGGAAAAAGAGGAACTGGGAGTTGGTTAATGAAATAGCAACTTCCTTGGGCTGGGCAGACACCTTTGGGGTATGTCAGGATACTGGGTGATGTCTCCAGTGCTGAAAACTCCTTGGTTATTAAGAACAATATGTCACTGAGCTGGGGGAGATTGTGCTTAATTGATTTCTAATTCCAGCACACCCTTCCTCTTCTTCCCTGGGATTTCCCAATGTCGTGGTTGAACCTAGGTGCCTTTATGACACTCCCCAAGTTTCAGATCCCCTTGGCAGTTAGGCTGTAAGAGGGGCCACCTCTTAGAACAACTAAGTTCTAAATAAGAAATTAACCCTAGTATCTAAGGGGTCTCAGTGCAGGAGGGGGTGGGGTCCATACACAATGGCAGGCCTTTTTCATTCTGTTTCATAATGTTGATCTTGGTTGGGTATTAGATTATATGAGACTGGTTTTAGGACTAGAGAGTCCCTAACAAAGTTGACAGAGTAGTGTAGATTAATCTAAGATAGGTACAGGAATTTGGAGAGTGCCCAGAGGTGTCTATGGAGTTCATCCAATCTGGTCACTCACCAGCTATTGCAGCTGAGGTTGGAAGTGAGGATGTGGCTTTCTTCCTTCTGGGAAGCACTGACTAAAACCTAGGTGCTATATGGCATGGGAGAAAGTATACTTATTTTATAACAATTCTAAGACACCTTTAATTCTAAAATATTTCAAACATTAAAACTATTCAGATATTAAAAATCATTTAAAATACAGCCATATAAAACATTTAGAACAATTAAATAAGATATAAACACATAAAGAAACAAGACTGTCCTCTATCACTGCTTCTCTGGAAGCTATCAGAAAGGATCCCACAATCAAAGGAGTCTCAATTAAGGGTCATAAATTACAAGCTTTTGCTGATGGCATAGCATTTATCTTGGAGGACCCAGCAGATTCTGTAGAACAACTGTTGAACAATATTAAAGAGTATGGAAAAATGGCTGGGATGAAAATAAATTATCAGAAGACAAAGGTTATAACAAAGAATATGACTTTTGCTGAAAAAGTGGTGTTAATTAACTTAACAGGATTCCAGTTGGAGAAAAGAGTTAACTATTTTGGAATATATTTAACTCCAAAGTGTAGTTCTTTGATGAAGAATAACTTCCTGAAATTACTCCAAGAAATTAAGAAAGATTTAGAAAGATGGAAAGGTCTCCATCTATATTTGATGAAAAGAATTGCAGCTGTCAAGGTGCTCCCTCTAAATTGTGGAGTCTTGTGAGCAAAAATTCTACTTTGTGAGCTACTGACATTAAAGTTGTGAGCGAGAGATTTGGCTACTGTATACATTAGTTTGCTCTGGAGCCATCCTTCCTGAGCTAAGACAAAAATGTGTGAGCTGGGGGCTAAAAAACTGTGAGCTAGCTCACACTAACTCAGCTTAGAGGGAACACTGATTGACATGTATCATTTTTTTATACCAGACTATTCCTGTTTGCATCAATGGAAAGTATTGCAAGATTTTAAAGAAAATGCTTGTTTTGCCCTACCAGAATTGAGGATATATTATAGAGCGCCCTGCCTGGTCTGGATGAGAGATTGGATTTTGCTTGAAAACCAAAGAATTTTAGCTCTAGAAGGACATGATTTAAAGATAGGTTGGTATGCCTTTGTTTGCTATGGGAAAGCAGCTGGACATACATATTTTAAAAATAATCTGATTTACTGCTGTATTGAATTTTTTATTTTTTATTGTATGTAATATTTTTATTGTTTTTAGTTCTGAAACTTGGCTTGGCCGCTTGTTAGTCACCCTGAGCTACTGGATAGGGTGGGGTATAAATCCCAAAATAAATATAAATAAATAAATAAATAAATAAATAAGAACATCTTTACCATCAACTTGAGAAAAGATCTCACCATTGATATATCCTAAAATCCCAAGATGGGTCTCACCTCTTGAAGCTTTTTCACAACCAAGTCTAATGTCACTAGATAAAATACTCAGATATGAACATCTTTTAGATGATAAAGGATCCCTAAAAGTACAGGAAGAACTAATGAGGCAAGGTGTTAATCTAGGTTGGTGGGCAGGTGCTCAAATTGAATCTAGATATGTTAAATGTAAAAAATCTGGTTTTTACTCAGAACAATGTGCATTTGAAAAATTATTATGTATATCTAATGATAAGTTGATTAAGAAAATGTATATATTTTAATGAAAATGAAAATGGAAGATGGTTAAAGATTGCATGATTAAAAGGTAAAGGTTCCCTTGCTCGAAAGCCAGTCGAATCCGACTCTAGGGTTGCGGTGCTCATCTCCGTTCAAAGCCGAAGAGCCAGCGCTGTCCGAAGACATTTCCGTGGTCATGTGGCCGGCATGACTAAACACCAAGGTGCACGGACGCTGTTACCTTCCACCGAAGTGGTACCTATTTATCTACTTGCAATTTCTTGCTTTCGAACTGCTAGGTTGGCAGGAGCTGGAACTAGAGACAGGAGCTCACCCCGTCATGCGGCACCCGGGTCTCGAACTGCTGAACTACTGACCTTCCACAGCCTGCAGTTCAGCGTCTTAACCACTTGAGCCACCGCAGCTCCTTTGCATGATTAAATGGATGCAAAATTTAGGTTATAATATTGATCTTGCACAGTGGAGTAAAAGTGAATGTGAAAGTGACTAAATTGGTTGCATTTAAAGAGAATTTGTATAAGATGTTTTATAGATGGTATTTAACACCAGATAGATTAGGTAAAATGTATAAAAACATGCCAAATAGTTGCTGGAAGTGTAAAAAGGATGTAGGTATATTTTACCATATGTGGTGGACATGTGAAATTGCACATAAATTCTCTGGATTATGGTGCATACGTTTATACAGACAGTTCTGCAGGTTTCAATACTGTTTTTAATAAATCTTTTTATTAGTTTTCAACAATAAACAGATTTCAAAAACATTACATACAAGGTGTCATGCGAGTTTGTGGAAATAACTTACATAACAGATAGAAAATAGTGAGAATGCATATAGTCAATCTAGCAAATACAGTGGGCATATTAACAAGTGTTTGGATTTTTATTTCAGTAATAGGACTAAGATGACAGTGGGCATGTATTTCTCTTACTCAATCAGGATCAAGTTGCATAGTAGTATATCTAGACATTGTGGGTACATTGATGTGAAGCCAGTTATTGGTATAATATGTTCAGATATGTGTGATTGTGCGGCTATAGATCTGAGGCAAAGAGGTATTCCATGAAGGGCAGCCATTTCTCTGCAAATGTTGATGGCTTAGGATAAAGTTCTGATTGGCAAAGACGGTCTGTTATTTTTTCCAGGATCAGGTGATCCCATGCTTTGTTTAGCCAGCATGAGCGAGACAGGGCCTTATCAGATTTCCATCTGGATGCAATTGCTGTTTTGGCAGCCACAGTAAGACTGGTGATTAGTTCATGGTGAATGGGTGGTATTTCTTTTGAATTCCATAAATCTAGAAACAGTAATGCCAGGTCAAATGGTGTGTCATAGCCAGTGATTAGTTTGATTTGTGCCAGGACATCTTGCCAGAACTGCTGGATATGAACACACTGCCACCAGCAGAGAGCAAAGGAACCGATTTCTCCACATTTTTTCCAGCAGTAGGGTGAATGTGACGATGTCATCTTAGAGAGTCGTTTCGGCATAAGGTACCAGTGCGTAATAATTCTGTGTGCCTGCAGTTTTGTTGAGATGACAGGCAAGGTCAAAAGCTTGGATTTCCAGATTAGTGACCATTGTTGAGGTGTAATGGATTTGCCACAGTCCTGCTGCCATTGCAGTTGATGTTTCATGGGTAGGTCGTCTTTTTTATGAATCAGGATGTCATATGTTGTGGAAATTAAGCCTTTAGATCTTTCATTTTTTGGATCAATGAGTTTCTCAAACGGTGGTCAATGGATTCCTCAAGGATTTCAATAACTTTTTGACCAGAATTGTTTTTATTTAATTGTATACTAGATGATTTTGACAAAAATCAGTTATAATCCATGTAGTAACAGCAGCTAGAATCTTATTTGCAACCCTTTGGAAACGTCTAACAATACCCTCGGAACAAGACTTAATAGTGAAGATTATGGAAAGTGTGGAAATGGATAAATTGACTTTGATGCTAAGAGGGCAAATGGAAGATTTCTTTGGACTATGGACTCATTTTTACAACTGGATAAAAAAGAAATATAAAGACATGAATATTTTGATAATATGATATGAGGAAGCCTCACAGTCTATCTTTTGGTAATATGAAATGATAACTACAGAAGATTTGTATGCAGGGTTTTTTTGTTTCCTTTCTCTTCCTTACCCCTGTATAACCTTAACAATTTAATAAAGTGTATTATTTTGTTTAAAAAAAGAAACAAAACACATAAACAGGGAGGAGGGTTAATAGGAGTTAATAAGTAAGCACAAAAGACTGAAACAAACAAAAAGTCTTCACCCTCTGGCAGAAAACAATGATAGAGGGAAACAGACAAATCTCCCTAAGCAGGGAGTTCCAGAGTTTCAGTGACACAATCAAGGAGGCCTTTTCTTGGGTTGCTACCAGTCTAGCTTCAGATGATGGGGGTTTGTAATGCTCAATACCTCCCACAACAAGTTATGTGCAGGTAATAAAAAAAGAGACAGCCACATTCACAGCACAGTCCATTAAACTCTGAAGGGCCAGAGCACTATGTGGATGTTCAGAAACTGTGGATAGGAGCAAAAAGCAGAATCATACCCATTGTCTCCACTACTGATTTCCACTAACTGATCTAGAGTGCTAAATGGCGTCTACACATGAATACGTTGTATTCAGTCTGTACAACTGGGGAGACCCCAGTTACATTGACATGATTTATACATGCTATCCAGTGTGGTGTAGTGATTAGAGTGTCAGACTAGAATATGGGAGACCCTGGTTCAAGTTTTCTGCCATGGTAGCTTTCTGGGAGACCTTGAGCCAGTCACACACTTTCAGACTAACCTAGCTTGCAGGGCTATTGTGAGAATAAAATGGAGGAGAAGAGAATACTTTGGGCCCCATTTGAGGTGAAAGGCAGCATAAAAGAACTAAATAAATAAAATACATGTATGAATTGTATACATGTAGTTCTGTTGAGTCTGTTGAATCACACGGGTGGAGATTGGGAGCAGTGGCAGCAGACTAATCCCTTCCCCCTTCCATACGTTTATTATTAACATTGCCTGAATGTTTATTGTAAAACTATTTTGTCATATTTATTTGCCAATTTATTAACTATCTATGAACCTGCAAATTGACCAGGTTATGAGTTGATCTAAAGCTGTAATGAAATACAATACCCTCCAAATTCTGCTAACTGATGAACTAGAATAAATAACCACCTACTTTGCTTACAGATGGTCCTCATTTTCTGTGTCAGAGAAGACAAATCTACTTCTCCTCTTCCTTTCCATGCCATCCTTCTCGTTACCATGCTTTAAAACATTAGGCTATGTGACAGGACAGTCCTGCTCTGGCCTGCAGGCCTTATTCCACCCTACCCTCCTGGATTTTCCCAACACCTGGTGGGGCTCTTCTCCCTCTCAGTTCAACCATTGCCACCACCTGACCTTTGTAGGAATTGCCCACTGGCAGGGTCAGGGCTTCCAGTTTCTCTTCCATGTTCTGAGGCCTTGCCTCTGTGTCTCCTGCTGCTCAGAGTCCAGTGACCACAGGGACTGCTTACTGCCTTTTGCACCACTAGGAGAGTAGCCAACTGACTGCCCCGCATCTATCCTGGCACTCCTTTTAAAATAGCATGTCCAAGACAGTAGAGATCTATGTAGCACAGAAAACTGCTACCAGGATAAATTATAAAGCATTTATCAAAAAAGCAAATGTCCACAAGTATATTTTAGCACAGCACCAGATTGAGCAAGAAATTCAAAAGAAAAGGGTAAAATGCCTGTTCCTCCCTGTATACATATCCTATCTGTTGTTAAATATAAGGGAGGCTCCTTAGCTTAGGAAGTTACCAGATGTTTACAGGAGTGTCATTACCTTTAGGCCAGCACACAGCAATAGCTGCCTGTTCCAGACCTCAGTTAAGAGCTCTGTCTGCTTCAATGGAATCAGCACCCTCTTTGCTCCCAGGAGTTTTATCATCTCTCTTTTCCCCACTCACTGACCAGATCAGACTGGGTCAAAGAAGCTTTTCCTGAAGTCTCCAGAAGTTTCTTCCTGTAGTCCTTCTAGTCTTAATTCCTCCAAATCTCTGTCTCCTGCTTGAAAGGAGGGGAAAGACTGGGCCATCCAATTGTCTTTAGCTGGACCTGTAAATGTTTCTTAAGAGGTAGCTGAGTTAAGGCTGGAAAGCCATTGAGTTGACTTTCCCCTTTGTGCCTGTTCTCTGCTCAGAGATATTTTTTTTTTACAACTCCTGATGAAGATTTTACTCAGTTCAGACTGAGTAAAGATGCATTTCTTCTGTAGTGTATCCATGTGGCAACATGGAACAGCCATGTGCGCGGACCGGTCTAAACCGGTCCGCCATGCAGCCAGGCAAAGGGCCTGAGCTTTGCCCCAAAAGACAATAGACTGCAGGCTCCTAGCTCCCTTCCAATCGGGGAGCCAGGGATAATTGAATCACTGTAAATAGCGAATCATGGGTGTTGTGTGTTTTGGGTGTGGGTTCACGGGAATAAAAGCCAGCCTGCGAGCCGGCTTAGGTTGTCTTGTTCCTGTTCTAATAAAGTATGTGAGAGCTGAAATCACTCGTCAGTCTCAATACTTTTCACTGGCGACGAGGATGGGATACCAACTCCCTCCATGAACAACGACCACGAAGAAGAGCCTCGCATCGAGCCTGGCACTCATCGCACTGCTCCCGAGCATCGCACCGCTGACCCCGAGAGCAGCACCACCCGCTCACCACAACTGAAGCCGCACTCCCAAGCACCGCATCGAGCCTGCCACTCCCTGCATTGCTCCTGAGCCTCGCCGCTGACCCCGAGAGCAGCACGCCTTCCGCCCGGCTTCAAAGCACAGACCCAGCCACTGCATCCCGTGGCAACTCGCACCACTGCTCGCCCACCAGGGGTAAGATGGCCGCGCCTACCGTCCACCTCAGTGCCTTCGATATCTCCCAACCACAGAAATGGGACACCTGGCTGGAGACCTTGGAGAACCACTGCAGCTATCATGATGTGGTGGATGCCGAGAAAAAGAAGCAATTGTTCTTAAGCATCTGTGGCATTGACACCCTCCTCTTCTTGAGGGACCTCATAAACCCCAAGACCACCAAGGAGGAGTCCTACACTGTGCTGGTAAAGGCCCTAATGGACCACTTCTTACCAAAACCCACAAAATTCATCGAGCACCTGGGGTTCTTCGCGAGGGTCCAGGGGCCAGACGAGTCCACCACAGACTTCCTGGCGGGCCTTTGGCAGGCGGCCACGAGATGCACTTTCCCAAGCCTCTTGGACACGTTGCTCAAACAGTTTGTCATGGGCCTCTGTGAGCCCAAGCTGCGATGGAAACTGGCTAGCAACAATGACCTCAACCTGGATAAGGCCATCCAGGAGGCCACGGCTTATGAGAAGGCCCACCAAGACCGGCTCGGCTCGGCAGTCCACCGCACACTAGCCGTGCAGGGATCCAACATCTCGGAAGGCGAGGAGGTATTCCAGGTCCACCAACACCCATCACGACAACCTCATTAAACCCGAGAGGCCAAGACCCAGCCCATTGTAGCTTGCACAAGCTGCGGCAACACACACAAGTGTCAGACCTGCCGGTTCCACACCACGATCTGCCGGTCGTGCAACAAAGCGGGGCACATCGAGAAGGTCTGCCGCTCCAAGGGGCAATGGACAAACCTCATGGCGCAGATCGACACAGAGGATCTACACACCATTTCGGTCAACCACCACCAGACGGTATGTAACTTGCCCCCCGACAGCCTGGACAAGGTGCATGTGACTGTCCTGATTGGGGGTCCCCCTGCCAGATGGAAATTGATTCCGGCTCATTGTATTCCATAATCTCGGTCGAGACCCTCCTCAACCTCTGCCCGAAGGGGGGACCCCGGTTGCACAAGCCACAGGGTCTCCTGTTATGGGACTTTAATAAAAAACCCTGTGGCGGTCCATGGCTGGGGCAAGTTCCGAGTCCAGTTCAAGGGATTTTCAGGGCTGCTGGACCTGGTGGTGGTGGAAGGGTGCCTCACCAGTTTGCTGGGACTTTCATGGTTCAAGCCCCTGGGACTCCAGATATCGGGGCTTAACCAAATCTGGGCAGCCGACTGGGAGGCTGTCTGCCGAGAGTTCCCAAAAGTGTTTGATGGGACCCTAGGACGGTACACCGGGGACCCCATATCCCTGGATCTGGACCCAGCCATCCGCCCCATCCGCATCAAGGCCCGGGTCCCTCCCATTGCAATGCGGGCCAAAATTGAGGCCAAGCTTGATCGCCTTGTCGAGCAGGGGGTGCTAGAGCCAGTCGCATCCACACGCTGGGAGATCCCTATTGTCACACCGGTGAAGCCAAATGGGGAGGTGCGGATCTGTGCAGACTATAAGTGCAACCTGAACAAGGCTCTGCAGGACCATGCTTACCCGGTCCCTGTGGTGAGCCACATCCTCGCTTCCCAGGGGGGGGCCAAAGTCTTTGGTAAGCTCGATTTGGCACAGGCTTACCAACAGCTACCTGTTGATGCTGCCGCCGCCAAGGCCCAGACCATTGTAACACACAAAGGGGCTTTCCGGGTCACGCTGCTACAGTTTGGTGTGTGTGTGGCTCCCAGGATTTTCTAGTCTTTCATGGACTCTCTTCTTAAAGGCATTCCAGGAGTCCAACCTTTTCTAGACGACATGATTGTCACAGCCCCAGATGCCGTTACCTTCGCTGACCGTCTCCACCAGGTCCTTCAACGGTTTGATGCTGCTGGGCTCAAGGTGAAATGGGAGAAATGTCTCCTTGGGGTTGTTGTTGTTGTTCAGTCGCACAGTCGAGTCCGACTCTTCGCGACCCCATGGACCAGATTACGCCAGGCCCTCCTGTCTTCTGCTGTCCACTGAAGTCTGCTCAATTTCATGTTCGTTGCATCGATGACACTGTCTAACCATCTCATCCTTTGCCGTCCCCTTCTTCTTTGACCTTCAATCTTTCCCAGCATCAGGGTCTTCTCCAGTGAATGCTCCCTTCTCATTTGGTGGCCAAAGTATTTGAGCTTCAGCTTCAGGATCTGGCCTTCCAGGGAACAGTCAGGGTTGATTTCTTTTAGGATTGACTGATTTGATCTCCTTGCAGTCCAAGGGACTCTCAAGAGTCTTCTCCAGCACCATAGTTCAAAAGAATCTATTCTTCGGCGCTCAGCCTTCCTTATAGTCCAACTCTCGCAGCCATACATTACTACGGGGAATACCATTGCTTTGACCATGCGGACTTTTGTTGGCAAGGTGATGTCTCTGCTTTTTATCATGCTGTTTAGGTTTGCCATCGCTTTCCTCCCAAGGAGCAGGCGTCTTTTAATTTCATGGCTGCAGTCACCATCTGCAGTGATCTGGGATCCTAGGAACGTGAAGTCTGTCACTACTTCTATGACTTCCCCTTCTATTTGCCAAGGAGTGATGGGGCCAGATGCCATGTTCTTAGTTTTTTTGATGTTGAGCTTCACGTCCACTTTTGCACTCTCCTCTTTCACCCTGAGCAAGAGGCTCTTTAGGTCCTCTTCACTTTCTGCCATCAGAGTGGTATCGCCTGCATATCTGAGGTTATTGATCTTTTCCCCAGCAATCTTAACTCCAGCTTGTGATTCATCCAGGCCAGCATTTCGCATGATGTACTCTGCATATAAATTAAATAAGCAAGGTGACAATATACATTTGTCGAACTCCTTTTCCTATGCTAAACCAATCAGTTGTTCCATATCCGGTTCTAACTGTTGCTTCTTGACCCTTATACAGGTTTCTCAGGAGACAGGTGAGGTGGTCTGGTACTCCCATCTCTTTAAGAACCTGCCATAATTTATTGTGATCCACACAATCAAAGGCTTTAGCATAGTCAATGAAGCAGAAGTAGATGTTTTTCTGGTACTCTCTTGCTTTCTCCATAATCCAGCGAATGTTGGCAATTTGATCTCTAGTTCCTCTACCTCTTCGAAACCCAGCTTGTACTTCTGGCAGTTCTCTATCCACGTACTGTTGGAGCCTAGCTTGTAGGATTTTGAGCATGACCTTGCTAGCGTGTGAAATGAGTGCAATTGTGCGATAGTTTGAACATTCTTTGACGTTGCCCTTCTTTGGGATTGGAATGTAAACTGACCTTTTCCAATCCTGTGGCCACTGTTGTGTTTTCCAAATTTGTTGGCAAATTGAGTGCAGCACTTTAACAGCATCTTCTTTTAAGACTTTGAATAACTCAGCTGGGATACCATCACCTCCACTAGCTTTGTTGTTAGTAATGCTTTCTAAGGCCCATTTAACTTCGCTTTCCAGGATGTCTGGCTCGAGGTCAGTGATTATACCATCGTGGTTGTCAAGGACATCGAGGTCCTTCTTGTATAGTTCTTCTGTGTATTCTTGCCATCTTTTCATAATCTCTTCTGCTTCTGTTAGGCTCCTTGGGGTACCATGCATTGAATTTCTGGGGTTTGCGGTGAATGCCCAAGGTATCCACCCCACTGAGGACAAGGTCAAAGCCATCACCCAAGCCCCCCCTCCCTCCTCCAAGGCGGAGTTAGAGGCTTTCTTAGGCCTGCTCAACTTATATCACTCCTTTCTGCTCCTCAAGGTGGCCGTGGCGGAGCCACTCCACCACCTCCTTGACACGGACGCGCCTTGGGAGTGGGGGCCAGCACACAAGGTGGCGTTCCAGGGTGTCAAGGACTTGTTGGTGTCAAACACGGTCCTTCACCACTTCACGGAGTCACTCCCGGTGGTCCCCGCTTGTGATGCTTCTCCATACGGGGTCGGGGCAGTCTGGGGCCACCGGTTGCTGGAGGCCGGGAGGTCCCGGTCGCGTACTACTCACAGACTTTGTCCTCGGCAGAGTGGAACTACGCTCAAATAGAAAGGAGGCGCTGGCGATAGTGGCTGGTGTGAAGAAATTCCACCATTATCTCTATGGCCAGCCCTTCGAAATTATAATGGACCACAAGCTGCTCCTGGGACTCCTAGCTGTGGACCGCCAAACCCTGCAGATGGTCTCCCCCTGGGTCCTGCGGTGGTCCATTTTCCTATCTGGATATGCATACTCCCTCACCCATTGGCCCGGGAAGGCTATGGGGCACAGGGATGCCCTTAGCCACCTTCCCCTGGCTGTCATGGACCCTGACCCGGCCCCTGAGCACATGGTCGCCCTGCTCAGGGTGCCGATAGGAAGTCCCTCCCCCATTTCATTGTGGCCCTAGGTAGGAAGAACTATATATATATATATACTATGTAAACCACTCTGAGACCCCTCGGGGTCTGAGCGGTATATAAATTGAATTAATAAATAAATAATAAATAATAAATTGTGGAGGCGCTTCCCAACCAGCCGGTCCATGTGCGGGAAGTGGCCCAGCTCTTGGCCTGGGACCCCGTCCTCTGCCGCGTCCTGGACTGGGTGGGGAGGGGGTGGCCTGTGGCCAAGGAGGGCCTCGAGTTCGCCCCTTTTTTGATGTGGGGAGGCAGGGTGGTGATTCCGGCCCCGCTCTAGCAACGGGTGCTGGAGGCACTACACGAACATCACCCAGGAGTAGTATGCATGAAGGCGCTAGCAAGGAGCTACGTCTGGTGGCCAGGCCTCAACAAAGACATCGAGGACAAGGTAAAAAGATGCCAGTCCTGCCAGGCCTCACACCCTGATCCACCACGAGCCCCAGAGAGAGCCTGGGAGACCTCCCATTGCCCCTGGTCCCGGCTCCACCTGGATTTCGCGGGCCCATTCCAGGGGCAGATTTTCTTTATTCTAGTCGACACCTACAGCAAGTGGCTAGAGGTCGTCCCGGTACTGTCCACCTCCTCAAAATCCTCCATCAGGGCCATGTGGCAGATCTTCAACACCCAGGGCCTCCCGGACACACTGGTCACGGACAACGGCACCACTTTTACCTCCCGGGAGTTCCAAGACTTCACCACTTTCTACGGCATCTGACACATTCGTTCCGTGCCATTTCATCCCGCCACTAATGGCCAGGCGGAAAGAATGGTCCGGACGGCCAAGGAAGCTCTACGGAGGCTCGACTCCCCGGATTGGGAATACAAGATAGCGTTCTTCCTTTTCGGACAACGCATCACTCCACACTCCACTACGGGGCGAAGTCTGGCAGAACTCCTCCTGGGGTGCCACCTCATGATACACATGGACAGGCTGCACCTGGACAGGGCAGGGACGGAGGACCAGGAGGCCGCCCGAGGGCTCTTTCCCAAGGACCCAGTGTACACCCATAACTACACAGCGGGCCCCCCGTGGGTGCCGGCATGGGTGGTTCGGGTCAGGGGGTCCTGTTCATACGAGGTCTCTTGTGAGGACAGTACTGTGCTTCACCACCACATCGACCAGCTCCGCTGCCGGGTGGTGCCATGAGAGCCGGACGACTTCAAGGTCCCTGAAACTCAGGAGGGAGAAGAGCCAAGACCTCCACCATGGGAAGCCAGCCTGGCGGATGGCGCCACGACAGCACCCATCGTCCTGTCTCCCAAGGCCCCGACCGCGGCAGACGATGCCCCAATGGCCGCTCCCTGACCCCCGGTACCGGTAGGCTCCCCGACCAGGACCCAGACACCAGCATCCCCGGTGGCGCTGGGTCCTCAACACTCCACAAGGAATAGGAAGCCTCCAGCCTACTTGAAGGACTTTGTGTGTGGGTACATCATGGACCAAGGGGGGAGGCGTGTAGTGTATCCACATGGCAACATGGAACAGCCAGGGGTCTTTTGGGGGGAGCGCACCGGAGCGCAGCTCCGGGAGCTCAGGAGCCAAGCCCCGCCCCCAGCCGGCATCCCGGAGAGTCTTTCAGGCAGCCGAATGTCAATTTCAGCTCCATTATATCCTATGGGCCATTGAAGTCAATGGTGAAAACATAGGGTATATTCTGGGGGCTGGAGGAGGGGATTTGAGGGAGAGGCTCCAAACTCACAGGATAGCTGTTGGAGCTTCTTCTCAAGATACCCACCAAGTTTCAAGAACATTGGACCAGGGGGTCCAATTCTATGGGCCCCTAAACAGGTTGCCCCTATTCCCTCCATTGTTCTCTATGGTGGGAAAAAAATAACTGTTTTTCCCACCATAGAGAACAATGGAGGGAATAGGGGCAACCTGTTTGGGGGCCCATAGAATTGGCCTCCCTGGTCCAATGTTCTTGAAACTTGGTGGGTATCTTGAGAAGAGGCTCCAACAGCTATCCTGTGAGTTTGGAGCCTCTCCCTCAAATCCCCTCCCTCCAGCCCCCAGAATATACCCAATGTTTTCACCATTGACTTCAATGGCCCATAGGATATAATGGGGCTGAATTGCCGCCAAATTTCTTTCATTCCCTCCTTTCCTTCTTTCTTTTCCCTCTTTCTCTCATTCTTCTCTCTTCTTTCTTTCTTTCTTTCTTTCTTTCTTTCTTTCTTTCTTTCTTTCTTTCTTTCTTTCTTTCTTTCCTTCCTTCCTTCCTTCCTTCCTTCCTTCCTTCCTTCCTTCCTTCCTTCCTTCCTTCCTTCCTTCCTTCCTTCCTTCCTTCCTTCCTTCCTTCCTTCCTTCTCTTTTTTCCTCCTTTCCCTGTTTCCCTCCTTGTTCCCTCTCTTTATTTCCCTCCCCTTTCCTTCTCTTTCTTTCCCTCTTTCCTTCTCTCTACTCTCTCTCTTTCCTTCCCTCTTTCCTCCTTCTGTGGCCCAACTCTCATGAGAAGGAGTTTAAACTTTAAACCCCTTCTCTCTTAGCTCCCCCACCCAGGCCAGCTGGGGAAGGGAAGGGGAGGCTTTTGAAGATGCCGCCCCCCCTTTTGCTTCCCCTTCTCACTTCCGGTGATGTCAAGGGGCGTGGCATATGCTAATAGCCTAATAGCTCATTAGCATACCATATGCTAATGAGCTCCTGCAGCTGTTCTTCTACGAAAAGACCCCTGGGAACAGCCATGTGCACGGACCGGTCTAAACCGGTCTGCCATGCAGCCAGGTGAGGGGCCTGAGCTTCGCCCCAAAAGACAATAGACTGCAGGCTCCTAGCTCCCTTCCAATCGGGGAGCCAGGGATAATTGAATACTGTAAATAGCGAATCACGGGTGTTGTGTGTTTTGCGTGTGGGTTCACTTGGGAATAAAAGCTGGCCTGCGAGTCAGCTTAGGTTGTCTTGTTCCTGTTCTAAAAAAGTATGTGAGAGCTGAAATTACTTGTCAGTCTCAATACTTTTCATCTTCACAGGCTAGGACAGTTTGCCCTTACATATTGCTTTTTTCTGTCAAATAACTTTTGTATTATCATGTTTCTTGTGGTCTAGTAGAAAGCAGGAGTCATAATTTTGCAATAACATGAAAATAGTTTCCCTCTCAATTAAAGTAAATTGAAAACTCTTTTATACTATTCCTTCAAATTAACTAAATGCTGGACTATAGTAGTAACATTATAGTAATAACTGATTATTATAATCCACAAAGCTGTATCTGTATTAATACATACACTGAACCTGTCTAGAGTTACAAAATTACTTCTTCTAAGAAACTTGTTCTGGAAATGTGGAAATGATCCTCTCAGGAAAATAGCCTCTTACTACTTTAATTGTTATATGCCTCAGGGGCCAAAAAAAAAAAAAGCCCATGTAACTTCTTTTTTCATTTTTTGAACAACAATAATATTTGTCATTGTTGTACTTGCCAACTTTACCTCAAAATAATTTTCCAATAAGAAAAATAATTTACATGTTTATAACGTGCGAGTAATCACCTTCACTGCCCTAAGCAACTATTTTGTAACCTGTTACACTGTTGTAAATGATTAATCATACATTTCCGTTATATTTAGAATTTATTGAAGTATCACTATTGGAATTATTGTTTGAAATGAAGTCATTCAACAAGCTGAATTTTTGCTTCTAGGAGAAGTAGATAGAAAGCTACTGTGCAGAAGCTAAGCACACTGCATCTCATAGTAAAAGAAGATCATAAGAATCATTCTACTTTATTTGGGTTTTATACCACTTGTCTCCAAAAAGCTCAGAGCAGCACACATCTCCCCCAGATTTTATTCTCTAATGAACCTATGAAATAGGATACACTGAAGGGGACTGGATGTCAGTTCGCTGCCATGAAGGCTGGTATGGAGGGGGGAGGGCTTCCTTGGAATGTACTTTCTCTTTTCAGTTGTCTGGGTGATGCTCCTTATCTGTATCACTTATGTGTTTGACCTTGGTTCCTAGCTGTAACATCATGCAACATCACTCTCTGGGAACAAGAAGCCGTCTTCCTTTTGGCAGGACCCGCTTGTTACTTTGATTGGCTCCCTGCTGCCCAATGACCTTTTTCAAACCCTCTATATCTATTCACCCTGTGTTTTTACCAGTAGTCTTAACACAGATCATGATTTAGACACATTCTGCCAATACTTATCAATAAACTTATCTTCTAAAAAAGCAAGTTGTTGGTACTGATTGTTGCAGGAGTCTGACAGTGTTAAGACTCACTGTGATCTCTGAACTCGCACCCAGCAATGGCAGGTGAGGAAGAAGTGATTGTGCTTGTTACCACCGAAGAGGTCCTGGTGACAACTGTGCCACCAGTCACAATGACTAGGGCCACTGGTGGAACAGAAGTGCCCCTGCTGGGACAGTTCTGGCACAACCCTGATCAATACTCCTGGGTGAGGTACTCAGAGGAGACCTGCAAGAATGCCCAAGAATGATGAGTGGAGCTGGGCAATTCAAGATGGTGCTGCTGCGAGGGGCTGCGGTGGTAAGTGAACCCAGAGAAGACTGGTTAGACCTGATGCAGCAAGCGTTGCTGGCCAAACAAGATGAGCTGCAGCAAGAATTGCTGGAGGTCCTGATGGCATTGCCCCAACTAGTTACAACCATCCAATGAGTACCACGTGGACTACATCGGGGAAAACCTGCACGAGCAAGTGGCTGACTGATTTTGGCACTACACAATATACAGGCCCCAACCTGAGAAATGTCAACGTCTTCATGTGGACAATGAGATGACAATATGAAGACCCCCAAGGGGATCGAAAAGGCTCAGAACTGACTGCAAGAGATGAAGCAGGGGGGGCACTCCATGAAAGAGTACTCCAGAGAGTTTAAAAGATATGCCTCCAAGATCCAAGGGTGGTCAGAGACCGTCTTCATGGAGCAGTACAGAAATGGGCTGAATAGCCAGATCCTACAGGCAACGTGAGTCTGGTGAACCTATCGTCATGGGTGCATGATGCAGAAGCTGAGAGCCGGTTCCAAATGATGAAAGCCTTGAGAGTCCATGGCATAAGCAAGCCATCAGGAGGAGCCCTGCAGAGCCCCCGTCCGAAGCCAGTGGAGCTGGCGCGAGAGCAACAGATGCGTCTGGGGCTTTGCCTCTGGTGTGGAGAACTGGGCCACTATGCTGTATCCTGCCCTACAACAATTCTACCAGGTGGGCTGAAAGGTTCGGAGAAGAAGATCCTGGGAGGGGACTCCAAGAAAGGAGGAGGCACACGACCCAAGCATCAACGTGCCCTTCAGGTCAGGACCACAGCAACTGAATCCTCTTCCAGTGAGGGAGAAGCCACCCCAGCTGGCGGGAGAAGGCTAGGACCTGCTGTGAACAGCACGAAGCAGGTCCGACCCAAGACGGTGCCAAAAGTGGTGAGCAATTCCCCTCCCCTATTTTTTGTGACTGTGACACTAATCAACCCAGAGATGGGCAAGCAAATATGTGGGAGTGCTCTAATAGATTCATGCTGTGCCCAGGACATTATAAGCCCATCCATTGTTACAGGGCTGGGGTTGGCCACCCAGAGACTCCCAGAACCCTTGATATTTTACCCAGATGGATGGGTCCCCCATGCAAGAGCTGTGCAGTTACCAGACAATGCCAGTAGTGATGTGTGCGGGCTCTCACTGGGAGACACGAACTTTTGTGATCACCCCCTACAGCTTGGTTTTCTTTGGTGTTACGGAACCCCTGGCTCTGGGATCATGACCCAGACATTTCATGGAGTCAAGGGACAGTGTACTTCACTTCCAAGGGGTGTGTGAGCCATGAGTGGGATCCCGGGTGGGGGGACGGGCTCAAAGAACCCCAAAAGCCGGCATGCCTTGCCCAAGAGTACCAGGACCTGGGGAGGGTGTTCGAGGAGAGTGAAGTGGACGAGCTTCCCCCCCCCCACCAGAAGACAGACTGTGCAATCAAAATTTTGCCAGGTCACAAGATGCCCAAAGGGAAGTTGTACTCCATGAGCTTAGCGGAGAAGGAGGAGCTCTGAACGTTCATTGATTAAAAACCTAGCTCGAGATTTCATTTGCCCTGCCTCATCTCCATTTGTGGCTACCGTGCTATTCCGGAAAAAGAAGGATGGTGGGTTGCAGCTTTGCACAAATTACAGAGGGCTTAACACAGTGTCGACCTCCAATGCCTACCCTCTCCCACTGATTAAAGACCTACTGGCTGAGATGGCTAAAGGGAAGATCTTTACAAAATTAGATCTCCAGAAAGCCTACTTTTGAGAGCGCATAAGGGAGGGGGACGAATGCAAAACCACCTTCAACACCCCACTGGGGCAGTTCAAGTACCTGGAGATGCCGTTTGGATTGCAGGGGGCGCCTGGAGTGTTCATGAACTTAATCAAGGAAGTGTTGCACAAGCACCTATTTCAAGGGGTCCTTGTTTATCTAGATGATATCTTGATTTATTCCCAAGATAAAAGCTCACACATAGCACTGGTGAGGGAGGTGCTAAAGACCCTCTACGACCATAAACTGTTTGCTAAACTATTGAAATATGAGTTCCATCAAGAAGAGGTTGACTTTTTGGGCTATCGCATCTCACAGAGGGGGCTGGAGATGGACCCCACTGAAGTGGCAGACGTGTTGGGGTGAAAGCCCCCCAAAATGTGGAGGCAACTCCAAGTGAGCTTTGTCACAGAATGGATATTAGAGTCCATGTCTCCCTTGTCCCAGTCTGGCACTCTATCTGCTATACCAAATTGGCTCTCAAATATCCAGTGGTGGTCCCTTGGTATACAGTAAAAAGAATGTATTCTCTCTCTCCCTCTCCCCCCCCCCTCTTTTTGCATAAGTATGACTGCATATTAGTGAGGAAAATCTGTCTGACCCAGTAAGTTGAAAAAGCAGTAATCATCTCAAAATGTACAGGGCAAGTGAACACCATCTGGTGCTTAATTTTTTTAAAAAAGGAAGTTGATTTTATTCACATTTGCCCTGTAGTTGCATCTTATGTTCTAATAAAAGGTATGTACAGTTGACTGCATTTTTCATGTGATAAGGGTAGACATGCACATCTCAGCTTTAAAAGAGCATGTTAGAAATGCAAGATGACAAAAGAAAAAAAATCAAGCAAATCATGCCCAAAAACATGAATACAATCTTAATGAAGAAATCAGAGGATTGCACAAATGAAACATAATAATAATGATGATGACAATAAAGCATTTCAATGTTCAAAATGCTTTTTATATTATTTTCATACAACTCCATTAATTAAAATAAGGCAGCTGAGGAGGCAAAGGGGTGGCTTTACTGGGGCTTTTTGCTGTAGTGCCGGAGAAAGAGAGAGAGAGAGAGAGAGAGAAGGCTGCAGTGGCTCACTGACTCCCACCCCGTTCACCTTGCCTTGCCTCAGAGGGGATTCTCCAGCCAGTGATGGCAGCAGTCTAGTGCTTCTTGCCTGGCCTCAGCCACTTGCCCAGCTATGACGGGCTGCCAACATGGAGCTTGGCCTCCACAGCAAAGCACCTGGACCTGGCTTCCCCTCCTTTCCAAGAGCGGCGACTGTTTGCTGGCAGGCCAGGGGTAAAGAACTCCTCCTCCTTCTCTCTCCCCTCCACTGCACCCACCACAAAAGGTCAGCCACTTAGCCTGGCGTGAGTGCGCACCACTATACTTCTTTGTGGGGGCTCTGCTGTACCTCTGTGCTGGCTATGGCCCTGGTGGGGGTGTTTTGATAGGGGGTGCTCCTGAAGTGATGGGGGTGCTGCCTGCTGCACCCCCCAATTGCTACAGCCCTGCTTATGACTAGCTTATTTAAGCTCCACATTCCTTCATAACTGCTATAATGATTTGTTCATCTCCCATACTTTGAATTTTATTTACTTAAAACATTGGAAATTGATTGGTTAGTAAAGATATTGATAGTCCCCAAGGTACAAAAGTAGGTTTAGTTAAAATATTATTAAATGCAGGTCTAATACTTTTTTCTGCTGTTTCTAACACATATAAATGGCTAACTTAGGCTCTAAACCCAGATTGTTGTGGGTGGGGTTGTTTTGTTTTATTTGTTTAATTATGCAGTGACTAAAAAGTATTACTGAATATATGACTAAGTTGTAAGGTCCTTCTGCAAGCTTGAAAGGACACTGAGATTTTGATAGAGAAAAATAAACCTTATTAAGAAGAAAGAAATAGTTTCCCATAGGGAATAATACAGATATTTGTGCTGGAGAATTAGCAAATTTCAACCCATCAAACAACAAACTAAACTACTGGGGAGTGTTAACTGAGGTTGCTTTGTGGGACAACAGAGTCTGAATTTGAGTGGGTGCCTGTAGCTGCTGGAGAGTGGTGTTTTTGTCTGTGTCTATTTACATCTTTTGTCTGATCTGTTGCTCACTGAGCAAGGTATGTTTGCCTGGGACTGATTGCAGGCATTACCTTCTGCTGTTGATGCTGGAAAGAGGGGGCTGTGGGCCACTAAACTGTAAGGCTCCTCCTAGGCAGAGGCACAAGCCTTTGGTGCAAAACAAAGGACAAGAGACAAAGGGCTCTTGGCCTGTGGCTCTTAGCCTGGAGATCAAGCCAGATGACCCTAGATACCTTTAAACCACTAACCAGGTATGAAGGTAGAAAGCCAGCGGGGAGTGGGGGATATCCAGTGTTTTGCAGAGAGTGCCACATGTATGATTATCTAGCAACTGGATGGAAATCATGGGTATGTACTTGCTGCATGGAGCTTGTGAGTTGCTGACCTGGAGAAGCAGAGGTAGAGATGTTTGGGGAAGAGACGCTCAGGGACTTTCCAGAACACTCCCACTCCTGTGCTGATAGCTCTTCTGCTGTTGTGGAGAGTAAGAGTCTCAAGGTTGGAGGGCAACATTCTGAGGAGGAGAGATGTGATCCCTTAAAAGGGACCACGTCCTTGAGCGATGGACCAATATCCTCCAGCACCATGGATAGCCCTAGGGGGCTGGCGGGAGATGGGCTTCTGGTAGTGGGTGATTCAATCATTAGTAATATAGAGATTGGTGTCTGTGATAGGCATTTTGACTGCATGTTGGCTTGCCTGTCTGGTACAAAGGTTGCAGACTTCATGCAGTATCTAGATAGTTTGATAGATAATGCTGGAGAGGAGTCATAGAATCATAGAATGTTAGAGTTGGAAGGGACCTTGCAGGTCATCTAGTCCAACCTCCTGCACTCTGCAGGAGCATAGCCGAAAGATAGCTCTGCATACCTACAACATACCCGAAAGATGGTCGTCCAGTCTCCGCTTGAAAACGTCCAGCGAAGGAGCATCCACCACCTCCCGAGGCAGTCTGTTCCACTGCTCAACCACTCTTACAGTTAGGAAGTTTCTCCTGATATTTAGTCGGTAACGACTCCCTTGCAATTTCCACCCATTAGATCTAGTCTTGCAATCCGGAGCAAGAGAGAATAGATCTGCTCCATCTTCTACATGACAGCCCTTCAAATACTTGAAGACTGCAATCATATCCACTCTAAGCCTTCTCTTTCCCAGGCTAAACATACCCAACTCTTTCAGCCTTTCCTCATAAGACTTGGATTCCAACCCTCTCACCCTCCTGGTCGCCCTCTTCTGTGTCAGGAAGCAGTGTTAGGGTCTGGTGAAGCCTCACCAGTGCAGAACGGTACAGTGTGCTGTAGAGCTAAGTCCCACAGAGTCCAGTGTCCACACAGGTAGTGGGGAGGATATATATACAAGGATTTATTTACACTGTTATGTGATGCAGGTATACACAATCCAATCCACAAAAGTGCTCCGCCATACATCCACATACATAGAGAGAGTTGAATAGACCATACACAGAATGCTTATATACAATGACTGACCAATCAGCACTGACTGCTGAGTCACTCTGACACTCCAGCAGAGGTGCTGGTCAGAACCGGTTTGCTCCAGCTAGAGCCACTAGCCTGCAGCTGTTAACTGTCACCTAGATGGACATGATCTGAATCTGACAGCTCATATCTTTCATACACTGACATTCTGGACACGCTCAAGCTTGTCAACATCCTTCCTAAAATGTGGTGCCCAAAACTGGACACAGTACTCCAGGTGAGGCCTGACTATAGCAAAATAGATCGGAACTACCACCTCCCGTGATCTGGACACAATGCTTCTGTTAATGTATCCTAAGACTGCATTAGCTTTCTTCACAGCCACATCACACTGCAGGCTCATGTTTAGCTTGTGATCAACCATAACACCTAGATCCCTTTCACATGTGCTGCTATCAAGCCAAGTCCCTCTCATTCTATATTTGTGCCTTTGATTTTTTGTACCTAAGTGTAGCAGTCATGGTGAATGTTGGTACCAATGACATTGGGAAATATACTCTTGTGGTCCTAGAACAATAATACAGGTTACTAAACAGAATGTTAAAGGCCAGGACTGCAAAGGTAGCATTCTTGGAAGTTCTGCCAGTTCCATGCACTGGATCACGTAGACTGGTGCAGATCAGGGATCTCAATTTGTGGATGAGAAAGTGGTGCTGGGAGGAAGAGTTTAGATTTGTTAGGCACTGGGGTACTTTCTTGAACAAGCTGAACCTGTACAAAAGAGATGGGCTTCACTTGAACCAAAATGGAACCAGGCTACTGGCAATTAATATCAAAAAGGTGGCAAAGCTTTTAAACTAGTCATTGGGTGAAAGCTGACAAGAGCTGGGGAGCCACTGGTTTGGAACAAGTCAGTCCAAAGGGATGATTGTGTGAACACTCCAGGTAATATTGATAGGAGTGTAATAGAACTTGGGAGTGAGAACAAGTTGACAACTGAGGACCGTGTGTGGTGACTAAGGGGCTGAGGGAAGTGAGGATTAGTGGAGAGGGAAACACATTATAGTTGTCTATATGCCAATGCTAGAAGTCTCCGAGCCAAGACAGGGGAGCAGGAGTGCTTGGTGTTGAATGACAATTTAGATATAGTAGATATCTCAGAAACATGGTGGAATGGGAAGAAATCTATGGGATAGAGTCATTCCTGGCTATAAGCTGTATAGGCAGGACAGGGAGATATGGGTTGTTGTTGGTGTTGTGTTGTACATCAAAGAGGGCATTGAATCAAATAAGTTAGAAAACATCAGGGGAATTAATTCCCCAACAGAAGTGATATGGGTGGAAATACTGGTCCCTAAGGGTTACTTAAAAGTGTTGTTGTTGTTCAGTCACACAGTCGAGTCTGACTCTCCGCAACCCCATGGACCACATCATGCCAGGCCCTTCTCTCCTCCGTTGTCCTCTGAAGTTTGCTCAACTTCATGTTCATTGCATCGATAACACTGTTTAACCATCTTATCCTTTGCTGTCCCCTTCTTCTTTGACCTTCAATCTTTCCCAGCATCAGGGTCTTCTCCAGTGAGTGCTCCATTCTTATTTGGTGGCCGAAGTATTTGAACTTCAGCTTCAGTATCTGGCCTTCCAGGGAACAGTCACGGTTGATTTCTTTTAGGATTGACTAATTGGTTCTCCTTGCAATCCAAGGGACTGTCAAGAGTCTTCTCCAGCAACATAATTCAAAAGCATCTGTTCTCCGGTGCTCGGCCTTTCTTACGGTCCAGCGCTCACAGCCATGCATTACTACTGGGATTATCATTGCTTTGACCATACGGACTTTCGTTGGCAGGCTAATGTCTCTACTTTTTATTATACTGTCTAGGTCTGCCATAGCTTTCCTCCCAAGGAGCAGGTGTCTTTTAATAAATGACTATGCATTGGAACAGTTGGTCACAGAGGGATCTTTACAAAAAATGAGGGGAATAGTAAAAAGGAAGCTGAAGAGGAAACCCAAGAGAGTCAGATGCCTCGAAGATGCTTGGAAGCTATTTAAAATCAGACTAATTGATTCCCAAATAGAATGCATTCCACTGGTAAGGAAAGGCATTGTGTGGTTAACACACAAGTCAATGAAGCTATAAAAAGTAAAGAGGTTTCTTTTAACAAGTAGAAGGTCTGTCCCATAGGCTTTGGCAAAAGGGATTTAAGAGATGCAAAAAGAGGTTTTAAGGAGCGGGTTGCTAAAAGCATCAAGACAAGCAATAGACCATTTTTAAATATAGCTAGTGCAGCAGAACAGCCACAGAAGCAGTGGGGCCTTTGGGTGACAAAGGAATCAAGGAATTGCTAAAGGAAGATGGCAAGATGGCAAAGAAGCTCAATGAATTTTTTGTTTCTTTCTTCATTGTGGAAGGTATGGGGCATACTCATGCCACAGCCCGTATTTTCCGGAAGAGAGTCTGAAGAACTGAGCCAAACTGAGGTGACCAGAGATGAAGTTCTAGACCTACTGAGGAAATTAAAAAAACAGTGAGTCTCCAGGTCCTGAGGACATACAACTGAGAGTACTTAAGGAACAGATGTGAGAGCATTGATCTACTAACACATATCTATAATCTATCACTAAATTCAATCACTGTACCAGGAGACTGGGGAGCAGAAAATATGATACCTATTTTTTTTTAAAAAAGGGATCCAGAGTGAAACCAGGAAATTACACACCAGTCAGCATAAAATCTGTCCCAGGCAAATTAGTAGAAACTATAATCAAAGATAGATGTTAGCCACAGAGAGGGGCAAAGCCTGCTGAGGGAAAATCAGTATGGCTTCTGCAAAGGGAAGTCCTGCCTCATGAACCTTTTGGAGTTTTTTGAGAAATTGAACAAGCATGTAGACAACAGTGACCAGGTGGACATTATATACCTGGACTTTCAAAAGGGTTTTGACAAGATACATCATCAAAGATTTCTGAGTAAACATAGCAGTCATGCAATAAGAGGACAGGTTCTCTTATGGATTAAAAACTAGTTAAATGACAGGAAGCAAAGAGTGGGAGTCAATGGACAGTTCAAACAATGAAGGGAAGTAAACAGTGGGGTCCCACAAGGATCAGTATTGGGGCCAATACTACATAATTTATTTATAAATGTTATGGAACTGGGGGTGAGTAGTGTAGTGGCCAAGATTGCAGTTGACACAAAATTATTCAGGATGGTGAAAACCAAGGCTGACTATGAAGAGTTCCAAGAGGATCTCCACAAACTGGGTGAGTCAGCGACAATATGGCAAATGTAGTTCAGTGTTTGTAAGTGCAAGGTGATGCAAGTTGGGACAAAAAAACCCAAATCCATTTAGATAGATTCATGGAGGAAAAGTCTATCAGCGGCTACTAGTCATGATGAATGAGTGGAACCTCCACATTCAGAGGCACTAAGCTTCTGAGTCCCAGAGCAAGGAGGCAGCAACAGGGGAAGGCCTTGGCCTTTATGTCCTATTGTTTACCATCCAGAGGAAACAACTGGCCACTGTATGAGACAGGATGCTTGACTAGATGGACTATTGATCTGATCCAACAGGGCTCTTTTTATGTTCTTATGTTAAATCCATATGCCATTATGGTAGATGATGACTTAATCAGCTACACAAACCAGTGGTTGTAGAGAGTCAAAGTGCACAGCAAGGTGATAGAACAAGAAGCAGAGTTCAAAAACAAAAGATTATTTTCTTTCCAAAGTTTTAAATACAGGAGGAGGCTCAGATACGTGACCAGACTACACACAAAAAGTAGACACATAATACTGGATTCTGAAGCAGGGGGCAACATATTAAGGTAATACAGGGAGGTTTACAAGTGGGGAGAGTGGGCATTGGAATCAGTTCAGAAAAGCGGGTCTTTGGTAGGAAATGCAAACATCCTAAGTGAATGATTGTGTCAGTCCTAAATCAGAAAATCTTTTCTTTTTAAGGGAGCATTAACACAGCAATATTCTTTGATGATTAATGGCACATGGAATAAATACTTCTGAGACTGTTTAATAATCTGATTGCCCAGTAGCTGATGAGGTCTGGCTTCTCTCAGGAATAACTATTTTTTTCTCAGAAAATGTGAGGGGATTAGATCCACTCCTATACCCACTGCTAACTCTTAGATTTTGGAGCAGGGGCACCACCCCCTATAGATGGAAAGCCTGAGCACAAGCTTGTGATGTCATCAAAGGTAGTCCTACAATCCCTGAACTCTGCAGTTGCCAGCTACTGTCACAAGTGTTTTAACTTGCAGTTTCTTGTGTACTCAACAAGATATTTTCTCGATTCTTTCACTGCAATATTCCAGATTCTTCATAGTAGCTTACAGTGTTAGTGAGTTCAGTTTCCCTTGCAATTTGAGTGTATGTTTAGCATAATTTACAAGCATATAATAGCATATAATAAGGGAAACTGGTGGATGTCTGTTGTATGATGGTATTGGTAAATAAAAGTAAGAGTTCAACAACTTGATTTTCAAAAGGTTTTTATTAACCACAGACACAGCATGAGATATTAACATGTACAAACTCATAACTAGGATAAGAAGTTTTCACATAAATCTCAATTATAATTTCCAGTTACCAAAAAAAGACAGCTACACTGTGAAATTAATGTGAAAGGCAACTACATCACTTCTGCAAAGTTTTCACTTTCCTCTGTGATGTCTGTGACATTCTTTGCCCATTTTCTTTTTACAATAGTTGTTCAGGAATGTATTTACTGCTATAAACGTTATCATCCTGGTGTACACAATACCAGAGTGGCCATTGTCACAAACGCCATCAAAGAGAGTACATTCACTTTCATCTAATGCTTCCAGAGACTTTAGACATGCTATAGCCCTCTGGTTGGCTTGAGGCTTCAGAAAGGCTGCCTCAAAAGTTGTCAACAATTTGCTTACTACTACATATGTATAGGAAACCACATTGATAACACCTTGTGTTGGATATTTCAAACCACCTCTATCTAACCTACTAATCAAAAGAAAATGAGTGTTTATTGGCAACTCTCTCTCCATAACAAGTTCTACTTTACATGTATCACAATGAAGTCGCCTTAAAGCTGCATGTGCACAGTAGCCAGCTATGTAGGTAAGGGAGGGTAGTATGTTCCCTAAAAGATGTAAATCATTTTGACATACATCAACTGGTTCACTGAAATCTGATGTACATTCCACCTCTTCAAAATTGGATTCCAGTGGGCCTACCATTATTTGCCCATGTCTACCTGAATGTAGCATCAATGGACCCACACTCTGAATACGAATCTTCTTTTCTGTTTCATACAGCTGTGTCACAGATATATGATATTGGGGACCAGCTAACTGTCTATATTTAGAAAACCTTTCCTCAAGAGCATCAGTTTGCAGTTTTCCTGTCAAAAGATATTCCATCCCTAATTCATCCTTACAGTAGCGAGCTATTTCAACAACTACATAACTAGTGTGCCGTAAAGCAAGTAATGTCTCCTTTGTCAAACAACCACTGGAAAGTTTCATCGATTCCCAAGAGTCTAGCCAGTCAAGAAATCGCAGCAAGAAATTAATCTTAATATCACCAGAAACCATTGGCTCCATGTAGGGATTCAGCTTATGCAGACCTTTATATTTGGATTTAACATTCATTATGTCAAACCATTTAACCATGATTCGGATGTATTCAGCTGTGCCATGTGCATTGGGCAGGTCAAAGTTTTCACTGGCGACTTGTAAACCTTCTGCCACGGGTGAGTTGAAAACCTGCAATGCAAGTTTTACACTCTGCCTTTCTAAGTTTGTAGGGCACAAAGCCTTTAATGTAAGTGGATAGGCAAACCTAGCAAGAGAAGTGCTATCAATTTCATGCATCTTTATTAATGTTGAAAAAGATGCAATCATCTCTTTAGTTTCACCACTGCCTGGAAATGTGGGGTAAAACATATCTTTTGTCCTGTTCTTCTGATTGAGCCAATTATTTCGCACAGATTTAATAATATGAACAGGATCTATGATGTAAAATAAAGGGCGTTCTGATGACACTGGGTGCTTATAAACTATTCTGAGCTGTTTGTCATCAGAAAACAATGACATGGCACTTCTGATAATTGAATTATTGTCTGATGCAATACAGAATACCTTGTAACCAATGCACTCAAGCCCTTTAATTATGGAAACCAGGATACTGTGCAATGAGGTGGCAGAAATTCTCTTAACAGGTAGAATATGCACAATATCTCTAAATTTAGACTTGACACTCTGGAGCATAAAAGCAAATGCAGAGTTTGCTGCCTGTTCAGAATTGAAAGATACTCCAAGAATGTTACCTCCTTTGTAGTCTAAGTATGTGCGCAAATTAATTTCATCCAGCATCAAAATCACATCAATGTCATCTCTGTTCAAGTGAGAAAATTTGTGCCTAGCATAAGACAGGAAATGCTTCCCACCTAAGAGTTCACGCTTTGGATCCAGTTCAAACTTACTACATATCCGATGCAATGTTGACGGATGGGGCAACTTCATTAAACCACTGCTACGTAAAAATCTATACGCATGGGCTGATATTGAAAATAACAAACAACAGACAACCAACACGGAAGTAGCAAACGTATGACTAGATTTAGAGACATTTAGGAGTTCAGTTTGCTGCAGCAAGAACCCCACAATATCTTTGTCATTTTCCTTCACTACATTTTGCAAAGTTTTCAAACTTTCTTTCACAATACATTTGTGTTCTTCTACAGATTCATCTGAGGATCCCAATTCCATTTTCTCACAGTCAGATAGGAGAGTTGTAATGGCATTCACATTCATGATAACTTTTGGAAAACATTCAGAACCTATCCTTTTAATTTCAACTTTACCCTTAAATATACTGACATTTAAAGTAGTATCTATTATTACTGATAATGCGATAACTGGAGCAGGACTTACATTGATTTTAATAAAACCTACACATTCAGGGCTCAGATTAACAAATGTCCATGGCTTTTGCACACTAACATTCTTGAGACGCAGTAAAAGCTCACCGAATGTTTTGAAGCAGTATGTGTTGTTGTAATGTTCTTTGGATGCTAAACTGTCAGATATTGCTCCCAATAAATGAGAACACTCCAGTCGAGACCTCTTGTCCGCTGGTGCCTCATGACAAGTAGCTTCTCTTGATAAATAAGACGGGTGGTTGGGGAACACAGAAGGTACAGCACCAGTCTTAAGTCTTGGTATTTTGAGAGGGGCAACAAGCTTTTGGCCTGTCTTTTCATCAAAAACTTCTGTCTGCCATACAAGTGAAGAATACATACCTGTAAGTCAAAACCAGTCCATATGAGTAAATCTGAGTCATTCTGCAATGTATCTTACAACAGTCTTAGACACAGGAAATGTAAACAACCAAAAAGGAGCATGTAAAAATTCAATGTGTTGTGAGACAGGAAAATGAAATCCACAATTGCATACAAAGTCTTAAGAATGAAGCTACTCAATGAAAACTTGCGTCTGCTCTCCCTGTCCAAAATTTTACAAAATGAACTATGGGCAGTCTCATGCGTGAATTGTGTTCTTCAGAAGGTACTTCACAGTTTATGAAGTTCAGAGCATAATTTCTGAAATTATTTGCACTGCACATAAGCTATACATAAAAGTTTGACCCAGTCACAGGGTCCAGAGAGAACCTGGGAAATGTAGGCCCTGATGACTACTCCCATACAGGCTTCCCTGGAGCCAGTAGGCCTCCCCAGAGCCACACCACTAAAGGCCCATGATTGCTAGTTATAGAAAATAGTTGATATGCTGCACATTAACATGATAAAAATTTACTCACCCTTGATGATTGCGATGGAGTGAATTTATCACGATGGATGGATGAAATCCACTTCTCCTTCAGAGGAGCATCAGATGGAAACTTGAAAACATTTACTTTCTGTCCCCTTTGTAATTCCCTCTACATTTCGGAACACAACAGCGAAAAGGCATACTTGCTAGAGAACTGAAGAACAGAAACTGTTGGGCAGGCTAATCAGTAAACCTCCGGTTAGCCCCACAGATCCTCAAAACCACACAGGTAATCTTAGGACTACCCTGGACGCCATTACTGTGATGTCACAAGCTGGTGCTCAGGCTTTCCATCTATAGGGGGTGGTGGCAGGGGTGTTGAACTCATTTGTTATGAGGGCCAAATCTGACATAAATGAAACCTCTTTGGGCCAGGCCATGTGTGTCATAAAATGTAATGCCAGGTAGCAGAGATATAAACTTTATAAAGGACACAAACACAAAGGGTGTGTTTTTTTCCAGTTAAAATAAAAACATGCTTAAAACATTAGCACTCTTGCAATATTTTGTTTATTTAAAAGTGTCTGACAACTGACATGTCTTGCTCTGAATTATTGTATCAAAATGTCTGTGCTGTTGCAATCTTGAGTATGCTGTTCAGGTGTGCATCCGTAAGCTGCAAACGTATGAAGCAGCACAACTGGAAGAAGAAGCAGAAGACAGCCAGTTCCACTGCGGGCCTGATAGAAGCCCTCCGGGGGCCTGATACGGCCCCTGGACCACATGTTTAACAGCCCTGCTTTAGAGGATGCTAATGGACAGAAAATGTTGTGTCTTGGTCAAATACAGCTGGTCTCACATGAAAATGGAAGGCAAAAAAATAAAAAAAAGGCAAATCATAACGGAAGCTTTATGGAAACAATATCCGCTGGAAAGGCTATTAGAAGGTTTATGCACAGCAATTTGAAATTAATTCACAGCAGGGCACTGAATATTATATTGAGGCAAAAAAGGGGCCAAGTTAAACATTTAACTACCAAGGGAAAAAAAATGCTAGATAGATTTGAGCAGATACAAGTAAGATCTATCTGCTTCCCCTGTATGGGTGTGTGCTAAGTGCTGTCAAGTCACTTCTGATTTATGGTGGCCCTATGAATTAATGATCTCCCAACTGCCCCCTTGTTAAGAAATACTATATAGATGTCCATAAGGGAGCCCCCATACTTTAAAAATATCCAAATGGGGTACCAGCAAGGCATTTCCCCAGCAGAACAATAGGGAAGTAGCTTGAATACTCCACCTAAAGCACTTCCTAACATAACAAAAGGGAAACAGCCTAAATAGGAGTTAAGTGAATTAGTCCCTTCCTCACACAAAAATGCAGGTGATATCTGGGTGATTGCCCCCTCAGATGGAAGAAAAAGTCAGACAACCAAGGTTGGATGAAACTAAGGCCACTTTATTTAACATATTGAAAGTAACAGCAAGGGCAAACATAAACAGCGGCATGGTCAAGGCCTGGTGTCGCTTTGACCCCATCCTTACTGTATAACAGGCACGACACCAAGGCCCTGGGTTGGAGCTAACTGTAAGTCGCTTGCAAACCCAGCTGAGCCAATGATTGGGATGTGCCTTGAGGAGCCCTCTAACACCACTGCACAGCCAGCTAAGAGGCTCCATCGTGGCCATCCCCAGAGGCAGTCTGCAAGCCTCATCCCTGGTCACACAGCTGCAGGTTTGATCCCGCAGACCCCTATACACCCCCACGGGGTTATTGATAGGTGCTTACGTAGCTGCATGAACTTTATCTAAACCTAATTCTGCCACCGCAAGGGCCAAGCCTCTGATTAGGCCCCTGCACCCACTCAAATACCTAGAACTAGTCTAAGCCCTTGCCACAAATCCTGAAGGAAAAGTCGTTTGCCTTCTTGGAAAGGTGAACGCCATCACCCCTGTACATGTCTGGACAATCAAGCCAAATCTGGGGGTGAGGCAAGTAGTGGTCGAACCTGACCTTTAAAATATTCTGGAGCTCCCCATTGGCCTTATGCTGAGCTCTCTCGATCCCCTTGGGATCCCAAGCGCTATGCCATACTAGGCATGGAATCATGGCTGACCACACAATTACTGTGTCTAGCCAATGGCGCTGAATGAATCTCAGGTCATCCTGGGCTTGCAACACTAGGGCCTTCCCCTTCAGGAATCCCAAGTCATTACCTCCCAGATGAATGACCAAAACATGTGGTGGCAAGGCAGAACTGTCTCCAAACAGAAGAGGGAGGAGGCCCGGCCACTCCACCATGGCCCACTGGCTGAGACCAAGCTGCGAACCAATGGCCGACCGATTGGCCCCTATGAGCCACCCAAAAGACATAGCTGTGTCCGGGGATGAGAATCCATCTCCCGCCACAAAACACAGCACCTAAGAAGAGACAACAGTGAATTCTGGAACCCAACACTGCAAACAGCAACTCATAATACAGCAAGACGGAACATATAACTTTTATTAGCAGCTGATCGCTACCTGCCCACCCGCTGAATGTCAGCAGTGGGATAGCCTAAAGCTGCTGCCGTGGATGCTGCATCAATTCTGAATGAGTGAGTGCCAAACTTCACTCCAGAAAGGCCCAACAGCCCCAAAGCCCAGGCCATAACAGCCCAAAACTGGTGCTTTGTCAGCGGGCTCCTATCTGCATGTATAAAAAGGTACCCGTCTGCCCCACCCCTTAAAGTCCTGTATTGAGACAAAGCCAATACAGGGCAGGGCTCAGGATCAGAACAGACACCTAACTTAACCACCAACCCTTTATGTCGCTGGTCAGTTTTGGAGCCCCTAATAGTAATATGCGCCTCCTTCCCTTTAAATTGGAGGACCCAATTGTGCAATGCCCTGCCCAACTGGTCAGTCTTGGACAGCACTACCAGTTCTCTTACTCTAAGTGCTCCAAAGAATGCCAGCAGTGAAGCCTCATGAAAAAGGCAGGCCTCATACCCAGAATTACAAACTCTGGACCAGGTTGCTTGCAACCCTTTGAGCACTGCCAGTGAAATAGGACACCTCTAGTCCTTCAAAGTCCCCTTTTCCCGTGTCCAACCCTCCAACATCTCTCTAATATGAAAGTCACCAGTGACTTCTGAAAAACCTAGAGCCTTGCTAGCAAATGCAAGGGCAGAAAAATGTCCCCATATGGAACTAACAGCCAAACTTGCCTCCTTCAAGGAAACAGAATAATGGATCAGCTGCTCCACCATAATGGGCCAAACCTTGGGATAACCCTCCTGTTTCCTAAATTCTTTGAATTGGCGAACTGACCATTCATACCCTCTTCATGTGCTAGGGGCAATGGTGAGGCCTATTGCCCTGCAAGCCTTGGACTTCCAACCTGCCATAGCTCCAGGGGCATCCTTGCCACCTGAAGATCGGTGTCTGGAGCAAGCTGATGAAACCTTGCCATCTGTTTGTGTGAGAGAGCGTCAGCTACACCATTCTCCACCTCTGGCACATGCCTAGCCAGAAACAGCGTGTTGAGCTGCAGGCATCGCAGCGTAAATGCACAAACCAAGCACATCACCCTGGGTGATTTGGATGTGAGAGAACTGATGATGTGGACCACTGCTGAATTATCACATCAAAAGTGCACCGTGTGATCTGCCAATTCATTCCTCCATAGCCAAACCACCACTAGAATGGGGAAGAACTCCAAATATGTCAGGTCCCTAGTAAACCCAGCAGAAATCCAGTCCTCAGGCCATTCCTCCATATACCAATGTCCATGGAAATAAACCCCAAAGTCCTGAGACCCTGCAACATCTGATATGACCTGCAGTTCAGCTTCGAGCTTTAAGTCCTCCCACCAAAAAGAAACTCCATTAAATGAAGTCAAGAAATCCTGCCAAACCCTGAGGTCAGCCCTCATCGCACAGTTAACATGCACTCTGTGGTATGGCAGGCGAAGGTCAGCATAGCATCACATAGCCTGAGCAAAAAGGCCCTACCAGGGGCAACCACTTTGCATGTAAAGTTAAGATGCCCCACCAGCTGTTGGATTTCCCATAAGCTTGCCTTCCTTCATGTCAAAAATGTCCAAATGCAGTCCTGCAGGTCCGCAATTTTTTCCATAGGTAGTCAGGATGTCTGAGCCACTGTATCCAGTTCCACTCTCAGAAAAAACTAACCTCTGCACTGGGCCTTAAGTCTTTTCATGGGCCAAAGGAACCCCCAGCTCCACGATCAAATTCTGAAACCCTTCCAGGAGCTGAGTGCATCTACCTGTTCCTTGAGGCCCCACAAAAAGGAAATCATCTAAATAATGTGCAACATCCTGAATGTCCATCTTAACACAGAGAGCCCATTCCAGAAATGAACTGAAGGGCTCAAACGCAGCACGTGACATAGGACATCCCATGGGACATCCCTATCCATGAAGAACTGGCCATCAAAAGAGAAACCCAACAGCTCGAAATCATCTGGATGCACAGGGAGGAGGCAAAACACAGACTTAATATCGCACTTCGCCAACTCCACCCCTCGACCACAGTGCCGTACAACACAAACTGCTTGGTCAAATGAGGTATACCTCACCGTGCACAGATAATCAGGAATAACTTCATTAACTGATTCACCTCGCGGATATGAAAGGTGGTGAATCAAGTGAAATTCACCAGCTGCCTTTTTAGGCACAATCCCCAGAGGTGAAACTCTCAAATTAGGAAGCGGTGATGAAGCAAATGGGCCCAAAACATGGCCCTCCTCCAATTCCTCATCAATCTTTTCCCTTACCACCGACTCCACACCCTTAACTGACTTAAGATTAGAGGCCATCAACGGGGCTTTCATTCCTTGAAAAAGTATCTGAAAACCAACAGTAAAACCCTCTAACAAATAAACTCTGTCGTCCTCCTTAGGGTACCTCCACAGCCAGGCTTCAAGTGCCTTCAGGTTTATTGGGCTGGGGCCCTTTACCAGCAGAGGAGGAGGAACTACCCCCACCTCTCTGCCACTGACTCCTATGGGGCCTTCCTCGAGGACACGTAGAGAATGAGTGGGATCCCCCATATACCGGGCACTTGTGCCTGTATGGGCATGACTTCCTATTGCAGATCCCCTGGGACACAAACTCACAACAGAGCAAGCAGGGTTGAACCACCTGCCCCATAGCACCATGGGAAGCAGTAGCAAACGCTGCACTGTATCCCCATTATGCGAGCGTTCAACCGAAGACTGACCGGGCATGGACATAATTTGGAGCCAAAGATGAGGATCCATTCTATCCCACAGAAGCATGGGGTTCATGGCTGCCCGCATCCGGAACTCCTCATCATATTGCATCCAGCTGGGCCAGGAAAGCCAGTATAGACTTTATAAATTATTTCCAAATACTGGAACAAAGCAGGGGACCTCAATGGCTGAGACCGGGATAACAGGCCAGCATAAATTAAATAACATGTCAGCCAATTAGCCCACATCCAGTCAACCTTCTTCCACTTTAGGATTTCCTTATCCTTATTGTCCATCTCCTCTTTGTCCTTCTTTTCCAAATCCCAGTAAAGAAGGCTAAAGAGGTCAATGTAGTCACCTTTACAAATCTCCTCCCGCATCGCGGGTAAAAGGTGATCGCCCAAAGGTAAGGCAGTATCCCCAAAGTGCATAGCCAATCCTGACGCAGCATAGTAAGGGTTCGCCCAAGGGGGGGGGTACAACCCAAACTACCCCAAGGACCAGCCAGAATTACTCCCCAAGGGGACTGCATAGCTGGAGAAAGAGGGCCCCAAGTTCATGGTTGACCAGCATCAGCAGAGCTTTGTGTCATGTCTGTCTGTGGGGCAGGTAGAACCTCAGAGCCAGCTCCCTGAGCCCAGGGCCTCCACAGCCACATCAGACTAAACTGTAATGTAGGAGCCCACTTACCCCTGGGACCCGGCTGTTAAGCCTCCACAACTTCCACTGATGCTGCATCTGTGTCGACACCAGCTGCTCCAGACACCCAAGTACCAGTCCCAGCATCAGGCCTACATCAGCAGGCCTGCATTCAATCAAAGAAAGACCTTTCAGGACTTCCTCCCTAAACCTTTTTCATTGAGCCCAGCTCTCTTTCCTACGATCGAACCCTACAACTGCCTGCTGGGGGGCAGGAACCGCTGCAACCCTAGCTTGCTCTAGTGCTGCAAGCCTGTCCAATATTGCTTCCTGCTCTGCCCACTCATCCTCATCATCGGATGAAGAAGGGATCATCCCAGCACCCTGCAGCGGGGGTGCTGGCATGGGCCTCTTAGGCGTAGGTCCCTTGCCCTTTGCCCCCCCCCCTTTGCCTTTCCTAGCTGCCATTATGTTGTTGTATTATATTGGTTATATTAATAGCTTATGTATTTGTATAATATTCACTTTTTAAAATCAATGGACTCTGTATCAACCAATATGGGTGCCCACACAGCACTACAATAACGGCCTCCTCAGAACCACCACTGTCTACCTAAAATGGCCACCCTTCACAGTCCTATAAAATGGCTGTCTCCTTAGTACCCTCCCAAGATGGCCCCCAGTAAGTATAACAAGAAGGACCTCCCAAAAATGGCTGCCTCACAATATAGGGGGAATATCACAGCAGAGGAGAAGAAATGGCCCCAACGGTGTAAAAGAAAAAGAACTGGGGCCCAAGCAGCCTTACCAACTGCACTAAAGGAACAGGGAGGGGCAATAGCGACAGGAGGTAGCTGGCTATGCAATGTTCTCATTTAACTCTATGGAGCAGGCCTCCGAGGGCTGCCCAGTGGTCGCACCTCCTGCCACAGCCCAGACCAGCCAGCCACCGATATGCCTGATGCTCTCCCCACAGCAGATGTCCATGCCGATTCACATGTTGCTGGGTCCGCCATCGCATGCGCAGCCCAGCACAAACCAACTCCCCTCGCAGCCACCTGGAACCTGCAAACTGTGCTATCCCCAGCCGATCCGTGCGCTGCATACTGCTGCCCGATCAGGCGAACAGTCCTGGCTCTTGCCTCTGATGCAGCCCGCTGCTCCTGCTGCTGATGCGGCTGACAACTCCCCGGCCCCGACGCTCCTGGTTGACAAAGCCACCAAAAAAGAGCGCTACCGCTGCCACACTCCAGGGAACAGCTGCCGTTTTCCCCGACCTCTGCTGCTGCCTCCGGCCTCCAGGTGAGCCTGAAGCATGCAGAAAGGCCTTCTACCCTGCATCGTGCTCAGAGCTGCTACTCGGTCCCTGCGCACCAGGCGAGCACTGAAGGGGTAGAGCAGAGCCAGCTGTTAAAAGCTGTGCCGGCTCCACTCCCCCTTTTGGAGTTGAGGCTGCACCGCAGCCCTTCCTTCTTCCTCTTCACAAGGAGGCAAACGCAGCCCTCAGGAGGCATGCCATTGGCTGACTCCTGTGGGGCTGGATTAGCTTTGATAACACAACCTTTATGAGTGGAAGCATCAGTTCCTTAATCACTCCTATGTTAAGCCTCTTGTTTCTCCAGGATATGACCATCAGTTCACACCTGGTTCTTTGTCTACCCTCTAGACCAATCAGTGTCCAGTTTATTCCAGTCACTCTCCCCCCAACCTTAGGTATGTTATTTTTGCATCTATAATTTTCCCACCTGGCAGTTAGAATCAAACTAGCCTGTAGGATTCAAACTTTTTGGCTCCAAGTAATCCCACTCTTGGAACCCACTTGCCATTCACCTTTCAACATTTTTACAGTATAAATGTAGCCTCCCCCCAAAAAAACAAAAAACAAAACCCAGAACCTTGTAGCAGCCATTCTCCTGGACTTCCTTGCTTCCCCTTTACAGCTTTGGACTCAGGACTCAAAGATATTTGGCCTCAGTCTCTGCCCTACATTCTACTTCTTTGCTCTCCTTCCACTGAGGACCCCCATCATATCAAGGACTCCCTCATCATATCAATATATATATATATATTTAATATATATATTAAAAAAACTTAAATTCTAATTCTATTTTCCACCTCCTTTATTTCTGGGAGGCACTGGGGTCCTTGGATGACCAAGGGTTAAAAGGATTGCTGAAGGATGATAGGGAAATAGCTGAGAAGCTGAATGCTTTTTTTGTATGACACTCATACAATTGGACAGTCCATCAGTGGACTGCTCCCTGACATAGTACAGCTGTGCCACAATTAAATAACGGTTGAAGGCAACTCCAGTGGGGGATTTTTTATCATGAGCTGAGTTGTTTCAGGGGCATACCTTATTGGCTATCTGGCCATGCCAGCCTCCCTGGACATCCCATCGGGGATTTCTATAAAGCCTATTGATGTCTAAATTGATATTATTACCATATTTCTTTAATAAAGCTTTGACTTTTATAGTCTCGCTAATTTTATTTTCTGTTTCCTTCCCACTGTAAGGATAGGCAATACTCACACTAATGATTCTACTTCTTCTTTTCAAGAAACGTTACAGCCTTGATTTCTGCCCAAGAAGTTCAAAAGACTGGAAAGACCTCTTATGTTTGATTTATCTGTCTAATCGGCAGAAAATGTGAACTGCTCACCACAATCAGCCATGAAATAGAATTGCTAATGCAGCCTGCCTGGAAGCCCTTTCTTTGATCTCCTGGAGGTGGCATTCCAGACAAATGATTGGTATTATGTTCCAAATGCCAATTTTGTCTCCATGTTATGGGAACACAATATAAATTGAACCAAAATCTTGTGTATGATTGCCAATAGAGTGAAAATAGTGGTGTAGCTTTAGCTTTGTCTGTCTAACAACTGCATATCAAACACAAAAGAAATAAGCAAGTAAGGATTTTCTTAACTTGTAGAAAGTGTCCCACAGCAACAGTTGGCCAGAAAGTGTGGTCTTGCTGTGTCTAACACTGGGTGCTATCAGAAGAAGAAGAAGAGATTGGATTTATATCCCCCCTTCACTACCCAAAGGTGTCTCAAAGTGGCTTACAAACTCCTTTCCCTTCCCCTCCTCACCTCCTGTGAGGGAGGTGGGGCTGAGAGAACTCTAACACAAACTGCTCTTTTTCAAGGACAGCTCTTATCAGAACTACAGCTTGCCCAAGGTCATCCAGTCAGGTGCAAGTGGAGGAATGGGGAATCAAACCCGGTTCTCCCAGATTAGAGTCCGCGCACTTAACCACTACACCAAACTGGCTCTTTGCTATGGCAGGTGCTTGCTATGGCATCTAGGTCACAGAGAAGCCCACTGATGACTAGGCAGACTGCTCTTCAGAGGGCAGTGACACTGAGCCAGTTGCCATGTGGGTAAGTGAGTAAACAGTAGCACAGAGGTTCCTAACATCCTGCCTTTCATTTATACTCCAACCTAGCAAGAGAGATTAGAAATTTTATCAAAGAAGACTGGCTGCCCTCACCTGTGTATGTTCACTCATTTTGCTTAGGGATGGCTGGACAACACTCATACTCAGTTGGCTCCAATATCACCAATCATTTGTTACTTGCATCCTTGCCTCTGCTTACCTGAATCAGAAGAGGAGGAGCTACATGGGTTTACCACCATCACCAGCAGCATAAGTACATACACCAAAGGACACTCCTTTCTTCCATGTATAATTTTGTGCTACTGTCAACAGCATATACAGTTCCCGTTGCTCTGTTCAGCCAAGGAGAGCACCAAGTAGTAGCTGCTTCCTACCATTGGGGTTAGGTGAATACAGCACTGGAGGAGGGGGTATGGGCCTGTAGTGAGAGAGTGAAGGTCTGTAAGTTCTGCTTAGCTGAATGATCTAAACTAACAGTTATGTAGCAATTTTCAGTTCCTACTTCACCGTTAGAGAGGAGAAAAGGTCTGGATATGATATCACTTGGAAATGTCCATGCTAGCTGTTCTGAATTCTTTGATTAAAAAAAATGGGAATATGATATAGCAAATACAATATTGCCTCTGAAGAAAATGAATAGCATCTGATGTTGCATAAATGATACCAAAACCAGCAGAAAGGAAAAGAGCAAAAGGGGATTCAGGAGCAGACATAGTTAAAGCCATAGTGTCTTCAGAACTTGGACTTTACAAAGATAGCCAAACTGTCTAAAGCAGACATGAAATCTAAATGTTGAATGTATTTCTTGTAATTAATTGTATGAATGTATTCACTGATGATATGCATCCTAAAAGAGTGCAGAAAACTAATAAGAAGCTAAATCTCACATGGCAAAATCTAAGCTGCATTTAATTGACTGTTCTCACCCGTAAACACAAAAGAGGAAATTTAATCCTGTTTACCCAGAATCAACTTTTATGTTGTGAAAGTCAAATAACAGAGCATTGAAACACCATGGAGGTTATCCTTTTATTTGAACAGCATGACATAGTCTCTGTTTGTTATCTACACAGTCAGGAATGATATAGTTTTAACTCAAGTGAAAGAACAAATTATGGCACCCTAAGGTAAAGAGAATTGAGAGCATCCAGACTTCAGAGAGGATAATTTATACTGATTTGATTGTACATCCAATATTAGACTAAAGCAGTCAAAGAAAATTGAGCTTAAGAATATTTAGAAACTTAATTTGACTAATCTTGAGGGAATGAAGCAAAACAAAGCAATATGCTTGCAAGCCACAGCTATGTGTTTGCAGTGTTTCCTTTGCAAAAGCTGGCCTCATACATTTCTCCCATAAAAAGAACTGAGTTAGGGATTGGCTGTGAAGGACCATTAATAGAATACATCACATGCATTTTAATGCTACACCACTATGATTTGTTTTAATAATCAATAACTGATATCTCATTTGGTATTCCATACCCAGGCAGAACTTAAATACCACACAAAAAGTGGCAACAATTTATATATGGTATAAATATATTACATATGCAATTAATATATAGGATATTTGTATCTTCTTTAACATAAAGTCAAAGCATCCGTCACCATGGATAGTGGTTCTATGGGTGATCATTCATAAGATACAATGACTACAGTGATTTGCACAGATGTGTAGATTAGCAATACCATCCTAAACAGGGTAACTTCGTTTTATGTCTATTGAAGTTAACAGGTTTATGGTGTAACTCCAATTTAGGATGGCATAACTTGTTACACATCATGGAAGACATGGGGATGATGTTAAAAGTTATCCCATCTACTTACTAACACTGATCTCACAACACTGTCTATTTTCTTGCACTCCTCCCCACATTGTGGCAATGTTTCATCTAGCAAGAACACTTTATGAAGAGTAAGAACTAACCATGGGAAGCAACCTATGTTTTTCATAACATGCAGTTCCACTCTAAATAGTCTCTGTTTCTGGGCTTTCTCACAATCACTGCTATTAGCTGAGCAACAGATGGCAGGAAACAATGGTCATATTCTGAACTAAGCCACTTCATGATTAACATGAGCGGCCTCTACTATCTGATCTCAATGACTATGAAACTATCAACAAACACCTTAGCTATTTTGAAATATTCACAAGTTATTGTGATAATCTCATAATATCTAAGATTTTTTAATAGTTTCATAGTCATTGGGAAGAGATGGTAGAGGTCATTAAAAATATGGCACAGAATAAATCTACTGCAACCTAAACTAATTAATTAATGTTTAGAATACTATAGCTTCCTCCTTTTTTCTCTTAAATTAGCAATTGTTTGTACAATTTAATTCAGAACTGGTTGAAAATAAATACTGTGAATGATTATTTTAAAATAATTATCATGCAGGAAGACAATGTCTCTCTGAAGAAGACACTGGGAACAAATAATAGAGGAAGACAACTTCATGCTTGTGACCTCCCCAAGGCCATCCAGTTGATCAAGGTTGGAAACAATGCTGGAATAGAAATACCCTAGAGTGTTTAGTACTGCAGTTTTCATGTTTCCAACTATTAATAGCTTCTGATTACCTATCCCTTCTACCACAAGCTTTCAATGTGCCATAAAGAAAGTATATTTGAAATTACTCCACTATCTGTAGAGACTAATATGACTGTTTTCTTTGTGGAATGGAAGGTTAATTAATAAAGTAATAAATAACAATTCTCTTTTGCTATAGGTAGCAAGGGAACTTGCTTATATTGAGGAAACATAGTTAAACAGCACTCTTTTGGCATTGATAACAACCATTTTGGAACTGAATTTCCATTTAGCTAAGTGTACCTAGAGGCTGAGTATATTAGATTTTGCTAATGCATTCAATTAATAAGGAGAAAGACTACCTTTCAACATCAGGACCTTTCTCTCCATTATTTTACTCCTTTGAGATCCCCCTTCTATTTATGAACTAATATAACATCATATATTGAAATGACTCAGGCCATATTTAAAACCTTCATACAGTCATAAATTTATATAAAAGTTATGAATGTTATTTATGTAAAGTTTGCTGGCATGGTGTGGTATAGTGGACAAAGACAGAAAGGGAGAAAAAGGATTTTCAAATATCCATGGATGAGGAAACATAATTTAAGATGATTTATTAATGGAATGTATACAAAAAATTGAGTATGACAAATACAATTGCTCAGATAATCAAATAATTCTGCCCCTGAATTCTGAATCTGAAAACCATTCTAATACTAAATATTTAAAGTATTTTAATAAATACATGCTAATGCCTCATTTGAATAGTCTTGAATAGTCTCACACACAGAAACATTGGATCTAGTAGACTCGTTCACTCATAATACTGATTTCCACTAATTGCCCTTGACGAATCCACACTGTTCCAGATGGTCCATTAAGGCTCTGGAGTACCGGGAAGCTTTTCAAGGAATACAGGGGGTTGCAACACAAAAGAATAAGTGGGGAAGATACATTCTATGAGCACTTCAAAATAATCATCAATCTAAGTAAATTCAGTTGGGTTTACTTGCAAGTAATAGCACACAAGTCTGAAATCTAAGGCTTAGATCCAAGTTGTCTTTGCTCTCAGTATCAACTGCAGTTCATAAAGTTGTTTTTAATGTTTGGCTGAAAAATTCTCTTTTGTCCACCTTCAGATTTCATATGATGAGATGAAAGCTAATTCATGGTGAGGTCTTATACTGAATGTAGTGGCCAAACTTGGATTCTCAGGGGAATATCTAAGGAGGCTTGGTTTCTCTGCAGCCAAACAATTCATGAAAGAAAGATTGTTGGGTATAAGTGTCCAAGAGGATACTGGATTATTTGGTGCTTTGGGAACTGCCTTTCTTTATAAGCAGTCCCTCCCCTTCCTTTAAAACTCTTGGCTCATTTTACTGATATATCAAATGTTGAGCATAGAAAAGCCGTTATTATGGTCAATGTTCCCTCTAAACAGTGGAGTCCGGTGAGCAAAAATTCTACTTTGTGAGCTACTGGCATTTAAGTTGTGAGCGAGCAATTTGGTTACTGCATAAATCAGTTTGCTCTGGCGCCCTCCTTCCTGAGCTGAGACAAAAATCTGAGCTGGAGGCTAAAAAACTGTGAGCTAGCTCACACTGATCAGCTTAGAGGGAACACTAATTATGGTATGTCTAGTTACCTAATAATTGACAATGTTAAGAGGTCATTAGAATGAGACCCCATTTAATGAAAGAGTCTGCTCTTGTGACAATAGGTCCAATGAAGACATGGCTCATGTGATTCCTTGGTACCCAAGATTTACAGTTGACCGTGGAATATTTGGGGAACATTTTATCATGATCCTCAGGGAGGTCAAACTGGAACAAAGCAGTGATATTACTTGCAGATAGAGATAGTTGGTAACACTACAATTGGAAAATTTGTGTCACTGCTTATAAAGATACAGTCAAAATCCTATGATGGACATTTGGTCATTGAATAGTTTGCTAGCTTTATGCTGGATCACTCTTTATTACTATAGGAATAGTAAGTTATTGTCAATTCTGTTTCTTTTAGGGTATCAAAGGCCGAGTTCAGACTGGCAGTTTGCCCTCTATAGCTGCCTGTGAGCAACGTTTCACAAGTGGATTAACAGGGCCGTTCACACAGGCACATCTGTCTGGCATTGCCCACCCGTAGTCAACCTGTTGTGTACTGCTTCACTCCCACGTTTAAAAGATACCTGGTGAAGTTGGTAGCAAATCCCGGAGAGTGCATTTATCCCACTTCATTTTGCTTCCAGGAAGTATGAACGCTAACCCAAAAAGCTGGGAACAACCCGTAGTAATAATGTCTGCTGGGTGTTTTTGTGCATAAGGTGCACTTGATTGCCCTGGAGAGACAGCAGCAATATGATTGGATGTGCTCCGCTCTACCGCCCAATGTGGTGCTGGCGCAATGGGATCCTTCCCAAATTGCCCTGATGCGCTTATGCACATGAGCGCATATGTGCATATGTGCACATAGCCGAATTACCAGGAAAAAGCCATTTACAGCCACGCCTCCGGGCCAGCAGTCTGACCGCTCCCTCATGCCTCCTCCCGGTATGCTCCCACATCAGTCCGCGCAGTGTGACCAGGAAAACCCAGAACAGTTTGTTTTGGGTCTTTTTCGCAGTGACTCCCTCCCACTTCAAACTGCCAGTCTAAACTCAGCCAATATTTATTTTCTAAGTAATTATTGTGTATTTTAATTTTTGAAGGGATATGTTATGGATTTCACTTGATGTTTTGTTTATCTGTTGTTTTGCTATGGCTTTGAGCTTAAGCAATAAAATGTAATAACTTAAAGCCTAAAGCTTCAGTTATAAAATTACTTATTATGGATAAGAAGCATCAAACTTCAGTAGGATCATATTGCAGGGCTACATTTCTATGCTTACTTTTTCTTGAAGAAGCCCCATAGAGCTTATGGGATGGACTTCTTTGAAACATGCATGGAATATGCTTTGTATACAATTCTGTTTTCCAGATGATTGTTATGACCTCAGAAGTAGGAATACACAAGGAGGTGTATTTTTATACAGTTGTTTTATTTCCCAGATGATTGTTATGAGTTCACAAGTCAGAATCTGCAAGGAGGTTGGCAACCTTAGTTCCCCTGAAGGAAGTGGCTGCTTTGGAGAGTATGACACTATACTCCTTAGAGGTCTTTCCCCTTCTCAAACCCCACTGTCCCCTCAAATCTCTAGGAATTTCCTTCCCCCCAACAGCCAACCTACCTTTATCAGCCCTTCGGTCTTAAGATTTCCTTCTCCCTGATGCGCAGACTGTGTAAGCAAGGTGTAGCCACCTTGAGCCACCAGGATTGTGCAGCAACTCCAGCACTTTAGCAAAGTAACTGCTATATAGCACCACACAGAGTCAGAGCTGTGGAAAACTATATACAGTGTTTATTCACAAGATACACCAACAAACTGCTCTGCCAGACACACACTTTGAGAGAAGAAGAACTATACAGTACAAGACATTTACATTTATACATATGACAACCAATCAGCATCATGCTGAGTCATTGCCCACTGACCTCATACCTGGGCCGATCTGAACAGGTCAGGACTTGTTCCAAGCAGCTTGCCAGCTGTCAGTTAGATCATGCTGATCTAGCTGCTGGATATTAACAATCAACACTCCCTCTTAATATACAGCAAAGTTAGATCAGATGCAATTGCTTCCTAAGGGTCAGGAATTTGGTTTCATCAACACTCTTCGTAAACATATCAGCAATGTTTTCCTTTGATGAACACTGTTGTAAACTAACAAGTTTCCTTTGTACAGTATCTCTCACATTTTGATATATGATGTTTATATGCCTGGACCTAGGCTTAATCCCCCTGGGAATCAGCTATTTGTGTTGCAGCCACATTGTCACACATTACAGTCATTGACATATTACATTTCACATCAAAGTCATCCAATAATTGTTTTAGCCACTCCAATTGAATAACACATTCATTAATGGCGGCAAATTCGGACTCACACATACTAGTGGAAATAAAATATTGTTGCACTGATTTCCACATAACCAAGGATCCATTTACAAATATTACATAGCCAGTAGTAGACTTGGCATCATTGTTTGTACCCCAGTTGGAGTCACTGTAGGCCAGAACCTGTTGAGAATGGTTCCCTTCCAGTACCAACTTGTATTTGGATGTGCCCCTTAAGTATTTTAAGACTCTTTTGGCAGCATTCCAATCTCTTACATAGGGCTTTGAACTCTTTTGGCACAGTAAATGGACTGCATTGCTAACATCAGGGCGAGACCATGTGGCAAGATAGGTCAATGAACCCACAAGCGATTGGTACAATTGTTTTTGTTCAAACAGCTTATCATCTGGCTCCCTAACATAGCCAGTGGATATAGGCATTGAAACAGGATTTGCATTAGCCATCTTATACTTTTCTAACAAGGTTTCAATTTTGTTTTCCTGGCTAATGGTAAAGTAGCCCTTTTCATTTCTGGCAATCTCCATACCCAAATAGTACTTGATTTCACCCAGATTCTTCATTTTAAAGTGCTGTTTTGTAGTTTCCTCAAACCAAACCAACTGTACATTTTGTTTGTACATAAAACAGATATCATCAACAAACACCATTAGGTAGCATTTATCTCCATTAATCGTCTTGTGGAACATGCATGGGTCAGCAATGCTTTGTTTAAACCCCATGTTGGTTAAAGTATCAGTGAGACATACATTCCATAAATGCCCACTCTGTTTCAAACCATATAATCCCTTTTTCAACCTTAATACCAGGTTGGGATTTGTACTTTCAAAACCAGGTATTTGTTTCATGTATAGCTGCTCATCCAGAGCTGCATTCAGATATGCAGTTGTGAAGTCAAAATGCTGAACCTTCAACCCTTCTGCACCTGCCTTTGACAATGCTACATTCAAAGTATTACTTTTTACTGTAGGAGCAAACGTTTCATCATAGTCCACCCCTAACTCCTGCCTATATCCCTGCGCTATTAATCTAGCCTTCCTCTGAGGCATTTCACCTTGCACAGGTTTCAGTTTGTACAACCATCTGCACCCTATGACTTTTTTCCCCTCAGGCAATTCAGACAGTTCAAACACTTCATTTGTGCATAGAGAATCATACTCCACTTGCATCGCTTTTAACCATGCTTGCTTTTCAGTTTCTTGCATCATAGTTACATCATTGTAACAAGTAGGTTCTTTTGCACACACAAAATTTGCCACTTGTGTATCAAACCCATATCTTTGTAGCGGAACACCTTTTGTACTTCTCTCAGACCTCCTGGGTGTGCTACTTTCTGTTTTAACACCACCTGTTACATTAGGCTGAGAAGAACTTGCCTCTGGAACCTCAGAACTTACATCAGTATCTCTTTCACCAGTAACAGGCAACACTGTTTGCTCAGGTAGAGAGTTTGCATGAATATTCTGCCAATTCTTGCCCTCAGAAAAACTGGCAGACCTGCTGAAAGTGATCTGATGGTGGTCATTAGAGAACCTGTAGGTTTTCATACCTGATTGATATCCCAAAAAGAGCAACTGCTTTGATCTGGGACCACCCTTTCTGTGCTGATCTACAGGTATGTTAACCCACGCTTTAGACCCAAACACACGCAGATAATTCAACTTTGGCATTTTACCATGAAGCAAAAAGAAAGGGATGTTATTCAAGACTCTTGACCAAGTCCTATTTGATACATACACTACACATTTCAAACCTTCAGCCCAAAATGACTTTGGTAACTGGGCATCAGCCAACATTGCATACATAATGGTCTGTAGGGTGGAGTTTTTTCATTCTGCAACCCCATTCTCGAGTGGGTGCCGCTGGGTTAGCAACCCTGTGTTTAACCCCTATTTTTTGCAACCATTGTTTCATTGCATTTGACATAAATTCTCCCCCCATATCAGTTTGCATGGCTTTTAACTCACCCAATTGATTGCTTACTTTCTTGTGCCAGTATTTCAAGGTTTGGCAAGTATCAGCCTTACTCTTTAAAATATACACCCATGAAAAATGAGAATAATCATCCGTTATCGCCAACGCATAATGATTATGAGATAAACTAGGAGGAAACGGCCCCATTAGATCCACATGCACTAATTGCAAAGCATGCGTTGATACTCTGTCACTTTTACAAGCTACAGGAAACACCTGTAACTTAACTTGTTTACAGACCTGACAGTCAAGGAATGTTTTACAATCATTCACTCCTTCCCTGCCTGTTAGAGCTAGGGTTTGATTTATGGCATAAAAGGAGGCGTGGCCTAGACGACGATGAAGAAGATGTAAACATTCATGGTGTGGATTCTTGTTCCCAGGCACGCTTGCTGTCGCTGCCGTTTCAGGGCAATCTAATACATACACACCATTTTTCAAATTAGCAGTAGCCCTCACCTTCCCACCTTTGTTAATGCTGCAAGACTCATTTGCAAACACTATTTCAAACTGAGCTCTGTCCAACGCCAGGACACTGAGCAAATTATTCTCAAGGGAGGGGACACAGAGGACGTTCTGAAAAGTATGGTTTAGACAGGAAATAGTTAACTCTCCACAGCAAGATACAGTAGCCACGTGACCATCAGCGAGGGTCACATGTGGTAGTTGTGCTTTTCGTTGATTCTGGAGCATATCTGGAGTCTTACAGAAAATTTGACTCGCCCCACTATCTAATACCTGGTCATGTGTTAAATCAGTACCTGTCAACACAAGCGAGGCATTAGAATGTTTAGACAACACGTCCTGCTGTCCACTGACGGGTTTCTTCTTCTGTTGCAAGGGACAGGTTTTTCTTAAATGGGACACAGACCCACATAGGAAGCATTTTTTCACACGCAGAGCTCTTGCCAGCTCACATTTCACGCTGAGTTGCTCTCTCTGCCTGCAGCCGGCCCCTTTGCATTCCATAGGCTGGGCATGCTGCCAGGAAACAGATAAGTGCTTGGTGTAGATTTTAGCCTCGTACTCCAGCGCACATCCGACAATCATTTGCAGATTTAATTGTTCAACAGGTAAACCTTCCAGGGAGGTGACTAAAGTGTCAAAGTTTTCATTTAATGAACTTAATAAACAATAACACCTGTCTCCTGTCCTCCTTGTTCACTGCTGCATGCTCACTCTCGGTCTGGCTCACCGGTGTTGTCCAGATAGCAGTGCTGGCTGTCAGACTCACCAGTCCCCGACAGGCACGAATCCCCACTGGGCTGGTAGGCTCACCGTTGCTCTGGACGGTCCTCCTGCGAGGCTGGGCCCATAACCCTGACGCGCAGACTGCATACGCAAGGTGTAGCCACCTTGAGCCACTAGGATTGTGCAGCAACTCCAGCACTTTAGCAAAGTAACTGCTATATAGCACCACACAGAGTCAGAGCTGTGGAAAACTATATACAGTGTTTATTCACAAGATACACCAACAAACCGCTCCGCCAGACACACACTTTGAGAGAAGAAGAACTGTACAGTACAAGACATTTACATTTATACATATGACAACCAATCAGCATCATGCTGAGTCATTGCCCACTGACCTCATACCTGGGCCGGTCTGAACAGGTCAGGACTTGTTCCAAGCAGCTTGCCAGCTGTCAGTTAGATCATGCTGATCTAGCTGCTGGATATTAACAATGAACACTCCCATTCCCCAACAGCCTCTCCCTAGGAAAACTGTGACCCAGTTGTGTGGTGCCAGCCACTGGGTGAGGCCCTTGCATAGTAAGTATAATAATTCCACAAGCACACTGCACCAAAAGGATTGAGTTTATTGGAACAAAAGCAGGGCATTTCCTAGCCTCTGGTTAAGCAGAAACAGAACAGCCAACAACCAGAAGAAAGTGAAACCAAACTACAGGACAGGCTTTTTGGCCCTTAAGGATCAAGGGAAAATAACTAAACAGTTCAAGGGAATATCACCAAATTCACAACTTGCCACAATATAACAGTAAAGAACCCTCAAGGACTTGTGAGGGGTCAACTGATGTTCCTCTATCCCCCTCCCAATGCTATTTTCTCTTTCCCTCCTTCTGACGACCCCCATATACTCTCCCATTCCCCTGCCTTGCTCTCCTCAACCTATCACCAATCTACCTTTTCTCTGCCTTCCATTTTCAGCTATACTTATTATTTATTTATTTCATTCATATCCCATCTTTCACCACAGTAGGGACCAAAGTAGTTTACATTATTCTCCTCTCCTTCTCTTTATCCACACAATAACCCAGTGAGGTAGGTCAGACTGAAAATATGTGACTGGTCCAAAATCACCCAGTGAGCTTCTACAGCAAGATGGGGATTTGAACCTGGGTCTCCCAAACCCTACTCTGAAGCTTTAACTGCTATACCATACTGGCTTTCGTACTGGCTGCCGTTGAACATTAGCAAGCAGCCAGGCCTAATTAAGTTGTGCAAGTCAGGTGGTATCAAGTCATCCAGAGAATGTTGCCAGGCCTAGGGTGGGACTGGGTGATCTCTCAGAATTACTGCTGAACTCCAGATAACACAGAAGTGTCCCCCTGGAGAAAATGGCTGCTTTGGAGGGTGTACTGTATGGTAAAAGAAGAAGAGGAGGATATTGGATTGATACCCTGCCCTTCACTCAGTCTCAGAGTGGCATACAAACTCCTTTCCATTCCCCTCCCCACAACAGACACCTTGTGAGATAGGTGGGGCAGAGAGAGTTGTTTCAAGAACAGCTCTGACAACAGCTACAAGTGGAGGAGTGGAGAATCAAATCTTGTTATCCCAGATTAGAGTCCGTGCACTTAACCACTACACCAAACTGGCTCCAGCTGGCATGTCTCCCCTCCCCAAATTCATTCTCTTTGGACTCCATCACAAAATCTCCAGGAGTTTCCCAACCTGGAGCTGGCCACCCTAGCCATGTCTGGCCACAATGAGTCCTCCCTCAAAGGCCAAAATAGGCCTGGAAAGGACACTGCCCCCTCCCCCTGCATTTTACTGACAAAACCAAGCCTAGAATCTGTGGCTGCTTAGCAACAGCTACTGAGGGAATCCATTGCTTAAAACTACAAGCACTCCTTTTATCATTTTGTGGTTTTTAATGCCCCAATTCTTTTTAGATTTTACATTTTTCTGCAAACCTAGGGCATTTTGCATTTTAATAGAAATATCTGTCTTGCCTGTTCACAGCTCCAGTCACCAGATTTAAGTATCCTCAGGTTTAGCCAACTTGGCTATTTGCATATAGATTTTGAAGTTCATGGGGATCCAGACTCAGAAGACAGGATTTGAGACTGTTAGATGAAAAACATGCAATAAATCTAGACTTTTCTAATATGAATGATAGCCCCACCTTCATATCCTTAAAAGTCTCTTATAATTATATTTAAGGCCCAGTCCTATGCAATTACTTGCCAATAAATGCTTTTTGAACTTGGTAGAACCTGCTTCTGAAGGTCAGACTTCAAGTCTCTTCATGAGTTTGTTCATTCTACTTTTTTGATTATCATATATTCTAATATTCCTCTTCATAATATTGTCAACTGTGTCTCTACTGATACATCATCTCAGCTTTTTCTCCAAGAATGCCATAAATACCTAGATCTCCCAAAACAAGGCTTGGATCCACTACAGTGTTTGTCCAGATGGAAGGATTTTCACCCATGAATCATGACTTTCTCACTGCTGTTCTCCTGCTGCAACCCCAAATGTCCCTCATGTCTGGGGTCATTTCAGGGGCTATTTTGGGTTGCATTGGAAGGGGGAGATAAGTGATGCTCTATAGGTGGAAATAATTATGGTGGATCCAGACCACCATGGACAACCGATCTGTTTCGGCTTTCTTTGATTCTTTTAAGTCTCCTCCTTCTGGGCTTTATTTTTGTCCTCTTTTAGCTTTATTTTCCAATAACCTAAATGCATTACCTCTCTCTTTCTCCATTTATACAACTCTCATTCTTTCTCTTTCCCCAATGATTAAATGGAAGCTTTTCAGACAGAAGAGCCATCTCTTATCTTGGTTCTGAAAAAAAGTTGAATAAATAATTATGGCATTTTCTTATGAACATGTAGAAGCCCTTGTCTTAAAAGTACTACCTAGTCCAGTACTTAAGAACATCTTTCCAAGCCCTGTTATCTGAACCTCTTTAAACAGGTCTCTAGAAAGGCAGCATATAAACCACAGAACAGCACCATTTAGAGAGACCCTGCCTTGGGTGACAGAATAGCAATCACAATAAAATGGGCAAATATTCTCAGAAAAGAGAAAGCTAGCTCTGGGAAGGCACAAAGCAAAGTTGCCAACCTATGGCTTTCCCTTTAACAGTAGTTTGAGCTGCAGCAATTAGTGGATGATAAAGGTTATCTTACAGATGAATTAATATGCCATTTTATAGGTTTGGTCATTTGTTTCCATACATTGTCATTTTCATTTCACCCGTGGGATTGGTGATTTGTTCCTTTTACACAGCTTTTAGTGCAATTTATATTATTTAACCCCACCATACATGCAATTTATATGTACATATTATATGATTTGCAGTGCAGTAAATGGGCTTAGAAGAGTGAAACTCTTGCTTAAGATCGCACTGTTATTGACAAATACATTGGGGGAGGATACATTTTGTGGTGAAAAACTGCAAGGAAACTGAAAACAGAGCAAAAATAAAGCATCATGATTCACAGGAGGGTGAAGCAAAATAGAAATGGAGATTGTGGAGTTGAAACATCAGGGCTACAAAATTCAATAATAATCCTAGTTTATGGCTGAGTTCAGACTGGCAGTTTGCTTTGGTAGCCAGTCGTGGCAAAAAAGCCCCGGAATAAACTGTACTGGGTTTTCCCATTCACACAGCCTGGGCTGCCACCAGAAGATACGGGGCAGAGCCGGGCAGGAGCATTCAGACTGCTGCCCCGGAGGTGTGCTGTATTCGGCATTTCTCCATTATTTCAGCTGTGGGTGTATGTGCGCATGAAGGTGAGGTGAAGTGCAACAGCATGGGTTGGCTATGGGTGGGGGACGCCAGGCAGATGTGCCTGTGTGAACGCCCAATTTACTCCAGGATTGAATCGTCGCTGGCCCGGGTCCCTACCGGGGCAAATTGCCAGTCTGAACTCAGCCTATATTTGTGCAATGAAAAATGTCACCTACTAATTCAGCATGTCAAAATCTGTTAAAAGTACAGGAGTAGGCAAGGTGAATTTGAGTAAGTGGTGACCTTAGTACAAAGGTTCGTGACCTTCCCTTCTCAATGAAGGAAGTTAAAATGAATTTCATTGTCCTCACTTGTAAATTGAAGGTCACGTGCCATTCTCATGCCTGCCTTTGGCTCAATTAATTTTATTTGTTATACAAAGGGAATTGTGAAATTATTTGTGATTATTTTCTGAAATACAAAACCATCATAGTGACGGGGGATAATTTAGAAGGTCTTCCATAGATAGGCTTTGTGACAGCTAGAGGCAAATTAGCAGAAGAGAAGAAACTGAATGCCTCCCAATAAACCCCAAACATAATTTAATATTATAACCAGAGGACTGAAATAAGCTTCTGAAGTAAATAAAGGGAGACTGAATACCTCCAGCACTGTAAATCAGATAGCTTTTTAGACAGCAAAGGAACTGTATTTGTCTTTCCTGAGGAATTTACCTGCCATTTTATGCACTGAAGTAGGGGCTTATTCTGACATATCCTTAAAGGAATTTCTCATGGTTTAGCCACAAAACATCTCAGTTCTGTTTTTGTTGCGGTTACTAAATGAATATATGTGTTCTATGACTCTGAAGGAGATAAATCAATTCAATTGGATATTAATTATTATTTACCATAGAATTAAATTATATAGTAGAAATCAACCTTGGAACAATTATGAGGAGATCCATGTAATGGCAATGTAAGTGAATAAATCTGCCCAGTGAACTGCTTGTATAAAGTTATCACTAGAATACATAATTATTAAGACACAGAATAAATTGTGTTTATGGATTAGCCTTCATTCCAAATCCACTTTTTAGCTACATGCATCATTAATTATACTCTCATTTTCATGATTTTCCCAGTTCTTTAATTCAGGCATTAATCCAATAAGAACTCACTGTGATAGATGTAACAGTACTTAGAAAGGTTTATCCTAAATATTTGAGAAACACTGGACGAAGAGTAAACTCAGGAAACCACTTTCTTTCCTATTGAATATTTTTTTTTGGTTCCCACCTTCCCCCCACTGCCTGTGGTTCAAAGACTAGAGGATGCTACAGTCACATCATCACTAGGAATGGCATGAGTTTCTCAACTGACCTGTTCAGCAGACAAATTTAAACTTGTTTAAATTCACAATAAGATCATAAGCCTACCTATGATATTTTTGGATTGTATCTTCCATCATCTGTGAATTGTCTTCTGACCCAAATCTACCCCTCAACAACAACAAAAAAAGCTGAGGAGAAGAAGCCAAGTCCACTTCTTCTCCATGCCACGTCTCAGCAAAATATCTCTGCAGTGAAGTTACAAAAGATTGTGTGGGACAGAGGCACTACTTTTGAGCTCTGCATTGCAAATGGGAGCACTCACACCCCCCCCCAAGGAAGGAAAGATGCACATGGTTTTAATCTCTGCATTGTCAAAGGGAGAGATCATTTCTCTTCCTCCACCCTTAGCTCTCCTCTCCCCAGGTTAGATGAGGTCAGAAGCAACGTTTCTGAATTCCCCATTGCATAAATGGGGAGAGCAAAATTTCTCCATCAAGTGATGAGAAGCCAATGCCAGTTGATCCTTCATCAGCAGGTTCAGCTTTTGATGCATGCATGTAGCCTGCTCCTGTGGATACACATGAACAAGTTGTGAGCAGCCTGTTGATTAATTGGCTACCTGATCATCATTGATGAGAAGAAAGTGAGCTGTCCTGGTATGCGTTTGAGCATCCCTAATCACCATAGTCTGGAAAAATCTAACCAGTCCAGATCTGGTGAATGAAAAGCCATTTCTCTAAACACTTACCATTTAGTAAGGGCCAAAGCCCAGGTGAAAGAAAAATCTATACATCTGAATGAGTTCTAAATTGTATTTATTTATTTAAAACATTTATTAGCTGCCTTTATACCTTGCGGAACTCACAGCACTTAAAAGAAAAAGTAGATTACAATGTAAATAAGATGGTTATATAAAGCACATAAAAGACCACAATTAAAGTATCATTTAGGACTGCCAATTTTTTTATAAAAACCATTCAATTAAAATTCTATGACATCTTTCCAGCTGAGTGTCCATTAATCACAAAAAAAATAAAAATTGTATTTTAATCTTTAAAATCTGCATTAATAAATATATTTGTATCCAGAAAATTTGTTTTTGCTTTCTTGCATGTCCACCATATATGATAACATTTTCTTTTTGTTGTTCACATTTACAACATTAACTTGTAGTACTTTCATACATTTTGTCCAGTTTTTCCAGAGACATATACCAGTGATACATTAAACTCTAAAAGTTCTCTTTAAGGCTAGAACTTAATGTAAATTTCAACCCTTTTAACCACATATTTTTCCATTTTTCCATTCATATGTCATATCCAAAATTTTTAGTCCATTTTATATTCCACTTGTTCTTCTTCTGTCTCAAATTTCAACAAGAGTTTCTACATTTTGGCAATAACATGTTCATAATTTATACATAACTCTGTTTCATATTCAGTCTTAGATTGCTCAAAATAATAAAGCCTTTTATCTACTTTAAACCTTTCTAGGATTTGTAAATAAGAACACCACTTGCAAGTATTTCCTTCTGTTATCAGATCTTCTCTTGATTTTATTTTATATTCATCTTGTGAAAATTCTAACATATCACAGTATGTTAACCACTCAGGAAAACTTGGCATTTTTCTTCTGTAATGAGCTTCTTCTGATAACCACATAGGTATTTTTGGACAGATCCTAGGTTTATATTTCTTCCATATTCTCAGAATGGCATATCTAACAGAGTGGTTGTTAAATTCTAAATTAACCTTAGCTTTGCATACCATAGGTACCTATGACACCCACATCTCAAATCATGTCCTACTAACTCCAATAATCTTCTATTATTTTAGCAAGATCCATTATTTCCTTACACTAAACAACAAGTGGCAAAATATAATTTCAAATCACATAAACCCAATCCTCATCTTTCCTTTGCATCCTATACTATCTTATATTTAACTTGTAGTATTTTCCCTTGCCATACAAATCTAGATATATCTTTCTGCCATTGTTTAAATGGCACTTCCATTGCTAAAACAGGAATTGTCTGAAATAGAAATAACATTCTAGGTAATGAGGTTGCAAAATCAATTTATACATGTATAAATGATGTTCCTTTTGGTCTTTTGGGGTTTCTGTGTGGCACTGTAGCATGCTTGCACTGCCACAGTGCCACTTGTTCTGGAGTGTACCACTTGTTCTCATGGCAAACAAGCACCTCCCAAGACAGTTCACTTTCCCTGAGATTCTCTGGGAGAGTCTGACTGCTGGTGCTGCCTGCTTGCCTGCCTTAAGTGCTGCTGGCTGGGTTTCCCCATTGGAAACAATGGAGGTAATGGGGGTAACCTGTTTGGGTGCCCATAGAATTAGGCCCATTGGTCCAATTGCTTTGAGACACAGGGGAGAGGCTCCTGAAGCTACTCTGAAAGTTTGGAGCCTCTCCCTGAAACCCCCTCCCTCCCAGAGCTACTAAAAGCACTGTGGGAAAAAGTAACTTTTTCCCACCATAGAGAACAATGGAGGGAATGGGGGCAACCTATTTGGGGGTCCATAGAATTGGACCCCCTCATACAGTGTTCTTGAAACTTGGTGGGTATCTTGGGGAGAGGCTCCATCAGCTACCCTGTGAGTTTGGAACCTCTCCCTCAAATCCCTTCCCCTCCAGCCCCCAGAATATACCCTATGTTTTCATCATTGACTTCAATGGCTCATAGGATATAATGGAGCTGAAATTGACATTTGGCTGGGGGTGGGGCTTGGCTCCTGAGTTGCCGGAGCTGCAATCCGGTGTGCTCCCCCCAAAAAAGACCCCTGAATTCTGAATATGACCTGAAGATCATATCAATTTTGCTTTGTAAAGTGTCCATTTTCTCATCTGCAATCGGGCCCAAAGCATCACACATGACCTTCTTCAGATCCTCTCCCTTCTCTTCCAGGATGCCTTGAAATCTTAGGACATAGCTTGCTCTTTTCATTTGTAACTGTGATAAATGGGATTCTTGGTTTGTCTCTTTCTCTCCATCATCTGCAGTTGTTTTTGAGGCTTCTTGGTATTGGCACCCACCTCTTTAAGTTCTTGCTCTGTTTTCTGTTTTTTTTAACTGTCTCATTTAATTGGGTTTGCTGTGCATCGAACTTATGGTGCAATGCTGTAACTTGTTCCAGCAGAGGTCTCAATGCTTCAGTCAGCATCCTTTGAAGCTCTGTAGTTGAGTCCTGTCTAGGGACAGAACTCACTGGGCTGGCATTTTCGGCCGGCAGCTTAGGTTTCATTTGATTATCCTTCTCGTCCCTCCATGGAGGCACCATGTTGATAAATTGTTTACTTTTATAAAAGTTATCACAGTCTCTAGAACTCTTTGCAAAGCCTGGTAAGTTCTTACAAGTTCTTTATTTTAGTCCATCTTGCTTCTATAGCCCACCCCCACCCTTAAGTCCATGGTTAAAAATCCATTTGTTTTCTTCTTATCGGGGGAGAGTTCCCTCCCCCTTGCTTTTAGACTCACATTTCAATGATAAAGATGCTTTCACCCACTTTTAGCTGTACACTCGGCCACCAAATGCTTGCCCCAGTGTGTGATCTTAGTTCCTTGCAGATGCTCCACAATGGGACCTTTGGGGCATGGAAGAGCCCCCCTTCACCTGCTAGTCACTGGAGGAAGAGCTCTCCTAGCACCCCATGGCTGTGAGCCCAACACAAGGGCTCTGGGGGTGATGTGGACAATCATAACCCCTCCCAGGTGCAGGCGCTGGCACACAGCTGGCTACCAAGAGATTGGGGAGCCATGGCCGCCATAGCAGATGCCAAAACCAGAAGCCCTGTTGCTGTAGAATCTTAATTTGTTGAGAGATATTTATATTTCCTAGGGAATTTTTTAATTCTTTTTCATTTCTTTTTCTATTATCCAAGATATTTTTTGTTTTCTCTTGTCTCTTCCTCTTGAGTTGTGCATTATATTGTATTAGGTAACCTCTAATAAAGGCTTTACTTGCATTTCAAACCATTCTTTAAGTTAATTAAAAAACTCTTTTAGTCTCTTTTTGCAATCTTTGAAAACTGCTTCATTTTGCAATAGTGCTTCATTTAATCTCAATCGAAAAGTGTTGGATTTTCTTTTATAAACCATAGTCACAGGGTAATGACCTGAAAGGTCTTTTGCAGAATCTCCACTTTAGAGCTATTGGTAGCTAAATCTCTTGATGACAAAACCATGTTTATTCTTGGAAAGGATCTATGTCTTTTGGGGAAAAAAATGTATATTGTCTTGAACTACCATTCTTCTGTCTCCATAAATCAACCAACCCAAATTGTCCACCAAATCAAAGAAAATTGTAATGTTTCTCCGCTTCTTCAGAGATGTAAGTCCACCATGATTCCTCACCAGAGCCCCTCTTAGGGACCCAACTTGAGTTACATCTAGTGATAATTATTATAATGAAAGGTACCTACTGGGTTTAAACTTACATTCCTCATAAGAAATGCATTAGTCTTCTTTACATAGTGTGAAATCTGCCTCCACATGAAGTCTCAAGAGGAAATGTATGACACAGCAGAAGTTTTGTCTGAAATGTAGTTTAAGTTGTATTTATATATTGCATATTCTTCTGCCTATACATTTGCACCCAGCACATTTGAGAGTTATGGTAATTCCTAAGAGTTAAGGTAAAATAACTTTTCCTTAAAAAAAATCTTATTAACACTGATTCTTTGTATGGTATGATCCACAAGTGAAGTTTTATTTTGTCATCTGCAAAAGATTAAATTTGTGAAATCCTGATTACATATGTAGAATGATTCATTTCTCAGGAAGGAAAACAGAGAAGGCCCTCCACACACGGAGCCATTTGTGTCTAAAATAACTGAGGGATCATGGGTTACTCATTGATTATACCCATGTCAACAGTTAGTTTTTCTGAAAGGCCACTTTCAGAAGGAAATGTGAAAAGGCATGGGCCAAGGCCCATAGGTCTCTTGTTTGAATATCTCATGCCTTGCTGTCACGATCTGTGCAGGACAGAGACAGGGCCTAGATGCCTAAGCTCTAGGAGGGCCCAGGAGAGGCCTGTGTGGTAGTAGAAAGCAAGCTGCCTACAATTCCCACAATGCCTAGAGCCAGCTGCAACCAATAGGGATACTAGAAGTCTCTGAGGTGATGTGTTCTTATACTTCGTTTCAGTTTAACTGATGTTCTTTTTCTTTGCAGTCTGAGGAGACTGGTCTGGGACAAAGTTCCCGCACTTGGGAGAGTAAGTTAAGCCTGGTCTATAGAGGGCTGTGAGGAAATGGTTCTTTGGCTCTTCTGCAGACTTGTCTCACAGAGGGGACAGTCTGATTTGAGGGAAAAGACCTCTCCCTTGGCTTAGTGTGAATACAGGCAAGAGGCCTGTAGGCCTGAAGAAGTAACAGTTAAAGCGAAGTAGTTTGTCGCATTAGCTTTGATTATTTTTCCTTTAAGCACTGTTATACCTTTTTGAAGCACCTTGTCTTGTTTTCAGTGCCCAATTACTGAATAAATAAACCATTTGTTTAAAAGTTCTCTGCCTGGTCATCACGCCTAAGGTTCTCAGCTTGAAAAGGGGCATTTTGGATGGGCTTGAGAGGGTAGCCTGGGCCTTCTCAAGGGACCATAAGTCCAGGGTGGTGGCAGCAGAAGGCGGTGACCCACTGGGGTTATGACAGTTGCCTTGCTTCATCCTACAACAGTTCTCCTGATTTCATATTAGCTAATATCTGACCAACCAAACCAAGGGAATAAGTCTTCCTTGTTAGAGGATACTGCCACATATCCAGACAGGGTTTCAAATAAATGAGTGGAAAATAATTAGTTTCACATAATAAACAAATCTGAGTTTCTGAGTTTTACTATTGTTTTAAGTTTGTTATTATATATGAAATCCGAATGATCAGAGGCTTTCACTTACAAGCCACACATTACTTAAATGTTATTTATTTCCTTTACTTTATATATAGCCTGCCTTTCTTATTCGGCCGGGTGGGCAGGATACAAATTAAATAAATCAAATCATTGAGACTCAGTCTAGATACAACTTGTGTGTGTGCATATATGTATATACTTGTGTGTGTATGTATATATGGAGACTCATTTCTTACTATAGGGAGAACAGTTTCCTTTAAAAATGCAGAAATGTTCATATTCTAAAATCAAATCAATTTTAATTAAATGGAAACTGCTATGCCACAAGGAAACTACTGATTTTTGGTTTTTTAAAACTGAGATGGAAAAATAATAGTGCTGCAGTGAGGAAGTGCATCACTTTTCCACTCAGGCTTCAACTTTGCCATGCTTCTACTTCATCTCCCATATAAAAAGGAGGCATTTAATCCATCTATAATACAACCAAGCTTAATTAACTACTACTCAGATTATAGTTGATGGTATATCTTAAATTATCACAGAGATCAATTATTTCCTCTTGTCTTTAACCAGGAAACAGTATATGACTGATTTATACAGTATTTTTGTACTATATTGTACAGTTTGTCAAGTCAATTATTAATTAGCATTTGGTGAGGAGTTTCCCAGAAGTTACAGCAGCATCTCAGAAACTGCACATTTATAAAATGCCTAAATAACAATCAGGAAAGCCCAGATCAGATTATGTTGACATCCTTGGCAAGGTGAAAATTTTAGACACATATGCTTTCACACTGGCTACTTCTTTTATGCTAAATAGTGAAAAAAGGTCCAACAAAACATATTTAATTTAATCACATCAAGGGTGTAAACATGTTCTATTCCCATGTAATGACTATAACATGTAAGTAGTGTGTAGAATAACACTTTATCTTGTGCATACTTGCAAATAAAATACATTATTCAGTGGGAATTAACTTCTGAGTAAACATGCGTCAGATCATTCTGCAAAAGCTCATATGTAAAACATGAACACATTATCTTTTACTTGTGAAATGTTTGCCAGATTGCACCCTTTTATACATGACTAATTAATCCAGAATCACTGTTACCTCTACATCACTTAAATTAGTTTGACTTGGAACTGGAATAAGTATCATCACTTGGTAGTTACAATTGTCAACGTTCTTGTAATTCCCACTATATTCCCATAACAATAACAAAATTGTAATTTTTAATGAAATACCTAACCATACTCATGTCACCCAACAGGAACCCCTTCATACCTCATTCACAATGAGGCCTGGTGTACAGGCACCCCAAGATACCCTAGGTCTAGATGTCACCGGTACAAGAATAAAATCCATCAGGGAATTCCTCCCAGTCCCAGCTACTGCCAAAAGGGAGTAGTGTAGCTGCTTGAATGCAATGGAATAAAAGCAATCAGTGTCCCTTTGATTTGTCCTCCAGAGCTTTCTCACAACCTTAAGCAGTAGCTCAAGTTTGCAGGACAATAACCTGAGGTCCCAGTGCCTCCTTCACAATGGAATGTTCTCAGTTAATTGGGTCACAAGCCAAGGGAAGGTTGTCAAGCCATTGCTCACTCATTGCTGAACCAGCCCTAGCTGGGCTGCTTCTCTGATAAGTCACTCATCCAAACTAAATCATTCTGCTGTTCTCTTGCCTAGCATGTCCATAGTTGAACTTCCACTTCCCCATAGGTATACATCCTCCTCCCCTCATCCCAAATTCAAACCTACCAATACAAGACCCTGCACTCAGGAATGAATCCTGCTGCAAATCTAACTCTGCACAGAATATGGCCAGTAACAGAACTCCCTCAACCAAGCCCCCAACTAAACACATAAAAAGGATATCTCTTTTTTTTTTTTGTAAAACTCTCTTAAAAAAGAGAGAATTTTATTCTTTTTATAAGAAACAGGAAGGGTAGACAGATGGAGAAAGAAAAAGATGGAGTGAAATTTTTCCTGTTAGTGAGGGTTAATTTAGGTTAATAACCAATACCAATTTTGGCATCTATCATGGTTAGAAGATCTTCTTTTTAACTATTGCAAAGTCCAAAGTCACTCTGTTAATGCAGTTAGTAAAGTCCATTGGGGTTAGTAATTAAACAGCTCCTTCCAGATGTTACACGAACAGTCCTCAAAGTATCTTCTTTTTAAATCTCTTCCAATTATGGATTGAGTCCATTTTAACTTTGAAGTCTTCCGTTCCATCACCACTTTCCCCTGGGCTGCTGTCTTCTTCACTTGTCCCAGTTTTGAATACTGCATCTTCCTCCCTGCTGGCGTGTCTCTTCAGAAGTTTCTGTATTTTGAAGATGAAATCCTTCTTCTTTCTTTTCTCTTTTTCCTTAAACTTCTGGCCTTCAAGCTTCCAGGGCTCCATAAACTCTTCAGATGAAATTAGATCTCCAGTTTGTCGCTTGCTATGCTCAACATCCCCTTCTACTGGCAGAATATTCTCTTTTATAAAAGTGGAATAGGCTTTGGGAGCCTCATCCACCTCTTCTTTTAATTTTATCGCTTCACTGCCAGTTAGGGGTGCCAAGACATTTGTCAAGGTAAATCCGAGATCTTCTTTCTCTTCTTCTTTAACGCCCTGGAAACCTAGAATCAGATTCGATTTCTGTTCGATCTCCATCATCTTTCTAGTTGTTTCCGATATCTGTTTCTGTCGACTGATGAGAACACTATCCATTTTAAACAGAGTTTCGTTGATTTTCTGCAATTGTTCCAGCAGGGGGCACAGCATCTCCTTTTCCTGTTGATTGACAGCAAGCTCTTGGGGGGGCTGTCTGGACCGGAAGTCCCTCCTCTCTTCTCTTCCGGTGTCTGCAGGACTTTTTCCATTATCGACATTTTGTTTTTTTGTTTACTTTTAAAAGTTCGTGCCGCATCCCCCAGGAAGCTAAGATGATCGCAGTCTTCCATGCAACCCCAACGGTACTTTCACCAACACTTTTTTTCTCTCAGCCCCCTTCGCGCTCCCTTTGTAGATCTTGTTTCTCAAAGGGGGTGGGAACTTCTCCCTCCTCCCAACGCTTATACGCATGCAGGGGGCTCCGATTTACGCTTCAAAATAGATCTTCAACTCACGATTCGATGCTACTTCTTCTTTTTATTTTAAACCATAGCGTTGTCTTCACTCCTGGAAATCGGTGGCGCCGCTAAGTCCCATTACGGGCACGCCGCAGCGGGGCCGATTGGGGCGGGGAGAAAGCCTCAATTTCCTGGCTGTCTGCCGGCAAAGAGGCTACTCCCCAAGCGCCCCCGGTTCGGAGCCTTTGCCTAAGGCTCACTAGGGTCTTTCGCACATGCGAAGACCCCCCCTAACTGCGCGTGGGCTAACCGCCTCCGGGAGCGTCCCGAGAATCGGCCGCCATTCGCGACGCCGAAACCGAAACCTGATAAAAAGGATATCTCAAGCCCCGCTGCTTTTGTAGTTGGTTCTCCTCCAGGACCTTCTTCCAGCACCATCAACACAAAACCATTTCACCCTTATTACAGTCCAGACAGGCAGAGTTTGTTCTGTTTTCTCCTACCCTACCTTCCTAACCAGATTTAACTTTCTACTTCTTTCTTCCTACTTCCTGTCTCTTAGTTTTCCCATTCTCAACTGGTCTGCTCTATCACCAACTGGTATTTCCTATAGCTTCATCCTGTGGTCAGGGAACCCCTTTCCTTTTATCCAAATCTCTTTCCCCCTTTATCCCACCACATTTTTTTTTCCATTTAGGGCAACCCTTTCCCTCACACCTTCTTTGGGGTTGGTTTACTCCAGACTGAAGGCCAGATACCGAAGCTGAAGCTCAAATACTTTGGCCACCAGATGAGAAGAGAGCACTCACTGGAGAAGACACTGATGCTGGAAAAGATTGAAGGTAAAAGAAGAAGGGGACAGCAAAGGATGAGATGGTTAAATGATGTTATTAATGCAATGAACATGAAATTAAGCAAACTCGGGAGAACAATGGAAGACAGGAGGGCATAGTGTGATGTGGTCCATGGGGTTATGAACAGTCGGATTCGACTGTGTGACTGAACAACAACAACAACAACAACACATATGTGAGGAATACACTTAGGATTTACAGTAACTTTAATTAAGTATTCAGCTTAAATTGTGCAAATGTGGATGGTTTTATTGGATTGCTATACAAAATTGCTGTGGTATTAACTGCAACTTCTTGCTGTCTTGTGTTTATTATTTATACTTCTCCCCTCTCTTTTCCATATCTTGGATAGGGCAATAAAGTGCCTTGCTGGTTAAGTGTTTGTCTCCTTTCTGTCCTTTTCTTCTCTCTTTTTTATTTTGTATTTTTTGCATGTTACAATCAAACACATCCCTGTTCGCATACATCTTGTATACTCTACCCTCCCTCCTCCCACCTCCAGTTTATAGCTGTTTCTATGTCTTCAGCAGTAGTCCTTTTCATAAATCCTCCTTCTGTCCTTCTTGCTTCCTCTGTTTTCTCTCGTCCTTCATGCTTTTCTTCTTTCTTTTTCTCTTTAATTTCATGGCCGAAGGTTATTCCTGTCCTATGATCAGAGATGGGAAGTTTTAGTATATCTCGGATGGTTATTTTTCTCACATATTATTTCATCTGTGCTTTCTTATTTTCTGCCCCCCCTTTAACTACTTAACCTTTCTAGCCAGGGGCACAAACTTAAGAGCTTCCACTGAACATCTGATCTTTGCCCTTCCATGACCCATTTCAAGTACAAATGCCACTTTTTCTTAATCTTCCCTATTTTTGCTTCCCATTGTTCTTCTTGGTTAAGAATGGTTATTATGTCCGATTGAATGTATTCAAATAGATAATTCTGCCAATTTGCTACTGTCCATTTAGTTTTGTCTTTCCATCCAAATGCTATTACGGCTTTTCCCGCTAACACCATTGCTTTAAATAAGTCCTGTCCTCCTTTTCCAATACCTTGGTTACCTAAATTGCTGCTTAGCATCAATTTCAAATCTATCTTTGGCCTTATTGTAAAGAACTTATAAAGCTGCTCTATAGCTTTCTCCCCAAAACTCTGGACTTCTCTGTACCACCCTCTTCCGCTTCTGCAGTGCCAACAGTTTGAGCTTAGTTATGGGAACATATTAGCTAGTGTGGCCGGGGTCCTGTACCATTTAGTATAATATTTCAATTCCAATTCTCTAAATTTATGTACTTTTATCTCCTGGATACCTTCTATAATTCTATTAACTGTTTGATCCGCTAAGCGAGTTTCTGCACTCCATTTCCCCTGAATAAGGGTTCTTATTTGATCCTTGTCAATCACCATTTTCCCATATATTCTGCCTACTAGTCCTCTTTTTGTATTTGTCATTGATCTTAACTCCTCTATTGGCTCTCCTATCGTCAAAGTTTTGTTTTTGATCATCTTTTTAAGCCTATTATATAAACCTGTAATCTTCAACCAATGTTTCCCTCCTATTTCCTCATGTAATATTGGTAATGGTTTAATTATCTGCCCACGCATTATATCTCGTAGCCTAGTATACCCTTTCTGTTTAAGTAATGACCACTATTTCACATCCTCGTCCTCTTCATCTAGAACCTCTAGCAGAGCGTACCTCGATATCCCTTTTGACCATTTTGTTTGCCATTTCCTCCAAATCATTAATGCAGTTCTTCTCGGTCCCCTTTCTAGTTTTTCATATTTGAATTCATCTCCCGTAAATACCCCAAATCTTCCCACCCCTTTATTTGCTTCATTCTCGACTCTGATCCATTTTTGTTCCCTTTCCTCCCCTGTTTCCATTAATCCTTTTATCTGAAATGCCTCATAATAATTACCTAATTCTGGGAGTCCCCATCCCATATCTGAAACCTTGGCATAAATAAAGTGCCAGGAGACCCTAGTTTTTTTACTACCCAAAACCCACTCTTTTATTTTCGCATTGCGACTGTTAATTTTTTGTCTATGTATCTCTAAAGGGATCGTTTGATACAGATATAATAGTTTTGAAACCCAAAACATTTTCACCGTATTGATCTTGACTGTTATGCTTAACATCTTCCTTCCCCATCTCTTCATTTCTTTCAGTATTGCGTTCCATACTCGATTGTAATTCTTCTCTACCATCTTATTAATATTTTTAACTATATCTAGACCTAGATACCTGAATTTCTTAACACCTACGCCTATTCCTGTCTACTTATTTATTTCTCTTCTTTCCTCCATTTTTACATTGATATACATTATTTCTGATTTTGTCATATTAATTTTTAATCCTGAGCTTAATTCAAAGTCTTCCAATATGACTTTTATTTCCTTGATCCCTTCTTTCGGGTTAGATAAGACTATGATCATATCATCTGCAAACAGGTTTAGTCTAACTTCTTCCTTACCTAGATGGCATCCCTCTATTCTTCAGAATTCCTAATATGTTGGGCCAGTTATTCTATAGCCATAATGAAGAGGGATGGGGAAAGCGGGCATCCTTGCCTAACCCCTCTCTGAATTGAGAATTGTGAAGTATGCTCCCCATTAATTCTAACTACCGCTGTTCCTCCTCTATATATCTCTTGTATTGTCTGTATAATTGGTTGACCGATCCCATATTTAGCCATAACTGTCCATAAAAATTGATGTGAAAGTGTGTCGAAAGCTTTATAAACATCTAATTTCAACAATGCTAGTTTCCTGGATTTATTGTGGCACAAGACATTAATTAAATTCCTTATTGGTTGTGCAATATTCCTGCCTTCTACAAACCCATATTGATCTTCTTTTATTATTTTTGGAATAATATTCTTAAATCTGTTTGCCATTATTTTGGCAAAAATTTTATAATCTTGATTCAATAGACTGATTGGTCTGTATGAGCCCACTTCTTGGAGATCTTTCCTGGGTTTTGGAATTACTGTTATTTCTGCCTTCCTCCATGTGTCCGGGGCTTTTCCTCCTTCCAATATATTGTTGAACACTTCCTGTAGTTCTGGGGCCAGAACCTCTTTCATTTCCCTGTAAAATTCCGCTGAGAAGCCATCCAGCCCCGGGGACCTACCTGTCTTTAGACTGTCTATCACCTGCTCAATCTCCTTTCTCGTTATATTCTTTTCAAGATCCCTTCTTTCATTTTCTGTTAACCTTACCTCTATTTCCTCCTCGAACTCCTTTACTTTTTTCCCCTCATATAGTTTCTTATAAAAATTTTCAAATGCTCCCTTTATCTCTTCTGGGTTCTGCGTCACTTTTTTATCTACCCTAATACTCCTCACCCTTTGCCTCTCTTTTCTTTTTTTCAAATAGTTTGCTAATCTTTTAACCGACTTGAGTGTATTTCTCTGGTATTCATTTTTCACCATCACCTGCTTTTTCCATAATGCCCTGGAATTGAAAACATCTAACTTCTGCCGTAATTCCTTAATTAGCCTGTGTCTGTTGGGGCAGAATTTCTGTACTTGCTCACTTTGCAGCTTGCCCAACTCCTGTAGTCTCTCTTCTCTGTCAGCGTACCATTTTTTCTTTATCTCCTTCTCTTTCATGATACATTGCCCTCTAATTACCACTTTGGTCGCATCCCATAGTACATCTGTTTTCACTGTCCCCTTATTCTCTTGAAAGTACAGTTTTATTTGCTCCTTAATATGTTGTGTATTCTCTTCCTTGGCCATTATCAAATTGTTATATCTCCATGGTCTATTAATTTGTTTATGTGTTAGTATGATTTCAACACTTATTGGGGCGTGATAAGAGATCCATATTGGGTGGGTAGTTATTTTCTTTACTTCCCAGGTGCCTGCCCTATTAATGAATACATAGTCTAGACAAGAGGTTGTTTTATGTCTAGTTGAGAAGTATGTGGGTTTAGGCACTAGTCCGTGCGCTTCATGCGCTTCTATCAAATCCCATTGTTTCCAATTGATTATGTTGTCCTTGTTAAGATCCTTGTTTAGATCTCCCACTAATATCACCTCTCCTTCGCAGAAGTTACGTGCCTTCTTTAGTACTTTTAACAAAAAGGTTTTCTGTCCTGTATTTGGAGCATATATATTTATCAGTGTTGTCAATCTATTTTCAATCAGGCACTTAATCATTAAATATCTCCCTTCAACATCTCTTATTATGTTATTTTTATATTGTTTCTTTTATGGGACAATATTGCCACACCCCTTGCCTTTGCTGTTCCCCGTGCTTCTGCCAAGGTTGCCCAGTTAGGATCTCTGATAAGGGTTTTTTTTTATCTTTTTTTGCCTTGTGCATTTCCTGGAGCCATGCTATATCTATGTTCTGTTGTTTAAGAAATCTGGAAAGTTTGTACCTTTTTAAGTCTGAGCCCAAACCATTGATGTGCAGTGTCAGCATCTGTTGTATTTTACCCATATTCAAACCTGAATTTACTCTCCCTTCGTTCCCCTGGCCAGCTATTAAGTTTCTTGTTCCTTTCTATATTATCTACCCTCCCCTTCCCCCCTCCTCCCTCCCTTTGTGTAGAGCCCCCACTTGGGGATGACTGCTCATCCCTTCTCTACACGTCTGGAACAAGCGCGCCCTCCACTCCCCGAGTTATGCTAATAATCATTTTACATATTAGTTATATTTGTATACTTCCCTTAATATATTCTAGTCTTGAGACATCCTTGGCCTCTTCTCCTGGCGAGTAGATGACCCTTCTCCTAATTCCGCCTGGGCTTGATGAGATTCATCCATTGGTGTTGTCTCAGCATTCCTCGTCTCCACCCTCAGGGTTTCTAGTAATTCCCGTGCCTCTTCTGGGTTCCTTGCACAAAGCCTCTTCCCTCCTTGGTAAATGACCAATGACGCTGGGTAAACCCAGCTGAATTTAATGTTACTTTGGTGAAGCTTCTGTGCAAAGGGCTTCATCTGGCTCCTTTGGTAAAGGGTCTCCTTGCAGAAGTCTTCCTTCACAAAGACCCTTCTGCCTTTGAATGTCATGTCTTTATTTTTCTTGAGGGTTTTGAATATTCTCTGCTGCAATTTCTCTCTCACCAGCTTCATAATTACCGGACGTGGTTCTCCTCCCGTTCTTTTTATCTGCAGTCTATGGGCCCACTCATTGTCATCAGTTTGTATTTCCAGCCCTTGTACTGATAGCCATTGCACTAAAGTTTGTTCTAAATCAGCTGGTGACACTTCTTCTGAAATGCCAAATAGAATAATATTCCCTCTTCTGTTCCGGTCAGACAACTCTGTTTGTTGTTTTTTCAATAAATCTATTTCATTTCTATTTTCATTCGCCATAGTCTTAGCCTCAGAGGCGACTCCCATTGCTATTTTTTATCTCTGAGCCCAGGTTTTTCATTTCTGTTGCTACTTCACTCAGAGTGTTTTGTATTTTATTCTGGGAGTCATGTACTAAAGCTTGGAATTGCGCCAGCTGTTCTGATAAGTTCTTCATTGTGACTGCCATGTTATCTCGAGCTAGGCAAACCTCCCTTATCTTAAACGCTGAAGAAGTTTGTTTTCTCACCAAGTCCTTCTTGAACTGCTTCTTGTTGTTCTGGATGTCTCGTAAGTCAATTTCTGCAGCTCCCACTAGCAATTTACATTCTTTTAAAGCTCTTTAACTTTGTTTTCCTTGGAGAGCGGAGACCAGGCATCTAAATCGTTAGCGCATGCACATTGCTCTCCCTGTCCTTTTCTTCTCAAGAAATTATTATGCTAGACTTGGACCTGTGTATATAAAAGATTCAAATTGAACTTTCTTGCCTCTGGACTGTTTTTTAAAGACTTTTAAAGAGGGCAGGCACTCTCTATGTGACAGGCCTGACACAGGGATAGATTGGGGTAACACTAAAAAAAAAACAAAGATAATCTATTACTCCCACTCAAGTTGTGCCTCCTCCTCACACTATCTACCCTTTCTCTCTTTGTCTTCCCATCAGAGCATCTGCTGCTTCTCCCCTTTCCCTAATTCTTCCCTTCCCACTCAACTATCTTTTGTCAGTAGCCCCACCACATCTATCAATTTCCCTCAAGTTTCCCCCCCTTGAAGTTTATTTATTAGAATATATTCCTAACCATCTATTTAAAATACTCAAGACAATTTGCAATATTAAAATCCAAACCAAAAATATATAACATCCATTTAAAAAAATATCAGCACTGGGGGTAGGTTGAAAGCCCTTGTGGACTAAATAAAAAAACAGCTGATATTAGAAGGCTTTCAAAAGGGAATTTTCAACAGTGCATAGAGGAGTGAATTCCAAACAGCAGGGATGCCTGCAGGGAAAATCCTCACATGGCTTTCAACCAACTGGATTTTTTCCCCGGTAGGTATCCTGAAATGTGTTCCTTGGCTGCCCTCAGACTATGAGCTAGAATGTATGAGTGAAGGTGTTTAAGGGCATTTAGGCCTTATAATTAACAGTAGCAATTTATATCGAGATCAGAAGCCAACTGGCAACCACTGTAATAGGCAGCAGTGTATGATAATACACTGACTGTAGGTCGTCCCTGAAAATACACTGGTTGTTGCATCATGAACAAGATGAAACTTCAAAAGCAGGCTCAAAGGCCACAGGTCTGGTATGACTCATACTTTTAGTTTAGATTCAGATTGAATTTGACTCCATAGATTGCTTTCTGTGCACTCTCTCTCTCTCTCTTTTGGTGCACTTGTACTTCCTTTACCTAAATGGCTGCTGTTCAAATATCTTAGCTCAGATACACTAGCATTTTGTCCAGGATGACTTTTATTTCATGGTGTTGTTCATACCTTTAGGACATGTTTTACCACTAGTTTATTCTCAATTATCTTGGTACAGTTTCTAATTAGTATCCTCTATAAATTTAATTACCAGTCTATTTACCTTCTTTTCCAAATCATTAATGAAGATGCTAAATAACATCAGGGGTCCCACCCAACTTTTACTAAATGTGCCATCTCAGCTTGATACATTGCCATAAACTTTGTTTACAGTCCATTTGCCAGTTATCAACCATTGTGTCAGTGTGCATCCTCCTGCCATTACTCAGCAAAACTTTTCTTTTTAATGAGAAAACAGCAATTGTTACAAGTTATAAATGATTAAGTAATGATGAATAAGTCTGTAATATTCTACACTGGATTTGATATTAATTTTTAACAAAATGTATTTTGGATTTTCAACTACAAAGAGGAAAAAAAAATAATCTCTTTGTTGCTTTTATTGCCACAAAGCACAAAAGATTGTAAGAATTAGGTTTTGCACAAACTCTAACTCTTGAAAATGCAAATAGAAATGGAGAGAATAGCAGCCGAGAAAGCCAGAATTCATGTAGAAGCAGAGAAATCCAGAACTGAAAACAAACAACTTGAATTAGCTAGAATTGAGGTAGAGAAAAATAAAATAGAACAGCAAGAGAGAGAAAGGGAAGCAGAGAGAGAACCCAAAAAAGAAATGTACCATATGAAAATGCAGGATATACAGAAGAGCAGAACTACACATTCCACAGAGAAAGGAGGAAATTTCCCCAGTAGAACAGAAGAAATTCCACTGTTACTAGGAGATGACACAGAAGCTTTTTTTGTTTGTTTGTTTAGTTTTGCGAGAACATGTAAAGATCTCCAGATTCCTGATGAAACCAGAATGCTTTATTTATGCCCACAAAAATGTGGAGAGGTTAGTGAAATATATGCAGAAATGAGTGATGAAGAAACCTTAGACTATGCATCATTTAAAGAAAGAGGCAGAATTTGTTTTGGTCTGACAGCAGAACAAAGTAGAAAAGCACTCATAGAAATAAAGAGAAAGCCAGTAGAGACATATTCCAAACTAAGGAGTCATTTAGACAGAGCCTTAAACAGATGGGTTGAGGGAAGCAGTCAAAACTTTTAATGAACTGAAACAATTGATAGCATTAGAACAGTTCTATAGACAAGTTCCCTCACAATTAAGATGGTTCCTGAGAGACCAAAAGCTTAAAATTGGTGATAAAGCCACCACCTTACTTTACAAAATTGAAGGGTACTTTGCACCACCACTCCCATCAAGAAACATAAAGTTTGGGGCTCCTCAGAAAAAGTTGAAACATCAAAAACTAACACTGTGAGGTAGGACACTCCTGCACAGACTGGGAGGGGAGTGATAATCTGCTACAACTGCCAGGAAGAGGGACTCATAAAAGCACATTGTCCAACATTAACAAAGGGAAAACCCCAAAAGCCAGCCAAAACCGTTAAAGTAGTAAAACAGGAAAAAAATGTCACTGAACACACAGCAGATCCTGAGCCAGAAGCTGTAGCACCAAGAGATAAACCAGAGTGCTGCAGATAAGGAAGTTGCAAGAAGGTATAAATAGAGATTATTTAGAATCTGGGTATCAATGATGAGGAAGTTATAGGCTGGAGAGATAGTGGGGCAGAAGTCACTTTAGCAGAACCCCATTTAGTGAGAAAATATCAATACTTACCTGAGAAGTCATGCAATATTATCATTACCTTAGTTCTTAGAGTTGGGACTTCTCCCTTTGTCCCTGTCATATGGACAAGATGGAGTCCCTGGGTAAAGATTTAGGCCTTCATGGCTTGACCCTCCCTGGTCAAAAGCTGAAAAATAAAACAACCAATTCACCACATTCTGAGAAATTATAATCTCCTTTTGGGACTCCATCCACCTCTAGCGTAGTTCTGATCTTCCTGCCTCAAGGAGAAGACATCACTATCTAGATACTTGGCTGTCCATGTCTCTGTCTCTTGGATGTGACATTCTATCAGGGTGTGACATGCTAAAGCTATTGTTGTACATCAGCCAGAGCCATTGGCATATGTAAACACTGAAGTATTTTGTGCTTGTGACTTGATGGCCCATCAATTGGCCTCCTCCTTTCTGCTGCCTAAGAGTGGCAGCTGGGTTCCTACTCATGAACAGAATGTAGTCCCAAAGGTTGAATTATGAGGATGAATTCTAGGGTGGAGGGCATTTATCTACAGGTGGCAATAGCCAGCCATAAGGTAGAAGTATATTTGTCCAGTAATGTGCAACCAGCCCCTCTCATCCTGTTTCTTAAGAGACTACTCTTTACATTCAAAATCATCTCCCTACTCTAGAGTAAAGATGTTGTGAATTTTGTCACAAATGTTTTCAACAGTCAAACTTGCCATATTTGAAGGTGTCAGTCATAAGAACATAAGAAGAGCCCTGCTGAATCAGACCAGTAGTCCATCTAATCCAGCATCCTGTCTCACACAGTGGCTAAACAGTTCCTCTGGACAGCCAACAACAGGGCATAGAGGCTAAGACCTCCCCCTGACGTTGCCTCCTGGCTCTGGGATTAGTGCCTCTGAATGTGGAAGTTCCCCTCAGCCACCATGGCTAGTAGTCACTGATAGACTTTTCCTCTATAAATATATCTAATCCTCTTTTAAACCTGTTTATTTCAGTGGCCATCACTACAACCTCTAGCAGCAAATTCCAGATTTTAATCACTTTCTGTGTAAAGTAGTATTTCCTTTTGTCCATCCTGAACTTGTGCACACACAACCAACAAACCTACTACCCATCAGCTTCATTGGATGCCCTTGAGTTCTAGTATTTTGGGAGAGGAAGAAAATTTCTCTGTCTCAACTCTCTCCACCTCATACATAATTTTATAAATTTATAAACCTCTATCATGTCCCCCCCTTAGTCATAACATCATTACTATCATTGAATAGCCTGTTCCTCGCTGATATGACCCAAACCATGTGCTAACTGTGGACTCCCGCCATGGTATATGTTATTGATAGCACTTTATGTATTGTTTTAAACTTAATGTATTGTAATTTTACTTGAGAGATTGTTTTACCTGTAATAAGGATGTAAGCGGCCCTAAGCCTGCTGCAGCTAGGAGGGCAGGATAGAAGTCAAATAAAATGAAATCTATTTTCTAAACTGAAATGTCCCAGACTCTTCAGCCACTCCTCATAGGGAAGGCGCTCCAACACCCTAATCATCTTGGTTACCACCACCACCACCACCCATCTGCATTTTTCAGCTCTCCAATGTCCTTTTTGAGATACAGTGACCAGAACTGTACACAGTATTCCAAATGCAACCACACCATAGATCTATACAGGGGCATTATAGCATTGGCCGTTTTATTCTCAATCCCTTTCCTAATAATCACTAACACAGAGTTTGCCTTTTTTTTTTTTTTTTACTGCTGTAGAACACTGAGTTGATATTTTCATTGAGCTATCCTCTAGGACCCCAAGATCTTTTCCTCTCTCAGTTTCAGCAAGTTCAGACCCCATTAGCCTGTACTTGAAGTTGGGATTTTTTGTTCCCGTGTGCATCACCTTACATTTGAACTTCATTTGCCACATCGTTATTCACTCATCCAATTTGTTGAGGTCCTTTTGGAGTTCTTTACAGATGTGAGCCTGTCACCAAACCTGTTTGTTTTGTGCCAAACAGCTGCAAATGCCTGCTGAAGACATTTGCATCATTTTTTTCCCAGAACTGCACATAGGCAAAGATGGTACCAATTCAAACTAATCAACAGCCTTTAGCATCACAAGGGACTACTTACAGAAACATCAAAGGATAGGATTTTATTAAACACATTATTTATGATTGATTTATATATTTTATGACTGGTTTAATTGTCTAAGTAAATAGTTGCCCGCTGAGCTGAGCAGTTATGTGACAAGGATAGGAAGTATTAGGACTCATTTGGGTTGTATGAGAATGTGCATGCACAAAAAGCCAGTTGTGTTGTATGGCATGGTCAGGAATGAATACAGTGTAGCAACCTGCTGAACAGCCACAAATGGGTCAACAATCAAACTGATTAAGAACAAAAAAATCAGTTTCCTGTTCATGACCAGCAAATAGAACATGAGCCAACCTGGTCAATGTTTGAGCATCCCTACTCCAAAATATCTGAAATAGGAGAAAAACTTATCACTGTATTCAGAGCTAAGCAGACATCTCCTTGTCTTCTTATGTATCTTGGTAAATGTGATCTGAGTTAGACTTTGTATAGGTGCAAAAACTACCATAACACCAATATCAGAAAAAAATCAAATTTTATTTTAATATTTTGGGAGGGGCCATGACTCAGCGGTAGAGCATCTGCTTGGCATGCAGAAGGTTCCAGGTTCAATCCCCAGCATCTCCAGTTAAGAGGTCCAGGAAACAGGTGATGTGAAAGACCTCAGCTTGGGACATTGAACAGCTGCTGCCAGTCTGAATAGACAATACTGATGTTGATAGACCAGTGGTCTGATTCAGTATAAGGCAGCATCATGTGTATGCAGTCGTTTAATATCATAGCAAACAAAAAGAAAACAGGCAATATATGCATCCTCTCACTACAGATCTAAAATTAAATTACCATATGACGGTAATTTAAGAAGCAGGCAGAATAATCTTAAATTCTCCAGATTTCTTCTTCAGACACTGTTCATGGCTTTACCTTCCTCCAAAATCTTGTTAGCCTTTATATTCCATACACCTCTCTCCTATGGTACCATATTTTCTGATTTCTTTCTATCTGTGTGTAAAATAAAAAAGCCAACAGACCCCTCTCCATCAACCTAGACCATTCTGGCAACCTTCATTGCCTACCTTTAGTTTCCTTAGGCAAGAAAGTCTTTTTTTCTGGGCTACATCTATTAAAGTAAGAATTTACAGCTTGCTAACTTTGCAGACTGGAATTTGGAAGAATTTTAAAGGGAAAAACCCCTGGTTCTTCAACCTCTTGACTACCTCAAATAAGTTTTATCAAAGCCTTTGATCATTCGCTGAGTGCAACTTCAACCTTCACCTTGCAGAGTTATATATATTTTACACAGTTACATAGGGTGACATGTCATTTCATCACTACATAATTTGAGGTATGTGTTTACATTATCTTATTGAAGAGGTGATTTAAGGCTATTGAAATTATAGCCATCTGGAGACCAGCAATGCTCAGTGGTTTATGTCAATTGCACTAAACTTGAGTTGTTAAGTGACAGACATATCCAATCAGGCGAGTAAAAAATATTTTTAAGAGAACCTTAATGAGTGTTTGTGCTTCCTATCTAATTTATGTAAAATTAAATCCTTCTGCTCAAACTGACAATTTGTCATATGCATAAATATGTAAAGGGAATGTTTCAATGGAGACATGTTATCAATTTCACTCTTACTGCAATTGAACCATTTCATATCCCCTCAATATCACTGTTGTTCCTTTGCTTCTGGCCAAGGGATTAATTGAAGACTCTTCTTTCCCTAGCAGTGTAAAGCTAATGCAGGAGATAGGATACAAAGTCATTTCTACATTTCATAATGGACAGTTTCTAGATTAACAAGTTAAGAAAATACTATTGAAACAGAATTTTTTGAAAAACAGTTCATATGACAAGTTGTGAGTGATCTAATTGCCTATCTAAACAATTGTGCTGTACAGCCTGATTAGTAAGAAATACAGTGAAATAACCTACTGAAGACTCATGAACAGATGGATGAACTATTGAACCAATTATTGAAAAATCAGGCTTATGTTTGCAAGTGGCAAGCAGTATGCAAACGAAAACAATGGGCATTTAATCATAAAGCACACAATTTGTATCTTGCAATGAGCCAGCATGGTGTAGTAATTAAGAGAAATGGACTCTAATCTGGAGAACTGGATTTGATTCCCCTTCCTCCATTGGAAGCCAAGCTGGGTGACCTTGGGCTAGTCACAGCTCTCCCAGCCCCCTCCCAATAAGTGTAGCTTGCTGCATAATGCTAAAAAAACCAAACAAACCTAGAGTTTCACGCTGCCAGACAATCCTAGGATCTCCTGGATATACCACACACAATGCCATGTGATAGATATTTAATTTTGTATCTTGCAAAATAGATCACTATTTTTCTTAGTCTTGGTCATTTGCTGAAGGACTCCAAAATAGTCCATGGCTGACTTGAAATTTAAACCCATGCCCTTTGATGCCTCATCCACTGGGCCATGTTGACATATTGCTAATCTCAGTTCTCCTAAAACAGTTAAGATAGGGGAAAACAATTCAGAAATCAATGATAATCAATAGGACTTGAAAATAAGAAACTAAAGTATACAAAAATATTCAGAGAATCTCTTCTTTATACTGGGGAATAAAATATATTTTCCCAAGTCCTATAGACATCCAGCAAAACTAGAGATAGGAATTGTGCTTAAACCTAAGTATGGTCCTGCACTAATCTAAATGACCGGTGGAATGGTTGTTGGGGTAGTGTTCATTATGCATCCAGTTGTATAGATATTTTTGATCAATCACTGGTTCAGACTCACAGTCTATGAACTGGCTGCAAAGGATCAGGAGTCAATCATTTGCTGAGCTTTTTCGACTCAATCAAGTAAGTTTAGACTTACTTTTTAGGTTTCTCTGTGTGACTTCAGTGTTTGTCCATGAACCTAGCTCATAGTTCTTGTAATTACTTCATGGACAGATGGTGTTGATGGTGTAGGCATGAAAACCAGATAATAATGAAGTTCCAGTCCTGAGGAAATCACCCCTTCATCTCTCCTGTATGGTTAGCCATAAGATTCGAGAAACCTCCATCCATCATGAGGTATTCAGGGAGACAACCAAAATTCCTGGACCATTCTATTGCAGCCTTCACAGTGATGGTTTATCCATGCCAAAGTAGGCCTTCAATTAAGCATCCAATAAACTTAGTAGATCAAAGCTGGCCAAAAAGAAAAAAAAGACCTTTTCAATGCCAGTTGGGGCAGGACTTCCAAATTTCTCCTTGGCCTTGAAGATACACAAGCAGCTTTCAAACCATCTAGGGTAGAACTGGTCATGTATCTAATGTTAGTCTTTTAAAAGATGCGTACTGCTATATATGCACAAAGAAGGGAGGAACTACAACCAGCTGGTCTTGACAATTAAGTCAATTGAATAATCCAGCCATGACTCAAGGGAATACATGCCTCATGTTTCAAAAGTGATATGATTTGATTTATATTCTAGACAAAAGCAGCCTCAAGTGATATTTATTTACAAAGGTATGGCCTGTCCTTTGGCCTAACTGGCTCTATTCATGTGCAAAGCCACTTGGCACATTACTAGGCTGTAAACAAACTTCAGTGAGGAAAAAGGTGGATCCTATCAGGACCCTGCTTTATGCATAAGTGAGGAGGTTTGATCAACATAAGGTTGAATGGTTCATGTCAAAGTTATCTGCATGCCTAATTATGCCTTCAGCTTTGTTTCAGTATAAGGCTGCTTTAGTGAAAAGGTGCATATAAACTTCCCAAGTTTAGCAGCAATTCTCTTCATCTTTTTAAGTAGAATTGACACCAAATTTACCCTAAAGTAACATGGAAGTAGAGACTCCTACTTAGGACAACTGGAAATTTCCAGTGAGGTTACACATCTGTAAAGATTTTTTTTAAAAAAAAAGTTGAAAGAACTTTTATAAGATAACTGACATTTCTGAGGGAGCATCTCTAAATTGCCATTTAATTCCCTTTAAATTGCAGTGTAGTGTGGATTTTGATGCAAGTGCTGCAAACTTTCAATTAAGCATTAGTATTTGAACTTGCCAAAATAATACTATTGTTTATTTACAGGAAAGATGAGCTCCTCAACAGATGGTCTTTACATCAACAATCACATCAAATGTCAGGTAAAGCAGCTTTATGTAGGTACAGTACCCCATCTATAAGATTTCCTACATAAGTTGTTTTGTATACTAGTGGCTCATTCTATTTGAAGATGACTCAGCAGAACAGCTCTTCATCATGAAATAGGGTGAGAATCACACAATTGCCTCAGGAGTGATGTCTTCCTCCCTCAAATTGTTACAGCTAGGAATGGGCACAGAGTGCATTTTTGAAGTTTGGTTTGTGGTTGAACCACGATCCATACCATGAACCCACATGAACTGATATGCCGATTCATGAACCAAACCATTTGTATAGGTTTGTGAGCCATTTAAAGTTTAAACTCCTGCATTCTGCTTCCTGCAAAAGTGGTGGGGAGAAGAAAGTAGGGGTTTAAATGGCTCTGAGCCATTTATACTGTGCAGTTCAGCTCCTGGCCACTTTAATATGGAGGGTTTAGCTCCATTTAACCCTCCAGATCTACTCCTTCTGATATGTATTGAGCCTGAACTGTACTGGCAAAAAGGACTTCGCTTGGGATGCATGACAATAGATTGCTAGGATCCTAGAATGGGCCAGTAGGGAGACAGGGATCCTGGAGTAAACCAGTTGGAAAACAATAGAGTGTAAATAGCCTGTTGTTAGGAGTGGGGTGTGTTTTGGGTGTAACCTTTTTCAGGCATAAATACCCAGCTTTGGCCAGGGATTTCCAGTCTTCTTTTTCTTGCTGAATCACTAAAAAATATGAGCTGATCACTTGAACGCATCTGAACCCAGTATATTTCACTGGCAATGAAGGTGGAGTCCCGACGAGTGACCCTGACCCAGCATCCAGTACCACACCATGCAACCATCACTCTGCACCTTGCATCACTCCATGGGTCATAGCTGCTGCTCTGGGAATCATTCCTGCATTTGACCCCACTCACCCTGAGCTTTGGAAAGCGTGGGTGGAGCAGCTGAAGTATTTCATTTAGTTCCAAGGCACAGATGATGTCGACAAGGAAAAAAAAATCGCTCTTGCTCAGCACGTGCAGTATCGTCACACTACGCCTAGGCCAGGGCCTCATTGCTCCTCAAACCCTTGAAGAAGCCATGTACGATGAACTTGTCAAGGCCCTCACAGGCCATTTCACACCTCAACCAACTAAGATGGCAAAGTGCATGGACTTCTTGGCGTGCCACCAAAAGTCCGGTGAAGCGGCCACCGACTTCATGGCTGATCTCCACAGGCTGGTCATCAACTGCGAATTCCCAGATCTCAGGGATGTCCTCTTAACCCAGTTCATCTGGGGCATCCAAGAACAGAAATTCCACTGTAAACTCATTGGTACCAACAAACTCAAACTGGACAAGGCACTCCACATGGCCATGGCTTTTGAAAAGTCACAATGGGATCGCCAGGCCCCCTCCGTGCATCAGGTCTCCACATCCCCAGTCTCCAATGTCTCAGACGAGGAAGAAATGCTCCAGGTACGCTGCCCGGCTTGCCGGGACTCGCACCCACTGTCTGCAACTGCCCCACAGCCCATGAAGACCATCGCTCAAGCACCTTGCACCAGCTGCAGTAAAAAGCATGAACACTGTTCCTGCCGTTCCTGCCGAACCTGCGGGAAACAAGGCCACATTGCATGCGCCTGCCATTCCCGACGGGGTACTGTACCTACAACAATGAACTGCTCACCAGGAATCCACAGAGCTTCACTATACAAACGTCCACCAACACCAGGTACTTCACTTGCCCCAGGACACTCCTAATAAAATTAAAGTAACCATGTTAATAGAGCGGGCCCCTTGAGAAATGGAGTTGGACAAGGGTCTTTCATCTCCATCATCTCCAAAGAGATTCTCAGGAGGCTCTGCCCATGAGAGGGCACCCAACTAAAACCCATCGGCTTCACCCTCAGAGACTTCCAAAAGAACCTGGTGGCCATGAAAGGGTAGGGCAAGTTCCACTTTGAAGGACTTTTGGATTTGTTGGTGGAAGGGCAGCTTACTAGTTTACTGGGTCTGTCGTGGTTTGTTCCCCTGGGGTTCGGGGTGATAGGGGTGCACCACGTGTGGCCTATGGACTTCAGTAATGTGTGCAATGAGTTGCTGGCCATTTCTGATGGGATGCTAGGTTGCTACGGCAGTCCGCCAGTCTCCCTAGACCTCAACCCTGCTGTGCGCCCCATCCGTATGAAGGCCAGGTGTTCCCCATTTGCATTGCGGCCCAAGTTAGACGAAGAGCTGGACTGCCTGGTAGTGCAGGAGGTTCTAGAGCCAGTGCCACATGCCCTCTGGGAGACCCCCATCATCACCCCAGTTAAGCCAAATGGGGACATCTGTATCTACATGGACTATAAATGCACCATAAACAAGGCCCTGCATGACCACGCTTATCCCGTTTCAGGAGTCAGCCATGTTTTGGCATCCTTGGTGGGTGCAAAGGTTTTTGGCAAATTGGACTTGGCCCAGGCATACCGGCAGCTCCCTGTAGATGATGCCACCGCAGAGGCCCAGATAATTATGAGGCACCTGTGGACTTGATAGAAGCCCTCCAGGGGCCTCAACCAGCCCCTGGGCTGCATGTTTGACACCCCTGATCTAACTGGTGTTCTGACCAAATGAAACATTCCAATTATTTCACAAAGTTCAGATTCAAGCTGTGCTGCAAAACAATGTTCTGAGAGGAAAAGATACAGGATTCTTCAAAAAACAGTAGTCAAGAGTAAGAGAAAATGAAGGCTGTCGACTGAGAGGGAATTGCCGTTTTTCCGCCTCTCCCGCATATTAGGCAACCAGTTAACCAATTAAGGCCAAATGATTAATTATGGTTTGCAACTGTAACTGCTAGGGAGGATACACCAAGCCTTCATGAGGTTACTCTCAAGGTCAAAACTATAGACAGTTTGTAGATGTTAGATTAACATTCATTTAAAAGCCTAAGCAACTTACAGTTCTGAGTTTCAAACATCTAAGGGGACCACACTTTAATGACAAGTAGTGCTTCCATATGGAAACTTCCCAGAATCACTTTCCCAGAACCAGAATTAGTCCAAGAAATTTGAATTTCATTGGGCAGTTTGAAGGTAACTGCTGCCCAATTCTTGTCAGAAGGTTAGGAAGTAGCACTTGACATTCCAGGATGGAGAATTTTTAACATATTAACAAAGTACCAGCTGTGAAACAATTGTAAAACTTTTATCTTGAAGGCCCATCTTGAGTCAATCAAATGTTAGGCTGCTTTGATGGATTGGAAGTGATACTCAAGTTGCCCATTAACAGGAAATGGTTCATATTGTTTTGATGAAGTACCCTTGATGCCAGGATATAATCATAGTATGCATGCCTTGGTGTGTGTGTCTGTAAATGCTTTATGTATCCTGCATCCATGCGGGAATGTGCTCTAGACATGGCAGACCAAATGTACTCTCTGAAAACTTTCCCCAGCGATTATCCTTGCACTTAGGCTTTCAAGATCTTCCAAACAATTAAGAGACTGGGGATCATATTGGGTTGTCACAACTGAAGAGAGGACAGGGGCCTTACACTCCACTTCCCAACTAGGGAGATTGGTGCTCTTGAAGAACATTGTTCTCCCCACTTTTGATGGTGTTCATCTGACCCAGCTTTATTACTGGAGAAACAAGTTAATACAGCTGCAAAAAAGGCTTCCTACTGTCACAACCCAACCCTTCTGTCTCAGTACTATCACCCACCCTCAGGGCTGCTACAGAGACACCAGGGTATATCTCTTTAAACCAGGGTTGTTCTAACCAGCACAGTAAAAGTAACAAAAGATAATCATTTGTGGTTCTTAAACTCCAATTGGTAGGGTAGGCATGGTGCATGGGCTAGTGACTCAGTCCAATTTATAAAAACAAGTTTATTACAAAAGCAATAAAATGATAAAACACACAGGTAGGGGGAAAGGGAGTGTACAGAAGATAAAACAAAGAAACAAAACCTATCTATAGTACTTAGACCTGAGCTAATAGATCTCAGCAGCAGTAGTTCAAGGAGCAGAGCTGGTGCCAAGGAATTAGCCACTCCTCCTTCTGGCCCACGGCTCTCTAGCCAAGATCGCTGTTCATCTTACCTGACGTTCTGCCTAGAAGGGTGTCTGGAAATCCTTGCAAACTTCCTGGCTTCTCACTCCTGAATAGTTTCGAGCAGATACAATATTCTTGCCTTGAAAGGTCTCTCTCTGGCAACAGGCTAGTGGCAACTGGCCATCAGGAGCCTGCCTCCCAGCTAAATAGTCCTTCAGCTGTCAAACTAACTGATCAACCAGTCACTGATCTATGCTCAATCAAAGATCTCTTTGCTAAAGTGTCAAGCTAAGATTTTGACAGCTACCAGCTGCATGAAGTTACAGCAGCCAGTGATTATTAGCAAGTGGTTTATGTTGACTGACCTGCCATCCTAACAACATCCTGACAAAACTTAACTAACTTACTGACTCATGCAATTACTTAGGTCTCTTAAAGTCCTATCTCTTGACACCTACCAATTTAGCCTAGCTCCTTACCTTGATATGGCTGACCTGGATCCCTGGACCCACACCTTGGTAGCTTTGAGACTAGATTACTGTAATGCACTGTACATTGGTCTCCCCTTAAATCAACCTGGAGACTCCAGCTGGTCCAGAATGGCACATATCAGCTATTAACCACAGCTAGACAGAGCATGCATATTACTCCCATTTTTCAAATGGGCAAAATCAACAACTGCCCATACATGTGCTCTCTCCATTGTGGTTCCTGCCTTGTAGAACAGTTTGCCTGAATAGGTCAGGAAAGCTCCCATTCTCCTGGCTTTCTGCAAACTAGGGAAAACTGGACTAGTCAAGAGGGTTTTTCTGCACTGTACAAAATGGCTTTACAGACTCGCTTGGATAAATGATTAGGGGCTGTAGTCTACACTGTTGTGAAAAGCTTATTGTAAGTAGGATCCAAGTTATGTAATTTCTGTACCACTTAATGTGTCATGTGAATACTGATGCTATGTTTAAGTTCTTTCTGATTGTTCAGACTTCTACAATTCTAATGCATTGGTTACTGAGTGTCCCAATTGTCTCTTGAACTAACTCACTATGTATAACCTACCTTGAGTCTCTGTGAGAACAATGAACTATGAGTAATGTAAATAAATAAATAAATAAATAAAAATGAACCCACATGTTGGGGAAACTGAAGGCAAAGGGCTGGTATTGGGGCTGGAAGTAGTGGAAGCTGCTATTTCTAGCCATCCCATCCTTCTAGGGATGTGGCCAATGCATCAGACCTGAGGGTTGCTTTTGTGCACCTCAGAGCCCCTTAAGAGGACCCCCTTTTTGGTCATACAGGGAGCCTAACCTGCACAACCAGTATATGGAACAGGAGGTAGGCAACAGCAAATGCCTGGCTCAACCACCAAACCAAAGGATCTGTAACATGAGTATTAATCTGCCTCTGAAAACACCAGATCACGTTGCCCTCTGCAGAGAGCTGCACCCCATCTGGCCTTCAGAGACTACCTTGCTCATGTAAAATTCCTGGATGCTCTATCATGAGCTAATACAAAGGCCTGGTGTGGTCTTCAGAGACTACCTGGCTTGTGCAAAATTCCTGGATGCTCTACCATGAGCTAATAGAAAGGCCTGATGTGCCTTGTCAAATTTCCTCCATACATAATCAATTCTCTTGGGGTCCTGTGCAACCTGCCACTCACTCCTCTGCAGGTGCAAATGATCTTGATGTCTGGGAACTGCTACAGCCATTGCTGTAGGTCAGCTCAGGCAGTACACTGCAAGGAGACATCTGACCATCTGCCCAAATCATTTTTGCCCAGCTGAATGAAAGCATCTGGATGGCCATGGTGAGCAGCAACATCAATGAGGGTTGGCATCAGATGTTCCCAGCACATGCCCCACTAGTCCAGCACATGATGTCCAATGCTCTCCACAGCCAAAGCTGGAATCTCTGTCCAGAAAGTACTGCATGAAGCTTCCTCATACATGATAATGTGCCCACAAATCCACACTGCCTTCTTTCTAGTCTCTGTATCTGGAGAAACAAAAGAGTTAGAGATGGGCCATCCAAAGGCAGAGACCACCACCTGCCCAGTGTTTTTATTGTAGAGCTGGGCAACCCCCAGGATGCCACCGACATGGCTGCCCCATTCCTGAAAAAGATATGCCCCATTGATAGATGTTTGAAGACCCACTGAGCCAGAGCAATGTGGAATGCAACACAAAACTGAAATCTAGGAAGAGAATGCTGTTTTTGATGTATTAATAAAGGACAATACCCACCTGGGTAGATGTCGAGAAACACACTAATGTCTCTCACTGGGCTTGGATCATACAATGGTTCAGGGTAGAGGTGCAACTTGCTCCCCTGCCCCATTTGGTTGGTTTTTTACTTGCCAATCCAGAGGACTGGCCTGCCCTTATTAACTGCACATCATAATGTGACAATGACCACTCAGCTATATATGAGTGGGAGGCCACCAGCAGCTCTTTTATTGTGAAGGTCCAAAGAAGGCTTGGCAAAAGTCACTTTGAAAGGCCTTGTTTCATATTAGAAGTGGCAGATACAGGCTAGGATATGGCAGAAATGGCAGAAGTTCTCATAGGTTCGATTACACCTTAGAAGTATCAGTCATCAAGGGCCCATCTGGTCCTGTAAGAGGCAAATGGATCTTTAAAGCCATTGGCCTTGCTAAAGAAAGAGATGATTGCCTGGAGCATGTCCACAGTCCTGGAGACAGTCCCATAGCTAGGGAATTTTTTGGGAGAGGGCCTGGGTGGGCAGCAGCTAAATAAATCAAGTTTAATTCAAGTAACTTTGATTTAGTTAGTGGAACTCCTTAGAAGTCGGTATTCCCCTAAGGCAGCCCTGTACCCTCACGAGACTCCAGGGCAAGTGGGGGGAGTAATGCCCAGTGGCCGCAGCTTCCCTTCCTTCCTCCCTGGCAAGGGCATGAGGAAAACACACTTGGGGGTCACATTGGGTGCTCACTATCAGGCACACTGCTCTGCTGGTTAGGTGTAGGCGGCAATGAGCAGTGGTGACTGCAGAAGCAGTGGTGTTAGCGGGGGGATCCCTGGCAATGCTCGGGCCATTGGGGAGGAAGAGGAGGCCTCCTCTTCCTCCTTCTCCTCTCTCTCTCTGTCTCCTATTTGGGAGGGCAGAACTATTCCTGAGGACTTCCTAGACCCACCCCAGCTTGCAATGCTTGCCAGGCTGGCACTCGACCAGCCCTCCCTCCCCTTGAGCACTGTATTCCTGCTCAAGTTGTGAAGCCAGGCAGGGTGAAGCAGGTGGTGGGCAGGAGGAGAAAGAGATCCAGTGGGCAGTGTGGGAAGAGGCAGTTGGACACTGACAGCAGAATGCTTTCCCTAGCCCACCCACATGGACTAGCCCAGCAAGACTGCCCAACCACACTCCTGAGCAAGCCAGGTACCTCCTGCTCCTGTGGCTGCAGCCACCTGCTGCTACTGTTGCTGCTGTTCTGGGTGTTGTTGGCCACAGGGCCCAGCGAGGGGTGCTGTCTGAGACTGGGAGTGCAGCAAGCCTGTTGGGAAAGCAGCCAGGTTGCTCAGGGCACTCAGTTGTCTGGCAACCAGGTTGGAGGCAGCACAGTGCATGTGGTAGGTTGTGGCACTCTGGGGCCAACCAGGGGGAAGAGGCCCAGAAGAAATGCTAGGGGGCCAGGCCCTGTGGGCGCCATGTTAGCTACAGGCCTGCCTGGAGGCACAGCCAAGTTCCATAAAAGACATGAGATACTGGTTCACAAATGTCTCAGGGATGGGCCAGCACCAATCAGGCTTTGGGATTGCAAGAATAGGCCAAATGAATCAAATGTTTATATATAGAATTTCAAAATGGAGGATGACACTGATTGTAGTACACACTGTGTTGTGGCCCAATCCAAAGAGTCCAAAATTCTTCTGGTAAGGGATCTATATTGAGGCACCATGTCAGGTGCCAAAGAGCAGAAGCTCCTTTCCTGAAAAAAAGACAAGGCATCCACTAGGCCATTGTCCACACCTGTGACATGGCTGGCTGAAAATGAGATGTCAGCAGAGAAGCAAAGCAACATGAAATACCTCATGAGATGCATGATTCTATCTGATTTTGATATCTGACCATTAACCACCCTTGCCATGGCTTGGTTGTCAAACCATAAATGAAGACTTTCATCCTCAAATTTGGCCCTCCAATGCCTGACCCATGTTCAGCTTATTTCTATTCGATCTGAGCCATGGACTAGAGAGAAGCATGAAGCCACCAGGTTCACCACCTCACACTTTGAGGAATGCATTGGCCCCTGGGGACAGGCTGCAGGAAGCTGCTTGAGTGCCACTTGGCTGACAGTTAACACTGGGCCCAATTGCCCAAAGTCATCCTTGTTCCTCCCCAGGCACAAATGATGCTCCAGTTTATGACTGGGAGATAGATTTCAGAAAGCTTAGAATGGTCATTGAGTGACAAAGATTGTTGTTTCTCAAAAGCTGCAGTTCTGAAATTATTTGAACAATCTTAGTTCTTCAGGTCCGAGTTTGCAAACAAAACAGCATATTTTACATGTAATTCATCTAAATTACAAGAACTTGTATGCATTCTCATTTGCATACAGCATACCAGAAAAGCATTGTTTCAGTATCCATCAAAAATGTGCCTGTAGTCCCTACATGTCACACATGATAATACTCTTGTGTGTTCTTGTAATATTCTCTGAAATTTACTTGATAATAAAACTAATTTCAGTCCCAAAATTCAACTGACTGGTTATTATAGGAATGGTATTTTCTACCATTAAAGGTCTAGTGTTTTACCATTAGACTAACAGGGGAACTTTTATATATCTTCAACGTGTCACAGACATCACATAAAAGCTCCTTTTAAACTCCTCTTCTTACAACACATTGCCTCTTAAAGTATCTCCTCAGGCTTAGTCCCAGAGAAAAAGTCTTTGACTCCAAGGGTCTGATAGACAGATATCAGGCAATAAAACATGAATACCCTTCTCTGTTTTTATTACCTGTCCTGTCAACAGTCCACATTCTTCAAATGTCATAGCTTCATCTGGGTCATTCACTGAGTTGTCACCCTCAGCTACTGACACTTATAATAAATAGCTATTGAAGTTGTGCATGTGAACAACATTTCTAGTGTTCACTTGCAAGCATTCCTTGGTATCTATATTTTCAACAATGAACCTTTCTGAAAGTTGCTCTAAGAAAGCTTTCATCCACAGCAGAGCTGACTTGTGGTTTGTATGATCTGGCCATTTAGGGGACACTTTTGTGATACATATTTCAAAGAAAAGAACTCATGTAGTGTGCCTGTTTTAAGACTGTATTTCACTGCTATACAAAAGACAGAAAGTTGTAGGGCTGTTTTTTTTATTTCAACTTTTAATTGAGATTTCCATAAGTAAGAATAAAAATTAAGATGTTACAGAAAAGAAGTAAAAAAGAAAAAGGAAAATATGAAAAAAGTCAAAGGAACATATCCTTAAGGAACTTACAGAATTTTCTCCATGACAAAGCCGAATACAATCACTTCTGCTAAATTTGAAACTTAATCATGTCCATATACACTAATATCATGACCAATACATGAGCCAATCATATATTCTTCTCTGTTATTCATATGTTCCCTTACTCATCAAATCAACAAATGATCAAATCATTTTTTTAAAATTTACATGCAGAAAGTCAATAAGGGCCTTCCAGCTAGCAATAAAAGTTTTTCTTCAACATGATTAAGAAAAAAGGGTTTTTTTTCCTTAACCGGGGGATTAATTTTGGCCAGTTCTGCAAGTTCCAAGATGTTTAACCACTATTCTTCTACTTTAGGGGTTTTCATAGATTTCCAGTTGTGTGCACAAAGGAACTTTACTGCTGTAGTCATATACAAAAACAAAGTTCCATAACTATTTTAAGCTAACTGTCCATCAATCCTAAAAGAAAAGCTTCTGGCTTCATTTGTTTTTAAAACCTTTTGTAATAATGTATATATTAGTATCCAGAATTTCTTAGCTTTGTTTGATATTCTTCCCAACAGTGACAGTTGCAATTTGTCCCATCTTAAATAAATATTTTTAACTTCATTCCAAGTTTTAACAGTGATTTTGAAATAGCATACAGTTTATAGTTGTCAACAGGATTGATTGATTTGATTTCATTTGATTTGTAGACTGCCCTCCCCCTGAAGGGCTCAGGGTGGTGCACAGCATTCATGGAATACATATACTAATCAATTAATCATAAATTAAATTTGGTTAAAACAATTAAACAATTAAAACAGTACAGTACAAATCACAAGATACCCAAATATTTGACTTTTTCAACTTTAAAACCAGCTTTATTCATCAGTTCAATTTGCTCTTGTATTTTCATATTTTTAATTAACATTTTTGTTTTCTGTTTATTTTGAACCCTTTTAATATACCAAAGTGGCTGCGGTGGCTCAAGTGGTTAAGATGCTGAACTGCAGGCTGTGGAAGGTCAGTAGTTCAGCAGTTCGAGACCCGGGTGCCGCATGACAGGGTGAGCTCCTGTCTCTAGTTCCAGCTCCTGCCAACCTAGCAGTTCGAAAGCAAGAAATTGCAAGTAGATAAATAGGTACCACTTCGGTGGGAAGGTAACAGCGTTCCGTGCGCCTTGGTGTTTAGTCATGCCGGCCACATGACCACGGAAACATCTTCGGACAGCGCTGGCTCTTCGGCTTTGAAACGGAGATGAGCACCGCAACCCTAGAGTCGGATTCGACTGGCTTTCGAGCAAGGGAACCTTTACCTTAATATACCAAATTCTTTCAGCTCAGACATTAAAATTTCTTCTCCTTTTAAGGGGTCCTCTAAAATTAATGACAAATCATATGCAAATGCTCTTAGCTTATAAATCTCTTTTTAAAATTGTCAGATGCTTTCTCAGCATCTAGAAAAAAATCAGTGCTGCTTGTTTTTCACTGTTTCTCTAGGTATTCCAAAATGTCCAATATCATTCTAATATTTTAACTTTCTCTTAGGTAGAATGCCACATTGGTCTTGATAGATAAAATCCTTGTAAAATTATCAGTCTTTCTGCTAAAATCATTGTAAACAACTTACAGTCGTTGTTCTATAAAGGTATTGGTCTATAATTTTTTGTCAGATTAAGATCTTGTCCCTCTTTTGGTATTAATGTTATATTAGCCTCTTTCCAATATTCTGGCATTACTAGTTTGTAAAAAAGAGTTCATTGTAGTCTGTAATACACTTGTAGTACAGTCCTAATAAACCTTCTGGCTCTGGTACTTTTCCTAGTTTAATTTTCTTTATGGCTTCTACCACTTCCCTTATTATTATAGGACCATTCAAAATAGATCTTGGCTCTTCTGCGATTTGAGGTAAATTTTGTGTTGTTGGTTTTTTTTAGATATTCATCTATTTTTTTCCCAATGGCACATCATGACATTTATACAAGTTGTAATAATTTCTTGTAATTTCTTCTTGTAATTTCTTGCAATTTCCATATCATTTTCTTTTCTTTCTCTCTTCTCAATTTATATTCCAGCCATTTATTTGCATATTTAAAACATTATTTGCAAAATGTAGGGCTGTTTCTAATATGCAGGATGGTATACATACCAGAAAAATACAGATCATATTGAATATATTATAGAAAACCTGAAAACATTAAAATAGTACATTGAGGGGGTTAACCCCCCTAAAGAAATGAGAGGATTCTGCACCTGTGCTGAGGCAGCAAAAATGCAGGCAGGCAGGCAGGTCTCTGGAGGTGTTGGTGTGCATGGTTTGAAAGTTGCTGCTACTGCCAATGGTGTGTTTGGGAAACCTGCTGGGTAAGTAGTGTGAGGAGGAAAGTCACCACCACCATTAGGGTGTTAGGGAAGCTGCTTGGGTGACAGGCAGGGAGAATTGCCACCACTGCCATTCAGGCACATGGAAGAGAAGCTGCTGGGTGGCTGGTAAGGAAAGTTGACACTGCCATTGTATATAAGTGGGAAGCTGCTAGGAACTCAGTCTGGAGAATTGCCATCACTGTTGGTATTTTTGTGGAAAGTGGGCAGGGGGGTGGGCAGGTTGCTGCCACACTTGCTGAGGGGGATGCCAGGCTGGTGGGCACCCAAGAAAATTGGTTGCACTGTTGAGGTAGAAAGAAAGAGTGAGTGGATAGGCGAGAGAGAAAAGAGAGAAAGAAAGATTTCTTGGAGGTCAGGAGACATGCCACAAGACGGGAGGAGGGCAGATGTAATCCCAATTTTCAAAAAAGGGAGGAGGGATGACCCAGGACTCTACAGGCAAGTCAGTCCAACCTCTGACTCAGGGAAGATACTGGAGAAGATTTTAAAGGGAGTCATCTTGGTGATCTGGGGAAGTCAGCACAGGTTTTTCACCAACAGGTCCTGCCAGACCAATCTCATTTGATCTGGCAGTGACAAGCTTACTGGATCAAGGGAATTCTGTTGATGTTGTTTACCTGGATTTCAGTAATGCTTTTGACAGGGTTCCCCATGATGTTCTGATGGGCAAACTAAAGAACTGTGGACCAGACTGTAGGATAATTATGTGGATAGGGAACTGGTTGGAGAACCACACTCAGAGAGTAGATGTCAACAGCATTTCATCTGAGGGAGGTTTCCAGTGGGGTGCCACAGGGCTCGATTTTGGGCCCAGTACTTTTCAATATTTTTATAAATGATCTGGATGAGGGTATTGAGGGGCTACTCATTAAATCTGCAGATGACACCAAATTGGAAGGAGCAGCGAAGACACCAGAAGACAGAGATAGAATTCAACGAGATCTGAACACACAGGAAAAATGGGCAGATGTGAACAAGATGCAATTTAACAAGGATAAGTGCCGAGTTCTACATCTGGGTAACAAAAATTAGGAACATACTGTTAGGACAGTGTGTTGACTGCCTGCACCGATCTAGCAATAGAGAGTGCAGTGCTAAGGAGTCTACTGCCCACATGGTTAAGTGTAGAAAGTATTTACAAGTTTATTTACAAGGTTGTTGATGATGCTGGTATACACAAGCAACAAGCGAAGTGCTTCGCCAAGCATCTGCATCTCAAAAGGGAACAGAACAGACTGTACAGTAACTACATATATACATGTCAGTAGCCAATCAGTACCTTGTGCTGAGTCATTCTGACTCCAGCTCTCCAGCACTGGCTAAAGCTAGTTTGCTCCAGTCTTATCTGTTAATTAGGAGCTGTCATCTGTCAGGCAGATGCATATGATCTGGAACATCAACACACACATACTAGATGGGGGATACACTTTTGAGTAGCAGTGTGTGTGGACAAGATCTTGGGGTAAGGGTGGACCGAAAATTAAGCACTCAGTGGGGTGCAATGACAAAAAAAGGCTAATGAAATCTTGGGGTGTATCATAATATCCAAATCACAAGATGTCATAGTCCCGCTGTACACTGCATAGGTCCTGCTGCACCTGGAGTATTGTGTGCAGTTCTGGAGGCCTTACTTCAAAAAGGATGTGGACAGAATGGAGAGTGTGCAGAGATGATCAGGGGCCTGGAGACCAAGCCCTGTGAGGAAAAGCTGAGGGACTTGGGAATGTTCAGTCTGGAGAAGAGGAGGTTGGGGGGGACGGGACATGATTGTTCTCTTTAAGTATTTAAAGGGCTGTCACTTAGAGGAGGTCAGGGAGCTGTTCCTGTTCGCAGCAGAGGATAGGACTTGCAATAATGGGTTTAAATTAAGTGTGGGAAGTACCGGCTGGATTTTAGGAAATTCTTTTTTACAGTAAAAGTTGTTAAACATATTAATCAGAGGGGAAGAAACAAAGTACAGTGGAATGAGATGGCCTCTCCTCCAAGTTCCTTGCAGGTTTCCATTTGTCATCAATCTAATCTAGGAACAAGAAATAAAGGAGGGCAATGGTGAACCTCAGCTGTGCCACCATGTTTGAAGACACTGGGGGTGTTTTTTTCTTTCCTGTCTTTTGAAAAAGAACCATTGTCTAAGATCTAAAATGATAGCAAGAATAGGAGGGCTGCACCGAGCATGGAAAGAGAAGGGGGGGATTAATTTGGTTTTTTAAAATATATTTTTTATTTTTTAGAAAACAAAGTCAAGATGTGAAGGGACTACAGAAATGAAAAAGGGTTTGCATATTACAATTACGTATAGAAAAATAATTATGTAACATAGGGTATATGAGACAAAAAGCATTTCTCCCCAACACGCCCTTAATTATAGGTTTTAAAGCACTGTTTATAAAATACAATAATACATCTTTTGGGGTACATTTATATTCAACATTTTGGATTTCAAATTCCATAACCAATCTGTTTTACATCTACATTACTGATTTAATCTGTACTACATATTTGGTATTATGCCACCTCTACCAACTCAGTATAACTTCTAATAATAAGTAATATATCAGAATACAGAATAAAAATCTGTTATATATCTCATGAAGTAATAATTTTTATTCACTTTAAAATCCCTATTTATTTTGCATACATTTCATCAGGAGGATCCAAAATAAATAAAACAGTATTTTTTAAAAAATAATGCTTTTAAGGTTTTTATTTTATGTGTGTATTTATTTCCATGAAGTGTATGTGAAATGTGTAGTGGTCTAAAGGTGAATTAAATAGTTCTACAGCTCCAATTGTCTATAAATATAAAATGCTGTTAGCTCTACTAAAGATTCCCATTTTGGTGGGGGGTACATGCACACACACACACACACACAGAATTATGTGTTAATCTGATTTATCCCTCACTATAATTCTACCCTTTTTCTTCTTTTTTTTTTTCAGGTGCCTACTATAATAAGTTCTTGCCAGGAAAGCTGCAACAATAAATCATTTGTTGTCCAAGCATCATACTTTGGGGAGATCATTTTTCTATTATTATATAATGTTGTGCTGTTTTTATATTGTGTACTCTTTTTACACAATGAACATAAAACAGATGTCATTTTACCAGGAACATTTCTGTCATTTTTTCCCTTGAATAAATTATTCAGGTACTTTCAATTAAAGATGAATACCTAGTGGAGATCAAAATTTGAACGGTCATAAAAACACTAAACTAATAGATAAGTATCTGCCCTTTGTTCTTCTTATGTCCTGGGTTGCCATATATATACTTGTGCTGAGTCTCTGTTCATTTAGCAGAACTCAGATGCTTGGCTTCTTTTTCACTATTACATGTTTTTTTCATGGGGAACAACATAATGATTGTCTTCATGTTTTTTAGAGATGTGATTCAAAGATCATCCTGGGTAACAATATGATTTCCATGCTGACTGTTCTCCTCATAGGACAGTGTGTTTCAAATACATTTACTAAAATAGGAAACCTTCACTAGAGCACTGCTATGTTAAATTAACTGCATATTAGGCCACACACCCCTAATGTAGCCAATCCTCTAAGAGCTTATAGAGCTCTTCTTACAGGGGCTACTGTAAGCTCTTGGAGGATTGGCTACATTAGGGGTGTGTTGCCTAATATGCAAAGGAGTTCCTGCTACAAAAAGAGCCCTGTTTGCCAGTGAAAATGGTATCAGTCACTTTTAATTCACCTTTTAAGACTTTTTTTTTTTACTTTTGGAAAGCCTTTAAAGAAAAACCTTGGTTTCAGTGTGGAGCCTGATCCTATGCATGCTTATTTGGAAGTAAGTTTCACTAAAATTTGGCTCTCAAATCAATTCTCAGAGTCAACAGCAAGCAGGTCCAAACACAGTCTCCAAGGAAAGTTATGCTTTATTGAAATACTGTTCCGTTACATTGTCAGGAATAGTGCTTATTGCAAGGGACTCAATACATATACTCTGATGCTTCCTCTAGCTAAGCAAATGAAATCCAAGCACGTGTGCGGGAATCCTCCCGGTGGAACATTACATCATAAACGGGAGACTCTCTCCAACCCCCTGAGAGCAGAAACATTCACACCGATAATGGAACTCAAACCCTCCCTTCCCGTCAAGGTTATACTGATAGTGTTGTCTGGCTAAACCAGTTCACACGGGTGGAGAAGTGCCTCCCTTCTGTTACCCATGGTAGCCAAGCAAAGCAAACATGTGCACATGTGTACAGGTCAGGGGCGAAGGAAAACAAAGAAAGTATGGCAACTAGCTGACATTCTGCCCCCTCAAAAGAAAATCAACCCCCTCCCAGTCCCAGCACGGCCGGGGGACCTCCCAGTTTCCCCGGGAGACGTCTGTGGAATTCACACAAAAGGGCCCCAATATCCCCTGCTTCCACCCATTCCCGGTGCTGGGGACCAAAATGCACCCATTCTATTAGGTAATACAAACGTCTATATTGCAATTTAGAGTCCAAAATTTCAGATATTTAGTAGAGTTCTTCGCCCTCCACCAAGAGAGGGGGAGGCACCGTTAGGTCAGGGCACCGTCAATTAGGACCTGGGCTGGCCTTCAGAAGACTGAAATGGAAAATTGGATGACTATGTTTTAGATTCTTAGGTAAATCCAACTCTACAGTCACGTCATTGATCAGTCTGATCACTTTAAAAGGTCCTATGTATTTCCATGCTAATTTCCGACAGGTTTGAGTGAGTTTCAAGTTTTTAGTGGACAGATATACAGAGTCTCCAGGCCGCAAATCCCACCCCTCCACCCTTTTCTTATCAGCCTGGTGTTTGTAAGCTCCCTTGGCAGAGTTTAGTGTTTCACAGAGTTCTGGCCATGACTTCTTCAGCATTTCACACCAATCCACTACATCACCCGCCTTTCCTGGAGCTGTAGTGAGGAAGGGGATCAGGAGGGCTGTCATAGCCTAGTACAGCCTTAAAAGGAGATACATCTGTAGATGAATGATAAGTGTTATTGTAACAAAATTCCACCAAGAGTAACAATTCAACCCAATTTTCTTGTTGAAAGTTGGTGAAACAGTGGAAATATTTTTCCAGGGTTTGATTCACCTGTTCCATTTGCTCATCAATCTCTGGGTGGTAAGCACTGGTTAGAGCACGTTCTACCCCCATAAGGTCCATTAGCTCCCCCGAGAACTTTGAAACAAATTGGGACCCGTGGTCCGTTATTATCTTGTTTGGTAACATGTGTAGTCTAATGACATGTTGGAGGAAAGCTTTTGCTAACGACTGGGCAGTTGGCAAACTCGGTAATGAGAAGAAGTGAGCTTGCTTCAAAAACAAATCCATGGCTACCCAAATTACAGTCAAGGACTTACTAGGTGGTAGGTCCATGATAAAATCCATACAAATCACCTCCCAGGGTCTGCTGGGAGTCGGAAGCGGCTGCAATAACCCAGGGGGTTTCCCAGGTCGGGGCTTACACATAAGGCAGGTTTGACATGAGCGTACATACAGTGATAGATCCCTATGCATGTGTGGCCACCAGAACTGGTGCTGTAGAAGGTGCAGTGATTTTACAAATCTGTAATGGCCAGCTGGCTTGGAGCCATGCACTGCCGCTAACACTTCCCCCCGCAACAGTTCTGGGACAAACAGTTTATTTTCCTTATACCAGCAGCCATTGTCCTGTTGTTCCAAGTCCCCCACCATCCTCATTTCCTCCAAGTCCAACTCAGAGAAGGCAGAGACAGTGAGAGAGAAATGAAGAAGGTTTTTGTTCACCTGCCTTCATCTCGTCACTGCTCCATCAATTGGGAAGGTGTAAACATGGAGTCTAAGACCTCCTCCATCTGGCTTTCATGTTGGGGGAGGCGAGACAAAGCATCAGCCAGGGAATTTGACTTGCCTGGGAAATGGTGCAATGTGAACTGAAACTTTGAAAAAAAATCAGCCCACCAAAGCTGTTTAGCATTCAAGTTACGAGGGGCATGGAGCACTTCAAGGTTTTTATGATCGGTCCAAACCTCAAATGGTACTTGCGCCCCCTCCAGCCAGTGCCTTCACATGGATAGTGCTAGTCAGATTGCTCCAGCTTCCTTATACCAAACCAACCAGTTCCTTTCTGTGTCATTAAATTTGTGGGACACATACGCTAGGGGAAGGAGTTTGCCGTCTGCCCCTTCTTGCAAGATCCCCCCCCCATAGCGACATCCAAAGCATCAACCTGGACCACAAATTTCTTTGTTTCATTGGGATGTGCTAGCACTGGTTCGGTTGTAAACAAAGCCTTTAACTGCTCGAATGCTTTTTGGCATTCGGGAGTCCACATTAGTTTGTCTCCTGGTTTGGCAGCTTCTGGCCCCTTCCCTTTGGTTTTCAACAAGTTGGTTAGGGGTAGGCTCACTTGGGCAAAATTTGGCAAGAAATTTCTATAAAAATTGTCAAATCCTAAGAAACTTTGGAGCTGTCGTTGAGTTTTGGGAGCCTCCTACCCCAGCATGTCTCTCACCTTCTTCTGGTCCATCTCTACCCCCTGAGGAGAGATGTGATACCCGAGAAAGTCAATGTCAGTCTTATGGAACTCGCATTTGGATAGTTTGGCAAACAGTTTGTGCTTGTGTAACATCTGCAGCACAAGAACCTGTACGACATTTCATTTATTAAATTCATAAAGACTCAAGGAGCCCCCTGGAGGCTGAGTGGCATCACTAGGTATTCAAACTGGCCCAGGGGGTATTGAAAGCTGTCTTGTATTCATCCCCCTCCTGTATGCGTATATGGAAATATGCATCCTATAAGTCAAATTTAGGGGGGAAAATTCCCTTAGCCACTTCAACCAAGAGGTCTTTGATCAATGGCATGGGGTAGGCATTCGTGGAAGAGACTGCATTTAATCCACGATAGTCAGTGCAAAGTTGTAAGCCACCATCTTTTTTTTTTTCCCTAAGGAGGATGGGGGCTGCAAACGGGGAAGCAGCTGGCCAGATGAACCCTCTAATTAGATTTTTATCTATACATTTCCACAACTCCTCTTTCTCCCTGGGGCTCATAGCATAAAGCTTCCCCTTTGGCATTTTATGCTCCAGCAATAACTCAATTGCACAGTCAGAGTTGCGGTGGGGGAGGAGCCCATCAGCCTCTTCTTCAAATACCCATGACATGTCTCTATATTCCCTCAGGATTTTGGCGAGCTCCTCTGTAGCGAGACACACTGAGCTGGTTCACTATCTGGAGTTGTTCCCCACTTCGGGTCCCATACATGGTGTTGGCATTTGAGGGAAATGAACCAAACAATTCTGTTGCCCCACAAGATACATGGATCATGTCTATGGAGCCAAGGACTTCCCAATGCCAAGGGAAACTTAGCCCCTGGTGAGATTATGAATGTTCGGTCTTCCCAATGATCGCCAGCCCCCATACGCAACGGCACAGTCTCAAATCTACAGGGCTCTTTCATTGTGGACCCATCCATTTGGGTAAAGATTAAGGGCTCTGCTAACTGAACCACAGCAGCCTTGAGTCCCGACACTAGGGAGGGGTTGATGAGATCCCACCCGCATCCCGAGTCAGTGAGGCCCTTAACCCTGATGTGTGTTCCCATTGCGGGATTCATAATTGTAACAGTCACAAAAAAGAGGGATGGGTAGCTGCTCACCACTTTTGGTGCCTCTGCAGGAGGGTCCTGCTGAGCTCCACCACTTACAGCAGAACCTGGCCTTTTTCTGCCGGTTCCATCTCTTCGTCCTTGCTCGATCCCGGCTCCAGCACTTCCACCTCGGCTTTCAGAGCATGGGGGTTTCTCATCTTTGCTGTCTCCTTCTTTGCAGGCGTGTTGACTCGGCGCTTGTCACCTTCTCTCCCTGCTGACCCAGTAGTCCCACCTGAAGGGCAGTTGACAGTGAAATGGCCCCAATCCCCACATTTCAGACATAACATTTCATCTGGCTCCCATGTTTCATCCGGTGCTCTCGGACCAAGACTTTTGGCTGGGTAGTCTTTGACTTGGGGTGGGGTGTTGCTGATGCCCTACCCGCCACTATTGCATTGTCCAAACGCATAGTATGCAGTTGGCACTCACCCTTCTCCGCCTCCTGCATCCAGGCCTGCAGAGTTCTTGGATCCATTGAGCTCATGATGTTTTTCTGGATTTTGGAATTCAGCCCCAGCCAGTACTGCTGAGCTAGCACTGGGTCGGACCAGTCAAAGATTTTGGTGAGTTGCAGTTGAAACTCCGTCGAGTACTCCCTAACTGTTAACTTGCCTTGCTTAAACGTGCAGAGGAATGCTTCCACATTCTTGGCTGCAGTGCGGTCCTCAAATTGGGTTCTCAGTGCCCACATAAATGTATCTATGCTCCCCAATTCCAGTGCATCCAGGTTGTGGAGACCCACATACCAACTTATTGCCACCACCACCACCCCCGCAGTAGAGAAGTGATAAAGTCCACTTGTTGCTCCTCATCCAGGAACAAATAAGCCCACCACTCCAGGAACTTCAGCACCCACACAATAAAAAAGAGAGGTTTTCTGCATTGCCATTGAAGGTAACATCCAGTAAATCCTTGGGCCGTCGCTGGGCTGGCAGAGCCACAGGGACTGTGGGTTGTGGAACCAGTGGGGGGGCAGCAGCACTGGTAGCTGCGGCGGTGCCAATGGAGGAGGAGGTGGTGGTGGTGGAGGAGGAGGAGGTGGTGGCTGAGGAACCAGCTGGCCCGGCCCTGGCCCTGGAGGGGGACTGCCAGGGCCCCTCTCTGGGCAGCCAGTTGGGTCTGCACTGCATGAGCCACTATCCCTGGTAGGTTTTGAAGCAATTGTCCCATGTCCCACATTGTCATGCAGCAGTCTTGTTCCAGGCCATCCTGCCTCCCATCCATGTCCCTTCCCTTGCTCAGCGGAGACCTCTCAGGGGCCATGATGGTTCTGCTCAGAGTCATACTGAAGTTCAACCGGGGGTCATACACACTGTCCCAACTTCGACTCCGCAGCACCGACCAGGTAGTTTGCATGGAGTCCCCCAGATGTTGGCCCCATTCCTGATCCTTATGGCGGAAGGTTACTCCTGTCCCCAAATGCATGGGGATGAACAACACCACCGGCCAGGGGATAGCTCCTCTGCCAGTAGGCACCGGCCCACCTGGGCTCACCATCATCAGTGGGGCCATTGTTGCTGGCACTCCTGTTCCTGTAGTTATCGGGGGGGCAGGCACCATAGTTCTCGGTACTGTCGTGGGCACCGTTGTAGGCACTGTGGTGGGTACCGTGGTGGGAACCATAGTAGGCACCTCAGTACCACTGGATCCACTCATCGCGCTGTGGAGAGACTTGCGCCGATGGATGTAAAGGAGATTCCTGACAATTCTGTCAGGGTCAACAGCAAGCAGGTCCAAACACAGTCTCCAAGGAAAGTTATGCTTTATTGAAATACTGTTCCATCACCAAGTAGTATAGGTACATTGTCAGGAATAGTGCTTATTGCAAGGGACTCAATACATATACTCTGATGCTTCCTCTAGCTAAGCAAATGAAATCCAAGCACGTGTGCGGGAATCCTCCCAGCGGGACATTACATCATAAACGGGAGACTCTCTCCAACCCCTTAGAGCAGAAACATTCACACCGATAATGGAATTCAAGCCCTCCCTTCCTGTCAAGGTTATACTGATAGTGTCGTCTGGCTAAGCCAGTTCACATGGGTGGAGAAGTGCCTCCCTTCTGTTACCCATGGTAGCCAAGCAAAGCAAACATGTGTGCTTGTGTACAGGTCGGGGATGAAGGAAAACAAAGAAAGTATGGCAGCTAGCTGACATCAATGCAGTCTTATTTGCTTCCCAGCAGCCATCTATCTTTGGTTCAGTGGCAGACCATCTCTCTCTCTCTCTCTCTCTCTCTCTCTCTCTCTCTCTCTCTCTCTCTCTCCCCCTCCCTTCCTCCCTATTACACGCACACACACACTACTATGCTGACACTAGTAATAAACCTTATGGATTGCTGGATTTGTGTTCAGCTAATAAGTCATTTTCAAATGCAAAAAAGTTGTGCATCAAAGTATCAGCATTTGCATCAACCATTGGTTATATTGATTAATTCCATGTCTATCAGATAACAATTGTATTTTGTCTTATATAACTGAGTCCTCTGAAACCCCATTCTAGATTCTAGATCTTTGGATTTTAATAGGGCAGTATAAACATTGATGGAAAGCCTAGCTATGCTTGATCTGATATTATTGCAGAAGTTATAGTTTTTAATTTTTCATCTGTTTATTTCCTCTCTATTTTAAAATGTTTTACTTGATCAAAATTTTTCATAATTTCTAAATTACAACTGGGGACCCATGATCCTCAACGGGGAGACCCTCCCCCCATCACTGCTGATTCCCTCCTTATGGCTCGGGGGGGGGCTGGGAGACTTGTGGAGACCAATCTCTCTACCCATCACCAAACAGCTCCAGGCCCCACTACCTGCCATTGAACCCTGCATCCTCCACAGCCAGGCTGGAGCAGCTGCTGGCATGCTCCTCCACTGCTAATGGGCCTGGGGCAGTAGCCTGAGTCCTCCTCTACCATGTCTGGGCCGGAGTAGCTGCTGATGTCCTCCACTGCTGCTGCTCTAGAGCAGCTGCCAACATCCTCCATCACTGTGGCTAGGCTGAAGCAGCTGACAGTGTCCTCCACTGCAAGGCCAAAGCCACTGCCAGAGTCTGCCTGTTCCATTCTGCTTAGAGCATTGTTTGTATATGCACAGACAACACAATTGTATTTGGGGGGATTTAACCCCATCTATATATTTTTATTAAGATTTGGAATCTTTCTGCAAACCTAAGGGTTCCCCAGTCCACAAATTTAGATATCCACAGATGGAGGCCACACATGGTTAGTAGTATGGGGAGGGGAAGGGAAAGGAGTTTGTAAGGGGCTCTGAGACACCTTTGGGTAGTGAAGGGCGGGGTATAAATCCAATCTCTTCTCTTCTTCTTCTATATAGATATGGATTATATTTACAAATAGACAATATTAGTGGATACATAATACTATGAACATTTACCAATTCACATTGTGCATGGTACATACTTTACGTGTAGAAGGACCCATGTTCTGTTTCTAACACCTGCAAAGAAAGAATCTAAGGAAACAGGGATAATAAAAACATTTATCTCAGTCCTTGGAAAACCATTGCCAGAATTGCACTTGACTAGATGGACCACTTTCTCATGGATAAGTTATGTTCACTATAAAGGGTAATGAGTGTAACATTGGTTTTCATGTATTATGTCATGAATAATAATAAAATTATTAATATTTTAGTCTCAGATTAATCTGAGATTTTGCAAAATTACTTTTTATGTTTATTAAGGACATTTCAAATAACTATATAAGAGTATCATAATAACTTTGATCTAGTTTTAATTCAGAAATGGTGAATAACAAACATTTCTTTGATCAGAGGTTAGGGATGTTTGAACACCTCATGGTTCACTGCACCATCAGTTCACTGTTTGTAAGCAGTCTGAGCCTGTTCATGAGTTTACTTTTCAAGTGCTGAAACAGTACAGAACAGTACAGAGAAATATACAGTGTTTCATGCATGTGCATTCTCACAGAGCCCAATGGCAATCCTAATTTTCCCCTCCCGTCTCTCTCACAGATCAGTTTTCGCTGCATTTCACTCAGTGAACAATGGTATAAGTACACAATGAGCAAACAAAACAATTAGCCAAGGACTGTAAGTAAAGATTATTTTTAAAGACTTACAATTTGGTTTTCATGAAAGTCCATGTTATCTATTTTATTCCATGCACACACCTTTCCATACATAAGAACATAAGAACATAAGAGAAGCCAATGTTGAATCAGGCCAACGGCCCATCCAGTCCAACACTCTGTCACACAGCGGCCAAAATATACCAGGTGCCATCAGGAGGTCCAGCAGTGGGGCCAGGACACTAGAAGCCATCCCACTGCTGCCCCCTCCAGCACCAAGAATAGAGTGCAACACCTGTCCCAGACTGAGAATTCCCATCTATACCCTGTGGCTAATAGCCACTGATGGACTTCTGCTCCATATGTTTATCTAATTCCCTCTTGAAACTGTCCATGCTTGTAGCTGTCACCACCTCCTGTGGCAGTGAATTCCATATGTTAATCACTCTTTGGGTGAAGAAGTATGTCCTTTTATCTGTTCTAACCCGACTGCTCAGCAATTTCATGGAGTGCCCACGAATTCTTGTATTGTGAGAAAGGGAGAAAAGTACTTCTTTCTCTACCTGCTCAATCCCATTCATAATCTTATAAACCTCAATCATGTCACCCCTCAGCCGTCGTTTCTCCAAGCTAAAGAGCCCCAAACATTTTAACCTTTCTTCATAGGGAAGGTGTTCCACCCCTTTTATCATTCTAGTTGCCCTTCTCTGCACTTTTTCCAATGCTATAATATCCTTTTTGAGATGTGGTGACCAGAACTGTACACAGTATTCCAAATGAGGTCGCACCAATGATTTATACAGGGGCATGATGATACTAGCTGATTTGTTTTCAATTCCCTTCCTAATAACCCCCAGCATAGCGTTGGCCTTCTTTATTGCAGCTACACACTGTCTAGACATTTTCATTGAGTTATCCACTACAACTCCAAGATCTCTCTCTCTTGGTCCGTCTCTGCCAGTTCAGATCCCATCAACGTGTATTTATATTTAGGATTTTTGGCTCCAATGTGCATCACTTTGCACTTGGCCACATTGAACCCCATTTGCCACGTTGACGCCCACTCACCCATCCTCGACAGATCCCTTTAGAGTGCCTCACACTCTTCCCTGGTTTTCACCACCCGGAACAACTACGTGTCATCTGCAAATTTAGCCACTTCACTGCTTACTCCCAATTCCAAATCATTAATAAACAAGTTAAAAAGCATCGGACTGAGTACTGATCCCTGTGGTACCCCACTGCTTACCACCCTCCACTGAGAAAGTTTCCCATTTATACTCACTCTCTGTTTCCTATTTATAAGCCAGTTTTTGATCCACAAGAGGACTTGTCCTTTTATCCCATGACTATTGAGCTTACTTAGGAGCCTTTGATGAGGAACTGTATCAAAAGCTTTCTGGAAGTCAAGGTAAATAATATCTATTGGATCACCCTTCTCCACATGTTTGTTCACTCAAAAAACACTAACAGGTTAGTGAGACAAGATCTTCCCTTACAGAACCCATGCTGAGTCTGCCTCAATAGTTTTTGTTCATCATTGTGCCTACTAATTCTTTCCTTAATAACAGTTTCCACCAACTTACCCGGTATCGATGTCAGACTGACTGGCCTGTAATTTCCCGGATCTCCCCTGGAGCCCTTTTTAAAGATGGGAGTGACATTAGCTACCTTCCAGTCCTCAGGAATGGAGGGAGATATTAAAGAAAGATTACATATCTTTGTCAGGAGATCCACAAGTTCACATTTGAGTTCTTTCAGAACTCTCGGATGAATGCCATCCGGGCCTGGTGATTTATTAGTTTTTAAATTGTCCATCAGTCGGAGGACTTCCTCTCTTGTCACCGCAATCTGATTCAGGTCTTTCAAACCCCCTCCCGAAACCGGTGCTTCTGGAGTGGGCAAGCACGTCTCATCTTCCACAGTGAAGACAGAGGCAAAAAATGCATTCAGCTTCTCAGCCATTTCCCTATCATCCTTCACTACTCCTTTTACCCCTTGGTCATCCAAGGGCCCCACTGCCTCCCTGGCTGGCTTCCTACTTCTAATGTATTTGAAGAAAGTTTTATTGTTGGACTTTATGTTTTTTGCGATATGCTCCTCATATTCCCTTTTTGCTTGCCTGATCACAGACTTGCATTTTATTTGCCATAGTCTGTGTTCCCTTTTATCAACCTCACTAAGACTAGCTTTCCACCGCTTAAAGGAATCCTTCTTACCTTTTACAGCTTCCATTACTTTATTTGTTAACCATGCAGGCTTTTTTCTATACCTATTTGTGCCTTTCCTAACCTGCGGTATATATTTTTTCTGAGCTTCTAGGACTGTATTTTTGAATAGTCTCCAAGCTTCCCCAATGGTTTTGACCTTCTCCACTCTTCCTTTCAATTTCTTCCTCACATGTCCCCTCATACCAGAGAAGTTACCCCTTTTAAAGTTAAAAGTGGTTGCATCAGTCTTTTTGGGCAACTCCCTATCTGTACAAATGTTAAACTCAGTGACATTATGGTCACTGTTCCCAAGTGGTGCAATCACTTTTACATCTCTCAGCAGGTCTTGGGTGTTACTTAGGACCAAATCCAGGATCACCTCTCCCCTGGTAGGATCTGTGACCATCTATTCCATAGCACAGTCATTGAGAGTGTCTAAAAACTCAATCTCTTTTTCCCGACTAGAACTCATATTGACCCAATCAATGTGTGGGTAGTTAAAGTCGCCTATTACAACACAGTTATTTTGTCTAGCCGCTATCTTTAATTCATTCATCATTTTATAATCCTCCTCTATCTTTTGATCTGGTGGGCGATAACAAACTCCCACTGTTAAGCTTCCTTTTGGACCCACTATTTCAACCCATAGCATTTCCAGAAGCGAAACCAGTTCTCTTACCCTCTCAATCTTACTGTATACCCTCTCTGACATACAGAGCCACCCCACCTCCAACCCTTCCCCCCTATCCTTCCGATATAATTTATAACCAGGAATCACCGTATCCCACTGATTTTCCTCATCCCACCAAGTTTCTGAAATACCCACAATGTCTATTTCCCTCCCCCAACACCAAGCATTCCAACTCCCCGATTTTACCTCGGAGACTTCTAGCATTTGTGTATAAACACTTATAGTTTCCCACGTTTGTTAAGCCCACAGCCTTCCTCTTGCTGCCTCGAGACCTTGCCAGACAGTTCCTATCATTAGCCACAGTCTCAGTGGACAATTGTAATCCATTTCCATGTACAAAAGTAATAGCTACCCCTTCATCTCTTTGAGATGAGCCATCCCGAACCAGAGACTTTTCATCTCCTGTCGGTTTCCCCCCATTATTCAGTTTAAAAACTGCTCTGCCACCTTTTTGATTTTGATCGCCAGCAGTCTGTTTCCTTCTCGGGACAAGTGGAGACCGTCCCTTTTGTACAGCTCCCTCTTGTCCCAAAAAGCATCCCAGTGCCTAACAAACTTGAACCCTTCCCCCCTACACCACCATCTCATCCACGCATTGAGACTCCTGATCTGTGCCTGTCTCTCCGGCCCTGCGCATGGAACAGGTAGCACTTCCGAGAAGGCTACCTTGGAGGTCCTGGCCTTGAGTTTCCTGCCCAGCAGCCTAAATTTCTCCTCCAGGACCTCACGACTGCATTTCCCCACATCGTTGGTGCCGATGTGCACCATGACCACTGGCTCCTCCCCAGCACTATCTACCAGCCTATCTAAAACTCGCGTAATGTCCGCTACCTTCGCACCAGGCAGGCAAGTCACCATACGGTCAGTACGCGGGTTCGCCACCCAGCTGTCTACCTGCCTAAGGATCGAATCACCAACTACCAAGAGCCCCCCTCTCACCCTTCCCAGGGACGGTTCCTTGGTACGAAAGGATACCCATTCACCAGTTGAAGAAGAGGTCCCTTCTGAGGGCACATTCCCCTTATTCTCAGCATGGTGCCCCGTTTCCCCTTGACCCTCATGCTCCCTGGCAGCAGCCAGGCTACCAGATCCAGAGTGGGACATATCTAACAAGTCCCCAAGAGTCTTCCCCGTGCACCTAACTGACTGTCTCTGCTTCTCCAGGTCAGCCACCTTGGCCTCAAGGGAGCAAACTCACTCCCTGAGAACCAGGAGCTCCTTGCACCAAGCACACACCCAAGACTTCTGATCAGTGGGCAGATAGTCATACATGTGACACTCCATGCAAAACACTGGATAGCCCCCAACCCCCTGCTGGCATTCTGGCTTCATAATTGTTTTTAAACAAATACTTTTCTATAACCCCCCTTTTAAAACCCTTTGTATTTATATGGCTCCTGTTGTAGGAGTCTACTTACCTTACTGGGAACCCAAGGAGCCAAGGTCCCTGGCTTTCTGGCTCTTCCTGGGCTTCTTACAGAGCCCCCCTAGGCTAAGAGCCTCACCCTTTTGCTCTCACCCTTCGTCTCGTGCCTTTATGGGAGGCATAATTCTGCCCTCACATAATTTACTGACCAATGGCCCCAAGTAGAATCATCTCACCTATTGTGTGAAGACACAAAAATCCTTGCAAGGACAAAAATGAAAACACCACAACCATAGTTACCAGAAAGATGAAAAGCTGTTCAGCAGCCATCTGAGGTGGTCAATGGACAAAGAGATCATCTATCCAACTCACAAGTGATCAGAATTTTCAGACAAGATATGTTTGGCTATTCAAAGTGTTCAGTTTGAAGTTCACCTTATCTTTTAATTTAACATGTTCACAAACTGCAAGCAGCATCCTTGAGCTTTTTTGTAAAATACCTTTTTATTAAAAACATTTTTCTCAGGTGTAGCATAAATGTTTTGTATGTGCACATTCTTGCCATTTTCCCATAGCTGTTCCTGGCTCTTCCATGGTTTGTCGTTTTCCCAACCCCTTTAATAGAAAAAAAGAAAATTTACAAAATGTGTTTTGCAACCTAGCCAGGTTCAATCGAAGCATCACAAAACAGAAAGCAGTTCCAGTTCTGGCTTCCTCACAAAAGACAATGAGGACTATTAATAATTTGGAATATATTTTGAAAAGCATGTTGGAATATTCTAATTGTTCTTCATGAAAGTATGGGCAAAATACCTAAAACTTTAAGTGCTTTTAGATCAAGATGGGTAGCCATGTTAGTTTGTCTGTAGCAGTAAGGAAAAATAAGAGTCCAGTAGCACCTTAAAGACTAACAGAATATGTGGTAGGGTATGAGCTTTCATGAGTCACTGCTCACTTCTTCAGATACTGGAAGTGAGCAATGACTCCTGAAAGCTCATACTCTCCTACAAATGTTGTTAGTCTTTAAGGTGCTACTGGACTCTTACTCTTTTCTACTGTAACTGCTTTTGCTCACTTAAAATCTTTCATATTGTGTAATTAAAATGAAAGGCTTTTACACATGTGTTTACACAAAGAATGTCTTACAAAGAAGCTAGCAAAATGCTCCTTGTACCAGTGAAAATGTCTGATTACTTTAGGGCACGGAGGTGAAAGCAAATTAGTATAATTCATGACTACACTTGAAAGTGCCCTAATATTGTATTAAGAAGTCATACGTGCTTTAACTGGAGAGTGAAGGTTAAAATACACAGCTCATGAATTACTTACAGCCCAATTTGCAGTTCTTCCTAGCACTTATACATGAACTATTTCCATTGGCGATAATGGCATTGCCCTTGGGAATAAATGTTCTTTAGACTAAGGATTGAACTCTCTAACTTCTGGAACAGCAGAACAATAGTCCCAACATATTTTACCTGTTTAAATAAAACGGGGCTTGTTCATACAATTGTGTAGTCTTTAAATGAAGGTACAATTAGGAGTAAAGCAATCAGGACTGTTTCTGGTTTTGGCAGGCTGATGGCAGCCATCTCTCCTGGCTCCCAGGGACACAGACTGCAAACCAGTGTGTAGAGAGGGGGTGCGATTGTATGCATCCCCCCAGGGCCCGTGGGATGGGCCCTGAGTCAGGGGGCACTGAGGTTTGCCACCCCCCTGGCTTGTAGCCTGAGGATGGGGGCATCCTTTTGCCCTGATGGTCTCTCCATTGTGTTCCAGTATTGTTCGAGGCTACGCACACCAGACCAAGTGAGCGGTGATCAAGTTTTAATTAAGAGACTGGTGAAATCATTGAAGTAATGGAAGAAGAGTGAGTAAAAGTTAAATGAAGCATTAGAGGGAAGCAAAGTTTATCCCTGTAAGCATGGGGGGGAGGTAGCCATGGACCCCCCCTCCAGATGACCAGATAATGGAATTAATTACTACTGAATGAATGGAGCTTGAAGGGACTGTGATAGAGGAATGTTGTAATTTAAGAACTGAGGAACAGATAAACAAACATTTGGGACTTTAAAACAGTATCTGAAAATATACATCATTGGGCTGGCTAGAAATGGCTAGATTTCTAAGTATCAGAAGTTTTCTTTTTAAAGACTGTCAACATCCTAGTAAGTGCCAGAGTGAAGGAAAGTCTACCTCTAAAAAAAGAAGCGGGGGTAAAGGAAATTCACTCCCCCCGTATAACAATGTAAAAATAAAATTTCCAAGGGGGTAGATGGAGCGAAAAGAGAAAAAGGATTGAATGGGAAAACTTACGAGTGTTGAAGTGCTTCCATGAATGGCAGCTGTAAATGCAGCAGAATTCTTCTCCAGCAGACAGAGGGTTGGGAACCCCCCCCCGAAAGACAAAGTAACTATGTAAGCATTTGAAAACAACTTCAATAGGCATTGGAAATTTTCTTCTTATAGAGACTGTAAACATCTCCATGAGTGGTGGCTGTAAAGTGTGGCAAAACTCTGCTTTAATAGATAGTCAAAAAACAGGAATGGATTAGAGGTAGCGGAACAAATAGATGGATTTATGGGACCCTGGCGATTTGGTAATAAAAAGAAGATAAACAAACCCTGAAAATGGCACCTGATGCGTCAAAAGAATTAAAACACAACTGAATCTTCTTCAGGAAGTTGAAAGCTTAACTGAACAATAAACATTTCTGAGAAGGACTGGTGAGGCAGCAAAGTCCTCCTCCAACAAGCGGAGGGGAGAGGCAATTCTCCTTCCAAAAAATAAAGTTATTATGCACTCGGGGGGGGGGTGGAGCTAATGAAATGTTGGGTGAAAGGTGGCTACATGGTTTAATTGTTCAGGAGATAGCAGATTTCTAGAAGATATCACAATAGGACTGTGAGCTGAAGAAGACTGAGAGAAGAAGATTCTCCACCAAAGGGTTTTTTTTGGGGATAAGGCTTTTGATTAAGGGGGGGATGTATGGGTAAAATAAGGGTGAAGGGCTCATACGGAAAAAGTGGATGCTTGATGGTGATTGCTCAAATGAAATTTAAATGTAATTTGGTGACTCCCTGAAAAATAGTATTTTATCAACTTAGACAGTATTATAAATGGAAGAGAGGTTGAAGTGTCTGGAAATGATTTTAATAAGCTTAAATAGATTAGGCTTCATTAATTTTAAGACATTAGTTTGATGGGATTCTAATTGAGGTGAAGGGGATGTTATTTGATGCCTAAATAGATTATTTTTTTTAAAAAATAAGATAGCAAATGGAGTGAGTTCTTAGAAGAAGTATGTTTAAGCCAGGGCTATTTTTGGGCAGAAACGCACAGGAACGGAGTTCCGGCTGGCTCCCGAGTCAGCCATGCCCAGCAGGTGCTCATTAGCATAACAGGCCACACCCAGCAGCAGACACTCATTAGGATTGGCTGAATTAGGGGTGTGTGGCCTAACATGCAAAGGAGTTCCTGCTCCAAAAAAAGCCCTGGCTTTTGGCAACAAACAAGGTAAATGGAATAAGAAGGCTGGATGACCACACGCTTTCCCATAGCTGTTCCTGGCTCTTCCATGGTTTGTTGTTTTCCCAACCCATTTAATAGAAAAACGTCTGATAACATGGGAGTGTGGCCTAATATGCTAATGGGCTAATGACTTTCTGCTTTTGGGTGTGGCCTATTATGCTAATGAGTTCCTGCTGGGCTTTTTCTACCAAAAAAGCCCTGATTTAAGCCTAATTTTGATGTATTTAGTAATTCCATTTAAATAATTTTGGATGTTGGGAGGTTTGCAGGTAATGGTTGTTTAAAATTTTTTAAACAGTCAGATGGGCAGAATGTAACAGCCAGATGGGTAGAAATTACTGTTATTGTTATCAGATGATGAGGATGCCTGATGTTTGCATAAAAAGAAATTTCAGTGTATTTCAGAAGTATGGGCTAGAGCTTCTATAAGCAATTTACTCAACTGTCACCTTCGAGGTTAAAAACTGAAAGTTTTTCTTAATGCTATATTTGTAAGGATTGTATATGATCACCACAACTTGGAGCTTCTTTTCTATTTCCCCTTCTTGTAGTTTGTATTAGTACCCTCCCCCTTTTCTGTAGTTTTTTTTTAGAAAATGCAATAAAAAAATCCCCTTCAGGGGGCAAAAAAAAGAATAAAGCAATCAAAAAGTAGAAGCATTTGGCAATAATAACTCTTCTTCTACATAGGCTGAGTTCAGACTGGCGGTTTGCAGTGGGAGCCAGTCGTGGCAAAAAAGCCCCGGAATAAACTGTTTCGGGTTTTCCCAGTCACATAGGGCTGACAGATGCGGGAGCATACCGGGAGGAGGTGTGCGGGAGTGTTCAGACTGCTGGCCCAGAGGCGCGGCTGTAAATGGCTTTTTCCTCTATGTGTGTATGGGCGCATGGGCGCATATGTGCTCATGCACATGTGCATACAGCCAATTTGGGATGGACCCCATTGTGCCAGCACCGTATTGGGCAGTAGAGCGGAGCACAGCCAATCCAGTCACTGCTGCCTTATGCACGGAAACAGCAGGTGCACACTATAGAATACACTTCTGGGAAGTGGAATAACGCTGGATAAAGGCACTCTCTGGGATTTGCTACTACTTGTAACAGGTATCTTTTTAACACGGGAGCAAAGCGGAACAGCACGGGTTGCCTACGGGTGGGGAACGCCAGGCAGATGTGCCTGTGTGAATGCCCCCTTTAATCCGCTTGGGAAATGCTGCTGAAAAGTGGCTATAGCAGGGCAAATTGCCAGTCTGAACTCAGCCATAGTTTATGAGAGTGAGAGTTAACACAAAAGACTACTCCTGTCTAGAACAGGATGTTGTTGTTGTTTTAAGTTGTCAACATTCAGGTGTTATCACATTTTCATGGAATCTCTCCTTATAATAATTATCTTTTGGTTTCGTAAGATTCCATGCGCTCCCATTGGCAGTAAAATGCCCTCCCTCCCATTGACCCATCAGCCGCCACTCAAGAGTACTCGCGTGCCATTGGCCAGGAGCTGGGTCTGCTCCTCTTCCCCGCCCACTCCCCTGGCAGACAGCTCTCTCTCCTGAGGAAGACAGTTCTCTTAACTCCTGTGAGGGGCTGTCCGCTCAGTGACTGTTGGTAGGCAACCAAATTTGGTTCTGTGAGTAAAAAAACAAAGGACTTTCAGCATAACGCCCTCCCCCACCCATAACCCCCTCCCCAGTGGCCACTTTCCTGTCAGAATAAATGGAAAAAGGCTCTTTCTCCTGGTTAGCTTCAGGCTGGCTGGCTGGCTAATGAGGTGGGCCAGCAACCATCAAACCATTTTCTTCAACTCCCCACTGTGTGGCTGACTTTCCCCTAGGGTTGCCAATCTCCAGGTGGGACCTGGAGATCTCCCACTGTTACAATTAACCTCCAGATGACAGAGATCAGTTCCCCGGGAGAAAATGGTTGCTTTGGAGGGTAGAATCTATGGCATTATACCCTGCTGAGTCCTTCCACACACACCCCAAATGCTGCCCTCCACAGGATCCACCCCCCAAATCTCCAGGTATTTCCCTAATCAGAGTTGGCACCTGTACTTTCTCCTCTGTCAGTAAAAGGCCCTTTCCACATCTATGTTGGCCTTTGGGAGAAAACTCATTGGGCCCAGTCCTGATCATGTTTCCAGCTCCAGGTGGGCAATTCCTGGAGATTTGAGGGATGGAGCCTGGAGAGGGTGAGGTTGGAAGAGGGGTGGCAACTCAGACAGGTACGATGCCATAGACTCCACCCTCAATCCAGCCATTCCCTTATGGGGAACCATTGTTGCCAATCTCCAGGTGGGGGCTGGAGATCACTCAAAATTACAACTGCTCTCTAGGAGGGAGGGGGGAGGAGATGGAAAATTAAAGGTAGGTTGATGGTTGGCTGGGAGGGAGATAGGGTTATCAATTCCAGGTTGGGAAATTCCTGGAGATTTGAGGCGTTGAACCTGGAGAGGGTGAGTGTTGAGGAGGGGTGGGACCTCAGACAGGTACAATGCCATAGACTCCACCCTCCAAACCAGCCACTCCCTCCTGGGGAACCACTGTTACCAATCTTGGGGGTGGGCTGGAGATCACTCAAAATTACTACTGCTCTTCAGGTAGCAAAGATCAGTTCCTCTGGAGAAAATGGTGGACTCTGTCATTATACCCTGCTGAGATTGCCACAGCAAATTGTCACTGAGTGCCCAAAGCCGGGGCACTCTCCCAGAGCCTCTTTCTAGAGCCCGTTGTATTTATTTCCACAACGGGCCTTATTCCTAGTATTATTATATTCTTAGAATTCTTGGTTCCAGGGAAATATTTACTTTGATTTGATTTGATGAACTGTCAGCAGAGTTCATTTAATTGAATGTGGTTTTCCCATGCCTTGTTTTCTGCTCCTCAGACAGCTTCTAAGAAACAGAAATCGTCATTCCTTGGATTAGCAGAAACACAGTTCTTATCAAAAATAGCAGTGTGGGTTGTAATTTGACCACATAATTCTTAAAAGGATGAAAGTCAAGGAGCAATTACACAGCATAAGAGAGTCAATGTAGCTCAGTGGCTGGAGTGCTGGATATGGATGTGCTCCATTCATACAAACACATGGACATGTAGACTTCAGAACTGGGATCTAAAATTTGCATTGACAATAGAAACCATTTACCATTTGGTTTTGGGTTCTTTTATGAAATCTGAATTCAGATGACTGATATAATATAATATGATATCAAAATGAAGTAAAACAGTAATTGAGACAACAATAACCACTTTAAGGATGCATCCCAAACAATCAGTGAAAGTTATTTGGGGGAAAAACACATATTGAATAAAAATTAGGTTTAAGCCTACAATATATTTTTGAATATTTTAAATGAATTTTCCATATACTATAATTGGCAACATACTATACTGGCAACAATAATTTAAAAAACACAGATTAAAACAAATGGTTGGATAAAAGTTTGGCACTTTTTTGACTATTACACCCTATTTACAATACTTGACCATCTTCACTCTTGATATAAAATTGTCAGAGGAATTTACACACTTTATGAGAAACTATATTGATCCTTCTAAGCTTGTTGACAATCTTGACACAGAGATTTGATTTATTTTAGAAATCATGAAGAAATTAGTGACAGCCACTTGGATATTATTTAAAACCTAATTAAATATTAATTTCTGGTTTAAACTGTAATTCCATGATGTATGGAATGCCATGGGGGGGGGCTTAAGCATGCTGTTTCTTCAAAAGGTGGCAAAGGCGGCCCCCAGCAGCACAGCCAGATGGCCAGCAGCAGGAAAGGCTAAATTTAGAGCTAACTATGAATTGGGGTTTCCATTGATTGGCTGTGGGAGGAGGCTTTTTTGTCTGTATCACAATGTCAATGGATCAGGGCATGGAATTTGGATTAATCAGGCCTGGATATTGATTGTTTAGGCCATTATTAGTTTGGCAGGGTGGGTTGATAGATAGGGATGATAGCTACCGATAGGAATGTCAGGAAAGCACCCTGAGCCATTGGGCATGATGGAGGATGTGTTTTGTATCCAGACCATCACTGATCTTATGGCATGACAGGGCTTGGAAAAGAACACCTTTGGTGCTGAGCAACATCTTTTCAAACCTGGTAGTGGCTTTATGGAGCATCAGTGAAGGAGAAGAGGGTTTTGTGCCTTGCAGCACATTTTGTGCAGACCAGGATAAACAAAGCCAGAGGATGCTACTGGCCAGGTTTGGCCAGGTTTTGGATTTGACAAAAAAAGGCAGCCATGGTTAGGCTGCATAACACAGCCCACCCAATTAATATTAGCATATTTAATTAGCGATGGCATAGATCAGGTAATTTTAATAAACTAGTTAAACTCATGCAGTGGTCTTGTAGCTTTATACAGGCTGCTGGGGCAAATGCTATTTCATTTTAACAAACTATATTTCTACCAGAAAAGGCCTTTACTTGCAATTTCATGACCAACTCTCTTTCTGCCTTTCTCTAAGTAGTTCAAAATTTATAGACAATTTATGAAAGCCCCTGTTATCAGAAAGGCTACTATATAATGGGAGATATTTCCAGCTGCTGTAAATCTGCATAGCTCCATTAAACTGGATGGAGCAGCATCAATTTACAACAGCCACAAATCGAAGCTAGTGTTTGTAAAGACAGTTCATGTTCTTTGATATAAATCTAGGTTGTGAATTCAAAGCAATTTGTACCAGAAAAAGGTCACTCAATAACTGAGAGAACAATGTTTCAAAAGACTTGTGAAATGCAAGTGTACAGTGGGTGGTAGTTTTGTGTTATGACTTCCTCTAGTGCCCAGCAACAGATGCCACATGCCAAACTCATAAGTGCACCAGAATGTTCTTTCTATGTTGGGTCAACAAGAACATATAGTTTAGGACCAGATGAAAACTTTTATTAAACTCATCCTAAAGCTACAAAGTTTCATAGTAAGCTCCAGTAAACATTATGGGCTTAATTTCTGACTAAGCATTTTGTAAACTTTAAAATGGCACTGTCAGGGTTGGGCCTGACAAGACCTCCTCGAAAGGCAAGGAAGGTATGGCAACTAGCCCTGTGGAGATCAAGATTCCAGAAGACCCTACAGTTCCTGGGCTCTCAGATACCCATAGCTCAGACATGTCATTCACTGAGGCCATGGAACCAAAAATCTGAAGGGCTCATGGATAGGCGATGAACATGGGGGCCACCAAAGCACCCATCATGGACAGCCTCATCCAAAGAGCCCACAGGCATTCCCAGAGCCCCTGGACTGGAGGCAATAGAGAGCCTGGGGAGAAGCTCAGCTCTGGCACTGGAGTGCCTGGTTGCATGCCTAGGACTCACAAGGCTTGAGACGACCAAGATCCATTATGAGATTTTCAGGATGCTGGATTAATTCCAGCTGTCAGTGCTTTCAGGATTCTGGCCTGGGTGATAGCTCTATGCACTTGCTTTCAAAAATAGCCCGAGTTTTGCCTGGATGATTTTGAAATTCAGCAGCTCCAATAAAACTTGAATCCTTGAACTTCTGCTTCCACTCCAGCATGCCTGTGCTTAAGAACCACTGACATGCTTGGAGATCAACCAGGACAAACAAACAAACAAACAAAAACCTGTCTTCTTCATGATCACTGAGTATTCCAGTGAAAGAAAATTAAATTAATTCAGATATTTCTCAGTTTCGTGGCTTGTCATATGAGACTGACAGCCTCTAAACCCAGTGGAGTACCACCTTTCTGTCTCCACCCTCCTTCCTCTACCTCAGTATTGTTGGGGCTACCATGGGGTGAGGCCGTCAGTTCACCACACCACCCCTCCTCCTTGCAAGTGTGTCACAGGATGCCAGCATGCCTGTCACATGTTTCCTCCTGCTTGCTGCCACATGTTTCCTCCTGCTTGCTGCCAACATTTGCTGGATTATGGAGAAAACAAGGGGGTACCAGAAAAACATCTACTTGAAACTCAACATCAAAAAAACTAACAGCATGGCATCTGGTCCCATCACTCGTTGGCAAATATAAGGGGAAGTCATGGAAGTAGCGACAGAATTCACATTCCTGGGATCCAAGATCACTTCAGACGGTGACTGCAGCCATGAAATTAAAAGACGCCTTCTCCTTGGGAGGAAAGCGATGGCAAACCTAGACAGCATAATAAAAAGTAGAGACATCATCCAGCCAACAAAAGTCCGTATGGTCAAAGCAATTGTATTCCCAGTAGTAATGTATGGCTGTGAGACTTGGACTATAAGGAAGGCCAAGTGCCAAAGAATAGATTCTTTTGAATTATGGTGCTGGAGAAGACTCTTGAGACTCCCTTGGACTGCAAGGAGATCAAATCAGTCAGTCCTAAAAGAACTCAACCCTGACTGTTCCCTGGAAGGCCAGATACTGAAGCTGAAGCTTGAATACTTTGGCCACCAAATGAGAAGGGAGCACTCACTGGAGAAGACCCTGATGCTGGGAAAGATTGAAGGTCAAAGAAGAAGAGGATGGCAAACAATGAGATGGTTAAACAGTGTTATCGATGCAACAAACATGAAATTAAGCAAATTTCAAAGCATGATGGAGGAGAGCCTGGCATGATGTGGTCCATGGGGTTGTGAAGAGTCAGGCTCGACTGTGTGACTGAACAACAACAAGCTCTGTTCTTCTGCATGTTTAAACTCACCAACACAAACGTGATATGATGCTACTTGAAAAATAGTGAAGGCTATTTGGGTGTGAAGAATATGCATTGGGCACTGGGAAAGGACATTTAATTCTTTCCTCCATGCTCTTTCTGCAGCCTAAAATGCTATCACCATGGCTGATTTAAGACTGGGTTGGGGGGGAGGTATTTATTATTTATCTACTTATCATTATTTATAGTTCACCTTTGTCACTGGGACTTAATGCATATACCTATTGCACTTTCTGCCTCCCCACTGGGGCTTAAACGACCTAACATTTTATCCCATTCTCTCTTTCATGGTATCCTGACAACGTCTGTGAGGTAGATGAGGCTGAAACTCACTGGCCTAAGGCTACCCAAAGAGAAAGAATATGAACATAAGGCTCCCAGTCCTATGCCATTACTCTCTAATGATCTTTAATCAAGGCCATATGACCCATCAGCAGTCAATGTACACTTACTGGGAAATCCAGCCATGGGAAAAACAACAACACAAAGGGTGCAGTCAGACAGCGTGCTGGGAGCAGTTTAAATTGCTCCGGTCCCGATGCAGTTTTTTTAAACCCAGTGAAAAGCGATCACATTCACCTCCTTGTTCCAGATCGCTGCACAGCCACATCGGTCCCTGCCGTCCACACGCAGGCGCTTGCATCTGTTGTTGTTGTTTTCTCTCAGTTTGAGCATGTGCACAGGTGACCATCTGTAGAACTAAAATTTTCATGCATACACAGAACAGCCATTTCCACACTTCTCTTTAAGCTTTAAATGAACACTTCCCTTTAAACTTTTACCCCAAAACTGGCCTCCGTGAGATCCTGAACTTGTCTAAATGCTAAAACAAGTCACCATTTAAACTTCGGTTTTATTAACTTAGTAGTGGAGCTCCACCTATGCACACACTGCTGACGCAGAAAAAAATGGCAGACGAAAAGCGGAAGCCATGGGCTTCCACGTCAGCTTTCCAGAGGGGAGGGGGTCGAAGCACCTGAAAGCGGCTTGATACCACAGGAGCAATCAAACGTCAGAAAAGTGTGGCTAGAACCGGAGAATCAGGAAAACACCACTTGGGTAAACAGTATCAAAATACTCTGGTTTAAAGGGAGTTTGATCCGGAAAGTGACGGCTGGGACGGTGAGCAGATGTTGGGTGTGTGAATGTGCATATAAAATCCATTACTGAAGTATGCCGAAAGTGGTTCAAATGGCATGTCTGAACACAGCCCAAGGGTGTTTGAATAGCAGCTGAGACGAGAGAAACACATTCTCCCAAAAAAGTGCTGATTGGGTTCAAATACATACTGCTGATCACAGAAAACTGAGGATTGAAGTAATAGAAAAACTAGCATTAAGGAGTTGGCTGATAGCCGTTAGACAAAAGGGTTTCATTAAATGTTTGCCTACAATCTGTGTATCATTTGAATACATCATAAATATACCTATATAAATTCTCACCTTGTCTACAGCACTGTATTTTATTATCTGACTTTAAACTCCTCATGCAGGGGACATTTGATAATAATGTTGCAAACTTGATGGATAGAGGATTGGTTGAAAATCACTGCTCTGGCTACTTGACTACATTGTACTCTTGGAACCAGTTCTGATGAGAAAATGGCAAAAAATGAGGAGAGAGTAAACTACCATCTCTTCCCAGTGCCACAGCCTCTGTTCAAATTATCCTTCCACACGATTTTTTGTTTACAGCCAAAGAATGCTTCTGAGGTTCCAGTCACAGAAATCTAGCATCACGCCTGATTTGCTCCTCATTCATTTCCCAAATTTCAGCCTTCATTTTGTTAGTAAAGTGTGTGCACATCGGTTTCCTTACTAAGGGTTTGCACTGAGGAAAAAATGTTATATAGGCAGAAAATTACATTTAATTCATCTCAGTTCTAGCTGTGCAAAGATATAAGAGTATAACTAAAGACTGATTTTATTGCAAGTGAATGCAGATCTCTTATGATCTTTTCTAAAATAAGCGTCTCCAAGATAAACTTATTACAGCAGGATTGAACAGATTGGTTTTTAAAAGGAGTACAACAGCCTCAACTAATACTTTGTGCTACTTCTGTCTTCAGTGTCTGAATTAATAATGTTTAATTAGGTGTTGGCATTTTCCTTTCTGTTTTACAAATGTTATGCTGATGGGGACATTTTTGAAATAAGCAACTGAGAAATTTTATAAATAAATGCAAACTTGTAGAACTGGCTTCTTTTAAATAATTACCAACTCCAACTGAATGCTGATAAATTCAATAATATTATTAACAAATGTCAGGATCCACACAACTACTTATGAAGAGTCGAGTGCCTCGATTTTTTTAACTTCCTTTTTTTCTAAGAATGGCAGCTGCCTTCATATCACAGACTGTTTATGACAGTCTGCTCAGTTTCAAAGGAAGGTGGTTGTGTGGCACAGAAGAGTGGTGTTCAGCAAGCACAAATCTAAACTCCATTTGATTCTTTGGATATTGGCCCTCATCCTTCTCTACTCATTTATCACACCTAGACAGGCAGATATAATAAAATATGGGTGGGGCTGCATTAAAATTAGAGGGGAAATCTCTCAGCTGTTTAGTACAACATTCCAGAATTTCAGTCTGTGGATGCTCAAAGACAGGCAATGTCTTCCCAAACCTTCATACCCTTGTGTTAAAGCACCACTCTTGTGCTAAAGCATCACATAAAACAACTGCCAGAGCTGAATGCATATCTTCAGTTTGGGAGTTTCATTATGCACAGCACTATTCTTAACCTCTAGAAAAAGGGAGCTCTATACTGACAATCACAGCTATAAGTATTGGATTATTGTAAAGTAAGGTTGTTATGGGGAAGGGATTTTTTTTTTCTCCCATCCAATCAGATCCTCATAAGGAAGGATCATAAAGCACTTCTAGCCAATCACCTTTAGAGACAAGACACAGAGAAACACAATTTACCCTCTTCCTCTTTCCTTCCATCTTCTGTGGGGATAAAGCCCTTTCGTTCATTGCAAATCCTATGGCTGGGAAAATAGAGAGCTGGGGGGGAATTATTCAAGGGCTAATAGAATTTGTTCCACTGGCCAATTTTCTTGAAACCTAGTGATACTATAGAGTAGAGGTAGTGCTCACTCCACTAAAATTGTGGTGTCAGTTGATGGGGGAGGGGGAACAGCCATTCCAGCTCCTTGGAAATGTCCCTATACAAAATAATGAAAGTGCAATTATGATTGCTGAGGACAGTCACATAACTACTGGGAATACTATTGCTTTGCCCATAGTCAATGTCGAGTCTGACTCTTCGCAACCCCGTGGGCCACATCACACCAGGCCCTCCTGTCTTCCATCATGCTTTGAAGTTTGCTTAATTTCATGTTTGTTGCATCGATAACACTGTTTAACCATCTCATTGTTTGCCATCCTCTTCTTCTTTGACCTTCAATCTTTCCCAGCATCAGGGTCTTCTCCAGTGAGTGCTCCCTTCTCATTTGGTGGCCAAAGTATTCAAGCTTCAGCTTCAGTATCTGGCCCTCCAGGGAACAGTCAGGGTTGATTTCTTCTAGGATTGACTGATTTGATCTCCTTGCAGTCCAAGGGAGTTTCAAGAATCTTCTCCAGCACCATAATTCAAAAGAATCTATTCTTCGACACTTGGCCTTCCTTATAGTCCAAGTCTCACAGCCATACATTACTACTCGGAATACCATTGCTTTGACCATACGGAATTTTGTTGGCTGGATGATGTCTCTACTTTTTATTATGCTGTCTAGGTTTGCCATTGCTTTCCTCCCAAGGAGAAGGTGTCTTTTAATTTCATGGCTGCAGTCACGACTTCCCCTTCTATTTGCCAAGGAGTGATGGGATCAGATGCCATGATGTTAGTTTTTTTGATGTTGAGTTTCAAGCCAATGTTTGCGCTCTCCTCTTTCACTCTCAGCAAAAGTCTCTTGAGGTCCTCTTCACTTTCTGCCATTAGAGTGGTATCATCTACATATTTAAAGTTGTTGGTCTTTTCCCCGGCAATCTTAATTCTGACTTGTGATGCATCCAGGCCAGTATTTTTCGTGATGTACTCTGCATATAAATTAAATAAGCAAGGTGATAATATACACTCTTGTCATATTCCTTTTCCTATTCTAAACCAATCAGTTGTTCCATGTCCAGTACTGTTGCTTCTTGACTGTTTTACAGGTTTCTCAAGAGACATGTGAGGTGGTCTGGTACTCCCGTCTCTTTAAGGACTTGCCACAGTTAGTTGTGGTCCACACAATCAAAGGCTTTAGTGTAGTCGATGAAGCAGAAGTAGATGTCTTTTCTGGTACCCCCTTGCTTTCTCCATAATCCAGTGAATGTTGGTAATTTGATACCATGTTCCTCTACCTCTTTGAAACCCAGTTTGTACTTCTGGCAGTTCTCTACCCACTTACTGCTGAAGCCTAGCTTGTAGGATCTTGAGCAAGACCTTGCTAGCATGTGAAATGAGTGCAATTGTGCGATAGCTGGCCCCACTGCTGGACCTCCTGATGGCACCTGGTATTTTTGGCCACTGTGTGACAGAGTGTTGGACTAGATGGGCCATTGGCCTGATTCAACATTGGCTTCTCTTATGTTCTTATGTTCTTATTCCTTGGCATTGCCCTTCTTTGGGATTGGAATGTAAATGGACCCTGTCCAGTCCTGTGGCCACTGCTGTGTCTTCCACATTTGCTGGCATATTGAGTGCAGCACTTTAACAGCATCATCCTTTAGGACTTTGAATAGCTCAGGTGAGATACCATTACCTCTGCTAGTTTTGTTGTTAGTAATGCTTTCTAAGGCCCATTTCACTTTGCACTCCAGGATGTCTGGCTCGAGGTCAGCGATCATACCGTTGTGATTGTCAGGGACATTGAGATTCTTCTTGTATAGTTCTTCTGTATATTCTTGCCACCTCTTCCAAATCTCTTCTGCTTCTGTTAGGTCCCTACCGGTTTTGTCCTTTATCATGGTCAGCTTTGCATGGAATGTTCCTGTGATTTCTCCAATTCTCTTGAAGAGATCTCTAGTTCTTCTCATTCTATTACTTTGCATTGTTCATTCAGGAAGGCCTCTTTATCTCTCCTTGTTGTTCTCTGTAAATCTGCATTCAGTTGGGTAAATCTTTCATTTATACCTTAGCCTTTCACTTTACTTCTTTCCTCAACTATTTGTAAAGCCTCATCAGACAGCCGCTTTGCTTTCTTGCATTTCTTTTTCTTTGAGATGGTGCTGATTGCTGCCTCCTGTACAATGTCACAAACCTCCGTCCATAGTTCTTCAGGCAATCTATCAAATCTAGTCCCTTAAACTTATTCTTTACCTCCACTGTATATTCATCAGGGATGTGATCTAGGTCAAACCCGAATGGCCTAGTGGCTTCCCAAACTTTCTTCAATTGAAGCCTGAATTTTGCAATGAGTAGCTCATGATCTGAGCCACAGTCAGCTCCAGGTCTTGTTTTTACTGACTGTAGGGAGCTTCTCCATCTTTGACTGCAATCAAATCCAGTCTGATTTCAATGTTGCTCATCTGGTGATGTCCATGTGTAGAGTCGCCTCTTAGCTTGTTGGAAGAGGGCGCTTGCTATGACCAGTGTGTTATCTTGATTAAACTCTCTTAGCTTTTGCCCTGCTTCATTTTGTTCTCCAAGGCCAAACTGTTATTCTGGTTACCTTTTGACTTCCTACTCTAGCATTCCAGTCCCTTATGATAATAAGGAAATCTCTCTTTTTTTGGTTTTAGTTCTAGGAGGTATTGTAGGTCTTCATAGAACCGGTCCACTTCAGCCTCTTCTGCGTCAGTGGTTGGGGCTTAGACTTTGATTACTTTGATGTTGAATGGTTTGCCTTGGATTTGGACCGAGATCATTCTGTCATTTTTGAGATTGTATCCCATTACTGCTTTTTTCACTCTCTTGTTGACTATAAAGGCCACACAATTTTTTCTACAGGAATCTTGGTCACAGTAGTAGATATAATGGTCCTCTGAGTTGACCTTGCCCATTCCCATCCACTTTAGTTCACTGATTCCCAAGATGTCGATGTTCAGTCTTGCCATCTTATTTTTGACCACATCAAGCTTACCTTGATTCATAGATCGTACATTCCAGGTTCCTATGCAGTATTGTTCTTTGCAGCACCAGGCTTTCCTTTCACAGTCAATGTATCCACAGCTAAACATCCTTTCATCTTTGGCCCAACTGCTTCATTCTTTCTGGGGTTACATGTACTTGCCCTCTGCTCTACCCCAGCAGCATATGGGACACTTGAGGGGCTCATCTTCCAGTGTCATATCTGTTATCCTTTTGTTACTTTTCATGGGGTTTTCTTGGCAAAGATACTGGAGTGGGTTGCCATTTCCTTCTCCAGTGGATTGTGCTTTGTCTCCATTATACTTGACCTGTAATGCTGGTTGTCATATTTCACTAAAAAAAAAAAAAAAAAGACTGCAAGAATCTCCCCCCCCCATTGCTGGTATGTTTTTTCTAAGGGTCAATGCGGGGTGATGGTCCAAGGCCAGGTCTACCAATGTAGTGGACTGGGGTGAGTAGACCTGTTCTCCAGAAGCCAGGTCTACCAATATAATGGAAAGGGTTGGGTAGACCTGTTCTCCAGAGGCCATATCTACCACTATAGTGGAAAAGGGGTGTTCTCTGGAGGCCTGATCTACCCCTATTGGTGTTCCCTCTAAGCTGAGTTAGTGTGAGCTAGCTCACAATTTTTTAGCCATTGGCTCACAGATTTTTGTCTTATCTCAGGAAAGATGGCTCCAGAGCAAACTAATTTATGCGTAGCCAAATCGCTCACTGACAACTTTAATACCAGTTGCTCACAAAGTAGAATTTTTTGCTCACAAAACTCCACAGCTTAGACAGAGCAATATAGAAGACATTTTCTGTAATGAAATTTGACTTGATTCTGTTTTCTCTTATAATGTTTAAATTATTCTTAAAATGTAATTCATATATAGTTTAAAAGAATTCATTCTGAGATTTTTACAAGGTTATGGAAATAATCTTCTTAAAAATAATTTACACAATAGTCATACGTAGACTTGCTCACAACTTTAATGTTAGTAGTTTTTTTCACTCTGTTCATAACACTGTGGAGTAGGGGAATGCAAAAAAAAAAAAAAATCCGGCCTGATTTGGATTCAGCATAATCAGGCAGAATCAATTTTGGCAGGGAGAAAGATTCCTACATGTCAGTTTCGGCAGTATGAGCCGATTCGAGTGTCTTTCAGCCAGCCGAATGTCAATTTTGGCCCCATTATATCCTACGGGCCATTGAAGTTAATGGCGAAGAGATAGATTATATTCTGGGGGCTGGAGGGGAGAGGGTTTGAGGAAAGAGACTCCAATTTCACAGGGTAGCTGCTGGAGCTTCTCCCCAAGATACCCACCAAGCTTCAAGAACATTGGACCAGGTTGTCCAATTATACATGCCTGCAAACAGGTTGCCCCATCCCCTCCATTGTTCTCTATGGTGGGAAACAAAGTTAATTTTTCCCATGGTGCTGTTAGTGGCTCTGAGGGGAGGGGATTTGAGGGAGAGGCTCCAAATTTTCAGGGTAGCTTTGGGAGCCTCTCCCCACATAAACCCCCATGTCCCAAAGCAATTGAACCAGTAGGACCAATTCTATGGACACCCAAACAGGTTACTCTCATTACCTCCATTGTTTCCAATGGAGAAACCCAGCCAGCAGCACTTAAGGCAGGCAAGCAGGCAGCCACCCAGCAGTCAGACTCTCCCAGAGAATCTCAGGGAAAGTGAACTATCTTGGGGGATGCTTGTTTGCCAGGAGAACAAGTGGCACACTTCGGAAGCATGCCACAGTTCAAGCATGCCACAGTGCCACACAGGCCTTGCCCTATATAAATTGATGGTGCAACTTCATTGGACCACTCACACCACACACACCTCAAAAAGGATATTTATAGCACTGGAAAAAATGCAGAAAAGGACAACTGCAATTATAAGAGAAGTACACTTTTCCTGTGAAGAAAGGTTAAGGCTCTTGTGGATCTTAGCTTTGAGAAACAATGACTGAGGGGTGACATGATAAGAGGTTTACAAGACTATGCATGGGATAGAGCAGGTAGAGAAAGAAGTACTGTTCACCCTTTCTTACAAGACAAGAACTCATGGACACTCAATGAAATTGCTGAGCAGTCAGGTTAGAAGTTAGAACAGATGAATTTTTTTTTTTTGGTTTTTACAGGTTTACAAATTTAAAAAGTTCTGCTGGTTGCTGTTGCTTGGAGAAGGGTTGGTTTGTTTTTTTCATGTTTGCTCCATCCTCCATATGTTTGTCAAATTCCATCTGGAAGCTGTTTATGCCAGCCACCACCACCACGACCACCTCCTGTAGCAGTGAATTCCATGTGTTAATCACCGTTTGGGTGAAGAAGTACTTCCTTTCATCTGCAGAGACCCTTTTCTGCATTTTTTCCAGTACTATAAATACTTTTTTGAGGTGTGTGTGGTGTGAGTGGTCCAATGAGGTTGCAAGGCCTGTATAAATGTTGTTCCTGTTGGTCTTTTGGGGGTTTGTAACAGGGAATAAACAGCAAGAGGTTGATCCTTCTCCATAGGAGAGTCCACCCTGTCTGGACAACAATCTAATCTTCTTCCACAGCAACTGAGCTTTACTAGGTAAATATCCTGCCTCCATGTTCTTCCCCCGGGCAACAATATGGGTGTCTGAGTGAGATTGCTTCTAATTGCTTGTTAGCTGTTGTTGAATAAACTCTGCTCTGAGTAAGAGCCTGTTTCTTTGAACATGTAGGGCCTGGGAGAGAAGGTGCAGAATGCTTGCAAGAAAAGATCCTGTGCCTCTCAAGGAAGGGACTGATCCTCCTTTCCATGGCAGGCTGTGTCTGGGTGGCTAAACCTTAGAAAGAATATTTCCTCAACGGGCTAAGACTCATAAAAAACCATTTAGTTTGCAAAAGTAGCACATAAATATTTTAAATACATAAGTGATGATATTTGTCAAGCTGTGGTCAGTAACAATGAATGAAGTACCAGTCATTCTCAAAGGGAATATGCCTTGTAGTAGCAAGTAGTAGTTATATCTGAGCTCCTTGTGAATCTGAAGCAATTAAAATGGAATGCAGTGTTGCTTGAAAATGGCTGCTGGGAGCTAATGGGCTGCAAAAGGAGAAGAGATCTAGCAGTCAATGAATCCTAGAAAGATGCAGGGAAGGGACAGCTATAGTGTCAATAAGCTATGACAGGCTGTACATTAGTTGGCTATCAGTGCATGGCTCAAATGAAATACTGGGCTGAAATCTAATAATTCTCACTTTCACCCAAGAAAACACTAATAACAAACCAATGGAAGTCCTCCACAATCCATATTAGTTTTACATCCCTATAAAACATGTCACAAGAAGAATGTTTCATAGTGGTTTTCTGTTCAATGGATCATCTTAATTGAACTATACTTTAGTGATATAAAAATTAAGAATTTTACACTCATTATTATGGAACCTTTATATTTTAGTCTTGGGAAAATAAGTCAAGGGGTTCAAAGGATAAAACTTTGCAAATAAAAAATTGGGATGCACAGGAAATTGTGTTCAGTTTACAGCTGTACATGTGTATGCCAAACCAACTTCCCAAACTTTGGAAGCATTACTATATTACTTATGCTGCCAAACTACTAATAGAGGAGTCCCAAGCAAACTGAAATCTTTTCCAACACAGCATTGACTATGATAACCTGTTTCTGCATGAAGATTATTTTTACTTGAAAAGAAAACAGCAGGGCTGCAGGGAGGGATAGGAAGACAACATTCTGAGGGCTGTGGTCATCCTTGTGGCTCACAAAGCCAGGCAAGCCGTGTGGTAGTATTCATATGAGGTTTGTGTCTGTATAGTATAAGGGGATGATTTTTTTAAAAAAATCTTTGGGAACCCGTGGACTCTTAGAACTCTAAAAAATATTATATTACTGTGCTTGCAGTGTTTTTCTTCACAGTCTCCATAAAAAAAACTGCAATACATTGAAGCAAACACATTACATACTTTTCCCACTTGTTCCATGAGATATCTATTTTACAGGCTACTAACATAAGCCCCTTTCAAAAACAAGGTAGTAGAAAGAGAACAGAAATGAGGACTCATTGAGATATTTCCATGAATTAATTTCAGATGACTACTTTTTGTTGAACTCACATACATATGAGAGGAATTCATAAAGATATAGCAAGTATAACAGTTCTTTTTTATCTGTACTTAAAAAAAAACCCATGTATTGTTTCCCTTATCATAGCCTTTTCATACAAATACACATACATTAGATGAACTTTGAACCAAACTCCTAGGGTGAAAGAAAATGAAATAAAAAGTCAGAGGAATGAAACCAGCTTACAAAGAGATCTTCTTGATGAAAGAGTTTTATTGTTCCATAGAATGTCTATAAAATTGTCTTTGTTTTATTATTTCTGCAGCACTAAATCTAAAGCTGTTGCCATTCCTGCTGCTTTTCTTTAAAGCCATATCCATAATTCTGTTCCTCCTTCGCTCAAAAAGGTGAAGCACTCATCACAGAAATAATAGGCAATTTCAAAATCCATTCAAAAGGTGTAAATTATACAAGTGATGGTCAAAAGAAATCAGTGTAATCTACAAAGAAATATCATTAATTTCAGGACCAAGAAACAAAACTGAATCTCAGCCACCAGTCAATGAGACAACCCTGTAAAAAAGAGAGAGACTATAAAATTGTTGTTTATAATAACGACACATTGCTTATGAATAACAAGCATTTATTTTTCCAATCAAAAGCTGTTCTGACTTGGAAAAATGTATAGAGTCTGGCACTATTAATACATTACAGATAAAGAGAAAGGTCAATAAGGAGAAAAATGCATGAAATTCTACATCTTAGTTTTTACAACAGCTCTATCTGTTTATGCCATTTAAGGGTGCTGTTTCTATTTTTTTAAAGGGTGATTCATCTGGTCCCTATAATTAATACCTATTAGAGCTGGTGTAGCATATTGACAAAGTGCTGGAGCTACAGATCAGGAAGGATGACTCTTACATCTGTCATGAACTCACAAGAGGCCCTTAGCCAAATCACTGTTTTAGCCCACTGTATGCCATATGGAGATAATAATACTGACTACTTGTTAGTTTAAGGACTGCTGCAAGATAGTAGAGAATATAATTCTTCAGATATCTGTCTTCTGATTGCACACAGAGGGAAGCCGAATCATACCCGCCCAGCCCCATGACATCTGTGTAGTAAACTTAATAGTTGCAATGAGCTCTGGTGTGTGCTCTTCCATGAAATATACAATATTGAAAAAGCTTAACTCATGGAGGTAGGCATGCTCAAACACCTCTGGTTCAACTCACATCCTTCTCAGGAGTCATGAGCAAAGAGGAGAGTGTTCAGCAAAATTTTGGAAGAGCCCAAATTAATTTGGACATTTGCATACTTACACTATGTTCTCACACAGTTATACGTTCTCCTCACTGTCCCCAATTCATCTATTGCTGTCACCACTTCCAATTTTATAAGGGTACATAGTAAAATGGGAGACAGGTTAGTCAGAGTTTGTTTGTTTGTTTTTAGTTGAGATTCACTGCTTGGTGTCTGCTCATGAACCTAGATAATCTTGCTGGTTCTTAAATCATTTCTTAAATAGATGCTTCTGATGGTGCAGGCTCCAAAGCAAGAGAAACAGCCCCGATCAGCATCTAGCATTTGTTCCGCTGTCTTACCAAACTCACACTGGAACAGAAATTCCCATCTACATTGCATGCCACTTTCACTTTGATTGAGTGTCACATTTTATGGCAGTGTCCAGACTGCATGCTGCTTTCACTTCGTTTGATCTCTAATTTTATTGTGGTTGTCTGCATAGATTTATGGCCGTTTTATGGCCATTCGAGGGTGACTCTGCAATCTCTACAGTGTTGAATGTGGTTTTGAACTGCATCTTTTTCTGTTCCAGTGTGGGTTTGGTAAAACAACGGAGCAAATGCTAAATGCAGATTGGCCCACAGTCTGTCCAATACATCAGTTTAAGAATGCATCTGACTACACAGGCACAAAAGGAGGACAAAAAAATGACTATGTTTCATACATGTTAGTCAATTTGCAGCACAATCCTGAGAGAGCCAACCAGCCACTTTCGTGTAGTGGTTAGGAGTGCAGACTCTAATCTGGGAGAACTGGATTTGATTCCCCACTCCTCCACATGAAGCTGCTGGTGTGACCTTGAGACAGTAATAAATTCTTTCAGAGCTGTTCTCTTAGGAGCAGTTTTCAATAGAGCTCTCTCAGCCCCACCTACTTCACAAGGTGTCTGTTGTGGGGAGGAGAAGGGAAAGGAGATTGTAAACTGCTCTGAGACTCATTTTGGTAATGAAGATTGGGGTATAAATCCAGTCTCCTCTTCCTCCTCCTTCTCTGCCTCCTCCTTCTTCCTACTACCAGAGCTGCTGGAGGTGGGATGGGGCTGAGGGACAAACTTCCCAGGGTCCAAATCAACTGGAGGGTCTCTAAACTATTGCAGATTTTTGTAGCAGAAACCATACAGCAGCACATCAGCCTCCTTGCTGATATGAAGCTTGTATGTCCCTTCCCAGGAAACACAGGCTAGAAGGGTTCTCTCCTGCTCTCCCTTGACCTCCCACACTGAAGTCCAAGGTAGGAATGAACACAAACCAGCTCACAAACTAAATTAATGATGAATTTTAGCCAGTTCATGGCTCACAAACTGAAGTTGCTTGAAGTTTTAGCACCGTTAGTGGCAGTTTGTGGAGATTTGTGAATGGAGACAGACTGGCACCAACCAATCTGTTTACAAAAAATTCAAGGCAACAAAGGGTGTATAATTCTCCAACCTTGGAAACACCAATAGGAGACCTCCAAACCTTAACAGGCATTGTTGGCCACCAATAACAGAGTTCCCATTCTGCTCTAAGGGCTCAGAAGGCTAAATAGTCATCAGCTCTGCTCCCTCCCTTTTGTTTGTTGACTGGTGAATTGAGAGAGAGTGGCATGGAACTGGCACAGCAGAGTCATTGCTTTGATTTCTGCTTGTGATCTGCTGCTGGGGTTTGGGTACGGTGTGGAGTGGACTTAGGGCTCTGAGCGACAGTCTCTGTGCTCACACTGAGCACTGGGGCTTAGCTTTGATGCCTCCCCAGAGGACCTAGATTTATATACCCTGCCCCTCTTACTTGTGATCTGCTCTCTGCTGCTGGTGTTTGGGTGTAGGTAGGTGGACTCAGGAATCTGAGCCACCCAGGCTCTCTGCTCATGCTGAGCACTGAAGTTTAGATACTGGGTGCCTGCCCAGAGGACCCACATTTATATAAACCCATCCCTCCTGCTTGTGAACACCATGAAAGTGAAAGTGGGTGGAAGGGGTGCTCATCATGGGGGAAGAAGCCCCGATGTACCAGAGGCTCCTGTTCCCAGGCACCAAACCCAGCCTGCCACACACATGGAGTCACTCCCCAAGAGGGCATCACCAGGGACCTTGGAGTCTTCTTCCTCTATTCTGTCCTTGAGGCTCTCCCAAAAGGAAGCAGAGATTTTAGCTGACAGTCTTTGCAGAGAACTCTGATGCAAGTGGTTCAGAGATTGGTGGGGAAGCATCCTACTCTTCCACATCCCAACTCACAGTACTGCTCCTGCTGCCCCAAGTACACCCCCTCTGGCACCTCTTAGCCCAGTGCCAGAAAACAGCTGTGCCTAGCCCCACCCGCTCCAATCATGGGGCCCTGTTTCCAGGCCACCATGTGGAAACATTTCTGCACCCTCCCCAGTGTGGTGGAGTGCAAGGTGTGCCACAACCATGTCTGCCATAGGATGAAGGAGTGGCCCGTAGTGGCAGGAGGAAGAGGCCCACTTCCTCTCAGCAGGGACAAGTGGAGGTGGAGCAGGAAGCACCTCCAAGAAAGGCTCTCCATGCTCTGGGAGCTGTGGTTGGGACCCCAAGGAAGGCCATCCTACAGGGTTGCCAACAGTGCCACCCAAAAGGGCAAAGGGGAGGGCTGATTCCTGATGGTGTCCCTTCTTTACAGGTGTCTTATTGGCACAGTGTTAGAGCCCTTATCTTGGGTGCGGGGGCTGTACTCCAGTCCAGCCTCTGTCTTATGGTTTGCTGGCAACTTTGCTATGCTGCCACTCAGTCACTCATCTGTGTGCTCCTTGAGGTGTGTCAAGGAGCTGTGGTCACATTTGGGTGTACTGGTTGGCTGTGCCCATTTGTGCCACTCAGAAGGATGTAAATGCCTGTTGTTATATGGCTGGTGGGTGCTGTCAGGCTTGCTAAGGAATCTGGCTTGGTTGCTATGGGTCTGTGCCTGGGGGAGGGGCCCTTTCCCCTTCTCCACAGCATGTCCATAGGGAGCCAGCCATCAGTGTTTCTATTATGCTGATGGCTGCCACCACTGCAGCAGCCCTCCCGAATGGGCTGCCCATGACTCAAATGACTATCACTCTGAAGAATATGTATTCTTCTCCAGTAAAGAAGATGTTTAGTTATTGGACTGATGAAAAGGAACTACAAGTTAACAACAACCAAGGAACTATAAAAACAAGTGCAAAGCAGACCAATATGGTTCTGTGCCCCATTTTGAACTTTGCCAGGGAACCCTGAGGCAATCGAACTAGGAACTTGCCAAGCATGATTTTGAGGAAGTTTGAACAAGATACATTTTTGTGGAACTTCCGGTCTTGGTGATCGCCATGGCAGTCACTTTCTCCCGGTGCTCCAGGATAAGCCTGCCAGTGCCTATGGCTAGGTGGGGGTGCGACCATCTGTGCTACCCCAGGAGTCCTTGGGTTGGACACCCAGCCATGGGACACTAGAGAACTTCCCAGCATGACTAGCCAGAGGGGGGGGGCTCCTCCAAGCCCCAATGGGCCCACTGTAGAGTGTCCCAAATGGGAACAGGATCAGCACACCAGAGCAAGCGCATGGTGATCAAGCAATTTTGAGTGCAAAATGACAATCACTAAAAATGTGAGTCGAAGTATAAGCGAGAATCACCTGCAAATAGCATGCTCCCCTTAAAGAAAACAAGGGGGGAGGGGACTTCATCCCGCTAAGAACTGTTTACAAGTGATTTTAAAGCCAGAAAAAGGAGGGGGGGCTGGAAGCAAAAAGTGGTTGAGTGGAGATAAAGAGGCTGTGAGAACTTACCATATCGTATAAGAGCTTCCAGAGACTTTGACAAACTTTTAACAAAAGTAGACAATTCTCAAACATGGCACCGCCGAAGGACTCTAAGGATAAACTAGCAAAAGCTAAGCTTCCTTCTGGAAGTTCCAGCCCTTCAAGTTCTGTGCCTAGACAAAACTCAAGTGCGGAACTCCAAAGGCTGCTATTGGATGCACTTTGCCCTCTGCTGGAGAAAATTACAGCTATCTATAATAAGCTTGACGAACAACAAGAACAAACGGCTTTGAACACACAGAAAATAAAAAAAAGAACAGGAGCTTAAAGAGATTGGTTCCAATTCAAAAAAGGTGAATAAAAAACTGCAGGTGTTGGGGGAAAAGTGTCAAATCGAAGAGTCTCGCATATTACAGCTGCAAATGGAAAGGGCAAGCTATGTCCTGAGACTTCAAGGTATCAAAGAGGAGAAAGGGGAGAATTTGAGGCAGATTGTGGGTGATTTTTTGGCTCCCACAGCAGAGATGACATTGGATCAACTTCAAAGTGAAATAGATACGATCTTTAGATCATATTCAGAATTTATCAGAAAGAATAATCTGCCTGGGAAAGTTACAATAAGATTCTCCCGAAGGAAAGTGAGAGATCAACTACTGAAAGTGACTAATGGAGTTACCTTGAAGTTAAAAGACAAGGATATTAAAGTATTGAGAGAAGAGATAAGAAGGAAGAGAAGGAAATACAGAGACCTGGTGTTATTCCTGCAAAGTCACAACATTTCCTACAGATGGTTAATACCCAAGGGGCTAATCTTCAGATATGCAAATAGCAAAGAAAGGATAGACTCTGTTGAAAAGGCTTGTGAGTTTCTGCATCAACACAGTTGTCCATCAGGAGAGGGAGAAGGAGTTCCTGATGGAGCCAAGAAGAGCAAGGAAGAAGGAGAGACTGGATCTTCTGATGAGAACTCAGATTCTAAATTGGGGGCTATAGGCACCAAAACAGGCTATCATTTGAGAGGGGGAAAAGGGAAAAAGTTGTCCGTTAATGTTCTCTGGAGTGTGTAAAATATGTTTATCAGAATTCACTGCTCTTTTATGAAGCTGAAATGGTTGGTGAAATATCGAAATGTTTTATTAGTTAGATGATCATTTTTGGTGAAAGTCAATTTGCATTTAAAGGGTTAGAGGGTTTTATTTTCTTTTTCCTGTGGAGTGTAGTTCCCCTTTCCTATTTCCTCTGTTTATTGGTTTTAGTATGTAGTTATTAGAAAATGCAATAAAAAAATCCCCTTCGGGGGGTCCAAAAAAAAGATACATTTTTGTGGTGATCATATTCACCACAAATTTCTTAGCATGCCTAAACTGAGGTACCCATGAAGACCCAAGATTTTGTTCATATTGATCACTCTAAATATTTATTTCAATTCATGGATTTCATGGATGGCTCCAACGGATATAGAATCATAGAATAATAGAGTTGGAAGGGGCCATACAGACCATCTAGTCCAATCCCCTGCCCAATGGAGGACCAGCCTAAAGCATCTATGACAAATAGTCATCCAGCATCTTCTTGAAAGCTGCCAGTGAAGGGGAGCTTCCACCTCCCTAGGCAGCTGATTCCACCTTTGGACCACTCTGACCATGAAAAAGTTTCCCCTAATATCCAGCCAGTACCTTTCTGCATGTAATTTAAACCCGTTGCTTTGAGTCCTATCCTCTGCTGCCAACTGGAACAGCTCCTTGCCCTCCTTCAAATGACATCCTTTCAAATATTTAAAGAGAGCAATCATGTCCCCCCTCAATCTCCTCTTCTCCAAACTAAACATTCCCAAGGCCTTTCCTCATAGGGCTCAGTCTCCAGACTCCTTCGGGTTTGTACTGTAGAACTGAGAGGAGGCTCAAAAGGGAGAGCGACTCTTCCTTCTTCTCCTTGACTTTCTTCTTCATGTGTTTGCAGAGTTCCCAGGCTCTTGTCAATAAAATCCTCTCTTTCCTTGATTTTCTGAAGGGTGGTGATCCTCTCCTGCAGGCTCTGAATGTTCTCCAAAAGCCTGACCAGCTTACACTTCTGACAAATGAAGTCTGTCTTCTCTTCTGGGAGGAAAACAAACATGGCACACTCCATGCAGGTGAATGGAAAGGGGCCTTCAGTTGATACCATTGCCATCCAAGTATATTCCAAGAGTACTCTGAGCAGAGTTTCGGGGCTCTCAGGCAGATCCTCAGGCTAAGAGCCACAGGCCAAGAGCCCCTTAGCTCTTCCCCTTCAGCTTGCACCTCTGGCAAAGAGGAGCCTTTTCTTTCAAAAGGTCACTTCCCGCCAAGCACAGCTCAGCACAGTAGGGGACATGACTTGTAATCAACAGCAATCAATAGCAACTCACTCAGCCCCCAGCAGCCTCCAAAACACAATTAGCCCCACACAGAACTTAAATAGAACCACTCTGTAGCAAGCTCCAAAGAACCCACTCACTCTCAGCTTCTCACACAGCAGCTAGGAAAGGCAAAAGGCAGAAAGACAAAAAACCCTTACCTTCTAGCAGCACCATGGGTTCTCCACTCCTTGCCTCAGGCCAGCATGATGATGCTCACCCCTACACTCTTTCACAGACTGTGTGGATCACTAACTTATGATGGTTCATGTATATATGCTGCCTAACTGTTGAAAAGCACAACACAAATGCCAGGTGTTATTGTATATATATCATCACAGACTTACAACATATTTGGAACACATAATGTCAGGTACAAAAAAATCCTTGATAAAATTGGATTTTCAGTTTCTGATATAATTTTTGTAAAAGAGAATGATTTTCGATAATGCAAACACTGTTAATTAGGAATAATGATTGTGACAAGAAAGCGATGATAATAAACAATATGTTGGTTTACCTTCCTAATTTCTAGGCCAAATACATTGGTCATAAGAGAAGAAGAAGAGATTGGATTTATACCCTGCCCTTCACTCAGAGTCTCAGAGCAGTTTACAAACTCCTTTCCCTTCCCCTCCCCACAACAGACACCCTGTGAGTTAGGTGGGGCTGAGAGAGCCCTGACAGAAACTGTTCTTTTCAAGAACAGCTGTGCCAGAGCTATAGCTTGCCCAAGGTCATCCAGCAACTGTGAATGGAGGAGTGGGGAATCAAACCCAGTTCTCCCAGATTAGAGTCTGCACACTTAACCACTACACCAAACTGGCCCTGGTTTGATTCCCCACTACACCAAACTGGCTGGATGTGGAGAAAACTGGATTTATTATCTTCAGAGTTTGGATAATCCACAGAGATTAACACTTGCAAATATATTTCTTCCTTGATTGCTCACTAGATTATCTATTTCAGATAAAATATTCTACAGACTATTCAGTAGTCCGCATTGTACATGGTTATCTGTGCACTTCCAAATTAAAAAGGACAACAAAGTGGGTTTAATTAGTTTATTTAAATCAGCCCAATGCATGTAAAGAGACAGTTTAAAACAAATTTTGTATCAATAAGATTTCCAGAATGGATGGGCATAAAGAAGGTCCTGCTGTTGATGGAAACAATATTCAGGTGGAACATCTAACTTCAATACATAGTTAGATATGTGGGTGTAATGTACCCATCACAGAACATGTGTCCAGGCCAGCCATGTGCTCGTACCGGTTCCAGCCAGTCCGACATGTGGCTGGGCGAAGTGCCTGAGGACAATGGACAGTCGGATCCTAGCTCCCTTCCAATCGGGGAACTGGGATCCAAGGAGATAATGCAATCAGTGTATATAGGCCAATCACAGGTGTTGTGTGTGTTGGGGTGTGGGTTTTCTTTGGTAATATAAGCCGGTTTGTGAGCCGGCTAAAGTTGTCTTGTTCTTGCTAAATAAAGTCTTAGAGCTGAATCACTGAGTAAGTCTAAGGACTTTCCACTGGTGACGAGGATGGGATTCTACCTCCCATGAACAATGACCCTCAAGAAGACCGAGCCTCGCATCGAGCCCCAGCAGCACCGAGATCCTGGCACACCACTCCGCTTTGTGCCCCACTTGTCTGGTAATGGCTCACCGCACCGCTCCAGGCACCGCAAACAATGCCATTGACTCTGAGCACAGCATTGTGTCAACGCATCCCACTGCCACCACTGCACCCAAGTGACCGCCGCCTCCTTCACGTGCTGCTAAGATGGCCACAGGTAATGAGAGTTTCCCCAAGTTCAACGTCTCTCAACCCACCCCAATGAGAGATGTGGCTTGAAACTCTTGAAAACCACTTCACAATCAATGACATCACGGATTTGAAGATGAAGAAGGCTCACCTCCTAAGGTACTGCGGAATCGAGGCCCACCTCTTGCTGAAGGACCTGGTGGTGCCCCAGCAAACCAAAGGCATGGCGGCAACATACAATGTTCTGGTAAAGGCGTTCACAGACCACTTGGCCCCTAAACCCACCAAGTTCACAGAAAGAATGGACTTCTTTGCAAGGGTCCAGGGGCCAGACGAGTCATCCTCCAAGTACTTAGCAGGGCTACGCCGGGCAGCGACCAGACGTGCCTTCTTGAACCTAGCAGAAATTCTCTTGAACCAATTCTTGGTAGGTCTCAGGGAGCCCAAGCTATGGCGAAAACTTGTTGGCCGGGATGATCTCATCTTGGAGAAGACAATTCAGGAAGCAGTGGCCTATGAGAAGTCGCACGCTGACCGCCGTGCCAGGGCTGTCCACCTTGTCCAAGTGGCCACAGGATCCAACATCTCCAGCAATGAACAGGTTCTCCAGGTCAACCGACACCCGTCCCAGTGCTCTCAATGGGGAAAAGGGTCATCCTCAACCAAAGCACTGCAACCCGTGGCCTGAGCCAGCTGCGGCGATGCTCACGAGCGCTGGACTTGCTGATTCCGAGATGTCATCTGCAGAATGTGCAACAAGGCTGGGCACCTGGCGAAGGTCTGCAGCTCCAAGGGACAATGCCAGAAGACCACAGCACAGTTCGACTTGGTGGATCTCCACACCATTTTGGCCCACCACCAACAAACGGTATGTAACTTGCCCCCTGATGGCCCGGACAAGGTGCATGCGACTGTCCTGATAGAAGGGTTCCCCTGTTCAATGGAAATTGACTCAGGCTCATCTTTTCCTATCATCTCAGCAGAAACCCTCCATTCCCTATGCCCATGGGGGAACCCCGGTTGCACAAGCCACAAGGTCTCACATTGCAGGACTTTAATAAGAACCCAGTGGTGGTCTGAGGCTGGGGCAAGTTCAGGGTCCAGTTTAAGGGGTTCTCAGGAATGCTGGACCTGTTGGTGGTGGAGGGGCACCTCACCAGTTTGTTGGGACAGTCCTGGTTTAAGCCCCTGGGCCTCAAGATTATGGGGATTAACCAGATCTGAATGGCGGACTTTGAGGCCGTTTGAGGGGAATTTCCCAAGGTGTTTGATGGGACTTTGGGGAGGTACACTGGGGGCCCCATTTCCCTGGACCTTGATCCAAACATGCACCCCATCCGCATCAAGGCACAAGTCCCCCCCATTGTGATGAGGGCCAAAATAGAGGCTGAGCTTAATTGCCTTGTCGAGCAAGGGGTACAGGAGCCAGTTGCGTCCGAGCACTAGGAGACCCCCATTGTCACGCCGGTTAAACCAAACGGTGATGTGAAAATATGTGCCGATTATAAATGCACTCTAAACAAAGTCTTACAGGACCACGCTTATCCGGTCCCAATGGTGAGCCATGTCCTAGCCTCCCTAGCGGGGGCCAAGATCTTCAGTAAACTAGATTTGGCATAAGCTTACCAGCAGCTGCCAGTTGACATGGCCGCCGCCGAGGCACAAACTATCACAACTCACAAAGGGGCGTTTAGAGTAACTAGGCTGCAGTTTGGGGGTTGTGTGGCTCCCAGGATTTTCCAGTAATTCATGGATTCCCACCTCAAAGGCATCCCAGGAGTACAACCTTTTTTAGATGACGTGATCGTCATGGCGCCGGACTCCACCTCCTTTGCAGACCGGCTCCGGATGGTACTCCGGAGGTTCGACGATGCCAGCCTCAAAGTAAAGAAGAAAAAATGCCTCCTTGGGGTACCCCGCATTGAATTCTTGGGGTTTGCAGTGGATGCGTAGGGGATTCACCCCACAGACGATAAAGTTTGGGTGATTACGAATGCCCCCCCTCCCTCATCCAAGCCAGAACTGCAGGCTTTTCCTAGGCCTGCTCAATTTTTATCATGCCTTTCTGCCCTTAAAGGCTGCCATGGCAGAACTGCTCCATCGTTTTCTGGACAAGGACGCGCTTTGGGTCTGGGGGCCGACACACGCGGCAGCATTCCAGGGAGTCAAGGACTTACTGATTTCTAATTCTGTCCTGCACCATTTTACCGAATCCCTTCCGGTGGTCTTCACGTGTGACACCTCTCCCTACAGGGTCAGGGTGGTGTTAGGCCACCTGTTGCTGGACAGCCGGGAGCTCCCCGTCGCCTACTATTCAAGGACCTTGTGTTCTGCGGAGCGCAGCTACATGCAGATAGACATGGAGGCGTTAGTGATAGTGGCTGGTGTGAAAAAATTTCACCTCTATCTCTATGGCCATCCCTTCACGGCCACAAACCCTTCCTGGGTCTCCTCACCCCTGACCGTCAGACGTCACAGATGGTTTCTCCCTGGGTCCTGAGATGGTCTATCTTTCTGGCAGGTTACTCTTATGCCCCCGTCCATCACACCAGGAAAGCCATGGGCCATGTGGATGCCCTCAGCCGCCTGCCTCTGTCCGCGCACACACAGTTGCCCTCTTGGAAATGCTTCCTGACCTCCTGGTTCACATGTGGGAGGTGGCCCACCTCTCGGCCCGGGACATAATTTGCACACAGTGTTACAACTTGAAAAATACTGCAACACAAAAGAACTACTACCTCGTGGAGGCTTGAATTCCTCGTGTTCTAATCCTAATGCACAGGCTGCACAGGTCCCACATCTGTAGTGCCCTTTAATTGGGGACCTTTAGATTATTTTCTTACCATATCTGAATGAATTATTTCCAATACTTCTAGAATGTCTAAAACCTACCCTTGGTCTAACTTGGCAACCAGGAATATCAGTAACCAAGTGCCAATGCCTGCATATTATTCTTTTAATGTGATCCGCCAAGGGAGTATAGTTAAATACAAATGAAATTGCTTCATATCTATGTGGTGGTAAGTCTTTAAGAAGATATTCCCTACTTCTTGCAATCACTCTGTATCTAGCTGATTCAATTATTCGTGTGGAGGAACTCTGTTCTATTAACTGATTCCACATTTGTGTTGAAACTCTTTCAAAATTGCTGTTAAAGGTACAGTTTCTTTTCAACCTGAGGAACTGCATAAAGGGTAAATTATTTTGCAGCTATAGCGAAGCAATGTGTTTCTATCTTTTGGCTTCACATAAAGACATACCAGTAGTTTGTTACTACGATCATGAAAGACCACCATATACAAAAACAGGATAGACTGAAAATCACTGGAACAGGAAAATTTAATTGTACTATGGATAGTATTGACCCAATCAAAAAAGTCCTGTAAAACTGAAATGTTTTTAAAGATAAAAAGTCATCTATAAGCTTCTTATAAAACAAAATAGATTGAAAAAAGGGGTTATTAATCAGATGACAAATCGTAGACTGTTCTTGATCTGTCACGAACAGATTTGTTATTGATTGTGCCACTGGGCTACCTTTCACTACCCCTTTCAATTGCATATAGAATTGGTTTCCAAAATGGAAATAGTTCTTTTCTAGAATCCGACTCCCCCGCAGAAGCCAACAGCATCCTGCGGGGAGCCAACTTTGCCTCCATGGAAGGAGGGAAGGAGTTTGGCTGCATGCAGCTGGGTCCTTTAGGGGGTGGGGGCAGTGCCATTTTAACAGCTGGCCCCTCTTCAGAAGAGGCAGTCTTCACCTCGTGCTTGCCCTGTAAGGAACCCTGAGCACGATGGGAGAGTTCTCGGCCTACCTTTCGGGCCTTGGCTCTTGGTGGCAAAGCGTCAGGACTGTAGAGGCAGCCAAAGCATCAGGGCTGCTGAGGTGGCAGGAGCACCGGGCTGCATGGGAAGCTGCATGGGGCAACGCCAGCGGTTTGAGTGTTAGGGCAGCATTCTGAGGCCTACTCTCGGGAGCCACGCCAATGGCTTTATTTCGGGGGCTGTATCAGCAGCTGGAACATTGGAGCTGTGTTGATGGCATCTTCCCAGGGGCTGCATCAGTGGTTGCTGTACAGCACCATGCTGTGGCTGGAGGGCAGCCCTCGCTGGCTAAGGGCTGTGTAATGGCCTGGTCATTGTAGGGTGGAGGCTTGCGTGTTAAAAAAAATCCCCTTGCACTGTTCTTTGTAGGTGAGGGGAACTTTACTTAGCAGGAGTTCTGTAGGCTACTGCCCCCCCCCCCAACCTTTAGCTATGCCTCATTGTTAGGAGTTAATCTTAGGGGGCAGCAGGGTAATGCTTATTGCCCCCCCACATTTGCATAGGTCTGCAAAAGCCATCTGGCCTCCCACCTTCAACTGTGGATTTAATTAGCCCCTGGGTGGTAGGTGGCAGAAGTTTGTAGGCTCCCCCCTGTTGGTTTCACCATTCTTTAGTTGTCAGATATCCCCCCAACTACTGTGTGTAGGCCATTCAGCCTTCTGGGTAATACAGCAGGTTGCAGCAAGGTAAGGCTGCTTAATTCCCGCATATTAATGGGGAAACGCAGAATACAGCGTGCCCTCTGGCGCAGCAGTCTGAACGCTCCCGCACGGCTCTGCCCTGTATTTTCCAGCAGCAGCCTGGGCTGTGTGAACGGAAAAACCTGGAACAGTTTATTCCGGGGCTTTTTTGCCATGACTGGCTACTAGAGCAAACTGCCAGTCTGAACTCAGCCTTTGACTTTCCACTACTCATTTTACTAGCTTGACAAAGGCTTTTTTAAAGGTCCTATTTGCTTGCTATTCTGTCCCTTCTTTAGGGTTTGACATGATCTAAAAGCAGGCACTACAGACTAGGAGCTACAACTTAGAAGCAGAAGTTACATCATATGTTCCATTTTGAGAAGTGCACCTGCTGCAACACTCAGAAAGGATGGTGATACACGTGAGAGTGGAAGTAGAAGCAGAAGTACTTTTGTTTCCTCTATACACATGCACACATGCATACACACACACACACACACACACAACAGTGGCTGCAGTCACACACACTAAAAAATCTACTTTCAATCCACTTTGCAACTGGATTTTGCCAGTTCACACAATAAAATCCAGTTGGAAAGTCCACTGAAAGTGGATTGAAAGTGGATTATTTAGTGTGTGTGACTGCAGCCAGTAGACACCTTCAGGGGGCATTGGTTGTATAAGAACATAAGAATAGGGATGAGCATAAACCTGAAAATTCCTGCTTGGTTTGGTTTGAGACAGCCCCCAAACTGAACCCCAAACCAAACTGAGCCAAAAGGCCCTGAACCCAACTGCCCAGTTTGGTTCCGCCATTCACCTAGCTGTACCACGGCTGGGAGAAAGGAGAGTCACCCAGGAAGGGTGAAAGATGGAGCTCTTCCTCCAGGCTTTTGAGTAGGAGCCGCCACTGCTATTGTACCATCAATGCATTGCCACCATGACTTGGGTGGGAACCATCAGCCCTGGGACGAAGACTGGATAGAGCACTGCTATGGAACTGTTCTGGGTTTAAATTCTTAGAACCCATCTTGGAACTGAGAACAGTAGTAACATCTAGAGCACTGGCATGTCAGTGCTGAATGGGATTGTTTTTAACTTGTGTTTTAATCATGGCTTGTGCCCTACTAGTTAGTTGTTTTAATCATGGCCTGGTGCCTAAAGTGTTAGCCACCCTGAGCCCATTTGGGGAGGCTGGGATATAAATTGAATTATAAATAAATAAATAAATAAATAAATGGCTGGCAGCCATTTAATCCATCCATTTCCCTTCCCTCACTTAGAAGTGGGAAGAAGCACAGTGAAATTTAAAAGTGGATTCTTCAATGAACCCCGTACTGTAAGCATCCTCCGTGGTAATTCTAATAAGATGGGCAATATTTGTGGTGGAATCATTATCAATTATTACATAATTGGTGCTGTCATTAAGCTGGTGAAACACTTCCTGGCAAACCACTTTTTAATTTTTAAATATTCCTCATGCTAGAGTTCTGATTTTCTATATCCTCCTGAAAATACATAAGGAATGTTTTCTTCCTCCTGGAATGTCTGATTGTCTCCAGCTCAAATTCCATCTTAGAGGAATTGGGCATTGGGCAGTAGAGTGGAGCACGGCCAATCGTATCGCTGCTGCCTTCTGCCCAACGTGGGTTGCTCCCGGCTTTTCAGCTGCACGTTCAGACTTCCCGAAAGCAGAGAAACGTGCGACACATGCGGGCTTTCGGATTTACTACCAGTTTTATGAGGTATCTTTTTAATCCGACGGTGAAGTACAACAGCACATATTGGCTACGGGTGGGAGACGCCAGGCAGATGTGCCTGTGTGAACGCCCAATTTACTCCAGAATTGAATCGTCGCTGGCCCGGGTCCCTACCGGGGCAAATTGCCAGTCTGAACTCAGCCAAAATCTATGACAAGTGCTGATCCAAAGTATTTTGTTATTTCAAGCAAGATGTGTCTTGGTGGTAACAGGTATAGAATATACCCATTACTTCCCTCCATGCTGCCAGCATCTAGGAAAAAGTCAATCCCATGTAGCACATCAGTGTCTTCCTCATTACACTGCCCTAAGCAGTTACTTAGGCAAAGAACTAATGCTGCCTTTGGCATGCCTATAGGGGCAATCCTCTCTCTCATTGCTGCCCTTCTGCTTCCATTCTTTTCCGTGTAACATTGAATAGCAGCAGACAGTGAGGTATCAGACTAATGGCTGTTTCTAAATTTTCTCAAAGATTAACAAATGCCATTAATATTTTTATATCAGATTACATATACTAAAATATTGCAAATGGACAGCTTTTCTTTTAAATGGCAATTAATTAATTTCCAAATGCTCATCTTCATTGTTCCATTTTCTTCTTAAATATTTCATGGAAGATGTAATTTAATGATGACATCCATGTTACTTACTACCAGTGTCATTTATGACATTGTTGTTAATTGCTGCTAGTTAACATTGTTTGGTCCAACTTCATGGAACAGTTGTCACACAAATGAGTGCCAGAACAGAGAGGTTTTATAGACACACTTCATTTTTCCAGCCATACCTCCTGAGCTGAGAACAGGTGGCAAGTATGCATGCCATAAAGAAAGAATTCATAATGGAGATTTGCTAGTTCCATGATTCCCTGGACTGTAATCAGTCATGTGTGTAGATTTTTGCTCAGACTCCTGATTGAATACCTTAGCAGAGTTGGGATCCAAAAGTGATCACTGAGTATATTAGTTCACTATATAAGTAAAGTGACCAGATATTCAAAACCAGCTGAATTGTAATCCTTCAACGAACAGACAAACAAACAAAACAGACAAATCAAATAGCTTTTCTTTTCAAAGATTCTGGCTGGGTTCTCTAACACTGAAATGGTATGAAATGAGTAAATATTAAATAACTGCAGGAACTAGATATGTCTTTACTTTTTTCTCATCTGTAATAATTTTTCCTATACATTATTATAAATCCAATTGATTTACTCTGTCATCTTTACATTCAATATTTGCTAGCAGATGGTAAATGGGGTAGTTACTGAAAAATAGTGTTTTAAGTAAATATTTTTGCAGTGGACAAAGAATACATGTTCATACTCCTCTAATTGGCCCAAAACTTAAGAAATACCTGGCAGATTTTTTGTTTGTTTAAATACAAACTGTATTTAACACTATAGCAAACATATACCAAAGTTTGACAGAGAAATAATCAGGCTCATCTCCATTAGTCTTATGTTAGAATTGATCTATACAATTAGATTAAAAAGATGGGTTTGCTGCAGGGTGACTTCGACTGTACTATTTTAGAATGGGTCATGAGCTGCACGCTCAGAAATTCACCTGCATTGTTACTCAAATTGGTCTAATAATTGAATGATTAATTGATTGGTTGGGGAAATCAGCTAGTGAGAGGTGGGTAGCATGGGAATCTCTGCCTTTGTATATAGGAGTCCTTCCCCAGAGAACTCTCAAATAGACCAGGCTGATGTTCAAATGGTAGAGTTTTTATTGAAACATAAGAAGTACAGCACACTTCACAGCACACTGTACAACAAGCATACAAGACCTAACTGGGAGAATAAAAGGAAGTAGTGAGGGAGATAGTGGCTTAGAGTAGGTGATATTTACCAGTCTTATAGTTTTCAGGCCCATGGAAGAGATAAGTGACCAGTGCTTCACCCAATGGAAAGGTGACACCAAGAAGAGAGTGTGCATACTGAAGCTGGGTTCAGGCAATATGATAGGTTTGCCCCTAAAACAATATCTAAATGTGTTTACAGGAAGGTTTCTAGAAACTTGGACAAATGGTTAATGGTTTTCCCAGAGGGAGATCAAAGCATTGAGTGGACCTGGATAGCCCTCCTGAGCTAGGATATGGCAGCTGATGTGCATTGATGTAGGATACATGATTTTTCTAGGTGCTATGGATATGCTAACAGTGGTAGGTGCTAAGAGGGGAAGCTAGTATTTGGGGGGGAGTGAAAGAGGTACCATCAAAGTGGGGTGCTGTTTTCCTGAGAAATCCATTGTTATAAAATATGCATTGCCTTTAGGTGGGAAAGATTTGTTTGCAGTTCAGTTCCTGGGCTCACTTCCAGACAGTTTTTTCCTCAGGCTGGTTTTCTGCTTGGCATTCATTCTGGGGTCATTTTTAGGCCAGTCAGTGTGTTAGATTTAATATCTATCTGGATTGATTCTATATGAAAGGTATTTGGGCTTGCTTTCTCTCTTGAGTACCAACTACTCAACTTTAGGGGAGAGCTGACTGCTATCAGTATTAAAACTAATTCTGTATGGAGAAAACTAGGGTGTCAGAGAGAAGGCTAGGCTAGAACTGTCTGATTGATATACAGTTTTCCATTGGCTGGGAGATTTTGACATTAAAATTAAAGTATTTTCAGCTTCTGTCAGTTATTACTGTACACCAGGCTAACATAGCAGTGATAGTCCTTTTATTATTGATTCCATTGGCTGACTGCTCTGAACGTTACCAATTGTATTTTCAAGAATGCAATCAAACTGTGCATTGAGAATGTAACTGCATTTCTTTATGACCTAGAAGACACTATTGCTGTGTTAAGTAAAACATTGAGCAATTTACACCTGTTCTTAGTACTGCACCATGCTGTTCCATTATATCACCAGTAAACTCATGCTGCTAAATAAAATAAAAACAGAGCCAAAAAATCCATTAAAGGTTCTTTACAGATTTAAGCAGCACATTTCTATTTTGAGTCTGATAATGTCTGAAAGCATCACTCATTTCAGGAAAACTTTGGTAAAGTTACAAAAATATATAAAAATCTAACACCATTAGTACAAAGCTAAACAGAGTCACACTCTTCTAAGCCTCAGAAGTGCTTGTTTTTAATATCATGGTGATTTTAATTTTAAGCCATCTTGAGGAAGACTCTGAAGAGGTGGCATAGAAATATCCTGCATAAATCCTGTCCTATTATATAAACACGTAGTGGTCTGGCAAGGTTCTATGCTTGGCAAAATCAGTTTGCTGCCTGATCTGTCATTCAAAACGACTCCCTAGGCACTGGCTGAGTTGCCTGAGTCCCACCCACAGAAGCAGCAGGAGCCAAAACTCACCCCAGAAGACAATTTCACCTCAGGAGAGAGGACAGAGACTCTGGCCCTGCCACTTTGCACTGCTGCTGCTCCCAGCCTGGCCTTGGCCTGCACTGAGGCTGCTGCCTACTGCACCTCCACACTGCTGCCTGTCCTGGCCCCACCCAGAGTCCTGAAGACTCTGCAAGGTAAGTAGGCAGCTGAGCGGTGAGCAGCCTGGCTGCACCACAGGGGCCTTGAATGGGAGTGGGTGGGAGAGCCAAAGGCCTGCCTGGCTGGGCTACAGGGGCCTTGAACAGGGGGTGGGAGAGCCAAAGGCCTGCTTGGCTGGGCCATAGGGGCCTTGAATGGGGGGTGGGAGAGCCAAAGATCTGCCTGGCTGGGCCACAGGGGCCTTGAACAGGGGGTGGGAGAGCCAAAGGCCTACCTGGCTGGGCTGCAGGGGCCTTGAAAAGGGGGTGGGAGGGCCAAAGGCCTGCCTGGCTGGGTCACAGGGACCTTGAACAGGGGGTGGGTGAGCCAAGGCCTGTCTGGCTGGGCTGCAGGGGCCTTGAATGGGGGGTGGGAGAGCAAAGTTCTGTCTGGCTGGGCTGCATTGAATTGGGGGGTGGGAGAGCCAAGGCCCGCCTGGCTAGGCTGCAGGGGCCTTGAACGGGAGGGTGGGAGAGCCAAGGCCTGCCTGGTTGGGTCACAGGGGCCTTGAACGGTGGGGTGGGAGAGCCAAGGTGTGCCTGGCTGTGTGTGTGAGACTTTACTTCCACTTCTGTACTTTTCTATGCATTCGTTATGCATCACATCTTTCTAGAGCTCATTGTATTGCTTCTACAATAGGCTTTACTGCTAGTTAATTAATAAATGTTGTTCAGCATTGTACTGTAATGCTGCAGTCACACACACTAAATAATCACTTTCAAGCCACTTTCAATGCACTGTTCAACTGGATTTTGCCAGTTCACACAGTAAAATCCAGTTGGAAAGTGCACTGAAAGTGGATTGAAAGTGGATTATTTAGTGTGTGTGACTGCAGCCTTAGGGTGTGTTCAGACGGATCTTTTGATCTGCCATAGGAACGACTCCCTTGCGGATCAAAAATGCACAACCAGACATAAACATCTGGGAAATATTCCGGTCCCATAGGCATCCCGTTCTGCTGCGCCTCCAATCCTGATTTAAAAAGCAGCAGTTTCAATGTAGGGTTTTCGCTTACCCGCGCAACAACTGCAGACTTTCTTCCATCTGGTCACTCCATTAGCGCGCAATGCTCCCGTCGGCTCGGTCTGACGTCAGACCGAGCCGACGGGGGAGCGATTTAAAAAAATTGAAACCCCATGTGCGCTTTAACGAGGAAACGCATTCAGCGATAAGCGCTACGAGGAATGTAATATTCATGCTTATTTCTTTTAGGGACAAGATGTTACCGCGATGGGAGATGGAGGGGGGAAGGACTGTTCTAACTTGCAAAATAGTCCCTCCATTGATCATAATGGCAATGGCAAGGGGGAGGACCGGGACTTTGCTGAAAACCCTCCGCGATCGCCTCAGTTCTCCAAGGAGGCGCAGCCTTGCCTATGCGAATGTACAAAACTTTTTTTAAAAAAATCCTCGGTGGATGCCGTGTAGACAAATCACGGCGGAAACAACGCGCGGTGAGGCTATTTCATGGGGGGGCGTCTGGTCATACTAGGCTGGATTAAAAAAATCGGGATAAAATTTTAGGAGGGCTCATGGCGCGATTGACTGGCCATCTGAACGCAGCCTCAGAATATGTTTTAAAGTTGGTTACACATACATTGTTACAGATCTGTCTGATATCTGGAAATATTTTTTAGTATTTTTTCTGTAGTCAAATCCAGGAATTGAAGAGACAATGACTGCAGTCCAGATTTTGATTCATACAATCCTGTCCACACCTTAATAGTTAAATGAATATTAAACAGCTAACGATGGTATATAGATTGGATTTTGTACCTGGTAGTTCTAATTAAGAGACAATGTATAGTATTCCAGATCTATAATGGAACAATTACTTGATTAATGTATCCACACTTCTAAGTTTTATTTTCAGTCCTGTACAATCAATGACAGTATCATGATGTAATTTCAAAATGATTGCCTATATATCCATATCATAAACACATGTCCACAGGACACTATGAGGTAATTCTTCTAAGAGCCATATCTGTGTTTGGATTCTCCCAGAACTTTTAAAAGGACAATAACTGTTGCATGGGTGCGCAATTTATATATGGTACCATGCAAGGAGGGGAGATTAATTATTTTTCTCCAGTGTGGGTTTATTGATTGAAACTGATTCTCATACCTATGCAGCTATTAGCCCTGGAAGGAGGTAACACAATTTCCCTTTCTTTGCCTGCCTTTCTAAAAAAATTCCAGGACAAATAACAACTGGGAAAATAATATAGCATGAGTGAATAGTTAAATCTACTCTTTCCTGGCACTATGACCCCAATCTGAATTGTACTCCTGTGTGCCTGCTACTTCCCTTTACAATGCAGGGAATATTCATTCACACATTAATCTGTGAGGTGCTAAGGTTTCTGTTTTCTTTTCTTGCAACAGACTAAAGTCTTCAGTGTCACATCTTTGGGCACTAAGTCATCCTCACTGTACATTCAAGAGCCTGCTTTTGTATGTTTTTAGAGGAAAGCTTTACTTAGAGCAAAACTTGTTACACACCCAAGTACTGCCTTTATCCAGAAATCTGCTGGCACTGTAACAAATTGCCCTCTCTTTATTGGAAGGGGAGAAACTATGGTGAAGTAAGGCACTTTTCACCCTGGCTGATCTCCTCAAATCTCAGAAGCTAAGCAGAGTTGCCACTGGCTAGTATTTGGACAGAAGACCACCGAGGGATACCAGTGTCATGTCATGGAGCCAGACAATGGCAAACCACCTCTGAATATATTTTGCCTTGGACAACTCCCCATGGAGTTGTCATAAGTCAACTGTGACTCGATCATACTTTCCACCACCATGGTATTTTTCAAATGCTTGCTCTTATATTAAGAGAAGTATTTTTTGGGGGGGAAGTTGATGATGCTTCTCTATAGAAATATGTGTGGAATATAAAATTGATTTTTTAAAGACAAAAGGGCTGCTTTTGCCATTTCATTGTTGCTGTTGTTGTTGGTGGTGGTAATCTTCATTTTACTGGGGGGGGGTCAAACCAGGTGTTGTACTGCCTTTGTTTCAATAAAACTAACATCAGGTTAGGACTCACATATTGCTAGATATTGTGTTAACATAACCATTCACCTCTTCATTTTTTTAAAGTGTGTATCCAGTTGTTTCAGTGGCACTTCTGCATAATGGGTTCAGGATTGGGATAGAAGTTGCTTTTCTTAAATCTTTTTTAAAACGGATAAGTAAAGCATAGTACTTCAGAAGTAATATATATTATACTTTTCCCACTTTTACTTCCTTTCTGCTAGTCTGTTTTTTTAAGTTAATTTGCCTGTGCAGCCAACTGGAATAAATGTCAGTGACATAGTGACAGTATCAAGCAGTTTCAGTTACCAACGAATAGAAGAAAAGACAGTTTCAATGACAAAATTACATGTGAACAGTATCTCAAAAAGAATTAGCAGGATGCAACAGCTTATCTCTGTGTTCTAAAGTTTCAGCAGTTGGCAAGGTTATTGAATTATGCATGCATTAACAGGATGGAACACTCCAAAGGGAAATTTGTAGAAAATGCAGAAGTAGCTTCTATTATCCTATAAAATGGAGGACAGAAATATCACGTTAGATCTCAGAAACTAAGCAGGGGCAGCCCTGGCTATTATTTAGATGAGAGATCACCAGGAGTGTGATATGGAGGCAGGTGATGGCAAACATCTTCTGAATGTCTCTTGTCTTGAATCCTTATGGGATCACCATAAGTCAGCTGTGATTTGATGATAAAATAAATAGTAACACTACACATAAGAAAAACATTTCTGCAAAAGACATCGGGAGAACTAGGCATAAGGAGAACCCTTGACTTCCCCATTCTAAATTTGTATTTTAGAATATTTTTGTTATATTCTTCTGAGGCCTTTCCCTGGGTACCTCTGTGTTCAGAGTTTTGTTGTGTGTTCAGAGTTACTAGAGAAAGGACTTCTGTGTACTAACTCCGTGATTATGGAACACCCTTTTGAAGTTATAGAAATGTTAAATTATTGAAATCACATAAAACTCTCCATTATAGTCATACAACAAACAGACAAAAACAAGCTCAAAGTTGCTCTGACAAACTCATAATTGTCCTGTCCTAAAGCAGGTTTATGTCATGTGTTATTTTATCACCCAAATTTGCACCTGCATGCAGCCAATGATCTTCAGTTGGAGATTACAGATTCTTGGATTCTATGCTTTAACTTCTGCCAATAAGACAGAGAGATATGCAAGTTTGCTACACAAGTTACTAACTTTCCCCGTGAATCTTCTGTAGACATGTAAAACATTACTACCCTATTATAACAAGAGGTCTCCCAATGTTTGCTTTAATTATGGTTGAGCTTTCACATTGGTGCTAACTAGGATTAAGGCTGATCAAGATCCAAAGTTTCCAAACTCAATTTATGACAAGAGCTCATTTAATTTTTTTCAAGATCCTGGTTAGCATTAATCATAGTTGCCAATATGGACGTAGGAGTTAAAGTAAATAATGTAAGGTGAGGATGAGAATTTACATAAAACTCTTCAGGATACTGTTCCCAACTTCCAGTGTGGGAAGATGGGAGGCTAGTGTCTCTATTTCTTATGGAGAAGCACCTTGAGGGAGAAATCCAGCTGAAATGATTCCAGCTGATATACCTCCCTGGATCAAAAGAGGTGTCAAGAGATTAATCAATTATTCTTCATTAGGTTAGCTCCTTTAGTAAATCACAGAGGTGGTGGCCCCTGTGACTTGCTGGGTTGAGCAGCCTGAGAATATGGACAACATCTGGCTCACACCTACGGTGAAATTGATGGAATTCAAGCCCGACCTCCCCACACACCTTTTTTATTCTTTGGAGGAACTGCCAGCTACATTATTAAGAAATTTATTGCTCTGTGACAATAAACCACCTATTGCTACTTACTTAAGGTGAGAGGCTCCTTATCTCCTTGGATTATATATTAAATAGAAATTACAGAACTTTGTTTTCTTCATTAAGACTGCAGAAAGCATTTGCAATCAATGGGGACTTTCAATTGTTGTTATTTATAGTTTAATATTCATTAACTTTGGCTTGTAAAGTTTGTGCTTGATCCCCATGATATAATTCTATTGTTTATGGTAAAAGGAGTTCCTGATTGGTTGGTTATAATAACAACAGATAACAGATGCTGGACATATTCTTTAAGCAGTGCAGACTTTCTGTCTATCTTTGTTGTTGTTGTTGTTTTAAATATTTTTTATTGCTTTTTCACTACAAAACTATAAAGGGAAAAGGAAAAAGGGAAACTAAACTAAAATACAAAGCTAAAGCAAGGATCATATTACATTGGTTGTATCGATATCATGACACTCTTCCCACATGTAAAAAATAAAAAGGAATGTTACTGTCTAATATTTTTTCAGAATCAAACTTATATACGCATGATTAGCCAGAGTAGGTGCATACTAGTTTCTTATATATATATATATAAAATAAGGCTTTCAGCACTAAATTACACATCACATCATTATATCCTGTGTTTGTTCTTATCATAGTTCAATTTAACTTTGAGGAGTTTAGGAGCTTCTGCTCCTTTCTCAGATTCAGAGTCTTCTGAGGAGCTGCCCCAGTTGCTTCCACTGTTTCCCAGGCCATGTCCACTGTTTTCTTCTGTTTGGTTGCTATTCTCTGTTTTTCCCTTTTTCTTCCACAGTTGTTTGATGTTGCTCCAAAAAAGTGTTTGCTTTCTGAACAGAATCAATCTTCTCTTTTTTTCTCTTTATAATTGAAGATAAGCCCTTCTGGAAATATCCATCTGAAGGGAGTAGAATGTTGCTGTAGAAAAGAAGTTAGATTTTTATACTGTTTCCTCCATTTTCTTATCTCAAATGGAATTTTTTTTTTTAAACTCTCACCTCTTCACCTTTGATTTTCAGGGTTATCACATTTGTTCCTTTCAAAATTATATCTCTTGTTGATTTCTTGGAGAACTTAACAAATACTTCACAGGGCAGCTTATTTTTCTTGATGAAATTTAGATAGGCTTGATAGACCATATCCATGTCACTTTGTATAGCTTCCGCTTTAAGATCTGCCACTTGAGCCAATGCTTCACTTAAAATCTCTTTTAAGTTCTCCCCTTTCTGTTCTGGGATACATTGAAATCTCAGGAGATGCAGTGATTTTTCCATTTGTAGACATAACAGCTGCTCTTTGTCAGAAAACCTTTCTTTTTCCACAACATCCAGTCTCTGATTGATCAAATTTGTCTTAGCATCAACTTTTCTAAGCACCTTGTCTATTTCTTCTGTCTTTGTAGCTGTTTCTTTCAACTGTTTCTGGAGAGCATCAAAGTTGTTATTGAGATTAGTCATCTGGTGCAGCAGAGGGCGCAGTGCTGTAGCCAATATGTTTGGGGAGTCAGTGGTTACTTCTAGTTTAGGAGATGACGACGCTGAGCTGGCAGTTCCTGAAGAAGATTTCTTCCTAACTGCCATTTTATCTCCTCACAGCGACATTGTTTACACAGGAGAAGTCTGGTTAACTCTCTGAAAGTCTATTGATTCTGTAGACTATTCTATTCTGCATGATTCTTGGCTAGTTGTTCCTCTTTCCACTCAAAACCATCACTCTGCCCCTTGCAGTGGCTCATAGATTGTAGCTTTTTCAAGGGGGAATTTAAGCTCCTTCCCCTCCTCCAAATCAGCTTGGAGCTTTGGAGTGGTTATCTGCTTAAACACTTGGTTAGTTACATGGAAACTTGCACTCACAATTCATTTCACAAGTTAGTTCCAGAGGTAGGGAAGACATCAGAAATGCTGGATGGTTTGCTCGCTCAGCCTAGCATGTGCCACTGCCTCCATACTGGTCTTGTGGTGGTGGGACCTATCGGGGCAAAGAGGAGCCTTGATTCCTTGGCTATCACCTTGGAAGAGGAACCCCTCATGTCCCAGGCAATGAGCCCCCTACAAGGGCTTTGGTGGGGCAGAATCATCTGAGATCCCTCCTGTCGACCATGATTATGGGGCACTCACATCAGGGCACGGTAGAGTGCACCCATCCAGCAAGTCACCAAAACCAGAAGTGTCGGCTTTCTATCTTTGGATGGTATAAGACAGACATCTACTGGCTTCAAAAAGTATTACATCTAGACTCCCAAATATGGTTGGGACTAGATGTGTCAACACCAGTTAAATTCCTACCAACCAATAGCATTATTGAACCAAGATGCAAAAATCTTCAGTGCTGTCCTTGCGTCCAGAATGAGCACTATAATTGAGAATTATGTTTCTCCAGACCAATCAGGGTTTGTACCCAAAGGCAAGTATCCAATACATAGAATACTGAATGCCATTTATGTTAGTAAAAAAAATAAATAATCAGATACCATTAGCCATGGCATCTCTTGATGCACAGAAAGCTTTTGATCATTTGGAATGGAACTTTATCATTAGACTGCTAAGAAAAGTAAATATTGGGCAATATTTGATGAATGCAATTCAGTCAGTATACCAGAAGTCCAAAGCTAGAGTACAAATAAATGGTTTTGATTCTGCTAGCTTTCCCCTGACTAGAGAAACTAAACAGGGCTGCCCTTTGTCACCCTTGCTTTTTATCCTTTCATTAGAATCTCTGGCAATTGCAATAAGGGCTAATAAGCAAATTCAAGGCCTAGAGATAAATGGACTTGTGCATAAAATTAATATGCTTGCAGATGATGTAGCTGTATTAATGGTAAATCCTAAGGAAGCACTACCTGAATTAAGGAAGAAGATTTGTGATTATGGAAGAATTGCAGGATTATGTATTAATTATAAGAAGTCTGGAATACTATACAAAAATATCAACCCAAAAATGCAACTTGAAATTCAAAATGAGTCAGGATTCTCCATATATCATAAATCATTCAAATATCTGGGAATTACTATTCCAAAGAATTTAAAGAAATTACAGCAGCTAAACTTCCATCCGGTTATTCTACAAATAAGAAGAGATATTAAAAGATGGTCCCGGTTACAGTTGACAATCATGGGTAGAATCAAGGCTATCAAAATTAAATTACTTTTTTCAAACACTTCCCATATATATCACATCAAGGAACCTAGCCTACTGGAAAGACATCTTTACCAATTTTACTCATTAAGATAAAAGACCAAGACTTATGAAGGCTAGCATCTTAATTCTGATTTTCTGATTTATTGTTTGTTTTTTCTCTTTACATTGGCCAGTATGTGTCTTATTAGGCTGGTTTGTTTATTAACTATATGTGTTGTTTTCATGCTGCTTTCATGTTGTTTTATGGTAACTTGATGGAAGTGAGCCTATTGGAATAGAAAAAAAGTTTCCTGTTGCCTAAAATCACAAATAAAGGGAACCAAAAGGGTCTTCTATGGAACAAATTATACAATCACACTTTCATTCATTATATATACAGAAAAACATGTTTTATTTATGTATTTATGTATTTATTTATTTTGTTAGACTTATATCCCGCTCTCCCCACAATGTAGCCTCAGGGTGGGTACCAAAATATATGTCTACAATGATGCAGATTTGCAATTAAAACAGTTCATAATTTACAGTTAAAATCTGCAATTAGAGTAAAGGTAAAGGTAAAGGTTCCCTTGCTCGAAAGCCAGTTGAATCCGACTCTAGGGTTGCAGTGCTCATCTCCGTTTCAAGGCCAAAGAGCCAGTGCTGTCCGAAGACGTTTCCGTGGTCATGTGGCCAGCATGACTAAACATCAAGGCGCACGGAACGCTGTTACCTTCCCACTGAAGTGGTACCTATTTATCTACTTGCAATTTCTTGCTTTCGAACTGCTAGGTTGGCAGGAGCTGGAACTAGAGACGGGAGCTCACCCCATCATGCGGCACTCACGGGTCTTGAACTGCTGAACTACTGACCTTCCACAGCCTGCAGTTCAGCATCTTAACCACTTGAGCCACCGCAGCTCCTGCAATTAGAGTAGATTTACAATAAAACAATAAAGCACATTGCAACAATCCAATTAAAATCAATAAAAACACATTAAACTGAGACAGTAACATGCCTCAATGGATAGTATTGTGGTCTCACCCAGCTTTCTGGGAACTGAGGTCACTGTAGGGGAGGCCAGATCAAATAGATGCCCACTGCCTCAACTAAAGGCCTGGCAGAAGAGCCCCATCTTGCAGGCCCTGTGGAACTGTAACAGGTCATTCCACCAAGCAGGGTAGCTCATTCCACCAGGCAGGGGCCAGAGCTGAAAAGACCCTGGCCCTAGATGAGCCAAGTCAGACATCCCTAGGGCCAGGGCCTCAAAGGAGGTATTGGTTCGTAGAATGTAGTGTTCTACGGGGCTTATGTGGGGAAAGGTGGTCTTGAAGATACGCAGGCCCCTGGCCATATAGGGCTTTAAAGGTTAGCACCAACACCTTGAAACAGATCCAGAATTCAATAGGTAGCCAGTGCAGTAATACATGTGATCCTTCTGATACATTTCTTCTTAAAGGGGCAACACAGATTTTCAACCTTACAGCATGCATATGGACACCAGATTAATGTGGTATATATTGGTTGCCAGTTTGGGAAATTCCTGGAGATATCAGAGTGGAGTTTAGGGAGGAAAAAGAAATTAGCAGGGTATCCTGCAAAGCTGCCTTTTCCCCCAGGGAAACTGCTCTGTGTAATCTGGAGATCAGTTGTAATTCTGGAAGAACTTCAGGTCCCACCTTGAGTTTGGCAATCCTATGATGATGAAAAATCCACACGTTGCCCCTTTGGAAAGAAATGGTGGTTGAGTGCAGGATTCCCTTTAACATGGAGCCAGTTTGGTGTAGTGGTTAAGTGCACGGATTCTAATCTGGGAGAACCGGGTTTGATTCCCCACTCCTCTACTTGCACCTGCTGATGTGACCTTGGGTCAGTCACAAGCTCTGACACAGCTGTTCTTGAAAAAGAGCAGTTTCTGTTAGAAGTTCTCTCAGCCCCACCTACCTCACAGGGTGTCTGTTGTGGGGAGGGGAAGGGAAAGGAGTTTGTAAGCCTCTCTGAGACGCCTTTGGGCAGTGAAGGGCTGGATATAAATCCAATCTCTTCTTCTTCTCTTCTTCTAACATGATCCCTCTAACACTAATCATCTCCCCAGAGCAGATCTCATTAGCTCAGTGCAGGAGTTTTCATGGGTTGGCTCCACCCCCCTCAGCCTGGGCCCTGTGGGCCCTGTAAAGGGTGGTGCTGGCACAGGTGCTGGCAGTCCTCACCGTGCCTTACAAGAGGCTTGCCTCCCATGAGCTGTGGCTACCTGCTGCCTGGCCCATGCCATTGCCCTCCTGCTGCTGCCCCACAACGCCACAGGAGGACAGAACAGAGGTGAGTCACTCTCCACTTCCTTCCCCTGGGCAGCCAGCACTGGTGTGTGTGTTGCTGGTCCAGCGGTGTTGGCACTAGGGATGGAAGTGGGGGGAAGGCACACGCACCCTCCCTTTACCCCCTCAGAAACGCATTTGAGTCAGTAGCACCTTAAGTCCAACCAAGTTTTATTTCTTCTGTTTGTGTGTGTGTGTTTGTGTTGGAGGAGGGGGAAGCTGTGCATGCCCTCCTTTCTCCCCCTTGGCAATGTGCTTGAGTCAGTAATGTCTTTAAAACCAACAAGTTTTGGGACTTCTGGTGGTGGGAAAGGGAAATGGCCACCTGATCATTCAGCTCTGCTAACCCTACCCCCTCTTCAAGCTCTTGAGGTGATCCTACCAGCTACAAATATATGGGGAAATATACCCGTACAAACACACAACCAAACCTGAAAAAACAGAAAAGGGTACAAGCTCTATCTGCCTTGCAAAGTACAGATATGAAATCGGGCCCTCCTTCACCTTCTACTAACAAAATGGCATCAGGATTGAATGGGATGGATAGAACATTGGCTCCTATCACATCAGCAGACTTGATGGTGGCACTCACTAACATTAAAAGGCATTTCTTGATAACATCTCTTCAATGTTCAAACCCATGTATGAACAATTGGATATCTTACAAAAGAGCTTACAAGACACCAAAAAAGTAGCAGAGGGAGCAATACACAACAGTATCGCAAATCAAAATGACATTCAACAATTTCAACAAACAGAGGACACATTCACTAAGAAGATGCTGCACCTTGATCTCTCCCTTCACCAAAATAATCTTAATTTGAGAGGCCTGGGGGAAAAAAAAATTGAAGAACAAGGAAACCTAGCAATCCACATTTCAAATTGGCTTGCTCAAGAAGTTGGCACCAAAGGAGATTAGTCTAGGATCATCATGAAAGCCTTCCGCCTAGGATCACTCTCTATACTTAAAACTACACCGTTGAGAGACATGATTATTACATTTCTAGACATTTGCTATGATAAAAGAGTACTTGCTGCAGCAAGACAAAAAGGTTATGTACCAGAACTTTAAAACTGAAGTTTTTTCCTGACCTACCAAAAGAAGCCATGCAAAAAAGAAGAGTGCTGAAACCGATAACAAATAGCCTCTTAGAAGCCAACATCAGATATACATGGATCTCCCTGCTCATTTTACAAGTTTCAAAATGTGGAAAAACCTACAAGATTGCCACTGTAAACGACAGACTCAGGCTGGTTCATACCCTGAACATAGAGACACCCATGGAGCTTTCTCGGCAGTCCTACAAACGGCGTCACTCCTCTCTTTCACCTCCTCCACTCGAGCCACGGCAGACTTCAAGGCAGACACACAGAGATTGATAAGTGAATACTTTACACTACATCAGTAGTCTTACTTGTTCTAATCTTTTAATCTTGAACAGTTTAAAGCAGTTTTTTTTTAAAAAAGAGGCACTTGTAGATTTGTTAAGCTACCTTTAACAATTTTGCTTATAGGTTTTATGTTCCATAATAGTAACTTTGCGACACTAAAACAAAAGTTATATTAATTGCACAATTACACCATTAAATGAAAACTGACATTATGGTACTTGTTAGAGCTTAGTAGGAAATGAAGTTTATTGAGGTTCTGGTTGACATTTTATTTGATGTACATTAAAGACTTGAAAGGGGAGGGGGGAGGAGGGTTGGCGGGACTCTAGAGTTTTTTAAAGTCCGTGCAGTTTTTTTCTGACTCTCTAGTAAGAGAGCTAGGGAATAGAAATATACAAGAAAATACCCCAGCCTCCTATCGTTTTAATCTCATGGTGGGAGAACAGAGAGTCACACAGCTGAGGAAATTTATTTATAAGACTGATTTTCTTAACACCACGTAAAGGATCCTATTTACTCTCTTTATATTTACATATCCGATTGTATAATTCATTGATCAATTGTTCTCTTAATTTCATTGATTGCATATTTCTGATCAGGTGCTTTAATTAATTTAAAAGAATAAGTTGATCCCTTTAAATTTCTTAATTTTTACTATTTATCTTGATTTTTAAAACTAATTATTTGAGCTACTGATTAACTGATTCTTCCTTCCAATTGATTCTTTTGGAATTCTCTAGATTTTCCCCATACATCAATTGATATATAGTGTTTGAACTCTTCACAACTAAATCAACACAAGTGAATAATACACCATTACCTTTCTACCTCACTACATTTGGGGGCTAGGCTTGAGCTTAGGAAGTTTTTGAATAGCTACACTTATAATAAGTGGGGCTAATTGCATATCTCCCAGAAAGCCTCGATTGGAATTTAATTCTTTTACCAAGTACCGCATACACATTTCCAGGTGTGTTTATAAACCTATAGGAGATTCCAGAGTTCTTTCTGATATATCTGGAACACAGTATCCTCTTTACAGTGCCTTCAGAATCACTGGTGGGCTGTCCCATTTCTATCTCCCTGTAGCAGTGCAGAGTATTCTGAATTTAGGCTTTTCTTATATAGTCTTCAACTTTAATCACTCCACTACAGATTTGTTAAACTAGTTAGGAAAGGTATATAGCCTCACAATATTCTAATTAAATCTCTAATAACAAAATGGCTGTGGACCTTAAGATTATATCTTATAAAGTGCATGGCCTGAATAATCCCATTAAATGGAAATGGGTTCTTAACAATTTAATGAAACTTCGACCTGACATTGTACTATTACAGGAGACCCATCATAAAAGAACAGAGCAACTTGTATTTTGTTCAAAAAAGTTCCAAGACCAGTATTTAGTACCGGTACTACAAAATCTTGTGGGGTGGCAATTCTGTTGTCCCAGAATATATGTTTTAACCTATCAGCCAAATTGTGTGATCCAGAAGGCAGATTTTTATTTATGAAAGGACAATTAGAAAATCAGCAAATAACGATAGCCACACTTTATGCTCCCAACAATGGACAAATTGACTTCCTCGGGACTACACTCTCCAAACTAAAAAAAATTGCTGACGGGGATATAATTTTTTTTTTGGGGGGGGGGATTTCAACTTTATAATAGACAATACTCTGAACAGATCATTCTAAAACCTTGACACTAAGAGACCCCAAAAAGTTTCACCCAATTAGCGGACATATTGAAGGAACACAACCTCACAGATATTTGGTGTTTTCTTCACCCAAATGAGAGGGACTACACCTACTTCTCCGCTCGCCACACTATACATACCAGAATAGATCTGATATTACTTTCCTCTTCTTTAATGAATAGCATAACTTCATCCTTGATTGAACCCTCTAGGTTGTCTGATCATGAATGGTTGGAATGTATAATGACTCCCTATGATCAAAACACAACACAAAGACAATGGTCCTTGAATATATCTTTATTACAAGACCCACGTTTCCGCGATGAGATAGAAATGCAAATCAAACACCATTTCACAGACAATGACAGAGGAAACATATCTCCAACCATCCTCTGGGATGCCATGAAACTGGTGACAAGGGGAGTCTTGATTTCAAAGTCCACACACCTAAAAAAGCAAAGACAAATGTTAGAAACATCAGTTCTAAACAAGATCAAAGAGTAAGATCATCAACATAAAGAAGGAGGCTCTAACAAATTTTAAAACTAGTCAATATGGAACGTAAGAATCTTGCCATGTTAGAGACTGAAAAGACAAATAATCTTCACCAAGAAGAAATACTGGATAAAAACCCCTCGTACACTTAATTGGTATCACACAAAGTTAAAGAACAAAAAATCTCTAAAAAGATCAAAGCACTTAAGAACTCTCAAGGCGAAATTATTACTAACACGAAATCTATTCTCAACAGATTTGCAGAATATTATACACAGTTATACACAGCATCATCAAGTATCTCTGATACTTCTCAAAATAGCCTTCTTAATTTTTCTATCCACACCAAATTAACACATGAGCATAAATCATACTTGGAAAATCTGTTTTCAGAACAGGAAGTTTTAGATGCCATTAAGCTACTTAAAAATAACAAATCGCCTGGACCAGATGGGTTCTCTGCGGAGTTTTATAAACATTTTCCTCTGTATTGATAAGTCCCCTCACCAAAACTTTCAACCATGTTCTTGAAACTGGAACTATTCCCCCATCATAGCACCAAGCGCTGACAGTGGTAATACCGAAAAAGAATAGAGACCCCTTACAACCAAGCTCATACCATCTGATTTCCTTGTTGAACCAAGATCTAAAGATTTTTACTTCCATATTGGCAAAATATGGAATACTTTTATTCTGACCTTCATACATCCAAATCTAGTGGGGTTCATTCCACAAAGAGACCTAGTGGACAATACTTTCAAAACTCTTCATTTATTACACCATTGCAACACCACAAAATTCCCCACAGCCTTTCTCACTCTTGATGTGAAAAAGGTGTTTGATATGGTCAAATTTCCATATCTGTTCTCAGTCCTCCAGGGCATGGGATTTGGGCCTAAATTTATAGCCACCATCGAAAGTTTATATGCAAAGCCTACCACTATCATAAAAGTAAATGGCTCAATTTCAGCAACAATTGACCTATGTAAGGGTACTCGCCAGGGATGCCCACTTTCTGCTCTTCTGTTTGCAATGGCAGTTGAACCTTTAACGAACACAATATGGACAAATGAGCTTGTATCAGGCATCAAAATTTTTAAAAACCCCTCAGAATACAAACTATCGTTATTCGCTGATGATATGTTACTGTATCTAACCAACCCATCAATCTCTATTCCAGCTTTACTAAAACTTCTAGACTCCTTTTGAGCTCAATCTGGACTAAGTATAAATGACACCAAATCACAACTTCTTCCAGTAAACATTGACAGTGAGAAACAAGAAAATCTGAAAAAACTCTTCAAATTTAGTTGACTCTCTAAACACCTTCACTATTTAGGCATTAATATTTCAACAGATCTCTCCAAGATACTTCAGATTAATCATTTTAGTATACATTCTTCCATTTGCATAGACATGCACAAATAGAATAAATTGAACCTACCATGGTTTGAGAGGTTTAACCTTATAAAATCATTAATTCTGCCAAAATACCTTTTCCTTCTTAGAGCATTACCAATAAATATACCCCTTTATTTACTGAGAAACTGGCAAACCACATTGAGAAACTTTTTATGGGCAGGGAAACAACCAAGGATAGGCCTACAAGTTCGAAGAAAACCTAAGGAACAAGGAGGAAATGGCTTACCGGATCTACAAGTTTACCACAAAGCAACATTATTATCCAATGCAATCAAGTTACAACATTCTGGTCCTTAGCCAGATTGGGTCCAAATCTTCTCAGGTTTACTCCACTCATCTAACATGGAATCTTTAATTTGGAAAGGCAATTCCTTGTCATCTACTGGTGCATGAAAGAATATCTTTCTGTTTCCATCCCTAAATTACTGAAGGTCTATTAGCAAAAAATTGCTCCCAGGGGTTTCTAGGTACTCTATTTTTATCATCCAATCATAATTCTCTGAAAATGTCCATTCTACATATCTCAGGTACTGGAAAGAGGCAAGGTTGAAGCATTTTTGTGATATTGTCACACATAAGGGTTTATTGTCAAAAACAGATATTGAAAAAAAATTAGGTGACCCTGTACCTTGGTTCTTATACTTACAAATCCAACATGTGATCAAACAGAAAAAGTTTAGCACTCTTCTCTTACAACCTCATACAGATTTAGAACTCATCATTAAACTTTTTGATTCACAAAATAGAGGCATGATCTCTGCCATTTATAAACTATTACTTAAGGAACACAATCCAAAACTTATACTGTACCAAAAGGCCTGGCAAAAAGATTGTGAACTTCATTTGACTGATAAGGTCTGGTCAAAAATATAGTCCTCATTAAATGGCACACCTTGCTCTATGCTGGTGGACTTACAAAAATTCAAAATAATTACACAATGGTATCTCTCCCCACATATGCTTTCATGTATGAGCTCAAATCATTCCCCACTTTGTTGGAAGAGTTGTGGGCATGAGGGGTCATTCGCCCATTGTTGGCAGAAGGTTCCTCCAAAACCAGAGTATATTTTACTATGGTTTTGACCCCCACAAACTGAGAAGCATCATCATAAACCTATTACTGAGACAATGCTATTTGCTGCACAAGCATCCATAGCTTCCTGTTGGAAAGACATTAACCTACCTAATTTGCAGATGTGGTTCCGCAAATTATGGGACCAATTTCTTATGGAAAGCATTACTGACAAAATCAACACATCTTCCAACACAACAGTTAAATTCTCTTTCTCTACAAAATGGTTCTCGATTTTTTATCAAACAAAGAGTTCATATCTCCAACCTGGTCCCAACTACAAAAATGGCTTTAGATTCTATACTTTTAAGCAAGAATTTCTATTGACCGTCCAAGGAAAAAACATTATTTCAACTTTCCTAAATATTCATTACGTTTCATCATATCTATATATCAAGCAACAGATCTATTTCATTATTTATTTACTTTATTAATTTTATACACATAGGATCTTTATTAGACTTTAATGTATTTACCACAAATAAGTACTACAACTTTGTAATTCACTGGCATTTGATATTGTTAATCACTTGAACTTATCTTTAGTGTAAGTTTCTTTATTTTATCTATGTAAGGTTAACCAAAGATGGTTTGCTGTATTTCTTCTTTATGGTATTGTTGTATTTAACTTTTTCAGTAACAAGTTTTTTTTAAAAAAAAGACCAACAAGTTTTATTTCTTTGGTGTGTGTGTGCTTTGGAGGTGGGGGGAGGCTGTGTGTACCCTTCTCCCCCCTTGGCAACCCGTCAGAGTCAGTAGCACCTTTAAGTCCAACAATATTTTATTGCTTTGGTGTGTGTGTTTGTTGGAGGTTGGGGAGGCCATGCACACCCTCCTTTCCTCTCCTCAGTGGCCTTTACAACTGTAAAGGCACAGGGCACCAAAACGGCATTATGGCTTCAGGCCCTTTCAGATCATTTTTGGATAGTCTGCTCCTAGTTCATTGCTGATAGTTTTATACCGGGCAAGCACAGGCCACACTGCAAATTAAGGTTGTTTATTTTTTTTTACCTAAGGTGCAGTTTGCCATTGCTCAATACAAAGTGAGGAACTCTTCTTTTTACATTGTGTTCTAAATTATTATACTTCAATTAAAATTGTTGGAGCCAGTTTGGTGTAGTGATTAAGTGTGTGGACTGGGTTTGATTCCCCACTCCTCCACTTGCAGTTGCTAGATGATCATGGGCAAACCATAGTCTTGTCAGAGCTGTTCTTTTTTTTGGGGGGGGGCATAGGGGATTTTGTATTTGTTTTCTATAAACTACAACAGAAAAATAGGATGGGGACACTACAAACTATAGGATAAAGTAAAGAAAATCTACCTAAGAACCCAAGGTCTGGAAGTTATACAATGCTTTTTAACCAATGCTGTTTTCTCTTATACAATTTTCTGACATGAGGAGTATTCAATATTAACTCTCTAATCATCAAAATCCACTTAATTGATACAACAATGAGAATTTCCATCCTTGTTCCCCTTCCACTGACATCTGCTGACTATGGCTTTCCATTATACATTTATCCCCCCCACTCCAAACTCTCAAAGTTCAAATTCCACTTCTTCCATAATTAAAAACAGTCCAATTTGTTTCTTGTAGTGCCTTTCCTCTGATCTTCTGGCTCTCAGGTGGAGGAGGGGAGAGGTGTTTTATATTTGGGTCTATATATCCTTGATTGAGAACGGTTGTTTTTTTTCCTGGGGGGGGGGTCTGCTTCAGCCACTCCTAAGCTCCTCTTTCAATCTTGTAATGTATCCACTTGAGAACATGGGCTCCGAGCAGCCATGTGCTTGGACTGGTTCTAACCGGTCCACCATGTGGCCAGGCGAAGGGCCTGAGCTTCGCCCCGAAGGACAATGGACTAGTGGATCCTGACTCCCCTCCAATGGAGGAGCAGGAGTTAATCCAATCAATGTAAATAGCGAATCACCGGGTGTGTGTGTGTTTGGGGTGTGGGTCACTTGGGGATAAAAGCCGGCCTGCGAGCCGGCTTAATTGTCTTGTTCTTCATCTAATAAAGTATGTGAGAGCTGAAATCACTAGTAAGTCTCTGTACTTTTCACTGGCGACGAGGATGGGGTGCCAACTCCCTCCATGAACAACGACCACGAGACGAGCATCGCTGACCGCCCCAACGCCGAAAGCACCGAACGCCTCCGCCGAGCTTCGTGTCCGTCTCTTCGGTTCCTGGGCACCGCATCGCTCCCTAGCACCGCTGACCCTGAGAGCAGCCTCGCTTCCAACGCCGCCAACACTACGCCTGAACCGCGACCTCCACGGGTGAGCACCATGGCCGCTAGCAACGAGAGCTTCCCTGCCTTCGACATCTCTCGTCCTGCACACTGGGAGACCTGGATCGAGACGCTGGAACATCACTTCGAGATCCATGGCATCACGGATGCGGGTACGAAGAAGGCCTATCTCCTGCGCTACTGCGGCATCGAGGCACACCTCCTCCTGAAGGACCTGGTGAACCCCCTCCTGTCGAAAGACGCGGCCGCCACCTACGACATGCTGGTCAAGGCGTTTACCGACCACTTGGCACCAAAGCCCACCAAGTTCGCGGAACGAATGGAGTTCTTCGCAAGAACGCAGGGCCCCGACGAAACATCTCCGGAATTCCTGGCCGGACTACGCCGCGCAGCCACAAGGTGTGCCTTCCCCAACCTCGCAGATACCCTCCTAAACCAGTTCTTGGTGGGGCTGAAGGAGGCGAAGCTGCGCCGCAGGCTCATCAGCCGGGACGACCTCACTCTGGAGGCCGCCCTCCAAGAAGCAGCCGCCTACGAGAAGTCCCACGCAGATCGCCGGCCTAAGACGGTCCATCGCCTCCAGGACTCCGGCCCCTCGGATGACTCGAATGATGAGGAGGTCCTACAGGTGAACCGCCGATCACAGCCATGCACCCAACGCAACAAGGGATCCCCCGCAACACCAACCCAGCCCAACGCATCTGCCTGTGCCAGCTGTGGCGACGCTCACGAGCACCGGAACTGCCGTTTCCGGGATGCCGTCTGCAGGACCTGCAACAAGGCCGGACACCTCGCCCGAGTCTGCCGCTCCAAGGGCAAGCGCCTGGGATCCACGGCCCAGCTGGACGCCGCAAGCCTGCACACCGTGACGACCCAGCGCCGGCAGACGGTATGTAACTTGCCCCCTGAGAGCCCGGACAAGGTGCATGTGACTGTCCAAATAGAGGGGTCCCCCTGCCAAATGGAAATAGACTCAGGGTCCTCATTCTCTATAATCTCCGCGGAGACCCTTAAAATGCTATGCCCAAAGGGGGACCCCGACTGCACAAGCCACGGGGTTTGAAACTGATGGACTTTAACAAGAACCCGGTGGCAGTCCGTGGCTGGGGCAAGTTTCAAGTCCAATTTAAAGGGTTCTCGGGCTTGCTGGACCTGCTGGTTGTGGAGGGGCGCCTCTCGAGCCTCCTGGGATTGTCGTGGTTTGGGCCTTTGGGACTCCAAATAGCGGGTGTAAACCACCTCGGGGCCACAGACTGGGAGGCGGTTTGCCGGGAGTTCCCCAAAGTATTCGACGGGACCTTGGGGAGGTACATTGGGACCCCGATTTCGCTAGATCTGGACCCTAACGTACGACCCATCCACATAAAGGCACGGCCCCCTCCCATAGCCATGCGGGGAAAAATAGAGGCTGAGCTCGACCGCCTGGTCGCCCAAGGAGTGCTGGAACCGGTCGCGTCAGCGCGCTGGGAAACCCCCATTGTAACGCCTATTAAACCGAATGGGGCTATACGCATTTGTGCAGATTACAAATGCACCATAAATAAGGCCCTGCAGGACCACGCCTATCCGGTCCCGGTAGTGAGCCATGTCCTGGCCTCCCTGACAGGGGCCAAAGTTTTCGGTAAATTGGACTTGGCACAGGCTTACCAGCAGCTGCCAGTGGACACGGCCGCTGCGGAAGCGCAAACCATCACCACCCATAAGGGGGCTTTCCGGGTAAATAGACTGCAGTTTGGGGTTTCAGTGGCACCAGGGATTTTTCAATCTTTCATGGATTCCCTCCTGAAAGGAATTCCAGGGGTCCAGCCCTTTTTAGATGACGTCATCATCGCGGCACCGGACTCCACCACCTTCGCCAAACGGCTGCGTCAGGTTCTGCAGAGGTTCAACGATGCCGGCCTCAAGGTGAAGAAGGAGAAATGCCTCCTGGGGGTGCCCCGCATCGAATTTCTGGGTTTCGCAGTTGATGCACAAGGCATCCACCCCACAGACGAAAAAATTAGAGCGATCACACAAGCCCCGGTCCCCACGTCCAAACCGGAACTCCAGGCCTTTCTAGGTCTCTTGAATTGTTACCACGCGTTTCTGCCCCAAAAGGCATCGGTGGCTGAACCCCTCCACCGGCTGCTGGACAAGGAGGCGCCGTGGGCCTGGAAGCCGGAGCATGCGGCGGCTTTCCAGGCGGTAAAAGACTTGTTGGTCTCCAACGGGGTGCTGCACCACTTCTGCGAGGCTTTGCCTGTGGTTCTGGTGTGTGATGCGTCGCCCTATGGGGTGGGGGCGGTGTTGGGGCATCGGTTGCCGGATGGCCGGGAGGTCCCGGTCGCCTATTATTCTCGGACCCTGTCTTCTGCGGAGCGTAACTATGCACAGATTGACAAGGAGGCACTAGCGATAGTGGCGGGGGTTAAGAAATTCCACCATTATCTCTATGGCCACCCGTTCGAGATCCTTACAGACCACAAGCCTCTCCTGGGTCTCCTGGCGCCCGATCGACAGACGTCACAGATGGTCTCGCCCAGGGTTCTCCGCTGGTCCATATTCCTGGCGGGGTACTCTTATACCCTCACCCACCGCCCGGGGAAGGCCATGGGTCACGCAGACGCACTCAGCCGCCTCCCACTGCCCGTGACGGACCCAGATCCGGCCCCCGCCCACGTCATCGCACTCCTAGAATCGCTGCCCGATCACCCGGTACACGTCAAGGAGGTGGCCCGCCTCACGGGCCGCGACAGGGTTCTCTGTCGGGTTTTGAACTGGGTGGGGAGGGGGTGGCCGACAGCTAGACAAGACCCGGAGTTTGCGCCTTTTGTCACAAGGTGCGATGAGCTGTCGACCTATAAGGGGTGCCTAATGTGGGCAGGTAGGGTGGTCATTCCGAAACCACTACAGGAACGGGTACTGAGGGACTTTCATGAGCACCACCCTGGGGTAGTCAGGATGAAGGCTCTGGCGCGGGGGTATGTCTGGTGGCCAGGGTTAGACCGGGATATTGAGGACATTGTAAAAAGGTGTCAACCCTGCCAGGCCTCCCGACCCGCACCCCCGACGGCCCCAGACAGGGCCTGGGAATCCTCTCACCGCCCCTGGTCACGCCTGCACCTCGACTTTGCGGGCCCGTTCCAGGGGAAGCTGTTTTTTATACTTGTAGACGCCTACAGTAAGTGGCTAGAAGTAGAGCTGGTACCATCTACCTCCTCCCGGGCGGCCATCCGAGCGATGTGGCGGATTTTCAGCTCGCACGGATTCCCCGACACCCTGGTCACCGACAACGGGACGGCCTTCACGTCCAGGGAGTTCCAGGAGTTCACCCGCCAGCACGGGATTCGCCACATCAGGTCGGCCCCATTCCACCCCGCCACCAATGGCCAAGCCGAACGCATGGTGAAGACGGCCAAAGAGGCGCTCCGTCAGACCGAAGGAATGGACTGGGACTTCAGGCTGGCGCACTTCCTGTTCGGCCAGAGAACAACGCCCCATGCGACAACCGGCCGAAGCCCGGCGGAACTACTGATGGGCCGACGCCTCACCACCAGGCTAGACCGGTTGCATCCCGATCGAGCGCCCGAGCGGGAGCCTTCCACGGAAACTCCAATGGCGGCATGAGGGTTTTTCCCAGAGGATCCGGTGTACGCACGAAACTACGCGAAAGGGCCCCCGTGGATTCCCGCCAGAGTAGTTCGGGTCCGAGGCCCCCGGTCTTATGAAGTCTCGGTAGAAGACGGCCAGATTCTGCATCGCCACATCGATCAACTATGCCGCCGGGTGCTACCCCTGGAGCCGGATGAGGGGGAGGAGTGGAACGAGCCAGCTCAACCAGACGCGGGGGCGGATGCACCAGAAGAAATCCCGGGGGACTTCAACTCCGGACTGACAGCTACCGCAAATGACACACCGGCCGAAATGGTGAGCCCAGCCCCGCCAACACCAGAGCGGCCCCCAGTCCCCACAGCCGCCCGGGAGGCCGTCAGTGCCCCCATGCCAGAGCCCCGCTGCTCCACGCGAGAGCGACGGCCCCCCAGCTATTTGAAAGACTATGTGTGCGGGTGTTTATCGGACCAAGGGGGGAGGGGTGTAATGTATCCACTTGAGAACATGGGCTCCGAGCAGCCATGTGCTTGGACTGGTTCTAACCGGTCCACCATGTGGCCAGGCGAAGGGCCTGAGCTTCGCCCCGAAGGACAATGGACTAGTGGATCCTGACTCCCCTCCAATGGAGGAGCAGGAGTTAATCCAATCAATGTAAATAGCGAATCACTGGGTGTGTGTGTGTTTGGGGTGTGGGTCACTTGGAGATAAAAGCCGGCCTGCGAGCCGGCTTAATTGTCTTGTTCTTCATCTAATAAAGTATGTGAGAGCTGAAATCACTAGTAAGTCTCCGTACTTTTCAAATCTCTATTTCATTTTTAAATGGTAAGCCCATCTGCATGAATGAACTGGGGGGGGCATGCAGATCAGAGGTCTTTTAAAATTTCCTTGTGATCTGTGTGCAGCCCAGAGAGAACATTGGTAAGGGATGTGGACTCTATGTTCATGCTCTTTGTTTTTTAATGTTACTTAAAATGGTGTGGTAGTTTCAAAGGGGCAACCAACTTGGATATACTAAAAGGAATGACAGGATTGCCCACTGGAAATAATGACAGAGGCTTGAAAGCCCATTGGAGATAATGGGAGCCAGGAATGCCAATTGACTTGCATGGGCTCTGCTGAAATACACTGCAGCCAAAAAAAGGTTGCAAAGAAAATGCAGAATGGTTTTTCCAATAAGGTTTTTGGGCCCAGATAGGCTACTCTAGGACTGTAATGACAGCTCCCAGAGTGGAAAAACAGTCCCTAGCAACAGAATCGGCGCTCTGGACTAGAATGACAGGTCAGAGTAGAATGACATCCCCTGAGTGTTGCAGAAGCATTCTGGGACCATCACTCCACTCTGCGGTTTGTCATTCCAGTCCCAGAACACTTCTGCTACTCCCAGGGGCTGTCATTCCAGTCGCCAAGCACTGAGCCTATTCCCTGGGGCTGTCATTCCACTCTGCAAATTTAGAAGCTGCAAGGATTACATTATTAACATGGCTACCTTTCCTATTTTATTATTTGTAATTTCTCCTTCAGAATCCTGATATTTTCTTTTGAATTGTTTTCAGACCACCATTCCATTTGTAACCAGAAAACGGAAGGTCCCTTCTGATACTGAAGATTCCTCTTGTACACCTACAACATCCTGCAGTATAGGCCTGAATGAGAGGCCTGGAAGAATCTCCACCATGCCTTCCTTGACAAGGAATGTAGCCATGGAGGAGGCAGACTCTTCAGAGCAGAGCGCTCCTAATGTGAAGTGAAAGCCAGGACGACAATTCCAAGAGAGTTGGAAAAGAACCAACGAATGGCTCTCTTATGATGTGGCTACAGAGAAAGCATATTGCGACATCTGTCGCACAGCAGCAAATGACATGAACGTTCCTCTTCCAAACACATCAAGAGACAAGGATTCACATGGTGCTTTTATTTGGAATGGCTTCTCAAACTGGAAGAAGGCGCTGCACAGATTTCAGATGCATCAGAATTCTAACGTACACCGTGCAGCTGTCCAAGCAATAGCCTCTGTTAAAGCAGGGGTAAATGTTCATAGCCAGCTTTCAGAAGGCCATCAGAAGCAGATGCAAGATGCTAGAAAAGCACTGCTGACAATTTTGTCATCACTAAGGTACCTTGCCTGTCAGGGCAGTGCAATACGTGGCCATGAGGATGAAGACTCAAACCTGAAACAGCTCATGCTGCTATGTGCTGAAGATGTTCCACAGCTGAAATCATGGCTGAATTGCACAAGCTACAAATGGATTTCACCTGACAGTGTGAATGAAATGACTGAGATCATGGCTCACAACATTCTATGTACACTGGTGAGAGAGATTAATGCAGCTGTTTATTACAGTGTAATTGTTGATGAGACAACAGATATCACCACACAAGAATAAGTCTCATTTTGCATCCACATTGCTACAGAGGATATGTTTGTGGAGGAATTTTTTTTTAGTTTTTACAAAACTGAATCCACCACTGCTAAAACTCTCTTTTCTGTTTTGAAGGATGTACTCTGTCACTCTGATCTGCCTCTTGACAGATGTCGTGGCCAGTGCTATGATGGAGCATCAAATGTTGCTGGACATCTTAGTGGAGTACAGGCCCTAGTAAAGGCTGAGGAGCCAAGAGCACTATATGTTCATTGTTTCGCACATGTGAACTTGGTCGTACAAGATGTGTCAGAAAAGGTTGTTATATGCAGAAATTTTCTGAGTGAATTATCTGACATTATCACCTTTGTAAAAACTTCACCGAAACATTTTGCTTTGTTTGAACACTTTCAGCAGGCAGAGAGCATAAATCTGAGACAATTTTGCCCCACTAAGTGGCCTGTTAGAGCAGCCTCCTTACAGTCAGTGGCTTCAAATTATGGGGAGTTGATTCAGCTTTTTGAGAATGTGTCTTCTGAGGAGAGAGGAGATCCTGGGGCAAAAGCAGATGGATATGCACGAAGCTTGTTGAGATTTACTTCTTACTTCATGCTACAGTTACTGCTGATTGTGTTTGGTCATTCGGACACATTAAACACAACTCTTCAAAAACGTAATTTACAGTTCCATCAGGCAGAAATTCCTGCTTCTGCAAAGGAGAGTATCAAGCAACTGAGGAACAACTTTGAACAGTTCTGGTCACAAACAGTCATGACTGCGAAAGACTTAGATTTAGAAAGTCCTACTGTTCCTAGATACAGAAAGCCTGCACGACGTGTTGATGCTGGGTGTGATCCTCACCAGTTTCAGTCTCCTGAGGATTTCTACAGGAAAATCTTTTATGAAATCACTGGTAACACCTACAACAGTTTACACAATCGCTTTTCCTCAGATGTGTCCCAACACATGAGCAAAATCGAAAAGTTTGCTATAGGAGAAGATGATAGTACGTACATACTAAATTTTTACAAAGCTGACTTTGATGCTGAACGACTAAAGCTTCATCAGGATATTGCAAGGCAGCGGAACATTAAACTTTTCGGTCTTTGTGATGTAATTGATGTGTTCAGTGGAGAACAAGGGAAAAGTCTGCATCAATTACTGCCAGAATTAGCCAAACTTCTCAGAATAGGCCTTACCATTCCTGTTTCCTCCTGCAGCTCAGAAAGGTCATTCTCATGCCTTCGTAGAATAAAGACCTTTCTACGGTCAAGCATGGGACAGGCAAGGCTCAATCATGTGGCTCTTCTTCATGGACATAAAGAGATCTCTCAGGAGATTGATGTTATAGTGAATGAATTCATTCAAAGAACATCAATAAGAAGAAACACATTCAGTGTCATTTAGGTTCTGAGCTTTCTGAATTAATTGTTGCATCAACAAGTGGGTTGTACTTAGATGAGGCAATCTGTATTTTATTGTAATTTTTAAAAAATGTAAAGAAACAGTTTGCATTGTTAATTAAAAGTAAAGTTGTGTTTCAACTGTCTGAAGATCATTTGTTGAAGCCAAATGTGTTTTGCAAGTTGAGCTTGAAGAGCAGAAATTCATGCACAGGAATGCAATCATTTCCCATAAACGTAATTATGTGATTTTTATTAATAATTTATTTTGAATGTCTGCATTTTAAGGTGGAGTTTCTAAGCAGTGTGCTAAGAAGGCTGGGTTAGCCTAGCCCAGCCAAGCCCAGGGGCATTGCGAGGGGGGTGCCCAGGGGTTCCTAGGCTCCCCTAATTTTCTAGGGAGCCCCTCCCTAAATGCCACATAGCTCCACCTCCATCGGTAGTGACAATGGCCTGTGATGTCACTGGCTCCTCCCTATGATGTCATTGGGTCCCAGTTCTTTTAATGACTTAGCAATGCCTCTGGCCCAGGCCCAGGCCCAGGCCCAGCTCCCCCCCCCGGGAAATTGGAAAGTCTACGCCCTTGATCCAATCTCCTCCTCCTTCTCCTCCTCCTCCTCATTCTTCTTCCCTCTTGAAATGTTCTCTCATGTGTTTGCATCTTGGAGTGGGGATGATGCTATGCAGGAATGATACTAAAATCTGTGGATCATGTGCACAAAGTGCACCAATATTCAAGACAAGTGTTGCAATAGCTCAGATTATTGGTACCGTTGAAGCAAGCAGCTGGAAGAGTTGTTGAACTCAATAGGTTTAAAAGCATGTAATTCCATTCAGGATTTGCATTGTTAAATTAACTACCTCTTATGTCACTAAACTGTATTATTAATAAATCAAGGTTTTTTTGTCAACCTTTAGGAATTGAGGTTTTAGGTCCATTGTCCATCTAGTTCCACAGATCCATCTTTGCTGCATTCTGTTTCCATAAAGGCAATATTTTCCTATAACAACCCAATCAATATCACCTATTAATCCCACAATCTGTACTCAGTTTTTGAAACTATAGAAGCCCTTTTAGATATTTCTGCTCTACATGTCTTTGAGAATTCTACTGAAGCTGATCTGCGTGTGCCTAGAAAACTGAAGTGTTCCAAATTCAGCACTGTTTGTAAACTGAAATATTTTAAAAAAGGCCCACTCACAGTTTTAAAGCTAGCAACACTTTTGGCTCACAGAATAAAAATTTTGCTCACAAGACCACATACCTTAGATTGAACATTGGTTGAGTGTATTAGGAGGATCCTGTGTAGTGTATTATTTTGGAAGTATGGTCACAGGAATGTAATAACTGAGAAGGGCAGGTACTATCATGGGAAATAACTTTTCTTGCATGACTACCCACTGAAACACTCAGAGCAGGACTTCTATAGAGGGTTTAAACGTATGGTTAGGTATGTATTGATGAGATCCTGAGGTAACTGACACCCAGACTAGTTAGGGTTTTAAATATATTTTAAAAATATCTTTAAATATGTACTGAAACAAGGTGCAAGAAAATGAAGTCTGAATTAATGCATAATGTAAACATATGTAAAATAAAATGATTATAGAAACAACTAGGAATAGTTTCTCCTTTTTGTATATGAATGTTTGGAGGTTTGTTTTTTTCTTGTTATAATTTGTATGATTTGCCACAAATAGGATTGCTGACTCCAGTTTAGGAAAATCCTGGAGATCTGAGCAGGGCTGGCTCCGGGTATTTCTGCGCCCTAGGTGGGCGCAGATCCCAACCTCCCGGTTGGGCCTGGAGACCCAGGCATGCTGCCCCCCCTCCTTCCCCCGACAGGGAGGAGGGGGAGGGCGGGCAAGCTGTGCCCCAGCTGGGTGCTCTGCAGCAGCGGCAGTGGCGGGGAGTCCCCGCTGGCCGCTGCTGCCTCCCCCCCTCCAGGAAGGAGGGGGGAGGGCGACTTGCGCCCTAGCTGGGCGCTTTTCGGCGGCAGCGGTGGTGGCGGCAGTGGGGAGATCCTGCTGGCCGCCGCCGGCCACCTCCTCCTCCCCAAGGGGGGGGAGAGCGACTTGTGCCCCACTGGCCTCCTCCTCCTCCTCCCCCAAGGGAGGAGGGGGAGGGCAACTTGCACCCTAGCCGGGCGCTTTTCGGCAGCGGCGGCGGCGGTGGGTGCCCGGTTAGGGTGGCAAGGGGCATTTTTGGGGGGGAGCGGGGTGCCATTTGGTGCCCCTGAGGCCAGCATGCCCTAGGCGAGTGCCTAGTTCCCCCAATGGGTGATCCGGCTGTGGATCTAAGGGCAGTGTCCCGGGAGAGCAGAATTTGGGCTAGGGAATGAGCTTGTTGGAAATGTGATGCCATAAGGTGCTCCTTCTGAGGCAACCATTTCCTCCAGGGGAACTGATCTCTGTAGTCTAGGGATCATTTGTAATTCCAGGAGAAGTTCAGGACCTAACTGGAAGTTGGCATCATTAACCACAAACAGTATGTGGGCTCATGGTTACAAACAAGAGATCATTTGTGACAGAGTAGTTTTGTTGTTTGTCAAAGGCTTAGCACAAATTCTAAATAGTCCCTGCAATGCTACTGAATTTGAAATGTTGTGCTGACTGTTATTTCACAATGATGAGGATTGTACTGTTTCAGTGTATGCATCTTATATGATTTAACAGGTTATATTCATTTATTAGGAAAACATAATGAAGATATGTTGGAAGTGGGGTAATCTTCACAAAGCATACTTGTGGAAATGATCTTGAGAAAACACATAAAATAAACGGAAAGAGAATTGTAGGTTTGTAGCTAAAACTAATGTAAGAAGGTGGCAAAAAGTAATGCTATTTATTGTACATTAAAATGCTAATTAGACTAAGTCTAATTTAATAGTGATGCCAGAAGCGTGATAGTCTAAATTAAACTAATTTAATATATCCTAAAGGAAAATAAGGAAAGTTCTTTTCAAAGATGAATACACATAATTTAAGGGGGGAAACGAAATGTTAAAAAAACCCCACAATATTAAGCAGAGTTACAAAAGGAAAAATCAGCATCTGTAAATGTTGAAAGTGTTCAGATTATTTTTAAAAACAATAATGTGTATACGAATGGACATCTTGTTCTGTAAAGATACCAAGACTACCACAAAAAAAGATGACATATAAAGCTGATTCAGGCAGCCTTATCTAAGTGTTCCACTTACCATGTAGCCTTTTCTGTTTTCACATGACATATTTGGTCATTCATAAAGGCTATCAGATGCATTTGACATGCTAAGATGTTAGCTTGCCATATCAGGATTCCATCTCATCTGGCCCCACAGGAGGCAGCCAATGGCATGCTTCCTGAGGGTTGCCTTTGTCTCCTCATGAGGAGGAAGGAGGAAGGTGCTGCGGTGCAGCCTTGACTTCAAAAGGGGGAGTGGAGCTGGTGTGTCTTTTAATGGCTGGCTCTGCCGTACTCCCTTCAGTGCTCACTTTGTGTTAAGAACATAAGAACATAAGAGAAGCCAATGTTGAATCAGGCCAATGGCCCATCTAGTCCAACACTCTGTCACACAGCGGCCAAAATATACCAGGTGCCATCAGGAGGTCCAGCAGTGGGGCCAGGGCACCAGAAGCCCTCCCACTGCTGCCCCCTCCAGCACCAAGAATAGAGTGCATCACCTGCCCCAGACTGAGAGTTCCCATCTATACCCTGTGGCTAATAGCCACTGGTGGACTTCTGCTCCATATGTTTATCTAATTCCCTCTTGAAACTGTCCATGCTTGCAGCTGCCACGACCTCCTGTGGCAGTGAATTCCATATGTTAATCACTCTTTGGGTGAAAAAGTATTTCCTTTTATCTGTTCTAACCCGACTGCTCAGCAATTTCATAGAGTGCCCACGAGTTCTTGTATTGTGAGAAAGGGAGAAAAGTACTTCTTTCTCAACCTGCTCAATCCCATTCATAATCTTATAAACCTCGATCATGTCACCTCTCAGCCGTCGTTTCTCCAAGCTAAAGAGCCCCAAACATTTTAACCTTTCTTCATAGGGAAGGTGTTCCAACCCTTTTATCATTCTAGTTGCCCTTCTCTGCACTTTTTCCAATGCTATAATATCCTTTTTGAGATGTGGTGACCAGAACTGTACACAGTATTCCAAATGAGGTCGCACCAATGATTTATACAGGGGCATGATGATACTGGCTGATTTGTTATCAATTCCCTTCCTAATAATCCCCAGCATAGCGTTGGCCTTCTTTATTGCAGCTACACATTGTATAGACATTTTCAGCGAGTTATCCACTACGACTCCAAGATCTCTCTCTTGGTCCGTCTCTGCCAGATCAGACCCCATCAACGTGTATTTATATTTAGGATTTTTGGCTCCAATGTGCATCACTTTGCACTTGGCCACATTGAACCCCATTTGCCACGTTGACGCCCACTCACCCATCCTCGACAGATCCCTTTGGAGTGCCTCACAATCCTCCCTGGTTTTCACCACCCTGAACAACTTTGTGTCATCTGCAAATTTAGCCACATCACTGCTTACTCCCAATTCCAAATCGTTAATAAACAAGTTAAAAAGCATCGGACCGAGTACTGATCCCTGTGGTACCCCACTGCTTACCACCCTCCACTGAGAAAGTTTCCCATTTATACTCACTCTCTGTTTCCTATTTATAAGCCAGTTTTTGATCCACAAGAGGACTTGTCCTTTTATCCCATGACTATTGAGCTTACTTAGGAGCCTTTGATGAGGAACTGTATCAAAAGCTTTCCGGAAGTCAAGGTAAATAATATCTATTGGGTCCCCCTTGTCCACATGTTTGTTCACTCCTCAAAAAACACTAACAGGTTAGTGAGACAAGATCTTCCCTTACAGAACCCATGCTGAGTCTGCCTCAATAGTTTTTGTTCATCAATGTGCCTACTAATTCTTTCCTTAATAATAGTTTCCACCAACTTACCCGGTATCGATGTCAGACTGACTGGCCTGTAATTTCCTGGATCTCCCCTGGAGCCCTTTTTAAAGATGGGAGTGACATTAGCTACCTTCCAGTCCTCAGGAATGGAGGCAGATTTTAAAGAAAGATTACATATTTTTGTCAGGAGATCCACAAGTTCACATTTGAGTTCTTTCAGAACTCTCAGATGAATGCCATCCGGGCCTGGTGATTTATTAGTTTTTAAATTGTCCATCAGTCGGAGGACTTCCTCTCTTGTTACCGCAATCTGATTCAGGTCTTTCAAACCCCCTCCCGAAATCGGTGCTTCTGGAGTGGGCAAACACTTCTCCTCTTCCACAGTGAAGACAGAGGCAAAAAATGCATTCAGCTTCTCAGCCATTTCCCTATCATCCTTCACTACTCCTTTTACCCCTTGGTCATCCAAGGGCCGCACTGCCTCCCTGGCTGGCTTCCTACTTCTAATGTATTTGAAGAAAGTTTTATTGTTGGTCTTTATGTTTTTTGCAATATGCTCCTCATATTCCCTTTTTGCTTGCCTGATCACAGACTTGCATTTTATTTGCCATAGTCTGTGTTCCCTTATATCAACCTCACTAAGACTAGCTTTCCACCGCTTAAAGGAATCCTTCTTACCTTTTACAGCTTCCATTACTTTATTTGTTAACCATGCAGGCTTTTTTCTATACCTATTTGTGCCTTTCCTAACCTGCGGTATATATTTTTTCTGAGCTTCTAGGATTGTCTTTTTAAATAGTCTCCAAGCTTCCCCAATGGTTTCGACCTTCTCCACTCTTCCTTTCAATTTCTTCCTCACATGTCCCCTCATACCAGAGAAGTTACCCCTTTTAAAGTTAAAAGTGGTCGCGTCAGTCTTTTTGGGCAACTCCCTATCTGTACAAATGTTAAACTCAATGACATTATGGTCACTGTTCCCAAGTGGTGCAATCACTTTTACATCTCTCACCAGGTCTTGGGTGTTACTTAGGACCAAATCCAGGATCGCCTCTCCCCTGGTAGGATCTCTGACCATCTGTTCCACAGCACAATCATTGAGAGTGTCTAAGAACGCAATCTCTTTTTCCCGACTAGAACTCATATTGACCCAATCAATGTGTGGGTAGTTAAAGTCGCCTATTACAACACAGTTATTTCGTCTAGCCGCTATCTTTAATTCATTCATCATTTTATAATCCTCCTCTATCTTTTGATCTGGTGGGCGATAACAAACTCCCACTGTTAAGCCTCCTTTTGGACCCACTTTTTCAACCCATAGCATTTCCAGAAGTGAATCCAATTCTCTTACCCTCTCAATCTTACTGGACGGTATACCCTCTCTGACATACAGAGCCACCCCACCTCCAACCCTTTCCCCCTATCCTTCCGATATAATTTATAACCAGGAATCACCGTATCCCACTGATTTTCCTCATCCCACCAAGTTTCTGAAATACCCACAATGTCTATTTCCCCCCCAACACCAAGCATTCCAACTCCCCGATTTTACCTCGGAGACTTCTAGCATTTGTGTATAAACACTTATAGTTTCCCATGTTTGTTAAGCCCACAGCCTTCGTCTTGCTGCCTCGAGACCTTGCCAGGCAGTTCCTATCATTAGCCACAGTCTCAGTGGACAATTGTAATCCATTTCCTTGTACAGAAGTAATAGCTACCCCTTCGTCTCTTTGAGATGAGCCATCCCGAACCAGAGACTTTTCATCTCCTGTCGGCTTTCCCCCATTATTCAGTTTAAAAACTGCTCTGCCACCTTTTTGATTTTGAGCGCCAGCAGCCTGGTTCCTTCTCGGGACAAGTGGAGACCGTCCCTTTTGTACAGCTCCCTCTTGTCCCAAAAAGCATCCCAGTGCCTAAGAAACTTGAACCCTTCCCCCCTACACCACCGTCTCATCCATGCATTGAGACTCCTGATCTGTGCCTGTCTCTCCGGCCCTGCGCGTGGAACAGGTAGCACTTCTGAGAAGGCTACCTTGGAGGTCCTGGCCTTGAGTTTCCTGCCCAGCAGCCTAAATTTCTCCTCCAGGACCTCACGACTGCATTTCCCCACATCGTTGGTGCCGACGTGCACCACGACCACTGGCTCCTCCCCAGCACTATCTACCAGCCTATCTAAAACACGTGTAATGTCTGCTACCTTCGCACCAGGCAGGCAAGTCACCATACGGTCAGTATGCGGATTCACCACCCAGCTGTCTACCTGCCTAAGGATCGAATCACCAACTACCAAGAGCCCCCCTCCCACCCTTCCCAGGGACGGTTCCTTGGTACGAAAGGATACCTGTTCACCAGCTGAAGAAGAGGTCCCTTCTGAGGGCACATTCCCCTTATCCTCAGCATGGTGCCCCTTTTCCCCTTGACCCTCATGCTCCCTGGCAGCAGCCGGGCTGCCAGATCCAGAGTGGGACATATCTAACAAGTCCCCGAGAGTCTTCCCCGTGCACCTAACTGACTGTCTCTGCTTCTCCAGGTCAGCCACCTTGGCCTCAAGGGAGCAAACACGCTCCCTGAGAACCAGGAGCTCCTTGCACCGAGCACACACCCAAGACTTCTGACCAGTGGGCAGATAGTCATACATGTGACACTCCCTGCAAAACACTGGATAGCCCCCAACCCCCTGCTGGCATTCTGGCTTCATAATTGTTTTTAAACAAATACTTTTCTATAACCCCCTTTTAAAACCCTTTGTATTTATATGGCTCCTGTTGTAGGAGTCTACTTATCTTACCACGGAGCCAAAGTCCCTGGCTTTCTGGCTCTTCCTGGGCTTCTTACAGAGCCCCTAGGCCAAGAGCCTCAGGCAAAGAGCCTCGCCCTTTGCTCTCGCCCTTCGGCTCGTGCCAGAGGCTCGTGCCTCTTGCAAACTTCCTGCCTTAAATGGAATTGTCTTCCAGGAGAGGGTGTGGCCAGCAGCTACTCAAAATCACCCAAGGCACTTAATGACGGTCAAACAAAGCCCTTTTCACACCCCAACTCCAGCAGCCAGGAGTCTGCTATTCAATTTCACCCAAGCACTTAATTACAGGCAAACAATGACCCTTTCACACCCTAACTCCAGCAGTCAGGAGTCTGTTACAACTCACCCACACACTCCCAAATACAGTCCCTGACACAGTACCTTCTCAGCTAAAGCACCTCAGCTGAAAGTAAATAAATAAAAATACCACTCACCCCTCTGGCAGCTCAAACACCTTGCTCCTTCTCAGAGCTCAGCTGGGTCAGCTCTCATTTCAGACCGATTAGCAGCTCTGAGTACAACACAGGGTGGAGGGCTTTTCTGCGTGCTTTGGGCTCACCTGGAGGTTGGAGGCAGTAGCAGAGGTCCAGGTTTGTGCGTCTAAGAGCATCGGGGAGTAGTTAGCTGCATCAGCAGCAGGAGAAGTGGGCCACATCAGCGGCAAGAGGCTGCACCGTTCGCCTGATCAGGCAACAGTGCGTGGTGGTGCCGGGAGTAGCATGGTTTGCCAATTCCAGGTGGCTGTGTGTGGTGGTGGTTTGTGCTGGGCTGTGCCTGTGGCGGCAGGCCCAGCAACATGCGAAGCAGCACAGTGGACATCTGCTGTGGGGAGAGTTGTTGGGCCTGTCAGTGGCTGGCTAGTCTGGGGAAGCGCGACCACTGGACAGCCCTCGGAGGCCTGCTCCATTGAGTTAAATAAGAACATTACAGCTGACTATCTCCCCTCGCTATTGCCCCTCCCTCTTTAGTGCAGTTGGTAAGGCTGCATGGGCCTCAGTTCCTTTTCTTTTACACCTTGGAACCAATTCTTTCCTCTGTCATGTTATTCCCTCCTATATTGGAAGGGCTGAGGGTTTAGTTGGGCTATATTATGAGGCAGCCATTTTTGTGAGGTCCTTCTTGTTATACCTACTGGTGGCCATTTTTGGGAGGTCCTTCTTGTTATACCTACTGGTGGCCATCTTGGGAGGGTACTCATGAAGTGGCCATTTTATAGGACTGTGAAGGGTGGCCATTTTAGGTAGGCAGTGGTGGTTCTGAGGAGGCCATTTTGGTAGTGTTGTGCATAAGATATTAATATAACCAATATAATACAACACCATAATGACAGCTAGGAAAGGCAAAGGGAGGCCAAAGGGCAAGGGGCCTGCGCCTAAGATGCCCACGCCAACACCCCCCCTGCAGGGCACTGGGATGATCCCTTCTTTGTCTGATGATGAGGACGAGCGGGTAGAGCAGCAGGCAATACTGGACAGGCTTGTAGCACTGGAGCAAGAGAGGGTTGCAGCAGTTCCTGCCCCCCAGCAGGCAGTCATGGGGTCTGATCATAGGAAAGAGAGCCAGGCTGAGCGAAAGAGTTTTAGGGAAGAGGTCCTTAAATGTCTTTCTTTGATTTAATGCAAGCCTGCTGATATTAGGCCTGATGCTGGGACTGATACAGGGGCATCTGGAGCAGTTGGTGTCGAAGCAGAGGCAGCGCCAGTGGAAGCTGATGCGGCTGAACAGCCAGGTCCCAGGGGTAACTGGGATCCCGCATTACAGTTCAGTCTGATGTGGCTGTGGGGGCCCAGGGGTCAAGGAGCTGGCCCTGGGCTCCCACCTGCCCCACAGACAGACACTACACAAAGCTCTGCAGACACTGGTCAACCATGGGCTTGGGTACCTCCTACTCTGGCTATGCAGTCCCCTTGGGGAGCATTTCCAGCTGGTCCTTGGGGTAGTTTGGGCTGTACCCCCCTTGGGTGAACCCTTATGATGCTGAATCAGCATCGGCAATGCTCTTTGGGGATACTGCCTTCCCTTTGGGTGATCACGTTTTACCTGCAATGTGGGATAAGATTTGTAAAGGTGACTACATTGACCTCTTCAGCCTTCTTTACCGGGATATGGAGAAGAAGGATAAAGAGGAGATGGATGATAAGGATAAGGAAATCCTAAAGTGGAAGAAGGTTGACTGGACATGGGCTAATTGGCTGGCAGGTTATTTAATTTAGTACTGATTCAAAATGGGTAACAGTAACAGAATAGAATTGGTAACATCAAAATAACTGTCAAACACAAAGCACTTACACAATTTGTATATGTTATTATAACTTCAAAACGTTAACAACACAAAATATACAATATTGTGTAGTTTCAGATGATCGTCCAGAATTTAACAGGACCAACAAGGAGATGGTGAACTCCGGAATGCTTTTCCTGTTTTGACTACAAAAGTCTTCTTCTGACCAAGATGAACCTTGTAGACTACTTTGGACTTCAATAATATGGCAACATTGTAACAGCAGTGCACAAACTTGATCACATTTTCAGACTGGATTTCATGTTCTAGAGTTACTTTATTCCCACCATAGAGAACAATGGAAGGAATTGGGGCAACCTGTTTGGGGGCCCATAGAATTGGACCCCCTGATCCAATGTTCTTGAAACTTGGTGGGTAACTTGGGGAGAGGCTCTATCAGCTACCCTGTGAGTTTGGAGACTCTCCCTCAAACCCCCTCCCCTCCAGCCCCCAGAATATACCTTATGTTTTCACCATTGACTTCAATGGCCCATAGGATATAATGGAGCTGAAATTGATATTCGGCTGCCTGAAAGACTCCCTGGGATGCCGGCTGGGGGCAGGGCTTGGCTCCTGAGCTCCCGGAGCTGTGCTCCAGTGTGGTCCCCTCCAAAAAGACCCTGGGGATGACCATCCCATAAGTTTCTTGCGGGTATCCACTTGTTTTCTTCTAATTTTAATGAAGTCTTCCACTTTAAACATGGAATTAATTCTATATCTTTTCCCTCTGTATATAAAAAGAAGGCCTTCAGGAAATCACCGTCTATATTGGATTCCATTCTTTCAGAGGATGTTTGTGTTCCATATATTCTTTTCTTTTCTCTCTTACTCTCCATGGAATCTCCTTTAGTATTTTAATTTCTGTCTCATTTATTTGGAGAGGTGTTTCATTTGTTGCCTTAAGTATAGCATCTCTTGTTCTCTTAGGGAATCCCACATGTACTTCTCTAGGTAATCCATGTCTTTTGGCATACGCTGAGTTCATTCTGTAGGACAGATCAATTTCATTATATATTTCATCTGGGTTTTTTGCTCCCATGTATTCTGCCAGTGTTTGTGCCATTTCCATTTTCAAATTTTCACCTTGCTTTTCTGGTATGTTCTGAAATCTTAAAATAGTAGGGAGCAAAGCCCGTTGTGGTGGAAGACAACGGGCCCTAGAAAGGAAGGGAGGGAGGTGGAAGGGAGAGAGGGTTGGAGAAAGGAAGGAAGGAAGGAATAGGGGGAAGAGTGAAAGAAAGGAGAGAGGAAGAAAGAAAAAGGGGGAAAGGAAGGGAAGAGGGGCAGAAAAGGGCTTCTCTGGGCCCAGAGAAGGCCTTTTCTGTCCCCCAAACACCATCCCCTGAGCCTTCTATGGGGGCAGTAGGCTGTGTGTGGGGGAAAAGGGCTTCTCTGGGCCTACTGCCCCCATAGAAGGCCCATAGAATGATGTGTGGGGGACAGAAAATGGCTTCTCTGGGCCTACTGCCCTCATAGAAGGCCCAGGGGATGGTGTGTGGGGGACAGAAAAGGCCTTCTCTGGGCCTAGTGCCCCATAGAAGGCCCAGGGGATGGGGTGTGGGGGCAGAAAAGGGTTTCTCTCACTTGCCTCAGCCTTGAGGGCCTGTCCCTGCGTTCACACTCCAGATGGTCCTCTCCTGTTGGAGGACTGGAGCAGACTGAGCTGAAAACACTGACGGGGGCTGACGCGGGCGGGACTTTGCAAAGAAGCCAGTCGGCTCTGGCCAGTGTCTTCTGACTGCCAGTTCTTGAGCCGAATCAATTATGGCAAGCATAGAATGTGGCGGAACCAAAATTCAAATATATATAAGGACAGGATACACTGCTCTCTCCAGTTCTAATTGGATGAGAGTTTCTTCCATAGAATTTTGTTTAAATTCCACTGTCTCCATTTTAGATTGACTTTTTTCAGATTTTCCTTCTATCTGAGTGACTGCTTTATTCAGTGTAAATGTATTTTGTCTGTTTTCTTTGAGTTGATTTTGCACCTCAGCCATCTGCTGTGACATCTGATGTGACAAGATGTCTAATTTGTCTTATATAGGGTTGACTGCTGCAGTTACTACCTCTTGTATTAAGGCTTGTAGGTCTTTTGTAGAAACCTGTGCCAAGGTAGCAGATACTGATCTACCTTGGCCAGGAGATGGATTCTTAGTAGGTCTCACTTTCTTATCCGTATTCTGACTCATGTTTTAAAATCAATAATCTCTGCTTTACTATAGTGAATACTTATATTAACAAAGGAAAATCTTTTGGTTATTCACTAGATCCCACATTTCAGTCCAAACTCAAGCAAGAAATATGAATTCTTTTTAATAGTCTTAATAGTCTCACTTAGCCAAGTTATAAATCCAAAATTAAACTCATAGTCCACAATTTTATATTGTAATCCAAATCTACATCAGTGAGTATGTTGTAATCTACAAGGTCATTAAAATTTTAAAAAGAAGTGCCTTTATTAAAAAGTAGTAGTCCCAGAGATCTACCTTTTCTTTCTTAGCCTTCTAAGATTGTTGCAAATGAACAGTTCTTTCTTTGCCTAGCCACTTTGGGGGGGGGGATTCCCTTCCACCCTTCCAATTTTAATTCCCTTCCAATGATAAAAGGGTTGGAACACCTTCCCTATGAAGAAAGGTTAAAATGCTTGGGGCTCTTCAGCTTGGAGAAACGACGGCTGAGGGGTGACATGATTGAGGTTTATAAGATTATGAATGGGATTGAGCAGGTAGAGAAAGAAGTACTTTTCTCCCTTTCTCACAATACAAGAACTCACGGGCACTCCATAAAATTGCTGAGCAGTTGGGTTAGAACAGATAAAAGGAAATACTTCTTCACCCAAAGAGTGATTAACATATGGAATTCACTGCCACAGGAGGTGGTGGCAGCTACAAGCATGGACAGTTTCAAGAGGGAATTAGATAAACATATGGAGCAGAAGTCCATCAGTGGCTATTAGCCACATGATATAGATGGGAATTCTAAGTCTGGGGCAGGTGATGCACTCTATTCTTGGTGCCGGAGGGGGCAGCAGTGGGTGGGCTTCTAGTGTCCTGGCCCCACTGCTGGACCTCCTGATGGCACGTGGTATATTTTGGCCGCTGTGTGACAGAGTGTTGGACTGGATGGGCCATTGGCCTGATTCAACTTTAGCTTCTCTTATGTTCTTATGTTCTTATTTTAATTGGTTAAGTCTCTTTAAAAGCTCTTTCATAGGCTTGTGCTTCAGAACTCCTGGACTCAATCCACTAGCTGTGACTCACAGAGAGTCCAGGATCAAGCTCCTTGCTGGAACCCCTCTGCAGGGAGGTCCATGGGGGCTCCTAAGGAGCTTAAACCCCTCCAAACCTGGTGAGCCAGATCAGCTTCATAGGAGCTCTCCCAGAGCCGTCTGCCCTCACTGCACTGAAAACCGGAAGCACAATTTTTCAAAAATATTTTAAATTCAATGGAAAGTTCTATTGGCAGATCAAAGGCATAGCCTTGTGATCTCCAATGGCTTCAGAAGTGGCAAATTTATATATGAACTAGAAAATAAATACAACGAGTTTTAGAAAGAGGCTCAGGTGGGTGCCTCAGCCTTGGGCACTCAGCATCAGTTTGCTGTGATGATCTCAGCAGGATATAATAACAGACTACACTATTTTTATCCAGGGGAACTGATCCCTGCCATTTGAAGAACAGTAGTAATTCTGAGTGATCTCCAGCCCTCATGTGGAGATTGGCAGCAATGGTTCCCCCCCTGGAGGAAATAGCTGGTTTGGAGAGTGCCACCCCTCCTCAAACCCCACCCTCTCCTGGCTTCACCTTCCAGTATCCAGGAGTTTCCCTGGAGTTGGCAACCGTCAACCTACTTCCCAGCCAACCGTCAACTGCCCCTCTGACTTCAGCTTTCCATCTCTCCCCTACCATACAAGTTAGTATGGAAAACCAACTGACAAAAACTCCCTTCTCAGATATGACAGCCACCAGCCACCACATGTGAGAAAAAATCTACCTTTTAGCCAGTTTCTCAGAATTATGAGAAATTGCACAAGAATACATGACTTCTGAAGGGAGGCATCAATAGTGCAGAAAAAAATGGCAGACAGAGGATATACACAGTAGGTTCTCCAAACATCTCTTACCATTGCTACTGCTAAAGACAGAAGGGAGATTTTAATGGGCACAAAGAGTGACCTTGCTTTTTCAAAAATTGGAATATATTATAAGATATCCCAATGTGTAACAAAAACAAACTATTGTTGCTTATAAAAAACCAGCCAGTTTGAAAGGTCTTCTAGTACATAGTACACAGCAACACTCACACATGTCAGAGTACACAAGCTTTTCTACCTTCTATTGGGACACTTTCCTGTTGACAATAACCAAAAAACAAAAAAATCACAACATGCAGTAGTGATCATGTGGTTTATGCAATATCATATGGATGTGGAAAAACGCATATTGGTAAGACAAGTAAACCTCTTAAGTTAAGACTCTCTAAACACAAAAGCAATATATCTTATAAAATTGGTGCTCCTCTGGTATAACATTTCTTAGAATACAAGCATAAACCCACAGACTTCTTGTTTTGGGTTATATTTAAATCTAATAGACATGACAAAAGAATTCTGGTGAGAAAAGAAGCTCAATCGATTTTGAAATTAGAACCCCTGCACCCTAATGGGTTAAATGAGAACATCTCCTGGCAGATGGTCATGTAGATAAGGGGCAGAACAAGTCTGGACAGCTCACTTTGCTTCAGTGTATGTATGAGAATGGTACAAAAAAGAATCTGAAAGGTCAGTAGGAATTTTTAATGTCCAAATTAACAAACCATCTAAATTGTGAATCCAGATACATATAACAGGCTAGCTGCGTTCCCAACAACTCACCTTCTACTTGATTGGGCCAGCCTTTCAAAGTCATTTGCATAAGCAGACTGACTGGGCCTGGCTCCATTTCATGTCATCCTCTCCCCCCTCCCACAGCCAGTAGGAACACAGGTTATTTGCATATGCGACCTGATCGGCCTTCATCTCCAACATTCTGAACAGTTTGCTGTTGCTGTTGGGAGTCATTGAATGTGTCCTGAGGTAGAATACATCTTCCAATCTTCCTGGAAATGTTCACTTGGGTTACCAATCTCCCTGTGGGGCCTGGAGATCTCCTGGAAATCACTGTGTTCCCCAGCCAGAACACATCATTTTCCCCACAGAAAATGGGTACCTTGACACCTATACTCTATGGTAGCCCATAACATGAGCATGCCACACCAAAAAAGAGAGTCCACCACAAGTACACACTGATGCTAAATGCCGCAATGCTGAAAATGACAGGATATCAAGTCCTGGACACAGTTACTCCCACAAACACTCTTGTAGCAGCAAGATTTGTTTATTAGGAGACAGAGAGGTTCCAAGCATGGACACCTTCTGTGTCGGAACTGGGTTCCAGATGCCAATCTCCCCAATATAGTAAAAACAGGAAAACCCACATATGCTAAATGACCAATCACTTCTCTCATTCAGCCCACCACGCGTCTGCCTCTGCCCTCCAACCACCCCTAACACCTGCAAGCTAGCAGTTACATTATCTAGAAGCTTTGCCAACTACAGGGTCACACTGAACAGTGAGATCATACATACAAACAAGATGTTTACAGCACACTCAGGAAGCCCCTGTGTGTGAACTGTTATGAGGTAGGACTAACCAAGCAAAGCAGACAGCCATACACAGTCACTCCCCCCACCCCATTCCCAGCAGAGAAAATAAACAGGAATGGAAAGGAAAAGGTTATAGATGAACTGTAGAAATACATGTGGATCCATATGGAAATATATGGCAAGCGAGGCCTGAGCTTGACACAGGAAAAGGCACCAATAACCCACTGCAGATTAAAGGAATGCTGAGCTTCAGTATCTGCATCATCATCATCATGCTATGATGCCAGAGCAAAGAGATGCTGAATCTCTCTGCATGTGTGCTGCCCATACTGCACAGGAACAAAACATGACTCCTGAACAAAGGGCACATCTCACCAAACAAAAGGCACATGGACAACTCACTAACAGACAAATAGAAATGGCAGAGGTAACTAATCAAAGATGCCGAAACCACAATAATAGAGATGTTGCAGATCTCCAAGCTACACAAACTACTACACTATACATAGATGATGAGAATACTATTCCTACACACTTATGTGGCACTCTGGACCAAATTTGTGAATTGTGTCATGCCAAACACTTCACTGAAGAAAGAACATACGATGGAAAGTTCTCTACCTGTTGCTCCAAAGGATTAGTCAAATTAGACCCCTTTCACATTTCCCCATTAATTGAACAACTTCTGACATGAGCTTTCAACAAACTTGGTGGTTAACATATGGTCAATTAATAGCTCTCTTGCATTTGCATCAATGGGAGCACAAATGGCTCCTCCACTAGGTTATGGCCCTTACTGCTTTAGAATTCAAGCTGTGCTGGTGATGACTTACCTATTCTCCTACTGGCCACTGGGGAAGCTGCCTTTGCACCCTATTGGCCCACGCCACCGGCTCCTCCATTCTTACAACCCCACTTTTGACACATTGCACCTTGGGAGTTGTAGTTCTCAGCTGGCCTTACTGCAACCATAGCAAAGGGAATTAGAACTACAACTCTCAGGCTGGGAATCGCAAGAGGCCATGGGGCATTAGCACGGAGTCAGTTGAAGTGTTACTCAGTTAAACTGTTAAATGGGGGTTGGGGGAAAGGGAAGGCCTGGACATCTTTCTGAATTACATCTCCCCACGGAGAAAATGGTTGCTTTGGAGGGTGAGCTCTATGGCAGTATACCCCACTGAAGTCCTTTAACAAACCCGGCCCACCCCTTATTGCCAATCACCAGGTGGCACCTGGAGATCTCCCAACTATTACAACTGATCTCCAGATTACCAAGATCAGTTCTCCTGGAGACAATGACTGCTTTGGCCGGTGGACTCGATGGCATTATACCCTGATAAGGTCCCTCCCCACCCCAAACTCTGCCCTCCCCAGGCTCTACCCCTCAAAGCTACAGGTATTTCCCAATCCAGAGTTGGCAACCCTGTAACTGGCTACAGAACCACTTTCAAGACCCTTGAATCGAGAAAACATGGCATAGGAGGAGGTGCTTTTCTACATTAGCTGCCACTGCATAGCCCCAAATCAACATAACTCAGGGGTAGAGGGTACCATACCTGTTACCATGAGGATGTCCTCCCATACTGCCCACTTGGGGCAGAAAATAACTTGAGACAGCCCTGCCTTGTAGCTAAGCAGAAGGAAATAAACATGGTTGACATCCCTCTATTTTCCCCTTCCCTCAGTCACTCCACCAGCCACAGCTGGGACACTTTCCTGGAGCCTCTAGAGCTCAGTGTATTTCTTCCCACTACAGGCCTTACTCCTAGTTCTTTATAAAAATGTAATATGTAGTATATGTTAATGTTGCTTTGTTTTTCTCAGTAACAACTTATTATGAATTGCACTCCTCACATGCCCTGTGAAAATGTCCTGTTTTAAATTAATTCTTAAAATTATGTATTAAATATATTTTGTTTTCTATTATTTCATTAGATTCCCCCAATGAAGCTGTATTGAAATGTGTAGAGGGTTGTATAATTATTAAATATCCTGTTCTCTCTGCACAATTTTGTTTCTTTTTCTTAATTCATAAAGGCTATCAGGTGCATTTGACATGCTGAGATTTTAGCTTGCCATATCCGGAATTCATCTCAATAATTCTATGATGATTTTACGATATCTTATATTAAACATTTACATCGTGCTCATATGGGATGAGGCTTTCAGTACATCAGGTATCCATCAGACCATTGAGTTCCAATGCTAAGTTATCTGAAAGAATTGAGACTGTCTAGATTTCTCTGTGTTTGTATATTCCTTCAAAGCAGTGCATTTGGAAAAAGCTTCTACAACTTCTATTTGAATATTAGCAATGACTCATGCAATCTCCTGCTCAGACCATTGTCCTGTCAATTCTACATCACCCTGCAGAAGGTTCAATATTATGGTATAATCTACTGTGTCAAAGGCATGTGATAAATCTAATAACAAGAGAAATATGTTCCCTTTATCTATTTGTGAATGGAAATCATCTACTAATGCCAACAAATCTGTCTCAAAGGCAGACCTGAAACCATACTGAACCCTACAGTTTAATATGATAGAAGGCATTCTTCAGACCCTATTTTCCTTCTTATCTTAGGGTGATTCTGCACTAGACCTTAAATCCTCATTCAACCCTGTTCCCGATCTTACATTCTACACTACATGTGAGTTCACCCCTGTAATTATCTCAAGTAATTTTTTGTTTACACATTATATTGAGGTCACTCTGGTTTCACCCCACACTTGTCCCAGGATAAATGGATGCTGTTATAACCAGGGATAAATGCAAGGTGTTGTGTCACAAATTGAACTCTGATAAAACCAGGAATGAAATCCAAGTGTGGAAAGGACCTTAGAGAACTAATAACATTTATTTAACCCATAGAGAATAGATGCTTCAACTACTATTAGCAATAGTAACTTAATAGACCTTCCAAGTGTTAATGTTACTGAATTTCTGATGGGGAATAATAGACAGCTAACCCTATAATGTGTAAATCATACTTCTAATATATTTTCATATAGAGGATATATTAAAAATTAACCTACCCCCATTTCTTTCAATATATCAGAAACCAAACTTCTAAACATGTGGGGGAAAATTCCTACCCACCTGGATCCAACTGTGTTTATATTTGGGCAATCTCTGAAAATCCCACATACCTAGATCATATGTAGCAGGTGGCTTCCTCTGCTGTTATGCAACATGATGATTCATTTATCCTGCTCATCCAAGTACCTGTTGTAAGCTTCTGGTTGTCATTGCTGTAGAGGCTACAACAGAATTGTAATATAGTTATCTACAATGTACTTTATTTCCACATAGTGGCAAAATTGTCCAAAACTTCCTTGGGTCCTTTGAATTTTTGAAATAATCAGAAAGCCCTTCCATGCTCATTGGACCCCATCTTTGCAAACATATAAGCTGTTGCATCTCATTAAGCAACTGTTTCCTGATGGGCTTGAATGATGTGTCACTCCTGATTGTTTTTGGTCCTGATGCAGGCTTCTGGTCATTTGCCACTATATCTTCCACCTGCAGCTGGTGATCAGCTTTGAAGACGAAACCAAGGTTATCTGCAAGCTTAACCATGGTATTGGTGATTTGTTGATTTAGCTCAGGAAAGTTCTTATCATGTAAGAAATCATTTGGAGACATCAGTCTTTCCAGTTCTCTAAGGATACCTTTCACCTAGTAAATTAAAATGATCATGGTACAATTGCTCCTTTCAGAATCATGCAAAGCTGAAATTAATTTAACAACAAATAAATATATTCTGTAGTTCTCACATTATCAGAATGAAATTAACAAGCACAATTAAAATGCAAGCCAAACATTAAAAAATAGACATGGTACAAAGCACTTGTATTGTAGCAAATCAAATCTGCATTGCCCCCATAGTCAGAATAAAGAGACTCACACAGGTGTGTTGGTATAAATAAAGGGCAGCTTTAGTAACCTTAACTTTAAGTGAATGAACTGCAACTTGGCAAGGGCCAACGGAAACATAAGCTGAGGCAAAGGGATACACTCCATTTCCTTTTCTCATCAGAAATGGGTGAGCCACTAAGCCCCTGGTGTAAGCCAATGATAGCATGGCTGTGTGATTGCTGTACAAGTTCACTGATGTGCAGGGCACCCAAAAAGCAGTCACAGTGGCTGCATGGAATAAGACAATTTCATAAACCAAGTGGCATACCTGACTCCAAGTACCAAAGAGGCCCTTCAGGACCACAGATGTTATGGGCTGTCAGTCATCATGACAAGACCCAACCTCCTGGGACCAGCCCTCTAACATTTTGAGAAGGCACAAATCAGTGGTAAACTCAGCCAAGTCATGTGCTTTGCTGTTAAAAGCTAAAGCAGCCAGTTGAACCCAATGAACTTAATTGCTAAACCTTTCAACATGACACAGTACTGCATCAGATGGTCCACAGGGATGGACCAAGAATTCCGGAGCCCTACCTGTACCCTAAAGGCCTCAAACTGATGAACCGCATGGCCATAAGCTTTCTGAGTACTGGATGCTATTGCTAAGTTGAGCGTCCTGCGAGCCTCAACCTGCCAAGCTGCCACAGCTCCAGAGGCATCCTTGTCAGATATAAATCTGCCTCTGGGGCCAGTTGACAGAACCTCTCCATCTGTTTATGGGGTAGAGTGTCAGCCACCCCGTTACTAACCCCTGGAACATGCTTGGCAAGAAACAAAATATTCAGCTGGAGACAACTTAGACTGAATGACCACACCAGGCGCATTATCCTAACTCAGAGAGTTAATAACCTGAACTACAGCCATGTTGTCACACCAGAAGTACACTGTGCCATTGGCTGTCTGGTCACCCCAGACCCATAGCTCTACCAATATGGGGGGAAATTCCTGGAAGGTGAGATCCCGGTAAATCTCACTGGAAGCCCATTCCTCTGCCCGTCCCTCAGCACATCAATGACCCTTGAAATAAACTCCAAATCCAATGGAACCAGAAGCATCAGAAGTAACATGCCATTTGGCTTCCAGCCTAAAGTCCTTCCAACAAAAGGAGACCCCATTAAATGATTGCAAAAAGAAGAAGAAGAAAAGATTGGATTTATACTCCACCCTTCACTACCTGAAGGAGTCTCAGAGTGGCTTACAATCTCCTTTCCCTTTCCTTCCCAACAACAGACATCCTGTGAGGTAGGTGGGGCTGAGAGAGCTCTTTTGAGAAACTGCTCCTGAGAGAACAGCTCTGAAAGAACTTATAAGTGACCCAAGATCACACAGCAGCTGCATGTGGAGGAGTGGGAAATCAAACCTGGATCCCACGATGAGACCTTAGCTGTAGCCATGAGCTGTAGCCATAATTGTTAGTGTACCTAGTCCCACTGCACAGATGGATTAACCACAGCTCTCATTCTAAACTCATTGTCACACTGCAGCCAGTGCCAGAGAACTCTGTATAAGCCCTATAAATTATATCTATGTACTGGAGAAAGGTAGCAGCCTTCACAGGCTGAGATCAGGCTATGACCCCAGCATAGATTAAAAATCATGGTAAACAATTAGCCCAAGTATGATCAGTCCTCCATCTCTTCAGGTGCTCCTTATCCTGCTCATCCAGATAGTCTTTATCATTCTTCTCAATGTCTCCAAAAAGCAGAACAAACATGTCTACATAGTCCGTTTTTAAGATCTTCTTCTAACAAATCGTCGTAGCCAAAGTTAAGTGATCACTGAGGGGGATGGCACTAATGGCAATCGAACCATAAGGGATCCCACCCAATGAAGAGAAACCCCAGTTTCCCCACACAGGTAGCTGATCAGAATAGGAGACACCCAACCCAAAGTTCCATGCACGAGTGAAGGGAGGCTTCATGATCTCCCAAGAGCCAACCTGCAAGGTAGGGGACATCTGAGCAATGGCACTAGTGTTAGCCAAATTGCTCTATTATTTAATAAAGATGGGGAATTATAATTATTAATATGCAGTTGGCTTATCTATAGAATCTGACCTGTGTATACCAGAGTTAGAGTTCCCAAGAACCCAGGAACAGACACAGAACCTGGGTGGCTAAAATAATGATTTCTTTACTAAATATTCTCAAGCATATAAACAATATTCATACAATATAGAACTAAGGAAACAGAGGTGATTGATGTCTTATAGAGGGGTGATACAACCTGTCCAGATGTGCAGGGGTCCATGGATTCTGGCCTAAACTCAGAGAGCTCAGGGGTGGCCTGCCATTTTGGATCATGGCAGAAAACACATGGTCTAAGGCCAAGTGCATGCTGGGATATAGGCACTGGCAAAGAATGCAGACCAATGGGTGGCCCTGGGGGCTGGTTTCAGGTGAGAACAATAGATTACCTGGACCAATGATGAGTCCCAGGGGTGTGTGATGCCAGTAGGGGCAGACTTTAGGTATGACCAATGAGCTTCCAGAGAGGCAGGGTCTGGATTTAACAATAGAAGCCAGGTGTTGGGTAGCTAGTTAAATGGATTATCTGATTTACTAATGGTCCTGGCCAGGGTAGACAAAATGTGGGAGACGTCCCTGATTAGCAGGTGATGTCATTGTGTTGGGTATGTTGGCATGGATGGGGCTCTTTGGTGGCAGGGTTCCTGCTACTGGCTGGCTGGGTGGTGGCAGATTGGGCCCCCAAAAGTTGGTAACCCCCTTTGCCCCTGTTGGGGGAATGGCAACCCTACTGCTGGGGCCTAACTTTATGATCTGATTGATTGATACTCTGATTGCTGTATGAAATGGAGTGTTTGAAAATCCGTTTTAGGCATCAGTGTGCTTGTGTGAATGTGCTTTGTGAGTGCAAGGTGTTCCTCCCTCTGCCCCCTCTTGAAGTAGGTAAGTAGTTCAAAAAAGAAAAGAATGTGATCCCAGGATTTTGGAGGAAAGTGATTACCCATATTAACCTAATCACAAATTGATTGATCCCATGTACACCAGAAATAACTTCATTAAATTTGTGGGACAATTCAATCAGAAGTGATACTAAGGATCTTATAGTAATACTGGCAATGGCCAGACTAACGATAGCTGTGGCGTGGAAATCTCCCTCACCGCCAACACTCCTTGCCTGGCAAGATAAAATCTGGGATCATTTTATAATGGCCAAAATAACAGACAATATAAATAGATCCCCAAACCCTTCCATCCCGATCTCCTCCAAATTTGTACGAACTTGGGCTCCAGTATTAGAATATATGGTTACAGAAGTTTTTCTCCCTTCAAATCAAATATATCATAAATGGTTGTATCTATAGGTAATATTTTGTTAGTACAGTCTATATCAGTCTACAGCACATTACAGTTAATGATGCCATTTAAATGAAAGGAAATTTAGTTTAGCTACTTGTTATAGGTTAAACAAGCACAGAACTATTGGATCTCTTACTCTAATCCTGGTTATTTTGCTCTTTAATGTCTGTTATGTACTGTTTTAATATCTATGTTGAACTTCCAATTGTTATGCTTGTATTATACTCAATAAAATTTATAATTAAAAAAAGAAAAGAAAAGAACAATAAGGGAGAGAGAGAGAGAGAGAGAGAGAGAGAGAGAGAGAGAAAGGGCACTTACAGGGAGAGACCAAGCCTGGGGTTCTGAGCTCAGAAGTGTTGTGCCATTGCAGAGCTATCAAGATTGCTCCTGGTTCACAGGAGTGGTCCTCATGCTCCAACCGTACAAACATGCCTCCCCCTGTTGTTTCCCCACCCTCTGCTCAGTGGTTGTGGGAAAAATCCAGAGCTGTACTTCTTTTCTTTGGCCCCTCTCCATTTCCCTGCTGTGTAGACTTCATGCTACAATTGTTTCACAGCTGCTGATTAGCTGTTTGGTGGTGGAAGCAGCTACTTCTGAGCATGTCTTGAGGTGCTGTTTTTGCCTTTCACCATTTTTCCATTTGCTCCATGGTGTATGCTCTCCACCTCATGCTTTTCAGCTCCATTTTAGCATTTAGAGTTTCCTAATTTTTATAAGGGGGGGAAGGAGTGGCCCTGAGGCTGCTCCAAAATCAGCTAGCAGCTTCCACAGTACTTGTTTATCTTTATCTCCATGCAATGTGGCAAGAGGTGCCAAGCCCTATCCCCCTTCCCTGATGTGCTGTAAAGCCACTATCGGCTTCAGAAGGATATTGCTCTGAACCAATGATACTCCTTCCCGAATCCCATCCTGCCATAAAGAGAGTGATGTGCTGTTCAGGACATGCTATCCACCAAGCCTGATCTCTCAGAGTGCTACCTAGGCTGAGGACAGACTGGCAATTTGCTGCGGGAGCCAGTTGTGGCAAAAAAGCCCCAGAACAAACTGTTCTGGAGTTTCCCGTTTACACAGCCCGGACTGCTGCGGGAGCATACCAGGAGGAGGCATGCCCCGGAGGTGCAACATTTCCCCATTAATTCAGCTGTGAGTGTATGGGTGTATTTGCGCATGAACGCTCATGTGCTCATGCGTATAAGTGCATTTTGCCAATGGGGGGGACGCCACAGCGCCAGCACTGCATTGGGCAGTAGAGTGGAGCATGGCCAATCATACTGCTGCTGCCTTCTGCCAACGCAGGTTTCTCCTGGCTTTTCGGTGGCGCATTCAGACTTCTCAGTAGCGGAAAAATGCATGATGCATGCGCACTTTAGGGATTTGCTACCGGTTTCTTCAGGTATCTTTTTAATGCTGCAGGGAAGCGGAACAGTGCGGGTTGGCTACGGGTGGGGGATGCTGGACAGATGTGCCTGTGTGAACGCCCTTTTATTGTGGGTTTGAAGCATCACTGAAATGGATCCCTACCGGGGCAAATTGCCAGTCTGAACTCAGCTCTATTGTGAACAACCCAGCTTTTCCTATAAAACTAGTCAAGTCAAGTCAAATGCATCTATTGCATATGGCCAAAGACCATCAAAATTGAACAGATATACAAGTAAAATATGGACAAAGAACAGCAAACAACAAAAATATAATGTTAAAAACACCACCGCTTCCCTGGCTTGCTGGCATGCAGGCAAGCCAGAGCTGAAAGGGAAGAGGTGGGGGTTTAAGCCCCGCCCCTTCCCTGGCTTGCTGGCACGTGGCTGAGGGAAGCCAAGGTGGGGGGGCGACCTCAGAGCTCATAGAACTGCCGCCTCCTCAGCGATCTGCCCCTCTTCCCCTCTCCTGCTGCCCCCCTCCTTCCCCGGCTGAGCCTGCCCAAGAGAGCAGCCCGGGGAGGATGAGGGGGAGGAGGGAGTGGCAGAGGGAGGAGGGCGGGGTGGGGAGAGAGTGAGGGAGGCCAGGTGCACTGCCTTCCAGCTGGCCCATGTCCACTCCTGCCTCCAGTCCGAAGGGCTGCCTGGTTGCTGTTCTCCCGCACATGTGCCAGACTCTGAACTTCTCCCCATCCTGACCCCTCAACCGCTGAAGGCGGAGGCGCCTCCTCCCCTTGGGTCTCAAGTGTACGGTGGGGCTTTCCCAGTCCAGCCCAGTGTGTGTGGCCACCCCGTTCACCTCAGCCAAGCCCAACCCCAGCCACCCTGTCTTTGGCATGACTCCTGAGGGCAGCCTGGGCTCAGGGACTCCTCTGAGGTGGGCCAGCAAAGAGCCGAGCACAGCCTCCTCCTTCTCCTCCTCCCACCTTGCAGACTTTCCTTGAGGGTAAGTTCCTTAGCAACCCCCCCCACCCAACGTGGCAGGTTTAGGGGTCCCGTCGTGGCGCTCTTCACTGGCGGCAGTGGTGGGGAGGCGGCAGTGGTGGTGGGCTTTTCACGGGGGGGCAGGGCACAGTTTGGCGCCCCTGTGGGCTGGTGCCCTAGGCGAGCGCCTAGCTCGCCTAGTGGGCAAACAGGTCCTGCACACTGCACTCAAGCGGGTGAGTCCTGGACTGCTGTTCCCCTAGTGCCACACTTTGTCCCTGACCCTGGAGAAAGGAAGCAAGCCATTGCAGGGCAAGCCCCTGAATCCCCATGCCGTTGAGGTGGTGGACCAGTAACTGGTGGTTGACCTTGTCAAACACGGCTGACAGATCTAACAGCAACAGTACCACCGACCCCCCGCCATCGCATGGATTAATTCATTGTCAGGTTGATGGTGGGCTGAAAGTTGCTGAATGCCTGGTAGAATATATCCAGGGCTTCTTTACCATATGTCCAGACAATAAAAATGTCATCAAACAGGTGTGACAAACTGATTTCTAAAACCAGGATGCTTAGTGCATCAAATTCAGAGAGCTGGGAGATGAAGTGCAGTTTGATTGACAGACTGCTGCCTGTGTGTACCCCCCCTTCTATCTGATTGTTTTGTGTCAGCTGAGGAGAACTTTAAGAGTGGCTGAGTGTTGAGGAAAATAGTCTTTCTTCAGCTGTTTGTCATCTCTAGTGTATCAGTTGGAGTTGGTGTGTCTGCCAGAGGGAATCAGACAAAGTCACTTGGAAAGTGGAGGGACACAACTCCTTACCCTTACCGTATACTACCAGAGTCTGAGGAGAAGTTCAATATTAGGAACTTTAGTCTAGGAGTCATTCAAGCTGAAAAGCATTTATTCACAGTTTCAAGAATTGAGGATTGAGTTTGGCAAAATAGATTGGTCAACAGATTGAAACTACCAGTCTAGCCAAAGAGAAAAGGAATATTGCTTCTAAGAAATGGAGAATATTCCCTTCTCAGTTATTCAGTGGGTTCAGTTCCAAAGGGACCCCTTATTGGTGTGAGGAAGTGAATAGTCTTAGACTCCTCTAGAGTCAAAGGAAGCTCTATAATCCCACAAAGGAGGGAATTCAGTACAGAAAGAAAGCTCTAGCTTCCAGGAAACTAAGGTAGTTATATGAATCTTTATTAAGATACATTGTTGCTATTAAGAAATCTCCGAGACAAACAAACCTCTCACTGTTAAGAAATGTCTCTAAGAAAATAAGCTTGAACAAGCTGTTGTCAACACAAAATATTATCAGCTGTAAATACTACAACATTTACCTCAATTTTCTCATCCCTTGCCCATTCCTAACCCAACTGTGACTGTTTAATGAAATCATCATTCCTGTTTAAACTTTACTTCATGTCAAGTGCCATTTACCAAGGGGATAACAGGAAGGCTCCTGCTTTTCTACAAATAATCTCTGGTCTGGGCAAAAATAAAATAACTTCCCTATCACAAGGTGGGACACACAGAACATTATAAACACAATATTAGTACCTGCTAGTTTCACACACAGGTGGTTCTGATCCAAAGGCAGCAGTTAAGTCCACAAATGCTGCAAACATAACCTTTGTTGGGGTCCTTAGTACTCTGTTGAGCCAGCTAGTTAAGGGCCAGGCAATGATTAATAGTGCCTACCCATTTCCTGAACTCTCCTTGATGGATAATGTTGTTGGAGGTCTCCTGGTCCTCCAGTTTGTGCAGCAAAAATTTGCTGTACAACTTAGAGGCTATATTCAGTAGGCTAATAGGTCGATAGTTTTGGGGGACCAATTTGCAGCCTTTTTAAATTATTGGGACAATTAATTTCCACCCTGAGGGAAATTTTTCAGTTTGATTTATCTGGGTGAACACCTTGGCTGAGATGGGTGCCCACCAATCAGAAAATGATTTAAACAGTTCAGAAGGGATCAGGTCCTCACAAGGGGACTTGCCAGAGAAGAGAGTAGAGATAAGGCCTCTTATTTCAGATACTGTGACTGGAGACCCCTATTGATCTAGCTATGGCCTAAACAGACAAAAATCAGGAGTAATTAATATAAAAAATCCTCATCCACCATCATCGTGAATCAGGAAAGAAAAAAGAAGAAGAAGAAGTTTCCCTCATGGCCAATCATGGGAAACTAAAAAAAATCCTGTTTGGCCCCATAACAGGATGTGACTAATCCAACACTATTTAGGGAGGGTGAGTAGGTCAGCAGTATATGGCAAAAGGCTGTTAGAAAGAAGTGAGACTTCAATGTAAAGCTGCCTCCCTGTACCTAGATGGCACCAGAACTCAGCCAGCCAATTGGGACCTCATGCCTTAATGGAAAGGGGCCAGAGCAAATAGATACCCAGCTTGAAAGCTGAGAATACCTCTTCTGGGTGATAATCCAGAGTTTACCACATCAGCAACACTTTTTTTTTTTTACTCTATTGATAAACATGGGAGTTACAACATAAATAACAAATAAACCAAAACAAATTTACATATGTTATACATGGCAAACATTACTGTATGTTTATCAGAACTTGTGTTTATACAATAGCTGTAATACTACTTTAAGCTGACCTCGTAGAGTACATAACTAGTCTGTATGAAAAGTGCAGTGCTTTTAGTTGTATATTTAGAATGTAGTGCCTTTGGAAGGGGGAAGAGAGTTGAGAGCTATGTAGAGACAATGGGTTATGGTAAGTACTGCATACGTAGTTGTTTGTTTTGACATATTGCCTATGGAAAAGAAAAAAAGTGTTATATATTGAGGAAAACTTAAAAGAGATTAAAAGAGGAGAATTTGTCAGTATGTTTGGTTTGGAGGGTCAATGTCTTGTTCATAAGCATGCATGATGAATGGAAACCATTTCTCAGTGAAGTTTGTTTGCCTTGGGTATGTCAGATTAGATTAGTGTGTCTGTATTTTTTTTTTTCATTATCAAGTGATTCCAGATCTTTGTGTACCATTCTGATAGAGAGGGTATCGATTGGTTTTTCCAATGCCTTGCTATTACTTCCGGGCAGCAGTCAACAAGCTATGTATCAGCTCCCATTGGATCTTTAGTATTTAGTGCAAAAGGATTGTTTCAGGAGTTAGTGCTACAGAATGGCCAGTTATCCGTGTTATATGTTGAGCGATATTAGACCAGAATCCATTTAATATAGGACATTCCCACCAGCAGTGGGCAAAAGTTCCAACCTCTCCACAACCTTTCCAACAAAGTGCTGAGATCGATGGTGTGACGTGAGCTAATTTTGGGGTGTGGTGTACCACCTAGCTAAAATCTTGTATGATTGGAGCCTGACATGAGTCGATGATGTGGAGGATAGAGAGGTACACCATATATCTGACAATTGATCTTCAGTGAAAGTCTTGTTACAGTCATGTGACCAGGCAATTTGATATGATAAAAGTTTTAGAGAGCCTTTGTTGAGTAATATATTATATATTTTCTTGATAACAACTTTTGTGTTAGATAGATCTCCTTTCAACAATTCTTCAAATTTAGTGAGTTGTGAACTTAATGAAGCTGAGAGGTGCAATCGAGTAAACAAGTGGTTCAATTGTACATAGAAATACCATGGGATTTTGTTTTTCAGTTTTTGTTCAGCAACACTTTAGGATTTCCCATATCTCTATGGTAAAGACCATAGAGGTTGGGGAAATTCCTATAGCATCATGGACATAGTGATTGAATGTGACATTGTCATGGTTGTGACATTATTTTCCTACCCCAGTTTTCTCCTGTCACTCAATCGTCCGCAAGCAAGTGAAACTGGAAGTTGTCTATCAGAGGCAGGCGACTGGCATCCCTATTTAATCAGTTTTTTCTCCCCTGTACCAGGAAAGCATTCCTGCACAAATCTTAATAATTACTGAAATCGACTGGTATGTCATTATTCATATTGTAACCTTCAGGAAAACTGTCATATACTACAGATACAACTTTACTATACACTAAAGTTATAATTACAATCCAGCTTTTCTATGATAAAAATTCAACAGTTTACGTATCACCAACTACATGGTATATTACTGAAGAAATCAATAGAATGAAAAATGGTTGCTTTGTATCTTTGTATGTACAGGAAAAAATAGCATCAGCTTTTCTTTTTAATGCTTAACTTCTTTATTTAAATAGGCTTCAAAATAAGTAAATGTGGTTTTTTCCCACCAGATAACTAGCATAGAAAATACATGAAAAGATAGAACCCAGTGTGGATTGCTGTAGGAATTTATAATGGCTCTCCTCTGAGTTAGCCAGCTCCTGATCCATCTAATTGTGTATCTTTCCAAGCCAACTTGATTTAATGTCCCTTAGGATATTTTAGGGCATAGTATCAAATGCCTTACTGAATTCCAGCTATATCTGCACTTTTCCTTTGCACTAGTTTTTGAATTCTGTCAACAGCGAGAAATCAATCAGTAAGATTTGACAGGACAGCTTTTTAATAAACTGATGCTGGTTCTTCTTGATGCTGCTCTCCTCCCAATTATTTTTTCCCTTGGTTTTTAAATGTCAGTCCCACTGTTTAGTTTTTAAAAAGGTTATATATAGTGTAGTGGCTGCTGGGGTGGTCTTGTCACTGTCCACATTTTCTTGATTGTTTGTTTTTCTCCAGAAGCTAAAACCATGATAATCACTTTTAAATGGGCCATTTGGCATTACTGGTAAATGACATGGTGCTGGCAGAAGTAGAACACCGGTAAAGAGGAAACACAAGCCAATGTCTGAGGAGACTCCAGATGAGAAATGCATAGTTACCCTGGAAGAGGGAGAGAAATCTACATCACATGTATCATCACTATCAGCATAATTCATACATTATTATCACAATTCAGTGTTAATATTGCACTTTTAACTTCTTGAGTCATACATTGTGTTCATAGTTAATAGGGGAATCCTCAGTGGTAAATTGTGGCTACTTAAAAATATTTGAATCAACAATATCACCATCATGTATACTTAAATTTGTTTTTATACTACTTTAAAAAGAATCAGGCCACTTTAGTACTCTCAGAAGTCAAATCTATATCAAACAAGCATGAAAACAAAGTTGTAGGGATGCTTTTAAAATTTCCCACTAGGGATGTGAAAAATATTGAATACCTCTTTCCGTGTCTTCATAGTATCAGAGTGAAATAAACATGATATCTTTTTTTCCCTTGAATTTCAATTGTTTCTAATATTGTTACCACATTTTTATGTTTTTGTTCAAAATTGGATCAAAAAATGCTTTCCCCATTCCTAGCCTCCATTCATGATGTGTTATAGGTTAAAATGTTAATTTAAAATAGAGTTGTTTTGGGAACTTGAGCAACCTCCCCTGCACTTCCCAACTCTGAAGAGAACCAGAAACCCACTTTCAGTGTCCCTGCACCAACATGGCAAGACATACAAATACCTTTAAGGTAAATCCTGCTGCTCTGTTGCTTGAGAGGGACTGGCCCTTTAACTGTCCACTGCCTGATGATCAGCTGAAACATAGTCTTGAGGCATGGAGAAACAAGGATATGAATCACAGCTGGGATGTGGGGGTGACAGCAGCTTCCCACAGGGATTGCATAGATTCCATAGGCATTCCAGTGTGGTGGAGCCTCCAAAGAGATTGGCTCCAGGCACTTCATAAGGCAGAGGGAAACAGATCAAGAGGAAATGCTGGTTCATGCTCCTGAGGTTGAAAGGAGCAGTGTCATGAAAGAGAAGGAGATTAAGGGTGAAGGAAACCTCCTCTCATTCTGAGGCCTGTGGGAGGGTACACAGGTCCCCTTCTGGCTAGGATCTGCCATATTTGGGCAGGTCTTCTACAGGATGTTTCAATCCTGCTGTAGAAGAGAACTTGTCTTTCTGTTCTAGCCTTGCCCATTTTGCTTTGAAAACCTTATTTAATTGAAACTAGACTACAAATACTTCTGTGACTGTTCTCCCCCACTATCTTTTGCTTAACACACCTAACAAGAAAATAATTTAAACAAATGGTGGGTGGGTGGTGATTTTGGCTTCTCTTTGTAGTGTTCTACCCGTGCTCATTTGCTTTCCTATCAGATTACCAAAGCTGAGAATGTTACTGCCTGTTTGCATTCATTTGATGTAAGTATTCTCCTACTGCTGCCTGGTAACTGTAGTTTTATCCCATCACACAGGTACAAAGGCAGCAAACAGCTCTATTAATTTGAACTTGTGACATAGAACCTGCCATAATGATTCCCCACTTCCCCACTTCCCTTTTCCTTTTTTCTGGCTGAGCAGCCCCTTTTTTCTTGTTTGTTTCTCTGTCTGTCCCGCCCAGTTCTTTAAATAGATATAGACCTATGCTGACCCAGCCTAGATGCACTGATAGAGGACCTGAGGGACCAACTAAAATCCTTCTTTTGTCTTTGTCTGACAATGGCACATGAGGGGCTGATGATAATTCAAAACTAACAAACTGGTGTGTGTGTGTGTGTGTGTTTTTTACTTTTGAGGAGAAAGTGTCAGGTAGGTATCAGGTTTAGGACTTAGAAGGTGAACTGGCTATGGGAATGAGGTAACTTGTATAAATGTAAACAATAGATAGTTTGTCACAAAAGTTCCTATTTTGTTATACAGAGAGGTCTTTAAAACAGAGGAGACAGATTTTTTTGGCAATTTCTGATTAAATAAACTAGCATAAGATTCTTTATCTCAAAGATTCTTAAGTTGGTGAAGGCAGGAATATTCATACAAGTTTCAATATTCCTTCTTAACCACTTGATAGGGATCACCTCTGAAAAGTACTGAGACCAGAGACTCAGCATAGTGAACCAGCTCTTGTTTATTGGATTACATCAGGAACGGAGAACGAACTGGCCAGTCAGTGACTGGCTTATATGCATGCCCCACACCACACCCATACACACCCATCACCTGTGATTGGTCTTATTTACAAGTCAACAATCCAATAGGTCTCCTTTCAAATCCAGGTGAGCCCATAGGTGCACCTTCAGATCCAAAGTGGCTATTGTCCTAGGAACGAAGGACTGAGGTTTGTTGGACCACATGGTCAGGCCACTGCTGTGGTGGCCATCTTATTACAGCTAATACATAACAACCTCCTTTACTAAGAGCTAGTTCTCTCAGACTTGATAGGGATCCCCCACCCATATCTAAGAGCTATTTCCTTCAGGGAAGGGTCACTCATGCCACTGGCCTAATTCGGGATCCTTCTTGATCCTTTCACTCTGCTTAACTCTCCTTCGCATACAACTGTCATTCTTAACTGCCCCTTCTAACTAACACTCTCAACTGTAGAATTCCATTTGAATCCCCTGTCACTCAAGGTTCTCAGACCAGGTTAAAACTTTAACCATTTACTGTCCATTATACCTGCCCACAAAGTTCCTGGGGAATATATAATTAAAGCTACTGTAAACATGCATTTAATTCTTTATCTAGCACGCTGTATGCTCACTGAACAGAAGATCATATGAAGAATTTGACATGATGCAAAACAGGCAGAAAGAACAAAGTAAGATAGAATGTTGACTGCTGTTTTTGCAGACTCCTGTTATATACTTTTCTTAGATATATATAAGTATATAAAATGTCCTGCATCTGACAAAAATGGGCTATAGTCAATGAAAAATTATGCTAGAGTGATTATTATTATTATTTTTTAAAAAAGTCATACTTACAGGTACCACAAGACTCCAGTATGCTGGAGCTCGATTTTTAAGAGTGTTTTGGTTTATGTGGTTAACTAGTTAACTATTAATTCTGGAGATTATCAAATTGTTTGATTGTAATATATGGGTAAGGGGAGGGATAAAGTTGCAGAAAGTTTCAATAACATCTATAAAGCCAGGACCAGATCAGGGATCCCAGTGATAGGGGGTAGAGGGAGGTATGACAGTGGGAGAAGGCATTGGAATGGAAGGAGATAGAAATACAGTTATGCTCAGTCTCATTCCAACTTTAGTCCCATCCTGAGACATGCTGGTGAGGCAGCTAGGAATGTTAACCCTTCTCCAACACTGATCCTGTGTAACACCAGGTCCACTAATAACAAGACCCAAGATACTGCAGAGTTACTTTGCAGGGCAAGAAGTGGACCTGTTGTGTATGACCAAGACCTGAGTCAGGGAAGGCAAGACAATCACCTTGAAGGAGCTGCCCCTCCAGGTTTCTCAGTCCTCCAACAGTCCCAGACAAAGGGTCAGGGATGGCCATACTCATTCAAGAGTCATTCTCCTTCAGGGCACTCCCAATCCCAAAGATCTCTGGTATTGAATGCATGTGCCTGGTTTGGAATACTGAGGAGACTTTAGCTATCTGGCTGGTGTACTGACTGCCTAAAGCACCAGCAGATAGCTTACTGAACCTACTGGAGGTGGTAGCAGGCTGGGCCTTGGAGTTCCCAAGACTGATAGTTTTGGGTGACTTCTCACAGGCATCAGACCTGGTATAGTCCATGACAGCACTGGACTATATATTAGGTTCCACACATCAAGCAGGCCATACACAGGATTTGATCATTGGCTTGGGAATAGATACAGAACTGATTGCCATTGATGGGGTGCCATGGTCAGATCATTTTGCCCTGAAGGCCTGTTTGGGAGTATTTATGCTTGCCCATGAAGACTAATGGATCCAGGCAGGTTCCAGAATGTTGTGGGATTCTATGCCTCCTGGTGATTCATTAGATGCACTTATAGAAGACTGGAATACTCACAGCTGCATTGACTTGGCTATGAGAATGGATTATCTTGGAAAATACAAGACTTTTTACATTTAGAAGGACATGACTTACTACTGGGCTGGCATGCTTTTGTATGGTACGACAAAGACAAAATACATAAATACTTTAAACAACGTATTCTTAGAAGAGCAATTTTGAAAGTTTGGGAAGAAATAAAAAGACTTTATTATACCAAGATACCAAAATGGGTCTCACCACTTGAAGCTTTTATGAATCCAAACCTTTCTAAAACAAATTGACTTCATAGATATGAAGACCTGTTGGATAGTAAAATTTTACTAAAAACAACAGAGAACCTTAAAAAACAGGATATAGACTTGAATTGGTGGAAAAGAGTAAAATTAGAATCTAGATACGTTAAAGACAAACAAGAAGGTTTTTATGAAAAGATAAATGAAATAGATAAAATATTGCTGTATGCAGATGATAAACTGATGAAGAAATTGTAATTTATCCACGGGGAAACATGGACTCGTTGCAGCCATGTGCTCGGACCAGTTCTGACCGGTTCGCCATGCGGCCAGGCAAAGGGCCTGAGCTTCGCTCCCAAAGACAATAGACTGGAGGCTCCTAGCTCCCTTCCAATTGGGGAGCCTGGGGTAACTCAATTACTGTAAATAGCGAATCACAGGTGTTGTGTGTTTTGGGGTGTGGGTTCACTTGGGGATAAAAACCGGTCTGCAAGCTGGTTTCTGTTGTCTTGTTCCGGATCTAATAAAGTATGTGAGAGCTGAAATCACTCATCAGTCTCAGTACTTTTCACTGGTGATGAAGGTGGGATGCCAACTCCCTCCATGAACAATGACCATGAAGAAGAGCATTGCGTCGAGCCCCGCCACTCATCGCACTGCTCCCAAGCATCGCATCGCTGACCCGAGAGCAGCACCGCAGCACTCACAGCAACCGAAGCTGCCCATGCTCCCAAGCATCGCATTAAGCCTGCTGCTCACTGCACCGCTCCCGAGCGTCGCCACTGACCCCGAGAGCAGCGCGCCTCCCACCCGGCTTCGATGCTCATACCCGGCCCCTGCAACTCGCACCACCACTGCCTACACATGGTAAAATGGCCGCGCCTACAGTCCACCTCCGGGCATTCAATATCTTCCAACCTCAGCAATGGGACGCCTGGTTGGAGACCCTGGAGAACAACTTCAGTTACCATGATGTGGTGGATGCCGAAAAAAAGAAGTCCCTATTCCTCAGTGTCTGCGGCATAGACACCCTCCTCTTCCTGCGGGATCTCATAAACCCAAGGACCACCAAGGATAAAACTTACGCAGTGCTGGTGAAGGCCCTCATGGACCACTTCTCACCCAAGCCCACCAAGTTTGTGGAGCAGCTGGGGTTCTTCGCGAGGGTCCAAGGGCCAGATGAGTCCACCACAGATTTTCTGGTGGGACTTTGGCAGGTGGCCACAAGATGCACTTTCCCAAGCCTCTCGGACACGTTGCTCAACCAGTTTCTCGTGGGCCTCTGTGAGCCCAAGTTGCGGTGGAAAATGGCCAGCAACAATGACCACAACCTGGATAAGGCCATCCAGGAGGCCGCTGCCTATGAAAAGGCCACCAAGACCACCCCGGCTTGGCTGTCCACCGCACACTAGCCACGCGGGGATCCGATGTCTCGGAGGATGAGGAGGTACTCCAGGTCCACAGACATCCATCACAGCGACCTCAACAGACCTGAGAGGCCAAGTCCCAGCCGACCATAGCCTGCGCGAGCTGCGGCAACGCACATGAGCACCAGACCTGTCGGTTCTGCACAGCAATCTGCTGGTCGTGCAACAAAACAGGGCACATCGAGAAGGTCTGCCACTCCAAGGGAGAACGGACCACCCTCACAGCGCAACTCAACACTGAAGATCTCCAGACCGTTTCAGTCCACCACCACCAAATGGTATGTAACTTACCCCCTAACAGCCCGGACAAGGTGCATGTGACTGTCTGGATAAAAGGGTCCCCCTGTGAAATGGAAATAGATTCAGGGTCTTCTTTTTCAATCATATCAGCAGAGACCCTCCGTGCTCTAGGCCTGAAAGGGGGACCCCAGTTGCACAAACCACAGGGTCTAGTTTTATGGGACTTTAATAAGAACCCTGTGGCCTCCAGCCTAGTGGGACTCTTGTGGTTCAAACCCCTGGGCCTCCAGATAACGGGGTTGAACCAGATCCAGATGGCGGACTGGGAGGCAGTGTGCCGGGAATTCTCCAAGGTGTTTGACTCTGGGAAAATACACCGGGGACCCCATTTTGCTGGACCTGGACCCAGCTGTGCGGCCCATTCGTATAAAGGCTCAGGTCCCTCCCATTGCGATGCGAGCTAAAATCGAAGTGGTGCTCGATCACCTGGTCGCACAAGGGGTACTAGAACCAGTTGCATCTGCGCGATGGGAGACCCCCATAGAAACACCAGTCAAACCTAATGGGGACGTGCGCATTTGTGCCGACTACAAGTGCACAATCAACAAGGCCTTGCAGGACCACGCATACCCGGTCCCGGTGGTGAGCCATGTCATCACTTCTCTGGCAGGGGCCAAGGTCTTCAGTAAGCTTGACCTGGTACAGGCTTACCAACAGCTGCCCATTGATGCTGCTGCCACGGAGGCTCAGACGATCGCAACCCACAAGGGGGCCTTCCAGGTCATGCGGCTGCAGTTCGGGGTTTGCGTAGCTTCCAGGATTTTTCAATCTTTTATGGACTCTCTCCTAAAAGGCATCCCCGGAGTACAGCCCTTTTTAGACGATGTTATCTTCACGGCGCCGGACACCACCTCCTTCGCTGACCGCCTCCGTCAGGTCCTCCAACAGTTTAACACCGCCGGGCTCAAGGTAAAGAAGGAGAAATGCCTCCTGGGGGTGCCCCACATTGAGTTTCTGGGGTTCGCCGTGGATGCACAAGGGATCCACCCCACGGACGAGAAAGTAAAGGCCATCACACATGCCCCCCCGCCCTCCTCCAGGGCTGAATTGCAGGCTTTCCTGGGCCTGCTCAATTTTTACCATGCGTTCCTGCCCCTCAAGGCGGCAGTGGCAGAGCTGCTCCACTGCCTCCTCGACAAGGACGCACCCTAGGCTTGGGGCCCAAAGCATGCGGCAGCGTTCCAGGGCATCAAGGACTTGCTGGTTTCGAATGCCGTCCTTCATAATTTCACGGAGTCGCTCCCAGTGGTCCTCACCTGTGACACCTCTCCCTACGGGGTCGGGGCGGTCCTGGGCCACCAGTTGCTGGATGGCCGGGAGGTCCCAGTCACTTATTACTCACAGACTTTGTCTTTGGCAGAGTGCAACTATGCGCAAATAAATAAAGAGGCACTGGCGATAGTGGCTGGGGTACAGAAGTTTCACCATTACCTCTATGGCTGGCCCTTCGAAATCATGACGGACTACAAGCCACTGCTGGGACTCCTCACTGCAGATTGACAGACCCCACAAATGGTCTTCCCCCAGGTTCTGCGGTGGTCCATTTTCCTGTTGGGGTACTCCTACTCTCTCACCCACCGGCCCGGGAAGGCGATGGGACACGCAGATGCCCTTAGCCTGCCCCTGGTGACCACGGACCCTGCCCCTGCCCCCGAGCATGTGGTTGCCCTCATGGAGACGCTTCCTGACCGACCGGTCTATGTGCGGGAGGTGGCCCGCCACACGGCTCGGGATCCCGTCCTCTGTTGGGTCTTGGACTGGGTGGGGAGGGGGTGGCCTGTGGCCAGGGAGGGCCCTGAGTTTGCCCCATTCACCACCCACAAACATGAACTGTCCATTTACAAAGGGTGCTTGATGTGGGGAGGCCGGGTGGTGATTCCAGCACCACTTCAGCAACGTGTCCTGGAGGTACTACATGAACATCACCCAGGGGTGGTCCGTATGAAGGTGTTAGCACAAAGCTATGTCCGGTGGCCAGGCCTTGATCAGGACATTAAGGACATGGTGAAAAGATGCCAGCCCTGCCAGATCTCACACCCTGAACCACCAAGGGCCCTGGAACGAGCCTGGGAGTCCTCCCACCGCCCCTGGTCATGGCTCCACCTAGATTTTGCCAGACCGTTCCAGGGGCAGCTTTTCTTCATACTTGTGGACTCCTACAGTAAGTGGCTGGAGGTCATCCCCATGTCATCGACTTCCTCCAAAGCCGCCATCAGGGCTATGTGGCAGATCCTAAGCACCCACAGGTTGCCCAACACACTGGTCACAGACAATGGCACAGTGTTCACCTCCCAGGAGTTCCAGGAGTTCACAGAGTACTACGGGATCCAGCATGTACTTTCCGCACCGTTCCACCCCGCCACGAACGGTAAAGCCGAGAGGATGGTCCGGACCGCTAAGGAAGTGCTATGGCGGATCGACTCCTCAGACTGGGAGTATAAACTGGCTTCTTTCCTTTTTGGTCAGCGTATCACACCGCACTCCACCACGGGACGCAGCCTGGCAGAACTTCTCCTGGGTCACCGCCTCACATCAGGCCTGGATAGGTTACATCCAGATCGGGCCCCAGAGTGCGAGCTGGACACTGAGGACCAGGAAGCAAGCAGGGGGTTCTTTCCAGAGGACCCTGTCTACGCCAGGAGCTACACCGCGGGCCCACTGTGAGTTTCGGCAAGGGTAGTATGGGTCAGGGGACCCCGTTCATATGAGATCTCCTGTGAGGATGGCACCATGTTGCACCGCCACATTGACCAACTTCGCTGCCGAGTGGCGCCACGGGAGCTGGACAACTACGAGGACGCCAAACCCCAAGAGGTAGAATAATCATGGCCAGTGCCGCGGGGGGGGCAGCCAGGTGGAAATCTCAGCCACGGCACCCATCACCCCATCTCTAGATGCTCCAACCACCACGGACGACACCTCGATGGCCGCTCCACGTCCACTGACACCGGTAGGCTCCCCAACCAGAACCCAGGAGCTGACGACTCCATTGGCCCCAGCTGCCCAGCGCTCGATGAGGGTCAGGAAGCCTCCCACATATTTAAAGGACTTTGTTTGTGGGTGCCTCACGGACCAAGGGGGAAGGGGTGTAATGTATCCATGGGGAAACATGGACTCAGGGCAGCCATGTGCTTGGACCGGTTCTGACCAGTTCACCATGCGGCCAGCCAAAGGGCCTGAGCTTCACTCCCAAAGACAATAGAGTGGAGGCTTCTAGCTCCCTTCCAATTGGGGAGCCCGGGGTAACTCAATTACTGTAAATAGCGAATCACGGGTGTTGTGTGTTTTGGGGTGTGGGTTCACTTGGGGATAAAAGCCGGCCTGCGAGCTGGCTTCTGTTGTCTTGTTCCAGATCTAATAAAGTATGTGAGAGCTGAAATCACTCGTCAGTCTCAGTACTTTTCAGAAATTGTATACAATAATGTTAGAAACCAAAACACAGGATGAAATGGTAAAAGGCTCTATAGTTAAATGGGCCAAAATCTGGGACATAATGTTGATCTAGATCAATGGTCCAAGATATAGAAAACAAATATAAAAATTACTAAAGCGGTATCGTATAAAGAAAATATTTATAAAATGTTCTACAGATGGTATATGACACCAGATAAGTTACCTAAATTTTATCCCAATATGTCAAATGTATGTTGGAAATGCCAAAAAAAAGTTGGTACTTTTTTCATATGTGGAGCTGGATACACATAACCAGTAGAATACTGTATGCGAGTTATTGGAGAAGAGAGGAGACACCAACAAAAGAAGAACTAATAAACAAATTACTGGAAGTTGCTGAAATGGACAAATTAACTTTAATCTTGAAAGGACACAAAGAAGACCAGTTTGAAGAAATATGGTCAAGACTTATTCACTGGTTTGAAGAACTGAAGTACTGAAATGTTATAACCAAAATAGAGGTTAATAAGAACATTATATTAAATTAGAAGTAAGGCCCATTGTGGAAATAAATACAACAGGCTCTAGAAAGAGGCTCTGGGAGAGTGCCCTGGCTCTGGGCACACAGTGTGAATTTGCTGTGGTGACCTCAGCAGGGTATAATGACAGAGACCACCATTTTCTCCAGAGGAACTGATCTCTGCTACCTGAAGAGCAGTTGTAGTTTTGAGTGATCTCCAGCCCTCACCTGGAGATCGGCAACAATTGTTACCCAGGAGAAAATGGCTGGTTTGGAGGGTGGAGTCTATGGCATTCTACCTGCCTGAGGTCCAACCCCTCCTCAAACCCCACCCTCTCCAGGTTCCACCCCTCAAATCTCCAGGAATTTCCCATCTGGAGTTGGCAACCCTATCAGGACTGGCCCCAATGAGTTTTCTCCCAAAGGCCAAAACAGGTGACAGGACCAAGCTTGGTTGCCTACCAACAGGCACTGAGGGAAAAGTAGGGTTACCAGCTCTAAGTAGGGAAATACCTGGAGATTTGGGGGGGTGGATCCTGTGGAGGGCAGCATTGGGGGGGGGGCAGAAGGACTCAGCAGGGTATAATGCCATAGGGTCTACCCTCCAAAGCAGCCATTTTCTCCAGGGGAACTGATCTTGGTCATCTGGAGATCAATTGTAACAGCAGGAGATCTCCAGGTCCCACCTGGAGATTGGCAACCCTAGGGGAAAGACAGCTGCACAGCAGGGGGTGGAAGAGAATGGTTTGATGGCCACTAGGCCAAGATTAGCAACAATAGTTCCCCAGGAGAAAATGGCTGGTCTGGAGGGTGGAGTCTATGACACTGTATTTGTCTGAGGTCCCACCCCTCCTCAAACCTCATCCTCTCTGGGCTCCACCCCTCAAATCTCCAGGAATTTCCATACCTATAGTTGGCAACTTTATCTCATCCCCTCTCAGCAGCCTCTTCCTAGGCAAAATTCTGTCTTTCTCATTAGCAGGGAGCAAAGCAGTTTACTTCATTCTTTTCGGCTTTGTGATCTGTACAGCAATCCTGTAAGGCAGGTTAGGCAGAAAGTCTCCGGCTGGTCCAAAATCACCCAGGCAGTTTCCATAGGGATGCTCCTGCTGAACAGGAGCAAGCAGCCAGGCCTAGGGTTGCCATTGCCAACAAAGTCAAATTGATGCAAAGCAGGATGGAAAAGTCTCCATATCTCTATTTTGCCTTCAATTGGTTTTGATGCCAGCAGAGTGAGAAAATGCCAGAGGCTCTGGGTGGGTGCCCCATGGTAAATGCACCAAATAATTCCTAAAGATTTTCCACTGTGTTGATAAATCATTTTCTACACTCACAGTGTCCCCTGCCAGAATTAGTACCAGAGCTTTTTTTGCCTTGTGGTATTTTGCTTGTGGTGTGACCTGTCTTTTTTGTGGTGTGGCATGGTTATGTTATTGGGTTTGTTTCTTTTGAAGGGGAAGTGTTGTGAGTGAGGACATATTTCACCTCAGAATACAACAGGTTGCATAAACAACGGACAATTCCAACTGTCTTGCGGTGGGGGGGGGGAGTTTGAGGTGAGAAATGGAGTGAAGTCCAATCAGCTTCTGTATGCAAATGAGCTTGAAATGCTGGCCCAATCAGAGAAGAGTGGCCTAGGCTGCAGTGGGTGGGAGAGAACTCAGGCAACGCAGCTAGTGGATAGGGACAGATTTTGAGCGACATACCAGGGAGCGAATTGATTTTGCCAAGCATAGAACCTTGCCAGACCACTACCCTTTTATTTAATAGGACAGGATACTGTGCAAAGTATGGACAGTTATATATGGTTATGATTTGAGATGTATGGACAACAAATTCTTTACTCAAAGTATGAAGGGATGCTCCCATTTTATGTTTGTTTTTAGTATTTTTAGTGTTTGTATGTTTGTCTGTGGAGTATGTTTAATAAAACAATTGTCTATCTATCTATCTATCTATCTATCTATCTATCTATCTATCTATCTATCTATCTATCTATCTATCTATCTATCTATAAAGAAGACTGGAATACTCATCTCCCTATACCCATCAAAGAAATCAATCCCTGACATGTTCTTCCCTCCCACCCCAAATTGGCCCCATGGTACACCATGGAGCTCGGGGGGGTGAAGTGGGAGCTTAGACAGCTAGAGCGAGTTTGTTGACGGTCTCATGACAAAGCCACGAGAGCATCCTATAAATTGTTTATGAAATCATATGAGATGGTGGTGAAGACTGCTAAAGGGGAATTCTTTACAGACTCTATTGCATTCGCTAGATCTCTCCCAGCACAATTGTGTAGGATATTTAGGTCTTTAATTCCTGTTATGGAGAGAACTCAAAATATTAGTAATCTGACTACTGTCTGTGAGGCTTTTGTGAGTTTTTTTTTGTGGATAAAGTCTTGTCACTCTGCAATGACCTGTCTGCCAATATTGATACTGTATGTGAACTGGAGGCCCCTTGGCTGTCATTGGATTCTATTTTTGACAACTTCAGCTGACTCTCCTGGGCCAATGTTGATAAGATTCTGGGTGCTGTTAAGCCAACCACTTGCCTCTTAGACCCGTGTCCATCATACTGGTGAAAGCCAGTGGTGAGGGAATATGGGGCCTCCTGGTGGATATTATCAATCAGTCCATTAGTTCAGGGATGCCTCCAGGAAGATTAAAAGAGGCCATGGTAACACTAATCTTTAAGAAACCATCTTTGGACCTTATGGATCCTGCCAATTATCACCCAGTCGCCAATCTTTTGTTTCTGGGTAATGTAATTAAGAGAGTGGTAGCTAAACAGCTCCAGAGTTTCCTAGAGGACATGCTAGCCCTAGATCCATTCCAGTATGGCTTCTGTCATGGCCATGGGATGGAGACAGCCCTGGTCGCTCTCACAGGTAATCTCAGGCAGCTGGATTGAAGCAGGTTGGCGTTGCTGTTATTGTTAGATCTGACAGCAGCATCTGACATGGTCAACCATGATTTATTGACACACCACCTCACTGATGTAGGAGTTTGTGGGGTTGCCTCATTTCTCCAGGGTTGGAGACAGAGGATGGCGCTAAGAGAGACAGTATCTTCCTGACACCTCCTAGTGTGTGGAGTCCCTTAAGGGGCAATCTTTTCTCCAATGTTGTTTAACATGTATATGTGCCCCCTTGCACAGTTGGTGTGGAGTTTTGGGCTAGGTTGTCATCAGTATGCAGAAGGTACACAGCCATATCTGTTGATGGATGAATGGTTGGACACCACCCTAGTAAATTTGGTTGAAGGGCTGGAGGCTGTAGTTGGATGTTTGAAATAGTGCCAGCTGAGATTGAATCCATTGAAGTTGGAGGTTCTGTTGCTGGGTAGGGGAGACTTGGGGATGGGGTGCCAACTCCTGACTGTTGATGGTGCTCCCCTAACATTGGTGCTGACTGCCAAGAGCCTTGGTGTGCTACTGGATGCCTCCCTGTTGATTTAGGCCCAGATCACAAATGTTGCCAAACTGGCATTTCTCCAACTATGCCAGATCAGGCAACTGCCCCCCTTCCTGTCTCACCCTGACCTTGCCACAGTAATCCATGCAATAGGCCACCTCCAGGCTAGACTATTGTAACCCATTCTATGCAGGGCTACCCTTGAGACTGACCTGGAAATTACAACTGGTCTAGAATGCAGCAGCTCAAATTCTTACTGGAACCTCATTGACAGCATATACCCAACCAGTGCTCTACCAGCTGCACTGGCTCCAGGTTGAATACTGGATCAGATTCACAGTTTTGGTCTTAAATTTAAGGCCCTAAATTGTCTGGGACCAATGTATCTATGGGGCCATCTCTCCTGCTATACTTCCAGAAGAGCACTAAGCTCTGGAGAGAAGAACGTTCTGGTGATCCCTAGGCTGAAAGACATCTAGTTGTTCTCAACCAGAAACAGGGCCTTTTTGGCCTTGACGCTGGCCTGGTGGAACTCTCTGCTAAATTACATCCTTGCCCTGAGGGACCTAGTACAATTCTGCAGGGTTTGTAAGACAGAGATGTTCCACCAGGCCTATGGTTGAGGATAGCAATGGTTTCTACCAAGCCTGGCTCCTTCCTTGCTCCCCTCCCCCGGGTTAGGACATAAATTGATTCTTTGAATACCATCTGTAATCATTTAGTATTGTGTAATGTTTTAAATTTTTACCAACTAGTGTAAGCCACCCTGAACCTGCTTGCGGGGAGGGCGGGATATAAATTGAAACAAATAATAATAATAATAATAATAATAATGATAATAATAATAATAATAATAATAAATTAATTAATAAATTGTTTAAGTTTGATTGTAATGTTTTACTGAAATATTGTTAACCGCCCTGAGACCTAGGCATATGGTAGGGCGGTTATTATTATTATTATCATCATCTAATATAGGTACCTCTATAAAAATTATGTCCTATGTACAAAAACACAAACCAAATGAATGAACTACTTCATTTAAAGTGAACAGGAATTGAAAAAGAAACATTATTAAAAATAACACACAAAAGCATTCCTGAATGAAGTGGATTGTTTGGATTTATTCCAATCTGTTTTCAGGCCTGGTTGTGGGACTGAAATGGCCTTGGCTGCTTGGTGAATGACCTAAGTCAGGAGATGGATGGGGGAGTGCAATTCTGTTAATTTTTCCAGACCTTTCAGTGGTCTTTAATATCATCTAGCACGGTATCCTTCTGGACCACCTTTCAAAGTTGGAATAAGGAGGCACTATTCTGCTGTGGTTTCAGTTCTATCTTAAAGGCAGCTTTTACTGTGTGGTGCTGGGGGATTGCTACTCCACCTCTTTGTGTCCAGTACATGGGGTTCTAGAAGGTTTTATCTTATCTACCATGCTTTTCAATAGCTACATAAAACCACTGGGAGGCATCTGGAAATTTGAGCTGAGTTGCCACCAATATGCAGATGACACTCAGGTCTACATCACACTTCTGACAGATCCCAGGGTCTCTAGTAGGGGTGTGCATTCAGTTTTGCCAAACTGAAAAAAAAAAATACCCCGCAAATGCCTTATTGGTATTTTTCAGGTATTAGTTCAGATGAAACAGATTCTCTAATCTGATTCGGCTGCCAATAAGGTGCTCCCAAATAAAAGCCATTCTTATTCAGCTTTTATTTGGGGACCCGAATTGGGGATAAAAGGCAATGGTCAGTTTCAGATCACTGAAACTGACCAGCTCTGCCTTCCTATCCCCAGGCATCCCACAGCTGCGGCATGCCTGGGGAAGCCCAGTTTCAGAGGGAAGGCAGTTGAAACTGCCTTCCCTTAGCTTTCCCAGGTGCCCTGCAGCCACAAGGTGCCTGGGGAAGTCCAGTCTTGGAAGGAAGGCAGTTTAAACTGCCTTCCCTTGGCTTTCCCAGGCCTCAAAGGGAAGGCAGTTTAAACCAGTGTTCCATCTAAGCTGAGTTAGTGTGAGCTAACTCAGTTTTTTAGCCTTCAACTCACACATTTTGTCTTAGCTCAGGAAGAATTGCTCTGGAGCAAGCTAATTTATGCAGTAGTCAAATTGCTCGCTCACAGCTTTAATGCCAGTAGCTCACAAAGTAGAATTTTTTGCTCACAAAACACCACAGCTTAGAGGGTGTATTGGTTTAAACTGCCTTCCCTTGGGTTCCCCAGGCACCCCACAGCCACAGGGCACCTGGGGAAGCCCAGTCTTGGACTGAAGGCAGTTTAAACTGCCTTCTCTCTAAGACCTGGGCTTCCGCAGGCACCCTGCAGCTTGTGGGGCACCTGGGGAAGCCCAGTCTTGGAGGGCAGGCAGTTTTAACTGCCTTCCCTTTGCTTCCCCAAGCACACCGCAGCTGCAGGGAGCCTGGGGAAGCCGATCCTGGGAGAAAAGACAGGCTGGAAAGGGAGTGGGGCTCCAGTGCCTTTATACTCTATGGGGACTTTCCCCATATGGTATAATGGACAAATATATTTAGCAGTACCGAATTTTCTCAAACCCCTATGTAAAGTACTGGGTTTAATGCCTCATGACTTAGACAACAGCATAAGAGAAGATGCGTTTATTCGTACTTCACAACAAAGACAAACGGCAATGGCCAGAGGCCATCTATATACAGTTTTTGGGGGGATGCCCCACAATCTTATTGGCGGGTTTGAATCTCCCACCAATGTTCCTATAGGCTCCCTTTTGGTGAGCTCAGGAGCCTAGGCCCTATTGTTCTCAGGAACGGAGCTCGGCCACTGCAAGCCAGCTCTCGTTCCTGGTCTAGGACATAACACCCCTCCCCCCATAGTTTGTCCCTCCTAGGTGACATAACTTTTTAAGTATGCCAGAGCCTTCTGCACTCATTGTGACCATCAGGGCACCAGTGTCAGACTGGCAGCGATGCCTTTTGGTTGGCTTGTAGCACTTGGCTCCTGGGCCACTGGCGGTGGTGATGGTGGTGGAGGCTCGTCCACTTGTTCTGCCTCCGGGTTGGCAGCCTCAGCGGGGCTCAGCTCCCAGTTGGTAACTGGTGGTAGTGGTGTTTTGTGTGCCGGGGCATTGGCTTCTTGGCCCACTGGTTGCGGCACCATGACCCATGTATCCGGGTCCTGCCTCCTCCGTAATTGGTCTACGTGCTTATGTAGGACCCTGTCCCTGTCTGCCAGGACCTCGTATGAAACTGGCCCAGTTGGCCTCAAGATGCGGCTGGCCAGCCATTGGGGCTGGGGCCTGAAGTTCCTGTAGTAGACGGGTTCTCCTGGCCGAAAAACCCTCGGGGCCTCCCTGGTTTCGCTCAGTGTCCTTGACTTTGGGGCCCGGTTGGGGTGGAGACAGTCTAGGAGGGTCGTGGGGTGGCGGCCCATCAGCAGCTCTGTGGGGCACCGTCCCGTGACCAGGTTTGGGGTCGTGCGCTGCATGAGCAGGAATCGCGCCAGCCTGAACTCCCAGTCCCTGTCTGCTATTCTGCTTAGAGCTTCTTTGGCCGTGCGGACTGCTCTTTCCGCATGCCGTTGGTGGCCGAGTGAAATGGCGCTGAGCAGATGTGTCAGATTAAGTTCCTCTCGAGAAATGATTGGAACTCAGTGGAGGTAAAAGCGGCCCCGTTGTCTGACATGATGGTGTCTGGCAGACCGTGGGTCGAAACTATTTTCCGGAGGGCCCGGATTGCTGCTTTAGCGGAGGTGGTGGACACCGGGCTGTTCTTGACCCATTTCGAATAGGAGTCCACTGTTACTAGGAAAAGAAGACCCTGGAATGGCCCAGCAAAGTCTATGTGTAGATAGGCCCAGGGCTTGTGCGTGGACTCTCAACTCTGTGTCGGCACGCTCGGGGGATTGGGGCAGACCTCCTGACATTGTTGGCATCCCCTGACCCAGGTTTCTATCTCGGCATCTATCCCGGGCCACCACACATAGCTCCTGGCCAGAGCTTTCATACGTACTATACCGGGGTGTGTTTCATGTAGCGACTGTAGGACCCCTTGTCTCATTGGCCCGGGGATTACCACCCAATCTCCCCATAATAAACATCCCTTCAAGGCAGAGAGTTCATCCTTACGGGCCTTATATGCTGCGAACTCCAGCCCAACCGGCTCTGCCGGCCACCCCCTCACCACCCAGTTCAGGACCTGGGGGAGGATCGGGTCCCTAGACAAGCGGGCAGCCACATCCACAGCCTGGAGAGGAGGTGTGGGAAGCCCTTCTAGCATTAGCACCACGGGGGCAGGGGCTGGGTTCTCCCCCGTTTGGGGCAGTGGTAGGCAGCTGGGAGTGTCTGCTTGTCCCAATGCTTTGCCTGGCTGATGCTCCAACCTGAACTGGTAGCCCACTAAAAACAGGGACCAATGTAACACCCTGGGGGACAGGACCTGCGGCGTCTGCTTATCGGCCATGAACAACCCCAGGAGCGGCTTATGGTCTGTGACGAGCATGAAGGGCCGACCATACAGAAAATTGTGAAATTTCTTGATGCCCACCACCAGCGCCAACCCCCTCTCGATCTATCTGTGCATAATTGCGCTCTGAGGGAGACAACGTGAGGGAGTAATATGCCACCAGGACCTCCCGCCCATCCAGCAGCTTGTGACCCAAGACTGCCCCGACCCCATACGGTGACGCGTCACACGCGAGATTCACGGGGAGAGTTTCATCAAAATGGGCGAGCACCACATTCAAGATTAACAGAGTCTTACCCCCCGGAAAAAGCGATGGCAAACCTAAACAGCATGATAAAAAGCAGAGACATCACCTTGCCAACAAAAGTCCGCATGGTCAAAGCAATGGTATTCCCCGTAGTAATGTATGGCTGTGAGAGTTGGACTATAAGGAAGGCCGAGCGCCGAAGAATAGATTCTTTTGAACTATGGTGCTGGAGAAGACTCTTGAGAGTCCCTTGGACTGCAAGGAGATCAAATCAGTCAATCCTAAAAGAAATCAACCCTGACTGTTCCCTGGAAGGCCAGATCCTGAAGCTGAAGCTCAAATACTTTGGCCACCAAATGAGAAGGGAGCATTCACTGGAGAAGACCCTGATGCTGGGAAAGATTGAAGGTCAAAGAAGAAGGGGATGGCAAAGAATGAGATGGTTAGACAGTGTCATCGATGCAACGAACATGAAATTGAGCAAACTTCAGCGGACAGCGGAAGACAGGAGGGCCTGGCGTAATCTGGTCCATGGGGTCGCGAAGAGTCGGACTCGACTGTGCGACTGAACAACAACAAAAACCCCCCGGAATGCCTCCTCCTCCCTTGACCCCCATGCCCAAGGGGCTGATTTGTCCAGCAGTCTGTGGAGGGGTTCCGCCACATCGGCCTTGTGCAGGAGAAAGGAGTGGTAAAAGTTTATGAGGCCCAAGAACATCTGGAGCTCCACCTTGGACTTCGGGGCGGGGGCCTCCACAATGGCCTTCACCTTGTCCCTCGTCGGATGGAGGCCAATTGCATTGACCCGGTACCCCAAGAACTCCACCTCCGGAACCCTGAGAAGGCACTTTTCCCGCTTCACCTTCAGACCAGCGGATTGAAAACGTCCCAGGACAGTGTGGAGGCGGGCGGCGAAGCTCTCTGGGGAGGCCACGGCAATGAGGATGTCATTGAAGAATGGCATCATGCCAGGGATCCCTTTTAACAAAACATCCATTAGATTTTGGAAGATCCCTGGGGCCACACTGACCACGAACTGCAGCCGCTTTACCCTGAAGGCTCCCTGGTGTGTCACTATTGTTTGTGCCTTGGCCATTGCCTCATCCACAGGGAGTTGCTGGTATGCCTCTGCGAGATCCAGCTTCCCAAATATGCGTGCCCCCGCCAGCGTGGCTAAGACATGACTTACTACTGGCATGGGGTATGTGTGCGCCTGGAGTGCCTGGTTAATAGTGCACTTATAATCCACGCAGATGCGGATGTCCCCATTCAGTTTAACTGGGGTCACAATCGGGGTTTCCCAACGTGCATTTGGGATGGGCTCCAGGACTCCCTGGGCCACCAGCCAGTCTAGTTCCACCTCTATTTTGGGACGGAGGGCCAGGGGCACCGTATGGAAATGCCACCAGATAGGCGTCACCGTAGGGTCTAAGTGTAGTGACACTGGGGGCCCTTTGTAACAACCCAGCTCCCCGTTGAAGACCTCGGGGAACTCCCTGCAGATCACACCCCAGTCCCGCGTCCCACACTTATTCACTCCCCCAATTGTAATGCCTAGGGCCTCGAGCCACGCTTGCCCCAGGAGGCTGACAAGGTTTCCCTCCACCACCACCAAGTGCAGGTCCCCCTCAAAGTCTCAGTATTGCACCCAGAAGGTGCCGACTCCCCGGATGGGGACGGGGTTCTTTTGAAAGTCCACCAAACTTAATGGCGATGGATGTAGAGGGTTTCCCCCAGATGGGCAAAGCTGTCTAAGGGTGTCCATGGAAATGATGGATGCTGCCGATCCTGAGTCCACCTCTATGTAACAGGGGGACCCCTCAATCCGCACGTGCACTTGGATCTTCGGGGTGGAGGCAAGGTTGGGGTGTCTCAGTACCTGCAGCAGCTGATCTGTGAGGTGGTAGAGACCGGTGACCTCCTCAGCTGTCTCGTGTGCAGTGGTCGGTGTGCAGTTAGTCGGGCCCGACGATCTCATGCTCCGGGGGCCCTTAAACCTGCAGACCTTGGCGAAGTGTCCCTGTTTCCCACAGCTGTGGCAGATCGCCTCCCGGAACCTACAGGTCTTCCTCCCATGGGTGTCTCCACAGCTGGCACAGACGGTCCAGTTGCTGAGAGGTTTTGCTGGTTCTCGGCCGGGCTGCTAGGCCAGCGCTGGCCGGCGGGGTTGCGGCCGCAGGGAGTAGACCTCCTCCGTATCCAAGTTGCCTGGGCTGGGACCCGATCCAACTATGTGAGCTGCCGAAGCTGGGCACTCCCGCGTGGAAGCCTCATGTGCAGTCGCAATTTCCATGGCCTTGTCCAGGTTAAGCCACCGGTTGCCTATCAGCTTGCGCCCCAGCTTGGAGTCCAGCAACCCCCACATGAACTGGGTCAACAGGCTGTCCTCCACCTTGGGGAACAAGCAGTACACAGCTAGCGCAGCCAGAAAGGTGGCGGCAGATTCCCCTTGGGCCTGTACACGCCCCTGGAACTCCTTTTGGCCAGAAAGGTTGGTCTGGGGCTAAAATAGGCGTTTAGGGCATCCATTATGTCCCCGAACGAACACTCCAGGGCTGTGCAGGGCACCAGGAGGCTCTTCGCGAGGCGGACAGTGTCGGTCCCACACGAGCTCAACAGGAGTGCCCTTCTCTTCTCCGGATCACGTATTTCATTCAGCTCCATGTAACAGATGAGCTGATCAACCCACGCATCCCAGGTCTCCGGCCAGGAGGGATCGAAGTGCTCCAAACTCCCATGCGTTGCGGCCATGGCTGCGACTGGGGTGCATGGTTGGCTGCATGCGGTGTAGTGCGGGGTCAGCGGCGAGGCTTGGGAGCGGCGCAGTGAGCGGCAGGCTCGATGTGGAGCTCGGAAGCGTGGGCGGCTGCAGTTGTGGTGAGCGGTGCGGTGCTGCTCTCGGGGTCAGCGGCACAATGCTCATAAGTGGCCTTGTCATCTGCATCATCAATCATGGAAGGCGTTTGGATCCCATCCTTGTCGCCACTGTAAAGTACTGGGTTTCGTGCCTCATTTTTTTTTTGTATAGAACTCTCCTAAAGAGGAGAGATATTTATTCTTTTCATATAAAGAAAAAGGAAGGGTATATAGATGGATTAAGATAAAGATGTGAGTGAGTATTCTGTTAAAGAGGGTTAGTATTAGTTAATATAAATGTATTTTTGACATCCACCGCGGTTGAAGAGTCTTTTTTTTTTTTCAGTTTAACAAAGTTCAAAGAAATAAAAAAATCTCTGTTAATAAGGTTAGTAATGTCCTTTGGGGTTAATGATTAGTCAGTTCCATTCTGACGCTTTGTGAACAATTATTTCTTGGGCAGTCTTTTCTTAGTGTCCCTTAGGTTATATGATGGGCCCGCTTTAGCTTTCACAGCTCCCGCTCCGGCACCTCCATCCTCAGGGCCGCTGTCTTCGTCGCTACTCGATTCCGTCCATACTGCAAGTGCTGCCTCTTCCTCCGTGCTGGCGTGTCTCTTCAGAAATTCTTGTGCTTTGAAGATGGAGTCAATTTTCTCTCTTTTATCCTTATACTTAAAATCCAGTCCTTCAGGGAATCTCCATTTGTAATTCACCTGATTTCTTTGCAGAAAAGTGGTCAGTCCTTTGTATTCTTTCCTTTTCATACGAATTTCATAAGGCACATCTTTAAGTGTTCTTACAGTCTGCTCCCCAATCTTCAAGGGCACCGCTGAGACTGCATGCAGAATCTGATCTCTGGTACGCTACTTAGTGAACTTGACAACAACCTCTGCTGGCAGATTATTTTTCTTTGTAAAGGTGGAATAGGCTCTATAGGCCAAGTCCATCTCTTCTTTTAAATCTCGCTCTTCTCTGCCAGTTACGGGTGCCAAGACATGCGCTAGTGTCGATCTGAGATCTTCTTTCTCTTCCTCTTTAATGCCCTGGAAGCGGAGGGTCAGATTCGATTTTTCCACCTGCAACCTTAAGATTCTTTTTTCTTGTTCATCCTGGTATTTTTCTAGTTTGTTGACCCTTTTCTTTATTTTTCTGGTATCTTCCGTCGAGACCAGACATTTTTGCGCGATCTCCTCCATCTTCTTAGAAGTTTCTGTTAACTGTTTCTGTTGACTGTTGAGAACACCTTGCATGCTTATTAATGTTTCATTGATTTTCTGCATTTGATCCAGCAGGGGGTGCAGTAGCTCGCCTTTCTGTTGATTGACAGCAGGCTCTGAAGGGAGGTTGCCCGGACCGGAAGTCCCTCCTCCCTTCTTTTCTGGTTTAAGTGGGACCTTTTTCATTGCCGACATTTTTCAGTTTGTTTACTTTTTCCAAGTTCACGTCGCGTCCCTCAGGAAACTCGCTGATTTTCAGTTTCAATGAAACCCCAAAGGTATGTTCACTAGCCTTTCTTCCCTTAACTTTCCTTTTATAAATCTCGCTTCTGGATGGGGGGGGGAGTTGCCCCTCCTCCCTCCACTTGCTCGCTTATCGGGGGAATCGGTTTTGCACTTTAATTCAGACCTCCAACTCACGGTTTGATGTCAGTTCTTTTTATGTTATTTCATGTTGCTTTGCCTCACTCCTGGGAATCAGTGGCGTTGCTAAATCCCATGCCGGACACACTACGCAGCGGGGCCGATTGGGGCAGTGGAGAAAGCCTCAATTTCCCGGCTATCTGCCGGCAAAGAGGCTACTCCCCAAAGCACCCCTGATTCGGAGCCTTTAACTAAGGCTCACTAGGGTCAATCGCATAAGCGAAGACCCCCCCAACTGCGCGCGGGCTAGCCTCCTTCGGGAGCATCCCGAAAGGTGGCCGCTATTCGCTCTGCCAAAACCGAAACTCCTAGGTTTCGTGCCTCATGACTCGGATGATGACATAAGAGAAGACACGTTTATTCGTACTTCACAACAAAGACAAACGGCAACGGCCAGAGGCCAACTATATACAGTTTTTTTGGGGGATGTCCCACAATCTTATTGGTGGGTTTGAATCTCCTGCCAATGTTCCTATAGCGAGCTCAGGAGCCCAGTCCCTATTGTTCTCAGGAACGGAGCTTGGCCGCTGCAAGCCAGCTCTCGTTCCGGGTCTAGGACATAACACCCTATATCTTACCTATATTGGGATTCAGGAATATTAGTATATACCAATATTTTTCAGGCTTGGTTTACCCAAACCCCCCAAATACTTTTTTTTTAATGTGTGTGCACCCCTAGTCTCTAGCCTAATCCTGTCCAGCCTGCCCTTTGGAGCCTCCTTTTAAGGTTCCCTTCCTTCCCTCAAGCTCCACTTTCCTTCCTAGTGAAGCTGGTCCCCACCTGTCAACTGAAGGCTCTGGCCATTGGGTTTCTTTTGCTGGGTTAAAGGCTGGGTCCCTGCCCTTTCTGCCAATGTCCTTTTTTGCAATGCCCTTTCTGGCATGTTGCTGTGGCTGGAGCAGGAATTGTTGCTGTCTTAGGCCCCCAGTGGAGACCAGCCTCCAACACTGCTTCCTAGTGACCCCAGATAAAGGCATGGCTTTCCACTGCCTCAGACACTACCCTGCCTTCTCTGGCATCTGGACCACCCCATCACCAACTAGAGGCTGCCCATCTCTGGTGGTAACCACCACCACTTCCAAATGCATCGCTGACTCCCCCAGTGATAGCCCAAAGGTAGACTCTGTCTGGGCCATGGTGGTTGCCTGACTTCCCAGCCCTTGCCTGCCATGACAGCCTTTCCCTGCAGTGGCAGCCCACCCTTGTCTCCCCCAGTTTTTGCAGCTGTGGCTGTCTGCTGTCTCTTTACTTGGCTCCTGGAAGACATCCCTGGCTCTGGTCTCCCTGGTAACTCATGGAGTGGCAGGCCTGAGCCTTCCGAGTGGCTGCTCAATGGAGCTTGTGGGGTTGGGTGGCAGGCCTGTAGTCAGGTCCCTGGACACCCTCTCCTTGTGTTGTTTGAGGTGATGTTCTTGAAGACTTGGGACATATAGTTGGTGTTGAGTGGGGTGTGGTGTTGGGTGGCCATGAAAACAGATGCTTGAAACTAGTGCTCTCCACCTGACCCCCCTTTATAAGACTAATCAATTGCTGAAATCTACATTTTCATCTTTATTGGGAATGGGAAAATCAGAGCAAACTGAAAACAAAGCTACAATGGTAAAAACCCTTTCAGTAAAACCATTCTTTGACTTGGCAAACCAGAAAAATAAACAGAGGAAAGATGGCACAGAGCTCTCTAAAATGGCCACCAGGCCTTGGAAGCTTGTTCTGAGGTAAATGACTCACAATTTAAAACTGACTTGCTAGCTTCTCTGCGCTCTATCAAAACTGACACTAACGTAATGGACTTCTATTGATGGAGCTACTTTAATATCATAATACATGCAAACCGTGATGAATTATCTTCGATTAATGAAAGTGTGAAGCACTTTGAAATGTGTTATATAAATGCCAAATATTGTTGTTACTGTAGTTGTTATCATCCTTGTTGCTATGTCTTCAGTAATCTCATAAAAGTTTCTCTGTCTTTAAATTAATGAGGAACAATGCACACTAATGCTGGAATTTAAACCATCATCTGTGCTAACTTTATTCCATTTATACCCCACCCTCCCCACTGAAGCAGGCTCAGGGTGGCTGATTACAAATTGGACAATCACTTCCCACAAAAATTACATAGTTGCTTTTTGAATAAATGGCACAAAGATATAATATCACTCTCCAACAATGGAAATATCTATGACAGTAACCTGTTAGATTTCATATGTCCCTATGGGTCCATAGGGGCAAAATATGCCCTTAAGGTGACATCTAGTAGGTACAACCACAGGACTACCTGCCATTGTGCCCTAGCCTAACTCTAAACATTTCTTCCAGAAGAGTACTATGTTCATCTGTAGCAGGAAAATAAAAGGTGTAGCCCCACAGAAAACCATAAAAAATACTGAGTCCCGGAGACCTCATAAAAAAAAAAAGAAAGAAAGGAGGAAAAAAGTAATTTCCCTCAATTGTGTAAAACCAAGTTTTTAATATATACAGTGCAAATAATACACTGCATGCAGTGGAAACAGTCACACACTGAATTGTTTGCACTATATCAATTAACAACTTGGTTTTACACAGATAATGATAATTGTTCCCCCCACTTTTCTTTTTGTGTGGCCTCTGGGACTTTGTATATATTGTGATTTCCTACAGAGGTGTCTCCTCTTTTTCACTTTTTTTCTGTAGTCTCACAGCAAGCCACAGGTCCAGCTCAAGTGAGGGCAATATCACTGCAGTGTTGGGTGACGGCAAATACTGGGTTCTGGATGCATTGCAGTGAATCAGCTTTAGTTCATTAAGTGATTTCAGGAACACTACAAGATGAAACTCCAAGGCTGCTGCCTGGTTTTAAAGCATGCAAACACCACACCCAAACACACCCCACTCCCAAGGATAGCCTATTTACATTACACTACTTCTCAGTAAGTCAACTCCAGGATCCTGGTCTGCTATTGTTCTTGACCAGTTCCAGGTACTAGTTCAGACTCAATACATAACAGGTGAGAAGGGCTATGGCGGCTTCCCCACAGATTGAAGAAGAGAAGAAAATATTGGATTTATATCCCACCCTACACTACCCAAAGGAGTCTCAGAGTGGCTTACAATCTCCTTTCCCTTTCCCTTCCCACAACAGACACCCTGTGAGGTATGTGAGGCTGAGAGAGCTCTGAGAGAACTGCTCTTTAGAGAACAGCTCTGAGAGAACTGTGACTGACCCAAGGTCACACCAGCAGCTGCATGTGGAAGAGTGTGGAATCAAACCCAATTCTCCCAGATTAAAGTCCACGCTCTTAACCACTACACCAAACTGGCAAAATAAGAGGACGGGCAGTGTTGAAGTCTTTGGTCTAGGGTGCCAAAAATTCTTCAGGTAGCCTTGTTTCTTTGTGAGTTTAGATGGCTACAAAATAAGGTAAGAAAGCTGTAGCCCTACCCTATACCATGTAGGTGGCTGTAAGGTTCACTGGAATAAATGAGATTGATTTTCAAGTAAATGAATTTAGAATTGGACTAATGCCAGTATAAAGTACAAAAGTATTGCTTTCAGTTTCTACTTTTTAAAAATGACTCAGTCATGGCACTTCACTTAACACTACCATATCAGATAAATGATCATTAAGCATCCCCCTATATAAATCCATGTGTCTGTATGTAAAGAAATGCTTTTTTTCACAACACCTTTAACAGAATCAATAACATTTATGGATACCTTGAGAATCATTCATCAAGACAATTGCATTTTTATATCCATATGAAGAATAGGTTCAGTTCTAGGACATATTAAATTATGATGAAGTGCTGTATAAATGCATAATAAATTTGATATTTCCATTTTATTTCAGTGATAGCATTAATATGTTTGACCTTACTCCATCAGTCAGCAAGAGAAACATATTTCTGAACCATAAGACTGCTTTTAAGATAACAAATGGTACATTTCAGTCATGGATTTCTATTTCTCTTCTCTTTAAAGATTACCCTTGCAAAGCAAAGTTATTCACTAGTTTCATGCTGCTACCTTCAAGCTATTTAACCTGAATATCTATGTTTTAGTGTTGTAACGGGACTGTGTTTTTGATTATATACAGATAGCAAGAAAGAGCAAATATTTTGTCTGACAGATTTTTTTTTCTTTCTTTGCTATATAAAACATTTCAGGCAAAAGAATTATAATAAAAGTGATCTAAGTGGAATGATAATATGCTTCATAGGATGAGACTATAGGATCAATTACAGGTATCTCCTCTGTCCTTGCATAATTCCTTTACCCCCTTCTCTTGTCAGCATTATCCATGGTGTGCCATTATGCCTAGCCAAGACTAATGCTATGCCTGGTTAGATTTCAACAGACCTTACAAACCAGTTTCAGTTTGAAAACTGTGGTTAGCACTAGCATCAGTGTAGATTTAGGATGCATCATGCTGAACACTCACAAGGGAATAAAGGAAGGGATTTCTGTGAGTAAGAGAACATGCCACTCAACACAATACTCTCACTGTCTTAACTGGGCTAAATCATCAGAACAGAATGTGGTGTATTCATTGTTCACTGGTGATTAATAAGAAGAGTTTCCTCTTTCTAAACCTATTGACCTCATGACATTAGAGGGTATAACTCTGCTTAGGGTTGTTATTAAACTAAACACACAATAGGTAAGATATTGTTTTAATAAAACATGCCTAAAATATATTTAAATTCATCTTAATGATGTTCAGCCATGCAATATTTTATTTTTTAATTCATCAATTTGTTTGTTTGTTTATATTGTTTTGTTTATATAAACCTGGAGAGCTTGGCTGCATAGGGACACTTTGGGGTAACTGCTGTGGTAATGAGAAAAGAGGTTATGGCTTGAATTTTAATTGTATCATGAATTATAAGAAGCATCTGCAAATGCTGGTGTGGGGGCAACTCAATTTTTCTCAAAAATTCTGAAGTGGCTCACTTTTTTGCATGTATGTATACTAATTATGTCAATTTGGCAAGCACACAAAGTGTGCATCCCCTTGTTAATTGTGCGATGCTCCCTTTCCTTTTATGTACCTCACTCATCAGAACACCTTGCTCCATGAATGGCTGTTTGAAAATGCTTCATATTTATCAGCATGGATCCTTTCAGCAGGATCTCCATGTAAGATATCATTGCCATTTACAAAAACAAAACAAAACCCTTGAATCAATTGCAGCAATCTGGGCAATTCCATAGAAATTAAAGTCAAAGTAACAAACAATGGCCACCAAAAGTGGCGCTACAACTCAAAATACATCTCAATTTTTAATTGTGAATACAGTAACATTTCTAAGGTAACAGACTTAATTTATAATAAGAATGACTCATATCCTTATTAATTTTGAACTGTATTGCAAGACTCAAAGCAATTTCTCTTGTCATGTGCACGGTAGAAGTATTTAAAGGAGAACATTTGCCATGGGACAGATTGAAACCTGTACAAAGGAGAAATGAGAATGTGATTTACCAGTTCATGTGTGTACAGTTTGTAAGACTGGGTAGGAAGGCGGAGCAATTACCCTTTGGGGAGGAGAAAGGGTTATAGTTTGGACTGTTGGCATTTTTCTCCATAGAAGTGATTTAATAAGATAGGCCATACCAGATGAAAAAGCATTGAAGGGCAAGCAGCTTACACATCCTACAATTCTTCTGACTCTAGAGAATCTGATCTGACATCCCAAGGTTGCTCTTTATGAACAAAGCCTGTAAGACTAGAAAAATAGATTAGGTTAGGCCACTAGTCATATGGGATCAGAAACTTCAGAAGCGGAAATATTTAGCCTCCTGTTTTGATTCTCTAAGGGGGGGGGAAGCTTTGTTGTGTAGGAGGATGGATTTCACAAAGCCTTCCTAGTTGTGTCAGAAATGGTATTATTTTATGTAGGAATTATTCCTGAAGGTTACAAATTATTCATTGGTCTACACTGGTTAGTATATCAAAGTGTACTGCCTTACACTATAAGACTTTCATTGTATCACTTTGTACTATCCACATTATAGTGTGCCATGGAGGATCATATTTCAGTCACCTAACTGCTTAACACCTTATTATGTCTCCTCTAGTTACAAATGATACAGAAAGTCATGTCATTTAAACATTGGAAAAAAGTCCAAGAAAATGTGTATATGTGCGGGGTACAGGTTTACACATTGTTGGCTCTTCTTGCAGTCAGAACTGGCACATATTAAAGTTTTAAATGACCACCATGTAATAAAAGACAAAGAGAAGGAAAGTTAAAGGCAAGAAGTTAGACATACCAGTAGTCAGTTCTGGCCTCGGACCAATGGCACTGAGACAAGGAGCATCTTTGGCAGGCCTTCGATTTGTTCAGGTTCTGAATACCTCATTTTTATTGCAATTGTCAGCTTCAAAATTTGATGTATGATTTGCATGCAAGATTTATCTCTAACATATAAGATGATAAATTTGCACACTACATTCTGTAAGTCACACCATATATAAGTAAATAAAATCAAATTTGTTACCTCCATGTTTATAGAAGCTTTTAAATATAAAGAAATATAAAAAATAGATGATGTAATAACATCAAGAAATTGAACTGTGAATACCATTGGTTTGATCAGTATTAAAAAGATTCACAGTTGTTAAGTGAATATTCCAATACATACCCTGTGACAAGTATGCCTCATGCTCTCTAAGACTAGTGCCCCAGGCAGTAATTTATAGAAAATAAATTACTAGGTTGAAGGGACCTTGGACTCACTAATGTTTGTAACTCTCCTTCTCCTCTTCCAAGTCTTGGATGCTATGATTGGTCTTATCCCATTTTCACAACCTGGCAGGCAATGGTATAGATTCATGGCTCTTTTTGTAGCAGGGACTCCTTTGCATATTAGGCGACACACCCCTAATGTAGCCAATCCTCCAAGAGCTTACAGAGCTCTTCTTACAGGGGCTACTGTAAGCTCTTGGAGGATTGGCTACATTAGGGGTGTGTCGACTAATATGCAAAGGAGTTCCTTCTACAAAAAGAGCCCTGCATATACTGATTTTTTCCAAGTATTTCCCAAGTGACATAACCTGTGACCAATCACACAGTGATTCTTTTTGGGTTTTGGGTTTTTTAAAGAAAATTTTTGCCATACCATTGTCTTCGATTAATGTGACACACACCCTTTGTCACATGCAGAGAGTACTATTTGAAACAGTAGTATACAAATAGACTTTGCAGCAATTTCTACATGAGCAGTAATACTTTTGGGCACAGTTACCATTGCCACAGTGAATATCAGCATCAGACCTGTAGCTACAGTGAGGCATCTCGGGGTTAGGTCCCCCCGACTTCCCATCTAGCCCAAGGTGTCATGGCCTTCTCCCCTGGATTAAATTATCTACTGCCCCCTAAGAAATTTAAATGCCCCCCTGACTAAAAAATCCTGGCTATGGGCCTGATCGGCATGCTTCTGGTTAACACTTATCATCACCATGGAAGTGTGTCCACATAAAACAAAGAAAATATTCAGCACAAACCATCATATATTGTTTCAAGATCTCAGCCACTGAGTTTTTTGTTTTCACCTCCTCTAAAGTCGACTCTGCTGTCAAATTAACAAGTGATTGGACATAGTTTTTTTTTCAGCATTTGTAGGGGTTGAAGAAGCCTCAATAATTAAAGATAAATGTTTTAATAGCCCCCCCTCACTTTCAGATAATGTTATGTGGCATTTTTTTTGCCTTATTCCGAAAGTGTCACTAGTAAAGAAGATTGAAGTAGTATTTATATACCATGCTCTAGTGTTCCAGCATCATTCTGCCAGAACCCATCTTATTAACTTCAGACTTCTGGTCTGTGAACATTCCACTTTCCTTCTTGCCAGTTAAGTGCAACTTAAATTTATTCTCTTGTCCTCATCCTTCACTGAGTCACTGACTGAAGTCTTCCCCTTCTGTAGCTGAATGTCATGTTTTCATTACTGATCTCTTGCTGACTTCCAAGTAGTCTGACAGCACAGTATATGTATGAAAAGATTTGAGGAGAGGGGAGGCTTCACAGTTAACTTTGTTGTCCTTGACTGCTACTTTCTTGGCTTTGCTAAAAATAGTGGAAGAATCATGTTATTCAGCCTTACCACATATTAAAAGGCAGTTTGATAATAGAATACTGTATGATTCTGAATTAGTACAATGAATTGTGAACTCTAGGAACACACTTTGTCTAGAATCTGTGAGGTAAAATAAAGGGACATACTTAAGCATCAACCTTTTCTTCCTTGAATGGCTACTGTGTGAACCTGACAAAACAGAAAGGTGTTTTGTTTAACATTTTTGTAGTTCAGATATGTCTGAGGGTTATCAGGTGTATTATGATTTCATGCATAACAGTTTGATTACTATAACAGACAAGAAAGATCCAGGTATCAAGTTCCTTTCTGTGTTTTCAACACAAATAATACGTTTAGTGATCTCAGAGACCCAACAGCCTGCAAAGCTCTGAAGTTTCATATACTTAGTAAAAACTTCTCTACTATACACTGGTGTGGGATGCAAATATATAGGGTTTTTTTTTTTAAGCTCCTATTTGTACAGATTGGTTCTGAATTTGTGGTCAAGTAGATCAACAGGTACCACTTTGGTGGGAAGGTAACAGTGTTCCATGCACCGTGGTGTTTAGTCATGCCAGCCACATGACCACGGAAATGTCTTTGGACAGTGCTGGCTCTTCGGCTTTGAAACGGAGATGAGCACCGCAACCCTAGAGTCAGATTTGACTGGCTTTCGAGCAAGGGAACCTTTACCTTTACCTATAGACTACAAACTACAATGAAAAAATAGGAAGGGAACATCTACATTTAGGGAGAAAGTAAAAAGAAACCACTAATAACTAAATCCCCAGGGATAGGAGATCATTACATCACCTTACATATGTGTTAGTCTAAGAAACTCATATTACATTGAACATAGTCAATTTAGCTAAGTTATTTATCTTTTTAACCATTTTAACTGTTTAAAGACTACCTCACAAGCATCACTTATAACAAATTATTTATGGCACCCTTCAGAGTTCTTCAGCCTTCACTTTACTTTATCTTTTCTCTTTCTTAGTTGGTATCCTCTTTTGGGGGCAGATGGCCCCTTTTCTGAAGCAGAGTCCTTGTCGGAAGGCACAGAGTCCACGTCACAATTGGATTTGCTGTCCTCTTCTTCTTTTGCATCCTCTTCTGGCTCTCCCAGTTGCAGTCTCAGGAACTCACATGCTTTGAAGACAGAGTCAATTTTTTCTCTTTTATCCTGCAGTTTGAAAATGCCAACTTCAGGGGTCAACCATCTGTAGGAAATGCTGTTTGTTTGTAAGAAAAGAATTAAGTCTTTATACTTCTTCCTCTTCTTCCTTATTTCAAATGGGATGTCTTTTAAGATCCTAATAACATTGCCACCGATTTTCAGGGGTATACTTGCAGTCACTTTCAGGATTAAATCCCTCACATGCCTCTTCGAGAATCTAACCACTGTCTCCCCAGGCAGATTATTTTTCTTATTGTAAGCAGAGTAGGCCCTATAGACCACATCCATTTCACTTGCAAGGTATTCCGCTTTTAAGTCTGCTACTAGGGCTAATGCATCACTCAAAAGTTGCTTTAGATCCTCGTTTTTTGCTTCAGCAACCCCTTGGAACTGAAGTACCAAATTAGCTTTCTCCATTTGCAATTGTAAAAGCTGAAACTCCTCTGAAGCTTGCTTCTTTTCGAGCATTTCCATCTTTTTAATTAGAATTGGCATCCATTTCCTCTACTTTCTCAGCTATGTGCTCTGTCTTTTTTGTAGTTTCAGAAAGTTGGAGCTGCTGAGCTACAAAATTCTGATTTAAGCTGTTGGTTGATATTGGTCATCTGCTCCAGTAGAGGGCTCAAAGAGTCTATCAGAAGTTTAGAGAACTCTGGTCTCTTCTGCTCATGGGCTCGTGCTCCCCAGTGGTTTCACTTTTGCTAGTCTGTCTTTCTCATTTTTTTCATCACCATTTTTATGGATTGTTTACTTTTACCAGAACTTTCAAAAGTCTCTGAAAATCACCAAAAATGCCTATCTGCAGGCAACAAAAGAGGAACATGGGTCCCAATGACCATAGGCCTTACTAAAAAAGGAAATGGCTACCAGATGCCCCCCAGTGTTCTGGGTATGAAGCCCTGGTCTCTTACAGAGACTAGGTAATGGAGAATAGTGCTTTCTGACACCAGCCAGGAACTGCCCCCCCCCCCAAGCCAGCCAGCAAGGAGAAGAAAGATTTTATGGCTCTTCAGTAGGGGTGCAGAGTGGATGGAGCAGTTGAGTTTAATACTCCTCATGGTCATAGCCTTATCCATGTATCAGGAGCCAGCAAATTTAAATCCCAGCAGGCAGAAATCCTGGGGGTGCACAGGCAAAAGTTGAAAGGCTGACTAGATATTGCATTTAGCCATAAGGGCCCTGACAAGATGAACAAGCTGATCAAATGAGGCATATTTCATGGATCAAAACTCAGATAGGGTGGAACTCACCAGGAGTCTTTTGGGGTACTATGCCCAAAGGGGAAACACACAGATTGGAGTGGGAGTTAAAGGGACCCAGCTTGTCAGGCGTTCCTTAGCTATATTGGAGGCCACTATCTCAGGCATCTCTCTGGCGAATTTCATGTATGCGGATGATACAGTCCTATTATCCAGGACGCCAGTCGGCTTGAAAAGGGCACTAAATCAGTTTGCCCTGTATTGTGATTTAAATCATCTGGAGATCAATTTTAACAAAACCAAAATAATGGCCTTTGGCTATAAACCTAAGATCCGAGAGTGGAGCATAAATGGATATAAGCTTCCTGTTTTTGGCTTCCTGATTTCTGTGTGTCTGGTCCCATGCTTTGTCTCTGCTTGTGTGTGTATCCACTGGCTTTTTTGTAACTTGGGCTGGTCCTGTCCTCCCGCCTCCGCCACACTGACAGCTGTTTACTTGGTGGGCTTTTTTTTCTGTTCTGGAAAGTGTTGCATCAGCAAACTTGGCTTGGAGGCTAAAGACAGTGGGTTTTGTCCCCTGAGGGAATCAATCATCGTCTGTCGAGGGGAGCAAAGACAGTAGCTGTGTTCACCAGAATGAAGCAACCATCTTCTAAGGAAAGTTTTGGTGGGTGCCGCCTCTGTAGGCAGGACTCAGGCAACGCAGCCAGTGGATAGGGACAGTTTCTGAGTGACACATCATGAAACCAACTGATTTAGAGGTGTGTGGAATGTTCAGAAAGTGCCACCCCACTACTCTATTATATATAAGGAGATATAGGTCAATGTGTGTGTATATAGGCCAGTGTGTGTGTGTATATGTGAGTTTCTTCCCCTTGGACAGTATGCATTCAGTCAGCTGGGTTAACTTTTATCACTAGAACTTTTGAACTGTAACTCTACTCATGCTTCCAAGCCTCTCTGTAACAAGTTATCTTTCTCTCAGCCAGCTTCAGGCTACTGTTCTCTCCTACACTGATTTACGCTGTCATCTCCCTTCTAAACAGCTTCTGTCTCCTTCTTCAACTGCCAGCTCTCCTCCCAATATTCCATCAGCTCTCATTGGCTGTTTGCAGAAAGAGACAGAACTGGATCCGAGCATCACAAAGAGTTACCAAGGTAGTTTATAATAAAAATTTAAAACAACATTTACAGTCATTTGCTAAGTACTATTTTCATAACAGAAAGATATTTCCCATTTTTGAGCAAGCAGACACTAGTTTCACTGTCAGTGCACTTTAAAAATTAAGAAGCCAGCTAGCTGCTGTTGTTCCTGTTATTGTTCCTACTGTTCTGACCCTGTTACGTTGCATGCTTTTTCTTCTACTTCACAGTTAGGGTTGCCAACTCTGGCTTGGGAAATCCCTGGAGATTTGGGGGCAGTGGCTAAGGAATGTGGGATTTGCCAAAGGAAGGAGTTTTTCAATCTAAATTAACTTCCAGTATCCACAAACCCTCACTTGGGACCTAACCTGGCTCACTGAGACCTGTCCTTTTTAAATATATACCCACCCTCTAAGGCCAATATGAAAGAAGTGGAGGAAAATTCTGAGAGCCAAACTAGACAGTATATATCTGAGGAAGTGTACTGGCCCCAGTGGATCTGGTGGGGGAGCAGGCAGAAGTTCCACAGAACAACCAGGCAGACAGTACCAGGTAATCACTCACAGTACAGGTTCAAGCAGGAGAGTGGTCAAGATGCAGTCCAATGGTCAGGTATCCAGAAAGGGGAATCATCAGTCAGTCCAAGAGTTGGGGGTCCAGTGTTCAGTCCAGGTTCAGAACAACAGAGGTTCCAGTTGGCAAGTCAGGAGACAAGATGGGTGGTGATGCAGTCATGGTACAAATTGCATCCACAATGAGCAGCTTCCCCCTTCCTGGATTTATAGCTGGCTCTCCATGGGCTGTTTAGCTGCTGCTAATTGTGGCACACATCCCTGCAAGTATTCATCTGGCAACAGGGGTCTGTGATCCCTCAAACGCTCACTGTGACAGGCTCTTAGGTCTGATCTCCACTGATGGTGATGGCACTCAAGGGATCTTGGAGAAATGCTGGGCCCAGCTTCCTCCCTTCCTTCACATCTGGACTGGATGCCAGTAAATTGCTTGCAGTTGGAGGAAAGGGCAGATTGGCTACAGCCGGCATTTTTTTCAGAGCTTGGATCTCCTGTTCCTGAAGATTGATGGGCTCTATCAGAGCTGGATGTTCTTCCCCCTCTGAGGAGGAGGTATTGTTATCAGGCTGAGCACTCATCTGGTCAGGCTGGCTATGAGGGAGAGGTATGACAGGAAGTGTGCATGCACATGAATGCTTATACCATGAATAAAACTTTGTTGGTCATAAAGGTGTCACTGAACTCAGATTGTGTTCTGCTGCCTCAGACCCATCTGAATTATGTTTTTTGGTTAGATGTGCCTTGATTTCCCCAACCAAACCTGTTGCAGCTACAGGGATTGCTATTTTAAAAATCAGATGGAACCCTTTTGCACTTTGCACTTGGAACTGTAGAGTAAGCAGCAGTGGGATTTCTGCCTCCCCCACAAACAGGAATGACTCCTTGCAAGGAATTATGTACAGATACCCTGGAGTATTCCCTGCATGTGCTGTTCCAAAGCTATGTAAAATAACTTTCTGCCCATCTGTTCCAGCTCATCAAAACATCATTAGGAGAAGGCAGGAACCTTTCCTTCCCCCACAACATAGTTCCAAGCACAAAAGGGTTTCCTGTGTGACTGCAGGAAACACAAGGTGGGTCAAGGAATCCCAGAGAGAATTCACGCTAAAACATAACATCCAGTTTGGTCCTGAGACTACTTGTGAATGACTATTTGAGAAAGACCCAAAACATTTATCCTCAGATCCATAGAGTTTAGCTAGTCCCTTCATGAATAGCAGAAAGGATGTGAAACTTTGCCAGCAAAAACATGGAGCAGAGAGGCAGCAAAGCTGTAAGTAAACATCCACTATCACCCATCCACGTAGATGTGTGTCACCAGGAGCCAGTCTAGCACTAACCCACAACCTTGTGTTTCATTTTCAAATGGAGTTGGTGCCAAAAACCAGTTCCTATCTGAAAGAAGGATGGGAAGCAGGCATATTTCTATAGCATGTATTTCTCAAAAAGACTTTACAACCATTTTTTAGTAATTCTCACAACAACTCTGAAAAGTAGGACAGTGATTTATCATACCTATATTCAGGACTTTTTTTCTGGGGAAACATGCTGGAAGGAAGGAAGGAAGGATCCTTGCCTATATTACAGGTGAAAGTAGGACTCCAAAAGCTAGTTACACCAAATGGATAAATGAAATTTCAACCAGGACCTTCTGGATCCAGATCTTATTATTATAAAAGACAACACTAATTCCCTGTTTAAGCTCATGTAACAAGTTACACATTTCAGGTTTACACAACGCTATCAAAAACCCAGGGTTAATAGGAAAAGACCACACTTTCTTCCCATGGACATTTTTCTATATAGTTTTCATATAAAACAGAGTTGAAGTTTGCCAAATGTTCAATGCCATTTCCCTGAGATTACCCATGAGGGAACTATAAGTAAGGTTTCTCCAGAAAGAGTAATATTTGAACAAAGTCTCATCAAGAAAGGGCAATTGTGGAGAAGGTGCAATAACTAAGCATAATGTTCCACTAAAGAAGTCCCTCTTGGCATGTTGGGTACTATAATATACTGTCTCCTGAGCATTTCTTATCCTTGCCAAGGCCTTGCTGTTTTTGGATTGTAGGGTTTCTAATTTGGAGTTCAATAAACTTCTTCCCTTATTTCTGTAGAGAGTAGTTCTTCAATGATTGGAGAAAGAAAAGTGAAGCACATGGAACAGGCAGACAAAAAAGCAGCAGTTCAATTTAGTATTCCAACTAACTCCCTGGTATTTTATTTAAAACATTTAGAAATCACGACACTACTGATGAAAATGAAGCTTTAATCATGAATGTTTGTATGCTGCACAAAAGCACCTTGCAACTAGCAATTTCTAATCAAGACAAGGCCAATACTGAAATATCAAAGGTCTCCTGAGGTTAAATTCTCCTTGCTAATGTTTATGTGGGTAATATATGTAAAGGGGCTATAAGTCAAAAATATTTTTTTTCTGGCTAAGCATGCATAATAGGCTTATGATTCTGCAATGAGAATTACAATATACTGCCCATTCTTACAAACCAGACGTAAGAAAATATCACATATACCTTTACGTAAAAAACTATAGATAGATAATACAATGTAGTAGTGCAGTGCCTAAGGAACCAAACAACATGAAGAATATCTATATATTAAAAAATTCCTTTCAGCCAGCCAGATTGCAATGGAACAAGCCAAAGTGCCAAGGTATCTTAAACTACATCTAAGGAATGTTTTAAACATGCAGAAGAATGAGGTGATAATGATGTCATTAAAAGCCTAGATGGTGGAATAGTCTGTACTATTTCAGAGTGCAAGTGGAAGATCATAGAAGATCATGTTTTGATATGTTCCCCAAGGCTGAAAGAAACCCTCCTAAAATTAGCAAACTGGCATAGCAATAAAAGGGACAGAATTTTTGTAATTACTGTACTACTGAACATGTTTGTTTTAATACAAAGGAACATTCATAACTTAAATCCACCACCTACAGTACGAATTTATGCATTCTATTCCACTAATTTAACTTCATTCTTATCTCATTTTGCCACTGGAGGGTTAATGAATAAGTCAGAGAGCCCACATGTTTCAAGCAAATGAACCAAACAATGGCTGAGTTCAGACTGGCAGTTTGAAGCGGAAGCCAGTCATGGCAAAAAAGCCCTGGAACAAACTGTTCTGGGTTTTCCCGGTCACACTGCGCTGACTGATGGGGGAGCATACTGGGAGGAGGCGCGTGGGAACGTTCAGACTTCTGGCCCAGAGGCGTGGCTGTAAACAGCTTTTTCCTGGCTAATCAATATGTGTGTATGAGCGCATGAGCGCATATGCGCTCATACACACATAGCCGATTTGGATCCTATTGCGCTGGCACTGCATTGGGCGGTAGAGTGGAGCATAGCCAATCATATCGCTGCTGCCTTATGTGCAACGTGGGTTGCTCCTGGCTTTTCAGCTGAGTGTTCACACTTCCTGGAAGTGGAATGCAGCAGGATAAAGGCACTCTCTGGGATTTGCTACCACTTTCAACAGGTATCTTTTAATCCTGGGAGCGAAGCGGAACAGCACGGGTTGCCCACTGGTGGGGAATGCCAGGCAGATGTGCCTGTGTAAACACCTCCTTTAATCCACTTGGGAAACGTGGCTGAAACGTGGCTATAGCAGGGCAAATTGCCAGTCTGAACTCAGCCAATATAAAACAGTAGCCTTCTCTTTTCTACCCTAACTCTGAGGGCAGCTTAGTAGGCTACCAGCTTATAGACAAGCATGCCCTTAACAATGCTCCACCTCACTATTTCTCCCTTCATGGAAAACCCAGTATGCCAAGTAATACTGAGGAAAGGTGGGAAGAGAGGCAGCCATAATGGCAGAAAGTGGGATGCTAAGCTCCCAGAGAACCTCAGGTAAACTGGAACTTCATGGGAATGTGAGAATCAGATCTGGGAGGTGCTGGAGTGGGGGCCATGAAAGGCTGGTTCTGATGAGGATGAAGCAGGGCCTGTGGGTTGCGGGGGTGCTGTTGAGCCCAAGCTGCTGCTCAGGAAACTGCCCATAAATGATGAGGCAGGTGAGTTTCCCATCAACCTACTTCCTGTGTGCGTAGCCATGGAGACGGGTGAGGGGAAGCATTTCCCAGGCTGGAAGTGCCCTCCTTGCTGCACTGCGTTGTGCCCAGCAGAAGAAGCGAGGTAGCTGGAGGCGTTGAGGTTGCCCCCTCAGTCCAGGAGGTGAGGCGGCAGCATGAATTCCCAGCCACCCATGCTGGGGGTGCCCTCTCCTGCTGCCAAAACCCTGGCGCCAAGGGGGGGGGGCAGGAGGAGCCGGGTGGGCTTGCAGGCCCGGGCAGGGGAAGCAGCAGGCTCCAGGTGCAGCAAGAGAAGGAAGGGCCACTCTCAGTCACCACAAGGCTGGGTGTCTTCCACCGAAGAGGGTCCACTGCATCTCTGGGCTCCGGGGATCCAGCCTCATGCTTGGAGGGAGGGGTGTTTCTCTGTTCACAGGGAACCCAATACAATTAAATCAGTGAGGGTGACTTTGTTGTATTCCTTTTGATATTTGCACTGTGCTGACTGTTGCATTGTAGATACACTGGCTGCTGCTTTTTGCAGAAAGGAAAAAAAGAGACACTGTCCCTGTATTCTTAGTGCTTGGGGGGCAACAGTGTCCCAGCCCCATTAATGGATCTCCTGATGGTACCTGGTATTTTTGGCCACTGTGTGACTGAGTGTTGGACTGGATGGGCCATTGGCCTGATTTAACATTGGCTTCTCTTATGTTCTTAAGTTCATTTGGAAGATGGTATCGCTCCCCTGATATCTAAAGCCTGTCATCTGGGGTCTAAGACCAGGAGAGATGGCTTCCAAGAGATATCCTGGCAATTTTTCCTGACCCAAGAACCAAGCAAAAAATATTAGACATAGCCAGATCTTGTGGTTTCTTTTTGTTTGAGGGTGACCAAATCCTTGTATTCCCGGACCTTCTCCCTGTCCTCAACAAGCAGTGTGAACTTAAGGCTATCACAGGAGATTTGCATCAAGCACATGTGCAATACAAATGGATGGACTTAATAAAGCTCCAAGTCGAACACAGAGATAAATTTTACTACATGGTAGATATGGACACAGGGCTTGTCCTTCTACAAGCCCTTCAAATTCCACTTCCAGCAGGTCTTCCTAAACAGACACAAAAAACAGTCAATGGTTTACTTACATTCAAATTAAGCACTTAAGTGTATCAATGAAGTTAGAATTGATAGTGCAACTCCCACTTTTGGAATTAGAAAACTTATTGCAAAATTCTAGTAGTAAAAAACATCTCATTTCCTTTTTATAGGCTCTTATTTTAAATACTTCATTTAATACCTACCTTTCTTATCAAAAGTTTTGGCAAGACTTCTGGTGGCGCGAATCAACATGGATGCCTAATCCTTTTGCTGCGTCCTACCCTCCTGCTCCCTTACTGATTACAGTGATCAAAACTACAGCTAAGTCACTAAATCTATGGAGAGAGAAGAGTTAGCAAACAAGCTACAGAACAAATATAAATTCAAGAAAATCCAGATGACGCTTACCTCTAAATAGTCAAAAACGAAACCGGAGCTACAGCTTGCTCTCCCAAATAAAATGGCATCCAGAGTGTCGGAGAAAACTACAGTGCAAAATCTGATAACGGCTACAGATCTTTCTATGGCACTATGCATGTTGGAATCATCGATACTCGACAAAATATCTCTACTTTTCAAGCCAATGTTCGAGCAAATGGAATCCATCCAAAAATTAGTCACGGAAACCAAAATCACAGCAGATAGAGCACTGAATACCAGCCTCTCAAATAAGCAAGAGATACTTCAACTTCAACAAATGGACAATATCTTGGCAGAAAAAGCCTTAAAAACAGAAATATTGATGAGACAAAATAACCTGAAGATGGCCAGAAAAAATGGAAAAAAACGGTAATCTTAATATCTTACTCTCTGAATGGCTTATGAAAGAAGTGCCTCCTGAGGGAGATTTATCCTGCATCATCACCAAAGCCTTTCGTGCAGGGCCCCTAAGTCTACTAAAAACTAGACCGTCTCAAGATATCATTGCCACATTCTTTGATCTCAGATACCGAAAAGCAATTCTTGGTGCCTCCAGACAACGACGACATCTCAACTTTAAAGGCCACAGGATCGAGATTTTCACAGCTCTCCTAAAAGAAGCGCTAACAAAAAGGAGAGAACTTAAACAAATTACAACATGCCTCGCAGATTGGTCCACACCTCTAATTCTTCAATTTGCCTACCAGGGGAAAAACCATCGAATCTCCTCTAAAGAAGAAGGTCTCAGGCTGCTGAATGACATTAATCTAGTGACACCAATGGAACTTGCAAAGCAATCCAATAAAAGGAAATTCCGATCCCCGTCTCCCTCGACTAATGAAGATCCGGAACTACAAGAAAAGTCAACCTAAGTGCTTGCATCACGGTTTGATTGTTTTTGGTTCTCAAATAGTCTGTTATACCTGCTCTTGGATTCTCATTATGATCTTTACAGTAATTTAGCAAAGATGTCATTACTCATTTCTTAAGTCATATAATTTAATAGCACTCTGCCTCTCATTCATATGCCCTAATTGACGATCTCTCTTGCCCCGTTTGTAGCAGTACTACTTATATGCAATATATACAAGGCTGTTTAAAAATTTGTGCACCTCACTGCCCGCTGTCTCATTATTTCCCACCCTTTGGATGATGTGGCGCTAAACGCTATATCCAGCATATGTGTTCAAAATAGGTAACTTAATATCCCGTCTGACATGTTGTATTTTTAATTGGGGTAGCTATTAAGGTACTAATGTGTACTGTTTATGCAATTTGTTAAATATGTAAGACCTGTTATCCGTTACTCAGCAAGGTTTTTCCCGCCATTCTTAATATGAAGCCGGAAATGCTATTTTATGCTTCTTGTTTCTTACCAATTCACACTTACTTTTGCCCAAGCTAACTCTTGAAGCTAAACTACAAAAAGACCATCCCTCGGCTACAATACTTACAAATTTCACATATGTGCACACAAATTCAACTTGAATCCATTCTAAAAAATCCACTCACACCTTTTGAATCAGTCATTGCTATTGCCAACATTACACATAAAGGCTTGATTTCTAAAATACACAGAGTACTGGCCTCTATGAAAGATGATGATTCACTTTCATATCAAACCATGTGGCATAAGGCATGTAACAATAATTTTACAGCAGAAGCTTGGGATCGTATATGGACCACTCCCCCATTCCACTCCAAAATCACAGCTATGAAGCTACAAACATTTAAAACTCTTATCACACTGGTACCTAACTTCATGTAAACTGGCTCATATGAACCCATCCTACAACCCAAAACGTTGGAAAAAATGTAACAACATAGGAACCTACATATGCTGTTGGATTCATTGTCCTAAAATCTTGCCCTTCTGGAATGTAGTGCTAGAACAAATCAAATCCTTAGATGGTGTAGACATTGCTCCTTCTCCTGAAGACTTGTTTTTGAACAGCTGGGCTACGAACTGTGTCAGCTCTTCTACTATTGAAAGACTCTCAATACTTCTTTTTGCAGCTAAAATTGTCATTGCCACACACTGGAAAATGACAATGGAAACCCACACTTTCACAATGGCAAAAAAAGTTGTGGGATTTGTATATCATAGCCAAACTCTCGGACAATCTTACGCATTTTGATAAATGCCCTGCACGCACCAATTTTACTTTAGTATGGTTCCCTATTTTGGAATATCTCTCTGTGCATTCAGACATCCCTTCAGTGATTGATACTATGTGGCTCTGGTAAAACCTATCTCTTGTACTTGGGTGTACACTCCTAACACAGCTTGCTGTACCTGTATCCACATTTTAGGTAGTAACATCACCTTTCATTCATAACCTTTATGTATCTAAATATTTGGTTGTAAATGTAATAACTCATCTTAATATTAATACTGTTGTCAATTTTTCTGTTGACATTCTCAATTTACTGTAATTTTGCTGTTTGTTATTGTTCTTCCCTTTTCAATAAAAAGATTTGAAAAAAAATTGGCAAAATGAAATTAAAACATCATGGACTGTGGAAACTTAGAGTTCTGTCTGGAACAATTCTACCTTTAATTCCTCTGTTGTAACTATTCACCTCCAAACTTTCAAACTCCTTGCACTATGGTATTACACTCCACATAGACTTGCTATAATTAATTCAAAAAATATGGCCAAATGCTGGAAAAAGTGTGACAATAATGGGCACTACCTGCAGAACCATTCTGGAAATTAATTATCAATAAAATTAAAGGTATAACCAGTAGTCAAGTACAATTCAACCCATTGGTATTGCTTCTACATGTAGACTTTTGTGTGAACTTACCTTTTCACATTAAAGAAACTTTGATTGTCCTCCTGTCAGCAGCCAAGTCAGCTATAGCTTCAAAGTGGAAAGATACAAAGATTCCAAAATGGACATTATGGCATAATAAATTTTGGTACACTTTATTATGGCCAAGATTTCAGCTGAATTGGTACATAAACCTGATAGGAAAATAAATTCTGCTTTTATAGCCATTTGGAATGCTATTTTAGAATATTTAAGAGTACAAGGAGAAATTCCAGATATTGCAAAGATAATGTGTTTGATATGATGTTTCTAGTGTTTATAATAGTACAAGATGATCTTTGTTAACTCTCTTGACCTCTGGTTTATTATTTTACCTGAGAACTATTGCAATTCTAATTATTATTGTATTCTATTAATTTAAGTTTTTTTAAAAAGAAAAATGTCCCCATTATCGCCACTGGTTCAGAACAGTAAAATACCCATTCAACACACTTGATTGATCTACTATAAACACAGCCTGCTTTCAAGTCCAAAATGCACGTTTCTCATTAATGCTGTAGTTAAGGCTGCATATTATCTCACGTTGACACTTACGTCCACTGAGGTTTGGGGTGGTGTGTGTGGGAGGTATCTATCCTTCTCTGCTCCTTTAATTACAAACAACCCTTTTACATTGGACTGTTCTCCTTTAATCCAGGATTGACACTTAGTCTCCTGTGGTTGCAAAGGTTGTTTGTAATTCACTGCCACAGGAGGTGGTGGTGGCTACAAGCATGGACAGCTTCAAGATAGAATTAGATAAGCATATGGAACAGAAGTTCATCAGTGGCTATTAGCCACAAGGTATAGATAGGAACTGTCAGACTGGGGCAAGTGATGTTCTGTATTCTTGGTGCTGGGGGGGGCAACAGTGGGAGGGCTTCTAGTACCCTGGCCCCACTGCTTGACTTCCTGATGGCACCTGGTATTTTTGGCCACTGCGTGACAGAGTGTTGGACTGGATGGGCCATTGGCCTGATCCAACATTGGCTTCTCTTATGTTCTTATGTTTGTTTTCTTAGTTTCCAGGTTTGTTGCTAGTGAGTTTTGAATCAGTTGTTCTCATTTTCTGCTTTTCAAGTTTATACCATATACTTCTGTGGGGGGGAGGAGTTCTCATTTTAATCACCCTCCAGCAATCATCTGTTGAACTCTACAGTTTAGAGGGAAAAATTCATTGAATTTTTTAAAGTACCTCTGCTGTTTCTTCTCAGTGTCCTCATTTCCTATTATATAGAATACTTTTTTCAACTATACTTGAGCACACCAGTTATTACCGGTTTCATCTGAAAATATTATATCTGTTACAACTATAAATTTCATTAATTGTTAAATCCACAACGATAATATTTGATCAAATTAATTGTAATTTAAGCACTTAATAAGTCTTAATAGTAGGGAGGGTGGGGTTTTAAAATAATTTTTAATTCTCTATTTATCTCAATCAATTTTGTCTTAAAATAGTTAATGAAATAGATTTATCAACAAAGGGAATTTAATTAATTGACTTTTAATCATTCATTACACACACACACAAAAGAGGGAGTTGATTGTCAGTATAATTGTTCTCATTTTGTGACTCTGTGTTTGCATAGTTGAGCCATTTTGCTGTTTTTATATATTGTACATACAATCCATACACACACACACATACTAGGAGTATGGCCCGTTGTGGAAATAAATACAATGAGCTCTAGAAAGAGGCTCTGGGAGAGTGCCAAGGCACTCAGTGTCAGTTTGTTGTGGTGACTTCAGCAGGTATAATGACATAGAGTCCACCATTTTCTCCAGAGGAACTGATCTCTACTACCTGAAGAGCAGTTGTAATTTTGAGTGATCTCCAGCCCTCACCTGGAGATTGGCAACAATTATTACCCAAGAGGAAATTGCAGGTTTGGAGGGTGGAGTCTATGACATTGTACCTGTCTGAGGTCCAACCCATCCTCAAACCCCACCTTCTCCAGGCTTCGCCCCTCAAACCCCCAGGAATTTCCCAACCTGGAGTTAGCAACTCTATCTCCTTCCCAGCCAAGCATCAACCTGCCATTATCTACCCCAGATTTCAGCTTTCCATCTCCTCCTCCCTCCCTCCTGGAGATCAGCTGTAATTCTGAGTACTCTCCAGCCCCCACTTGGAGATTGGCAACAATTTTTCCCCAGGAGGGAATGGCTGGTTGGGAGGGTGGAGTCTATGGCATTGTACCTGTCCCCACCCCTTCTCAAACCTCACCCTCTTCAGGTTCCATCCCTCAAATCTCCAAGAATTTCCCATCTGGAGTTGGCAACCTTATCTCCTTCCCAACCGAGCATCAGCCTACTTTTATTCCCACCTCACTCTTCAGCTTTTCATCTCCCTCCCACACCTGCAGCCTCTATGGTGCTCTGAAACCCTGACCTCCACGTTACAGAGGCTGTCATGGGGAGGGCATCTCAGCAGGGTATAAGGACACAGAGTCCACCATGTTCTCCAGGGAACTGTTCTCTGCCATCTGAAGAGCAGTTGTAATTCTGAGTGATCTCCAGCCCTCACCTGGAGATTGGCAACAATGGTTTCCCAGGAGGAAAGTAGTCTTTCTCTGCAATGGGGACCAAAGCAGCTGACATCATTCTCCTCTCCCCCTTTTGACTTGCACAACAACCCTGTGAGGTAGGTTAGGCTGAAAGTCTGTGACTGGTCCAAAATCACCCACTCAGCTTCTACAGCAAGAACCTGGATCTAGCAGACCTTGCTCTGAAGTGCTGACTGTGATGCCCAGGGTAGCCAACCTCAGGGTGGAGCCTGAAAATCACCAGGTATCACAACTGAACTCCAGACAACAGACAACAGATCCTCAAGCTTATAAGAATGCTTGAGAAGAAAGTGGGAGAACTCGAGGCACATATCTGTACACTGAGGAACATCAGGGAGGTAGAAAGCTTTTTAGACATGATGGAAGAAGGGCTCCTGAGAGAACAGCAAGAGCTAGCAAATCCTAAGCAAGAGGACCCGGGAAACTACAGGCCTGTCAGTTTGACATCAATACCTGGGAAAATTCCAGAGCAGATTATTAAATGCTCTGTTTGTGAGCACCTTGAACAGAATGAGTTAATTGGTAGTAGGTAACATGGGTTTATCAAGAATAAGTCATGCCAGACCAACCTTATTTCCTTTTTTGACAGAGTTACTAAAATGGTTGACTCTGGCAATGCTGTGGATATAGTGTATCTAGATTTCAGTAAAGCATTTGACAAAGTTTCTCATGATATCCTTGAGGATAAGCTGGTTAAGTATTGGGCTGGATGGTGTAACCATTGGATGGATTCATGGTTGGTTGAAATATTGTACCCAAAGAGTGCTCGTAAATGGCTCTGCGTCTATATGGAGGAAAGTCTCAAGTAGAGGCCTGGTGTTGTTTAATGTTTTTATAAAAGACCTGGAGGAAGACGTAGAGGGGATGCTTATCAAATTTGCAGATGACACAAAGCTGGGTGGGATTGCTAATTCTGAAGAAGACAGAGTCAGGATTCAAAATGATCTAGATAGGCTGGAACAGTGGGCTGAGGCAAATAAAATGAATTTCAATAAAGATAAGTGCAAAGTCCTAAACTTAGGCACAAAAAATCAAAGGCATAGATATAGAATGGGAGGGACTTGGCTTGACAGCAGCACATGTGAAAGGGATCTAGGTGTTATGGTTGATCACAAGCTAAACATGAGCCTGCAGTGTGATGTGGCTGTGAAGAAAGCTAATGCAATCTTAGGATGCATTAATCCTAATTGTGTCCAGGTCACGGGAGGTGGTAGTTCTGCTTTGTTCTGGTATGGTCAGGCCTCACCTGGAGTACTGTGTCCAGTTTGGGGCACCACACTTTAGGAAGGATGTTGACAGGCTCGAGCGTGTCCAGAAGAGGGCGACCAGGATAGTGAGAGGTTTGGAATCCAAGTCTTATGAGGAAAGGCTGAAAGAGTTGGGTAAGTTTCGCCTGGGAAAGAGAAGGCTTAGAGGAGACATGATTGCAGTCTTCAAGTATTTAAAGAGCTGTCATGTAAAAGATGGAGCAGATCTATTCTCTCTTGCTCTGGATTGCAATACTAGATCTAATGGGTGGAAATTATAAGGGAGTTGTTACCGGCTAAATATCAAGAGAAACTTTCTGACTGTAAGAGTGGTTGAGCAGTGGAACAGATTGCCTTGGGAGGTGGTGGATGCTCCATCGCTGGACATTTTCAAGCAGAGACTGGACAACCATCTTTTGGGTATATTGTAGGTATGTAGGGCTATCTTTTGGCTATGCTCCTGCAGAGTGCAGGGGGTTGGACTAGATGACCTGCAAGGTCCTTTCCAACTCTAACATTCTCTGATTCTATGATCTTTCCCCCCCAGAGAAAATAACTGCTTTGGAAGGTGGGCTTTATGGCATTCTGTTCAGCTGAGGCCTCTCCCCTCCTCAAACCCTGGCCTCTATAGACTCTACAAGGAAATCTCCAGGAATCTCCTTACCTGCAGCTAGCAACCCTAGTCACAAAGGCCTGCAAAGGGTTTCCTTCCTTTGTCAGAATCAAGCTTGGTTGCGTACTGTGGCGAAATGGGTTCCAGTTTACAACTCAGCTGTTCGCCTCTCACCCTCATCCCGTGGGCATATCTCATTCCTGAAATTCACCGCCACCACTCACTGAATTGTCACTACATTTTTAGAGGGAAGTGAGTCCCCTCTGGCTGAATCTCCCTATTTGGAGATGGAATCCCCAATCTTTGGGGGATCCCTGGAAAGGTGGCAACCCAAGGGTCTGGCCTTCCCTTGCTTCCCTGGGCTACCCCCTCCCTTTGGTATTGTGCAGAGTGGAGGAGACTATGTGGTCAGAGCACACCACAGATTATTAGCCCAAATAAACAAATTTATTTAACTATTTACACAGTTATGGAGCACACACACACTGTAGCAGTAAGCACACACTATGAACCAACAGGGCATAAATCAACAGGGATTAAACACAATCCTCTTTCCCTACACAGAATATTCTCTAGCTCTGGAGGTTGTGGGCTCACCTGTACTTCAGCCTCTCTCTCTTGCTCCATTCATTTCCCAGTCCAGCAGACTGTGGATTGGCTGAATTTCTGCTGCCTCCCAGGGGCGAAGACTGCCTTGGGACGGTCCCTGTTTTCCCACTCTTGGCCTTGGGGCAGCTGGGAACATCCAGCAGATGAGGAAGCCCCATTCAACCCAGTGAGTGATACTCCTGCAGGTCCCTCTCTGGAGCTACAGCTCAATTAAGGAAGCCCCATTCAACCCAGTGAGTGATACCCCTGCAGGTCCCTCTCTGGAACTACAGCTCAATTAAGCCTTATGGGGGAACATTTTAAACACAGAGACGGCAGCCATCTCACAGACACAGGTAACTGCCATTTCATTCACCTACCAACAGCTACTGAGGGAAAAATTAGTCCCACACAGAAGGCAACCGTCTTCATCAAAAGAGAAAGCAGTTTGCTAGAAATTCTGACAGGACACAGTGGCTGAAGGAGTGGGTGGGAAAGAGGAGCAAACTCAGAACCCAGCCAATGGCACATGAGTACTCTTGAGTGGCAGGTGGGTGGGACTCAGGCAATGCAGCCAGTGGCTAGGGACACCCTCTGAGTGACAGATCAGGGAGCCAAATGCTGGGGAAGCGTGTGGAACATTGAAGCAAGAGGGACATGAAAAGTCTTTTATTTATAAGGAGAGATATCCTAAATTTCTAGTCTCTGCTAACTGCATTGGTACTACCACTTTTCATCTTTCTATTTCCATCTGTGCTCTACTGTACTTTAAATCATATTCTCTATGTCTGCACAGTTGGAATCTGTTTTTTATCACATCAGACTCTGTTTCTAGACCTTTCCGTTAACTATGCCTTCTAATCTGAATGTTACTTCTCTGAATGTGCAAGGGTTGAACAAACCCATCAAAAGAAAACAAATATTTTCCAATCTATCTAAATTACACGCAGATATCATACTGTTACAAGAAACCCAACTGAGGTCTCCCAATTCCACTATTTTGCAGGGTCAGTGGATAGAACAGCAGTATCACGCAAAACATACTTCTAAGGCTTGTGGAGTGGCAGTGCTCATTTCCAGGAATGTCTGTTTTCAGTGTACAGCTACACTTGCCGACCCGCTGGGGTGCTTGATCTTTGCAAAAAGTCTCCTGGAGGCAAGAATGACCATGATAGCTTCGGTATATACCCCAAATGACAAACAATTGGGCTTTCTTGAGGAAACCTTATCTGAATTACATAACTATCAGGAAGGAGACATGATTCTTGGTGGCGGCCTCAATTGCATACTTGACTATAACTTGGATTGCTCACATTCCATCAAGTGAAAAGTTAAAAGGAGAAAACAAAACATACGCATAGTCAATCTCTTAGAACAATTTTGTTTAATAGACATTTGGAGGCTCCTGCATACATCAGACAGAGACTTCATCTATTTTTCTGCATGACACAACATATACAACAGAATCAACTACATTCTTCTTTCTAAATCTCTGATCGACAAAACATCTCATTTGGAATTAGGCAACATCCTATGGTCCGACCAGTCATCGGTGTCTTGCTCAATCTCCATAGACTCCAACCTGGTAACTGTAAAATACTGGTCTTTGAACAAAACTCTGTTATACAATACTGAATCTTCCACAGAAATTGGGATCCATATCAGTCAATATCTGAAAGATAACTGCTCCAATGAGACCTCCCCAACCATCATTTGGGATGCTGTCAAAGCAATCCTCTGAGGTCAACTGATCTGTAAGTCATCCCACCTGAAAAAACACAGAAATATTCTCAAATCAGAATTGATGGATGAGATTAAACATCTAGAACATCTACACAAAGAAAGAGGAAGCAAAGAAATATATTTCAGACACTTCTAGCTAAACATAAGCTCTTATAATCACTAGAATGCTCCTAAATCCAAACAAATCTTATATACCTAAAACAAAAATATTGGTGCAACTCCCCCAAGTCATTAAGATCTCTTTCTTGGAGAGTGAAGAATAAGAAAGCTAGCAGATTAATCACCAAACCACATGTCTCCAGTGGTCGATCACATACCAAATCAACAGACATAACTCTAATCCTGGCTGACTTCTACCGCTTCTACTAATCCAACTCCAACTTCCATAACTGAATATTTATCTTCTAAAACCCACATTAGATGACTTGAGGACAACCATTGCCTATTTCTTGAATGCCCCATTGAAACACAAGAAATTGTGGACATCATCAGACAACTAAAAAATAACAAAGCGGCTGGCCCAGATGGTTACCCACTGGAATTTTTCAAAAAAATATGCCTCCACTCTTGCACCACCTTTGGCAGCAACATCTAATGTGATACTTGAGACTGGTGCCTTACCACCTTCCTGGAACTCAGCCATGATAGTTGTTATTCCCAAACAGGGTAAAGATCCTGATAATCCTGCTTCTTTCTGCCCAATCTTGCTCCTGAACCAGGATTATAAAATATTCACTGCTATCATCACCAAACGGTTGGGCTCAATTATCACAGCCAATGTTCATCAATGTTCACCAAGATCAAGCAGGTTTCATACCTGGATGGGATTTGACGGACAATATCCTAAAGCAATTAATGTCCTCTCCTGATACAAGAATTCAGGTATAGAAGCAATCTTTCTCTCATTAGATGTTGAGAAGGCCTTTGACTCTCTCAAAATCTCATATCTATAGAAGCTTTTCTGAAGCTTCAAGAAATACAAACTGATCTACAAAAATGGGACAAACTCACCCTCTACTAGCCAGACAGATTTCACTTAATCAAATCCTTTTCCTTCCTAAAATACTATTCCTCTTTCACACTATCCCCATTGTTATACCTCTGAAGTTATTACTGTTCCACTGCTGGGACTAACAGCACCCTCGCACTGCCGGGACTGCTGTCCTCCGCCACTTACCTGGGGCCTGGGGTGGCCAAGAACGAGCAGCCAAAGATGACTGACTTGGCCGGGAAGACGCCACCGCCAGCCGATGATCTCTCTCTGGGTGGTATCAGCAATGGATCCAACAGGAGCGCGCATGCCCGTGTCGAAACGTGGCCCAAATGCTGAAGACAACAGACCATCCAAACTGGATCATATCTCTACAACCACTGATCCCCCAGTTGTCCATATACGACATGATATGGAATCCTTGGAGATCTTGTCCAGCCCCAGATCTGGGACTCTAATAGGGCCAAACTGGTCCCAAAGACTTCAAGATTCTTCTCATTCCTCCACCAAGACTGGTTCCCTGTGGGTAAAGAATCTCATATACAACAGGTCTGGCATCAAGCCAATGCTACACATTTTATTGACATTTCCTCCAAAACTGGATTTCTTTCAACATCGGAATTGGAATGCAAAATTCAGCACAACTTCCCCTGGTACCTTTACCTCCAACTCTGGCACATGATGGATCATCTCCAGTTTCCATCTATCCTGCGTATGACCTTGTCTGATTTTGAGAGACTACTGAATAACATGGACTTGGGACGCAAAGGTCTCATTGCAAAGCTATACGATATAATTCTTCAATCAGATGGAAAAGGCTCTCTGAGCTATCAATCTCCTGGCAACAAGTCTGCAACATCACCCTGACTCAAGATCAGTGGATTACGATATGGACTTCCTCTTTGTTCACTTCATCAGTACTCTCCAGCAGACTTTTGTTGTTCAGTCACACAGTCGAGTCTGACTCTTCGCAACCCCATGGACCAGATTACGCCAGGCCCTCCTGTCTTCTGCTGTCCGCTGTCCAGCAGACTACAAGCTAACAAAATTCTAACAAGATAGTACCTCACCCCCCCAAAAAGCTAGCACTGATAACATCACCACACTCCCCACTCTGTTGGAAAAACTGTGGAGAAATAGGCACTTTTGCTCATTGCTGGTGGCAAAGCAATTTTATAAAAGCCTTCTAGATGGAAGTTCTTTTGCAAATCACCATCATAACAGGCTATACGATCCCACTATCACCAGAAATTTTCTTCCTCAACTACTGGCAAGATTTCTCTTCTCCTAATATCAGACATGAACTAATTATTAGCCTACTAGTGGCAAACATCACACCTTCTTGGAAATGTGGATCTCATCCTTCCTATACAGGTGCAACATATTGTGGTAGATGGAAAAATGGGAGATGCAAATCCCCCCCATCTCCAGAACCACCCTTCTAATAACTAGGGTGACTTTATGCCTGTCATTTTCGATGGTAATGGGCTTGACAGCACCCCTCCAGATACACCTCTGAAAGAATTCTGTCCAGACCTCTAGCACTCCTGGGCAATATTCCCTAATCATCTTTGAATCCCTGAGACCTCTTATTACCTGGGCAATATCTTTGGTCTGCACAAATTTATTCTCTCCTAATTGCCACACAAGGACACTGGACACCTACCCTTTCTCGGGGCCTGGTGGAGAGACAACAGGAACTGGCCCCACCACATTCCCCACTTGCCATACTACTGGTTTCTCTCAAGAGGGGGAAGGCACAGCTGAGTTCCACTAATGCTGACCTTGGCCCCTTCTCTTCATCCAAAAGTTAATGGAGTAGCCCAGGGTGAGGAGCCTGTCCAGGCTATATGATATGCCTGCAACTGCAAGAGACATAAATCATATTGCATTCTCCAATATAATTCCTGAAAACAGGATCACCACCTGCTGATCCACAGTATTGTCAAACAAAATATACACACTATGAAAAATGACGAAAATTACAAATTACATGAACAATTAAATTTATGTAATGCAATTAATATCTCAATTTCTATGTACCAAAAATTCAACAGTCTTTTTGTGTCCCTTATAAACTGCTGATATAGTAACACTCATTCATTCAACAGATGAACTCCATATATTCCAACCATCAAATGTCCTTGCAATGATTTGATCTTGTTGAACACTGGAAGCTATGGAGGTTGTCAGTAGACTTATCTTCCATTCTATGCTTCCACAAAGCTCACAAACACAACTCCAAGAAGCTAGCCAGGATGCCTGTTTCACCAGCTTCTTCATGGGAAATCATGAAATACAAGCTTAAAAGATTAATCCAATTAAAGGTGGGTGGTCAATCCTATGTTTCCAAAACAGCAGTAATTGCCAAAACTTCCAGTTTTCAACAAGATCAAATCATAGCAAGGACCTGTTGCAGACCCATAATGGCCCTTAAGTTCTTAGCCTTGAAGGCCCATCAAGGACCTAAGTAAGGAATAAAAAAACAACTGTATAGCCTTCCCATAAATACTGCATCTTGCTTATCATGAAACTGGCCTAACCCAAAGGCATCAAGTTAAACTGGGCTGGAAGGTTTTTAAGGGACCTTGTCAGCACCACCTCCTTAGCATCCTCCCTGGACAATACAGACACTACTTCCACCCCACTGCCAGCAGGAGGAGCCACTGGGGTTTCCACCACACAAATTATATGTATGTTGAAAGCTGCATTACTTCCTATTGCAGCTGCCTGCACTATTAAACTCCCAGCACAGGTGCCAGTGCCAGGACTGCACCAACAGCTTGATGTCCCCTGCCTGTAGCATATCACCAGACACCTCTGAGATCAGATGCCCACTGTCAGAATATCTCCCTGACATGGTATAAGCAGGGTCCATACACTGTAACCAGAGTTGCTGATTTTCTCTTTTCCAAGCTAGGTTTGGGTGCAATGCTGCTCTCATTTTAAATTCTTATTGTAACTCAACCGAGTCATATTCTTATTGTAACTCAGCATATCCCCTGTGGATAATGTTTAGATATTTAATCAGACTCGGGGTTTTATTTAGCTGAACCTGAAGAACAGCCAAAAATATGTTAACACTCACTCAGATGTCCCACATCCTCTCAGCTAGCCACTTCCTATTAGATTCCTGCTGCCTAGGCTTGTTCTTACCATCTTTGGCCACCTCTGAGTTACGGAAAAGAAAGTAGGAAAGGTCTACATACTCTCCCTGCCATATTTTTAGTTTGGTGGCTGGTGAAAGGTGATGTCTCAGTGACAAAGACTGCTTGGCACCTGCTGCTGACCCCGCTTAGTTAAGAAGGAATAACTGCCTGTGAAGTGCCTGATATGAGGCTCTGGAAGATCGCAGTCAACATGTCAGCACTCACACACCCCAGGTCAGATGCCTTTGGTAGAGATGAAAGTGGCTGTGCCCACGTTAGGTCTCTTGTCAGCAATCCTCTTAACCGCTTCCTTCATGCCTTCTCTCATAGGAGCATGATGTACTTTTGGTGTAGCACTCACCCAAAGCCAACTTGACAGCAGCTGAAAGGACTCCACGACTGGATAGTCCTCCATGGTTCCAGAATGCAGATGACCTATTAGCTCTGGCCAACGAGGGTGGTGGCTGCTCTGCCACTGCCAATCCATGCAGATCCTTTGCTCTGTCTAGCAGGCCAGCTTCCAATGCCACTATCCTGGCTGCCAAGGAAACAGAAGAAAGATTAGCAGCCCACCTGGGTACCTTTCTGGGGAATGGCACCACACCTGCTGCCTGTCACATCAAAACTTGCAGCTCTTTCCAGGGCTTTAATCTTTACTGCCAGCACAACCACATTAGGCTTTTCCTCTTTGTCAGACAACAGCTGCACTGGAACTCTCTTTGTCAGCTGTTTCTTTACCAGGCTGCCCTTCTTAGAACCTATCCTGCCATCCACACAGCCAAAACTCTTAAAAAAAATAACAGTGTGAGTTACCTTGGATGCTACTGTGCAAACTGCCCCTCCCCCCAAACCAAGACTTCAGGTGGCAAGGCAGATTCCAGCCTCTAAGCAGATCACAGTCAGACACTCTAATCACTATACTCCACATTGATTAAAAAGATAGGGTCCATCCCACAATCCAGGTCACTGTCAGACACTCTAACCACTACACTCTACTCCTGGCAAGAGAGATAGCTTCTGCCTCTCAATCACAGGTCTCAATCAAGTGCTCTAACCACTTTCCCTTTTACACTGTAGCCTGTATGCATAAATTAACTTGCCTTCTAATGATTAATCCGTTAACCAGGAGGTCTAACTATGACAGGGCTGCCAGGTTGCAATCCGGTGGGGCACTCCCTTGTCTGGGCCGGTATCTTCTGCCATGTATGTGGTGTCACCCGGAAGTGATGAACTATCTCAGTTGTTTAACTCTAATTTTTTTTTTAGCTTCAAAACCACAGAGTTTGCCCAAAAACTAAGTGTCACCCCCACTCGCCAGTGATGCAATGATGTCACTGTGAATGTCTCATTTTGCCACAACATACCCATTTTAAAAGAGTTTTCCATTCATCTACTGTCCACAGGAAATCTCAAGACTACCTTGTTGTGAAAGATCTTTCTGTGCCCAAGGCTCTGGTGCCAGTCAGAAGATAACACTGAGCCAGATGGACCAATGTTCAGACTTCCTATGTGTCAGCTTCCTATGTGCACACTCCTGTGGATCACAACCACAGAGTTCAAGGTCTCTTATTGAATACTGATGTAGGGTTTTTACAACTGACCTCCAGCCGTCAGAGATCAGCTACCCTGAAGAAAATGGCTACTTTGAAGGGTGAACTCTATGGCATTGTACCATGCTGAGGGCCCTCCCGTCCCCAAACCCCCATCCTCTCCTGGATCCACTCCCAAAGTCTCCAGGTATTTTCTAACTCAGACCTGGCAACCCTAACTGATGGTAAGAATTAAATCATAGTAAATAGCATTAAAAAAACTTTGGGGATGAGGAAGAATTGCAACAGGCAGAGCTGTTGAAGGAAGAGATGGGCAGAAGCAAGTTCTAAGGAAGCTATTTGTACTCACAGAAGACATCCATATACATGAAGAGATTTCACAGTTTTCATTGAAGTGTTCCCCACTGTCAAAGAAGCAAACAATTTTAAATTGAATTCTGCCTTGCCTCTTTGCATCAGCAAAAAGCAAGGAGTAGTCTGGTATGCAGCCGCCTCATGAATGCCCTTTCTTTTGATCCTGGTCAGAAAATTTTTAACAAAAGCATTTTCAGGGCTACTGAAATCAACTAAACAGCCTTATTATCTATAATTATGTGAACAGTAATAACATTTGAGTTATGGTTTTAACATTTTGTTAGTATAATGCTCTCTCAAGGACATGAAAGCAGAAACAATAAACTGCTATACAAGAAAAAAGTGCCATACCACAAAAATTATGCATTACAATTGTACTATGCCAAAGAGAATTTCAATTATATGATAAATGGAATATCTGTAAAACAACTGTTTATGCCAAAGACAGATATAGCCTTATTAGCATAAACACTGATTTTCTTAGTACACAGTTATTATGATACCTGTGCAATTTGCTGTATTGTAAATGTAGAAGGGTTTAGGTAAAGTTATTGTAACTTTTTCAAACACACATTGTGATGTGATTTTTCCCCAGAAGTGAGAAGTGGGCTGGTGTTAAATTAGATTACTAGTAGGATATTAATCAGGCCTAATCGAGTTTGTGCCATGAAATTAGTTGCTTTATCTGGATGATTCATGTGACTCTCACTGTACATATTCTGTTTAGTTTTATTAAATAGAAGTGGCCATCTGAACCTATAGCCATAAGCTTATGTAACCTTGAGTGCACTAGAGAGAGTTAAAGAGTTGGGGTATTCTTTATGAGGAAAAAAATGTGCAGTTTTGACCTGAGGGATTGGAGGACCTGAAGCTGCAGGGAGAAACACTCCTTTCTATGAAACTATATAGTGATATTTTAGGGATACCAGAAACTCCTGTAAAGAACAAAGGAAATCCCAATGCAGAGCACAGCTGCAAATTGGTGCATCTTCAAGGGACTGGCTAGAAACAAGTCAGAAAGACTAAGACTCTGGTCTGCTCAAATACAACAGGCCTTCATTGTTATATGTTGGTTATTGTATATGCTTACTTATTGTTCCAAATATGATGTCTTTTGAATTTGGTTTATTGTTATTGCCATAAATGCAAGTGTCATAGGGTGCAACTGTCTTAGATGTGAACTATCTCAATTGTTTAATTAAATATATTTATTTGATATTGCTCCTTGAATTAAATAGGATGGACCACCAATAAAACCAACATAAATTATGTGTGCATTCAGATTCATGAAAGTATACATCATATGAAGAAAGATGAAATAACTGCAGTAATCAGGAAATCTAAGCATAAGAAAGCTGGCCCTTTCTCCAGGGGTCTTTTCATAGAAAAAGAGCTGCAGGAGCTCATTAGCATAAGGTATGCTAATGAGCCACTAGGCTATTAGCATAATAGTTCATTGGCATATGCTATGCCCCCTGACATCACCAGAAGTGATGTCAGAAGTAGAAGCCAAAGGGGGGGGAGACATCTTCAAAAGCCTCCCCTTTCCTTCCCCAGCTGGCCTGCGGGGGAGGGGGAAAGAAGTTTAAACCCCTTCTCACTAGAGTTGGGCCCTAGAAGTAGGAAAGAGGGAAGGAAAGAGCGAGAGAGTAGACAGAAGGAAGGAAAGAAGGAAAGAAAAAGGAAAGAAGAAGGGAAAGGGGAAAAGGAGAGAATGAAAGGAGGGAAAGAGAGAGAGAAGAAGGAAGGAAAGAAAGAGAGAGAAGGGAAGAAGGAGGGAAAGAAAAAAAAGGAGAGAACAAAAGGAGGAAAGAGAAAAAGGATAGAAAGAAAGAAAGAAAGAAAGAAAGAAAGAAAGAAAGAAAGAAAGAAAGAGAGAGAGAGAGAGAAGGGAAAGAAGGAGGGAAAGAAAGAAAAGGAAAGGAGGGACAGAAAGAGGGCAAAGAGATGGGGAGAGGGAGGAAGGCTCTCCCACCCCCCATCAAGCCCCCCCTGTGGATTCCTCACTTACCGCGATGGGCCTCCTCGTGCCTCCCCGGGGCCGCAGCACTCCAGTGTGGTCCCGGGGAGGCCAGCGACAGGCCTCCTTGTGCCTCCCCAGTGCTGCAGTGCTCCAGCGCAGGCCCCGGTGTTAGCCAAATTGCTCTATTATTTGATAAAGATGGGGAATTATAATTTTTAATATGCAATTGGCTTATCTATAGGATCTGACCTTTGTATACCAGAGTTAGAATTCCCAAGCACCCAGGAACAGACACAGAAATTGGGTGGCTAAAATAATGATTTCTTTACTAAATATTCTCAAGCATACACAGAATATTCATACAATATAGCACTAAGGAAGCAGAGGTGATTGATGGATTATAGAGGGGTGATACAACCTGTTCAGATGTGCAGAGGTCCATGGATTCTGGCCTAAACTCAGAGAGTTCAGGGGTGGCCTGCCATTTTGGATCATGGCAGAAAACACACACTCTAAGGCCATCTGTGTGCTGGGATATAGGCACTGGCAAAGAATGCAGGCCAATGGGTGGCCCTGGGGGCTGGTCTCAGGTGAGAACAATAGATTACCTGGACCAATGATGGGTCCCAGGGGTGTGTGAAGGTATGACCAATGAACTTCCAGAGAGGCAGGGTCTGGATTTAACAATAGAAGCCAGGTGTTGGGTAGCTAGTTAAATGGATTATCTGACTCACTAATGGTCCTGGCCTGGGGTGGACAAAAGATGGGAGCCGTCCCTGATTAGCATCAGGAAGGATTGCTAAACATTTGAATGATTGATTGGTTTATCCCGGTATCTTGAGGGACAGAGGCAAGAAAGACAAAGAATTTACACTTAGGACACAAAAGGCTGGGTGAGCTGCTGTAGAGTGCCAGGTGGCTTCTAAAGACTTACCTCTGGAACTCATTGTTATTCCATAAGCATAATCTCTGCTCGGTGGAGGGGGAAGACTGGAGGCTTGCTCTGAGGTCACCTTATGAAACCTGAATATGAAATCTTTTTGCAGACCACTTGCAGCCCAACTCTGTGGTCAAGCTGAGAGTGCCTGGCTTTTTGGACTTCAGGTTAGAAAGTAGGGCACCCCTGTTTTGGGGCTACCCAAGTGCCTCTGGCAACACCGGAAGGCCGGCTATGGGCTACCTCGAGCCTCCCGGGGCCGCAGTGCTCCAGCGCAGGCCTCAGGAGCCCAGCGATGGGCCTTCTCAAGTCTCCTGGGGCCTACGCTGGAGTGCTGCGGCCCCCGGGAGGCCGGCAACAGGCCTTCCTACAGAAACTTAGGTCCCCAGAGCACCAACGAGCTCTTCCTTGCCCAGACATTCCAACATGGCTCCCACAAGCTAACAACAAAAAGCATAGCCAAAAGGAAAGTGCTGCAAGTCTGTTTTTCAGAAACAGAAAGTGACTAGTGAGTTCCTTAAACTAAAGGAAGTAGGAGGCTCTTAACTAACATGATATGGGGGAAATAGGTTATTTACACCCTTGGTAATTTAATAATAATTTATCTGTACCCTTATTATACACATAATTAGTCTGCTCACATGGCACTGCCTCTAAGGAAAGAGCTTTCACCAACTGCACAGGTGCAGAAGAAGTCACAAGCTGGAACAATGAGTAAATAAATATTATGCAACAAAGCATGGCCTAACTATGACTCTGTAACTATCATGCAGACACAAAGCTGTTCAACATGCATTTTAGATTGGCAATCAAACAGCAACATCAAGGAATTCCTGTGAACATGCTTAACTCATGTATAAGTGAGGAATTCAATCAATGATGGTTTAGTTGGTGATTATGTTTGGGAAATGTACAGTATTCCTAGTTTTGTGTGTGGGTGTGGAGAAAAAAAGAACACTCAAATTTATGTCTGTAATATTATTCAAATGTAGAATAAAGTTTTGAAAAGTACCTACATGCTCAAGTCAATTTTCTGTGCCATTTAAACCAATTTTCTTAGACTTAAATCAGCTTTTCATTTTACATTTTAATACTTTTGTTTTCCAGATGCTTACTGCCCTACTGCGGCTTTTCCTATTCTAGAGAGTTTTCATGTTTGTACCTTTTAAAACTTGTGTAGCATTTCATAGGCAGCAGGGGCATATTTACATATAATTCCTTTTGCGTAGTGGAGCAAACAACAAACACCCGGTTCCATTAACAGTAACTGTAGGACAGGTAATTTGGCTTTGGGAATATGGAATTCTAATACTTAACTAAGCTGTTTCTAGAGCTCTAGGCTAGAGTCATCCTGGCCTGGTTCTGCAGATTCTTAGTAGGCCCGGCACTCCTACAGGCTGCTAGCAGGGACACTGCAAAGAGAATCACTGAGTACCGCCTACTCTCTTGCTTGTTCTGAGGCCTACTGGGATAGCCATGCAGGGCCAGTTTGAGGTGACTCTGCACCCTAGGCGGGCACAGATGCCAACCTCCCAGTGGGGCCTAGAGATGCAGCCATGCTGCCCCCCCCACCTCCTCCCCCCGAGGGGGGGAGGGCGGGCAAGCTGCATCGCCGCCTCTTGCACCCAGCTGGGTGCTCTGTACTGGCGGCAGTGGCGGGGAGCCTGCTGGCCACCACCATGTTGCCCTTGCCTCCTCCCACCCAGGGGGCAGCTGGACCCACAGTTTGCACTGCCACCCCCACCCCATGCACGCTCCTTCTTGGCACCTTGGTCACTGGCCCTGCTGAGGGCAGGAGGGGCGAGCACCCTCAGAGCATGTAGGAGGAGAGACCTGGGCACTGGGGGGGAGTTCAAGGGCAAGCTCTGGGCGCTTGCCTTGTGTCTCTGGAGTGGGGTGGCCTGGCCATGTGGAGAGCCCCCGCCTCAGTACCTTTCTGCGTGGGCTGGCAAGCAGGGAGTCCACGGTGATGGGGAAAGGTGGGTGGGCTTGGAAGGTGCTCTCGAAGGGCCCGTCTCTCTCTCTCTGGCCCCAGACCCACCCACGCTCCCAGCAGCACACGCTCCAGAGGGGGACGGACTGGCCCACTGGCATGCCCTGGTCTGCCTGGTGCCCCTCCCAGCTCTCTCCCGCCAGAGCACAGGGCGGCCCCCCATCCTTCCTCTCCACTGGCCTGTCCTCCTGGCTGGCGAAACCCCCTCTCGCCTCTTCCAGGCCAGCTGCAGCTGAGGGACTGTCTGAGGGTGGGTGGCTAACTCGCCTTCAGGGACACCAAAGGATCCTCCCCATTCAACCCCCCCGGCTGGGACAGTGCCCACAAGAGAGAGACCACAGGCTGGCAGACACAGACCTGCCCCAGCTAAAGGGGTGTATCCCTACTACGGTCAAGCTGGCTGCCATGCCACCCCCACCTCCTCCCTCCCAGAGGGAGGGGGAGGGCAGGTGAGCTGCCTCCTCTGTTTGGCCAGGCACTCTGTACTGGCAGCAGTGGCAGTGGGGACTCCCTGCTGGCTGCCACCATGTTGCCCCCACCTCCTCCCCCACTGAGAGGGGAGGGGGAGGGCAGGCAAGCTGCACCGCTGCCTCCTGCACCCCGGCCAGGCACTCTGTACCGGTGGCAATAGTGGGGAGGTGGTGGTGAGAGGCGCCCGGTTAGGGCGGCAGGCAGGGCTTTTGGGGTGGGTGGGGTGCTGTTTGGCACCCCTGAGGGCTGGCATGCTCTAGACGAGCACCTAGTTCACCTAGTGGGTGAGCTGGCCCTGGCAGTTAGTCCACGTGATGTCTCCGTAACAGTCCATCTGCAGTCTGCACACTATATGAGAAAGGCTGGCTGTGGTCAGATGGGCAATTTGAGCCATTGTCCTTGTGGTTCCCTTCTAGATTTAAAGTTCACTATCAGACAGTGACATCTGCCTCCCATTCCTCAGTAGGTGACACCCCATTCTGAGCTGCCATCTAATTGGAATTATCAGGCACGAGGGAAAGTCCATTCTTTACAGATGTCTGTGCTTTCACCCTGCATTTTCTTTTTCTTTTTTTATAACAAAGATTTTTATTGGAATATATTCAACATTGTTAAACACAATTTCCAAAACAACTTATAAGCTATATCCCTTCCCCCTTCCCCCCTAATAGGCTTCCAACACTGCTATTGCCAATAACAAAGAAAATTTAAAAGTAATCAGGTTTAGACTTATAACAATCGATAAACCAGGTAACATATTTTTTGTATACAGAAATCTGACTCATCTAACATATTTCCATTTTCAATAAGAATCAAGGTTATACATTTTCCCTTTCATTTTATATTCAGTTTCCACATATATTTTCAGGTCTTCCCATTTATTTAAATACTGTTCTGCCATTTGTCCATTTAATTTTTTAGTCATTTTGTCAATTTCAGCTAAAAATAGCAGTTTTCTTAACCAGTCCTGTATATCCAGTACTTTATCCGATTTCCACTGCTGCGCAAAAGCCATTCTCGCTGACGTGATCATGTACCATAATACTGTTCTCTTTTCTTGCTTGATTTTTTCCATTGTCAAACCTAAGAGTAGAAGTTCCGTACTTTTTCTAATAGGGATTTTCAATATTTTCTTCATCTCACAATGAACATTTGACCAGTATACTTTCTCGCATGTCCACCACATATGATAAAAAGAACCGTCTATTTTTTTACATTTCCAACATTTGTTACTCAGGTTCTTATCCATACTTATATTAGCAATCTTTTTTGGTGTCATGTACCACCCATAAAGCATCTTATAACAATTTTCTTTTACATTAACACAGGTTGAAATTTTTAGAGCTTTCCTCCATAAAAATTCCCAAGATTCCATTGAAATTTCCTTATTCATATTTATGGCACATTTTATCATTTGCTCTTTAACAGTTTCATCCAGAGTGTATACAGTTAACAATATTTTATACAACTTAGAAATCACTTTTTCCCCTTTTTCCAACCAAATATCTTCAAACTCATCATTTTTAGCTCTAAAACCCACCTCTTTACAATCTTTTTAAAAATATCTCGTATTTGTCCATATTGTAACCAACCATATTCAAATACTAATACATTGTTTGGTTTTATGACATAATTCTTCCCTTCTTTTTGAAGCAGCTCTTGGTACTTCAACCAATCACTACCTTTATATTCTGAAAAAGGATGAATAACTGCAGCAGGAACAATCCATAAAGGTCTTTCATTGGGAACTGTATTCCTGTATCTGGTCCATGCTTCAAACAGTTCTTCTTATATAATGATGCTTAAACATTGAGTCCACCTTATTTTTCCCATACCAAAGATAGGCATGCCAGCCAAATCTGCAATTGTGGCCCTCAAGGGCCAGTAGCTTTCTGTTTTCCAAATTAACCCAATCAGACAACCAAAACAAACATACAGCTTCATGGTGCAAACACAAATTCAGGACTTGAAAACCACCTCTCTCTTTTGCATCATACATTATTTTCATTTTAATTCTTGGCTTCTTTCCTGCCCAGATAAATTTAAAAATTTCTCTTTGCCATTTTACTAACACTTTCATGTCTTTCACAATTGGTATGGTCTGAAACAAAAACATTAACCTGGGCAGTACATTCATTTTGACAACGGCAATTCTTCCAAGAAGAGATAGTCTAAGTTTCTCCCATTTTCTCAAGTCATGACTTATCGATATCCACAGTTTTTCATAATTATTCTTAAACAAATCAATATTTTTCATTGTAAGATCAATTCCCAAATATTTAACTTTTTTAACCACTTCACATTCTGTCATTTTTGTAACCATTGCTGCCTTGCAGTAGTCATATTTTTACATAATATTTTCGATTTGTTTTTATTTACATAAAACCCTGCGAGTTCACCAAACTCTTTTACTTTTTCAAATACCAATGGCATAGTATTAACAGGATCTTCCACAATAAACATAACATCATCAGCAAACACTCTTAATTTGTATGAGAAACCTCTAATGTTAAGACCTTTTATATTTTTATCATCTCTAATTGCTTGCAGCAATATTTCCAAAATCCAGATAAATAACAATGGCGATAAAGGACAGCCCTGTCTAGTTCGTTTTCTGACCTGGAATATTTCCGTTGACTCTGCATTAACAATCACCGTAGCTATTTGCTCTTTATAAATCGATTTAATCATTCTTGAAAATTTTTCGCCCATCTGCAATTTTTCAATTACTCTAAACATAAATTCCCAGTTCAAGTTATCAAATGCCTTTTCCACATCCAAAAATAAAAAGCCGACTTCCAAGTTATCAAATGCCTTTTCTGCATCCAAAAATAAAAAGCCGACTTCCTTTTCAAGGTGCTTGTCATAATATTCTATTGCGTCCAGTACAACCCTCAGATTGTCTTTTATTTGCCTATCCGGTAGAAAACCAGCCTGATCTTCGGCAATGACTCCTTTCAAATATTTTTTAAGGCGTTCTGCTAATATTTTTGCAAAAATTTCATAGTCGTTATTCAGGAGCGAAATAGGTCGATAATTGTTAACGTTAGTTAAATCTTGTGACTCTTTTGGTATCAAGGTGATTGCTGCTTCTTTCCAGGAATCTGGAATATTCCCATATTCTCTGATTTCATTTAAAAGAATCTCTAGGACCGGCACCAGGTCTTCTTGAAATTTCTTATAGAATTTGGCTGAAAATCCATCTGGTCCTGGGAGTTTGGAGATTTTTGCTTCCCCTATTGCTTTGCTGATTTCTTCTTTAGTTATTGCAGCATTCAAAAATTCTTTTATTTTTTCACTCGGTTGCATTAATTTTACCTTTTGTAGATAATCCTGAATTTTCTGTGGATCCACTTGTTTTGCCTGAAAAAGAGTAGCGTAATATTTATAAAATTCTCTCTGGTTTCCTCCTGTGTCTGTAATTTCCTTGTTCCCATCTTTCAGCTTGGTTACTGTTTTATTTTCTCTTCTTTTCTTCAATTGCCATGCCAAATACTTCCCCGGTTTATTTGCTCCTTCAAAGGACTTCTGTTGCAATTTTTTCAAATTCCAATAAACTTCTTTATTTAACCTCGCATCATATTGTTCCTTTAAAATCCTCAATTCTCTCACAATTTCCTTTTTGCCAGGTCTCTTCTTAAGCTCTGCTTCTTTCTTTTGGATATTTTCCAAAATTTCCTTATCCATTTTAAGTTGTTCTTTTCTTTCATTGTTATTAATTGCAATAAAATGTCCTCTCATCACAACCTTGTAGGCGTCCCATACCGTCTGCGTTTGTACTTCTTTGTTCAAATTTATTTGAAAATACATTTTGGTTTCTGTCCTTATCTTATTCAAAATGCTTTGTTTGTCCAGTAGATCCTCACTGAGTCTCCATCGATATCTCTTTTTCTTAACATAGGTTGACCATTTTATCAGACTGTGGTCGGAAATAGTTCTAGGTAATATTTCTACTTTGCGCGTTTGTGTTATTAGGTTGTCAGACATCCAAATCATATCAATTCCTGAAAAAGATTCATGTCTAGATGAATAAAAAGTATAATCTTTAATCTTTGAGTTTTTTACTCTCCATGCATCTTCCAAGTGTTCATGCTTTGCCAATTGAAAAAATACTTTCGGAAGTTTACCTAATTCTTCATTTCCTTTTTTTGATTTTCTGTCAATTGCATTATTAACCGTACCATTAAAGTCACCCATCAATATCATTTGTTCATAGGTTAACTGATGTAATTCTTCCCATAAATCTTGAAAAAAAAATTCCTTGGCTCCATTCGGGGCATAGAGGTTTACAATTAAAGTCTTTATTCTGGAGCATAATTTCCACCGCCAAAAATCTTCCTTCTTTATCTTTAAAAATTTCTTTTGGTTCCAGTTCTTTTTTTACATATGTAACAACTCCTTTTTTCTTCTGTGAGGAGAGAGAGTAAAATTCTTCTCCCAATCTATTTTGAATCAGAAATTTGGCATCTGTTTTTTTGATATGTGTTTCTTGCAAACAAACAATGTCACATTTTTGCTTTTCCAACCACAGTCTGGCTTTTTTCCTTTTTTGGGGGAAGTTAAGTCCATTTACATTCCACGAAATAATTTGACTCTCCATATTGTTTTGTATTTACTTATCAGAGTCTTTAAAATTGTCTCTAATAAACTTGGTCATTTGTTCTGCTGATCTGATGGTGACTCTCTTCTGCTTAAATGTAAAGCTCACACCTTTCGGAATTTCCCATCTGTATCTAACGCCCTCTGTTTTCAGTTTGTCAATCAGGTCTTTAAAAGTCTTCTGTTCTGAAGAACTGTTCTGAGTAATTCCTTCAATATCATTATTTTCTTTTGCCCAATCATGAAATCTTCCTGAAATTGTTGTTTAAACAAATCTTCCTTGACTCTTTTGGATATAAACTGGACAATCACATCCCTGGGTAATTTCTTCTTTTGAGCAATCACAGAGTTGACTCTGTACACCAAATCAATATGTGCCGCCACCTTCTCCTCTTCCATTTTTAAAAAATCTGCAACAGCATCCACCATAACTGTGTGGATGTTTTTGTTTTTATCTTCAGGGATTCCCATGAATCTCAGATGGTTCAGCATTCCATTATACTCTACCATTACACTAGCTTTTAGTGCTTCTTTGGTAACTTCTGCTACACCAGTTTCCACTCCTCGTACTCTCTCTTCCACATCAGTTGTTCTTTTGTTCAATGTTTGTATTTCTGTTGTAATTCCAGCTAGATCTCTTTTCAAATCAGCTACTTCTTCAGCCACTTTACCTAGAGTTTTTTCCATTTTTTGCATGACATCCATCATCCATTTTTCCATAGCTTCCATCATGCCCTGCAGTTTTTTCTCCTATTTAGCAGTCATTTTTTGGGAGGACCAAGAATTTGCCCTCTTTCTTTGCCGGAGGTCGTAAGCCGTTGTTCAAAGCAATCATAAAACTCACATCAGATTAAAGCTCTTTAAATGCCCAGTTAAACCACTCTATTTTCACTTTTTTTACTTCAGGCATTTAGCCGTAATTTAATTTAAAAGTTTCGACCTTCCCAAGATGGCGGGCACTATTTCTCTATGGTGTTTAACTTTTCCTGTTCCTTACTTCCTGTCCGGCAATCTTATTCGCTCCCCTGTCATCTGGTTCCTTCCTGTTTTGACTGCAAGTCTCAGCAGACTCCTTCCGGCCTCCTTGGTCATCTCTAGGAAGCGCAGCTTGTCTCGCCTGAAATCATTTCCTGTTCTGGTGTTTTCTGTCGCAGCTTGAGTAACTTTCCACTTTGCTTCTCACGGGATTTAATGTTAGTTTCTATTTTAAAATCAATATCCCGACCGCAGGAATGATCAACAAACCGGCTTTTTGGCTTTTTTTAGTCTTTAAATTGTGTTTTCTGGAATCGGTATTAGTACATAGTATACCGCACAAATATGCGCTTCAACGGATGTTGCTTATCTTCTAAATCAACACGTCTCCGGTGAGCAATTTTTAAAAGTTACCTTCAAAGTCAGTGTTTTGCCATAGCAGTGTTTCTTTTGGTATCAGTTTCCGTAGAATGTCTCAGAGGTCTGGGTCATGCATTCTTATGTTGAGAATCCAACTCGGTGGGGTCTTTTAGAGAAATCCCGAAGTGCCTGCTTGGGGGGAGGGGATCAAGGCTGGTCGCGGCACTCTTTAAAGCCCTGCTATCAGCCGATCTCAACTCCCTCTTGGGCCGATGCTCGTTGCTGGTCACTCCCCTACCTGGGGAGATCTGTGGCAGGCTGGTAGCCCGCCCTGTCATGAAGACCCTCCGTTTGCTCTGGGAGTGAAGTCAGAACATGTTAGGATGCCATGGATCCCAGACCGGAAGCCCTTTCACCCTGCATTTTCAGCTGTCTGAACTCCCCTGTTGCAAAATCAAGCTGATTGGGAGTGTGAACCTTCTGTTCCACCTTCGTCTTCCCTTTTTAAAATTTCTAAGCAATGTGCGCATAAACATACAATCACCCCTAATGATGTCGATCACTGGTTGCAAGTGGCCAAGTAGTCATTCTATATTGGAAGCCCCCAGGGGTGTTGATTTTGAGTGACAAATCCCCACCAAATCCCTCTCTTCTGTTTCTGCTTCAGAGTTGCTGTTTGAGCACATCCTATGATTGATACAAGGGTAAATATACTAAAGTTAATGGGGCTACTCTTATGTAAATCTGCACTCCCCCCATGTATTCCAAGGAAGAATGGTGAAATGAAGGAAGCTGATAGGGGGCTCAGTACTTGGTTGAGGGATCACAGAGCTGTCAAAATGGAGTGATGATTTGAATGAATGCTTCTGCACATGCACGAAAGGCAATTTTTTAAAAAGGCTGCTGCATGACCACCTACTCCATGGTTACTGCACAGCAATGATCTGAATGGTCAACCAAAAAGTGGGCACTCAGTAAAGCGGGTTTAGGGTGGGATGTCTGATCTAAACTCTTATGTTACAAAATGAAATGAAGAAATTATAGGTGCAGCCAGGGCACACCAAGCCTGTTGTCTGACTGCAGCCACTGTATGACTTCCACTATTTCAGATGGAACCCACTGTGAACTATAACCATAGTTCCAAGTCCGTACTAGTTCCTGAGAAGAGAAGATACACAGATTTCTAGATGTTAAAGCAGAATACAGCTCCTGTTCTTTTTCAGACTGCAAGTTGTTTGCAGTATCAGGGTGGACATGAGCTAAGGATGTCCTGAGATGACATCCCATTAGCAACTCAGCTGTGCTGGACCCAGTTGAAGGACAGGGTGTAACATGTCGTGCCAACAGGAATCTTGTATATCTGGTTGCCCAGTCCCCAGAAATTAACCTTTTCAGTGCATCTTTTGTGGTCTGCACCATTTGTTCTGCTGGTCCATTTGCCTGAGGCCTACATGGAATCCCTGTGATTGTGAGCCCCAACTCCTGCTGTGCTTGCACTGGTGGGAGGGGGCTGATTTGCCTCCTTGTGAGGAGGAAGAGATGGCACCAGTACTGTGAGAAGTGCAGTGCCAGGCAGGGGGCGGAGCCAGCCTATTTGGGCTTGGCTCCCACCCTCTGCCTCAGCAGTGTACCCAGAACTTCTCTGGGATCAAATTCATCTGCACTTGTGGATGCAGATGATGTCCCTGACCAAGCCTGTCTTGGGGGAACACTCTGATAGTGGACATGTAGTGTGGCATGCTACTAATAATAATGCAGGAGCTCTGCGTTATCAGGGTGGTTTGATTTTGAAATGCACTCTCCATTGGGAGTTTTCCTCGCAGGGGTATTGTAGCCAGAAAACATGCACTTTTTGCCATGAGTGCCCTCTCTGTTTCAACCCCCTTTCCTTTCCATCCTGCCCCAAGGCCAAAGCCAGACCTGCCATTAAGGATGGAAAGGGTGGCAGGTGTCTGGGAGGGGGAGGGGTCAGGACTTACCTGATAATGGGACCTAGTCCAGTTAAAGTTCTGGTATTAGAGCACTGGTTGTGCCTGTATTCTAAGTTTGCTGATAGGCAGTTCTTGTTAGATGGGTTTAGGTTTGGTTTCTGCATTCCCTACAGGGGTGAGTGGCATCCCTTTTCAGCTCCCAGTTCGCCCTCAGTTCAGGGCATGGAGCAGATGGCTAGAGCCAAGATTCAAAATGAGTGCTTTGAAGGAAAGGTATTGGGCCCCTTTCCTTCACCTCAGGTTCCCAACCTGCAGGTATCACCTTTAGGTGTGGTGCTCAAGAAAGCACCGGGGGAGTATCACCTCATTCACCATTTGTCTTACCTCGGGGCGGCTCAGTGAATGATGCAATTCCTGGTGAACTCTGCTCTGTCAGGTACACTACTTTCGATGAAGTGATCTGCATGGTCCGTGGTTGTGGGCAAGGGGCTGAATTGGCCAAATGTGATATCAAATTGACCTTTCATCTTCTTTCAGTACATCCAGATGACTTTGTTCTTCTGGGTTTCTGCGTGCACACATGGGCTTGTTCAATACTGCCCATCCAGATGACTTTGTTCTTCTGGGTTTCTGCGTGCACACATGGGCTTGTTCAGTACTGCCCATTATGGATGATTTTATAATTGCTGGACCTACGGGATCTGGGGTTTGTGCGCAGTTGTTGTCCAATTTTGAGCAGTTGGCTAGGGAATGTGGTGTTCCTTTAGCTGGTGAGAAAACGGAAGGGCCTAGTGGGGTTTTATCCTTTCTCGGCATTGAGTTGGGCAATATGCAGCAGGTTTCATGTTTGACATCTGATAAATTGGCTAACTGGATGCAATAGAAAGGTGGGATTAAAAAGTCATAAATAAATAAAACCAAAATGACATTAAAATCTCAGGCCTCACTCCTGGTCAAGATAAATGAAAGAAAGGCAGAAGGTTGCACAGGTCTACTCAAGCAGCTGGAGTATTTGAACAGGACATCCACTGGATCTATCCTAAAGTCCTGGATCTCTACTAAAAATTTTAAATAGGCTCCAGACTCCGATCCTTTTCTGGTAAGAATGCCCGAGGACCTGTGGCAAATTGGAGAGCTGAGGCCAACAGGGCAATGGGCTTAGCTCTTGCTCCCAGCACACACCAGGCTTATATGAGAGCAGGTCAACAGTTTGTGATATTTAGGCAACAGGAGAGCCTTTGGGAGCTCTGGCCTATCCCAGTGTCACATCTGATTCAATTCTGCATGTCATTTAAAAGTAAGTGTTTGTCCATCCATTCCATCTGGGGCAAACTATCAGCCCTTACCTTTGCAAGCAAGGCCTGGGGTTTTGAGGATGACACTGGTGATTTTCAAGTTCAAAAAATGTTGGAAGGCTGGGCCCAAGAGGATGGGACACCTCGGCCCTGGTGCTACAAGTGGAGGCCGACCGTATGATAACAGCAAGGTGGCCCAGAGTACAGATGGTCTTGTTGGTTATTTTGCATCATCATGAAGGGCAAGGCCCTGGTGTTACAAGCAGAGGCTGACTTTGCGATGATAAGAGCAAGGTGGCCCAGAGTGCAGATAGTCTGGTGGCTATTCTGCCTCACCAAAAGAGGGCAAGACCCTGGTGTTACAAGCGGATCAGTTGCCTGGGGTGCAGCTGGTCTTGTCTGCAATGTTACCATGCCAGTTGTCATGTAGACTAGTGGATCCTAGGTACTTGGACCGGGCAAGATGAAATACCAATTGGCAGCTCAGAAATGCCATCAAAGGTGGCTTGGGCCTCTTTTTTTTGCACCCTGATATACGAGTCGAGTTAATGGACCTGTATAGGGGGGAAAGGGTGCACCTCTCTAACAAGGGCAACAATACATTTCTTGCAGGTTTGAGGTGAGGGGTGCTGGTGGTGCTGGATTGCTTGGTGGGGGCGAAGACCTAAGCAGAGGCTTGGCCTTTGCTATGGCAGGTAGTGTGATTAGGAAGTTGAAAATGGTGAGCAACTGGGCATTGTTATAAAGTAATTAAAGGGTCCTCCAAGAACAGCTTTTGGGCCTTTGCAGCTCAAGGCCGGGAAGGGGTGATCTTCCTTAGAACAATCTGGCCTGTTTCTATCTCAGCAGGCCTTGTGGCTTCTAGGGAGGTGGGCCAGGGGTTTTTCCTCAATATGCCAAGCCACTTGTTGAGAGTTTATTGGGTGGCTTGAGATTGGGGAAGGTGCATTGCCCAGAAGGAGATGAAGGTGGTCAGGAGTTTTACCCCTGTCATATTCCTCAGTACATTTTAGCAGCCCCTCACCAGTTATTTGATTATAAATAATTAATAAAGTGGCTCTTGTTAAATCCAAATTGGTGTCCATCTCTTCATTCCAACTGTGGTGGCTATGCGAGCCCCAACCCCCACCAGCACAGGGCTGATTTGCCTCTGCGAGAGGCAGGAAGAGGGAAGATACCAACAGGGTGCACAGCCAGCCTATTTAGGTCTGACTCTTGCCCCCCACCTTACCAGTCCTTTGGTGTGCTCGACCCACCTCCCACCCTATTTTTAGTGCAGGTACAATATAAGGCCAGGCATGTGCCAGGAGTCAGTAACAGGATTGCTGATGCTCCGTCTTGGAAACAGATGGAGAGGTTTTGTCAGTTGGCTCCAGACTCCAACTAAGTAGCGGTAAGAATGCCCGAAGACCTGTGGCAGATTGGAGGGCTGAAGCCAAAAGGGCAATGGGCTTAGCTCTTGCACCCAGCATGCACCAGGCTTATATGCGGGCTGGCCAACAGTTTGTGGCTTTTAGGCAGAAATTGGGCCTTCAGCAGCTCTGGCCTATCCCAGTGTCACATCTGATTCAATTCTGTGTGTCTGTGAAAGATAAAGGTCTGTCTGTCTGTTCCATCTGGGGCAAGCTATCAGCCCTTGCCTTTGCAGGTAAGGCCGGGGGTTTCAGGGATGACACTGGGGATTTCCATATTTGGAAAATGCTGGATGGCTGGGCCCAAGAGGATGGTGCTCTTTGGGACACGAGGGAACCTTTTTCTCCTGTTGTACTTAAGGGATTGAAACCCCAGTGGGTTTCTTTATGTATGGATGCATACAAGGCTGCCTTGTTTCATGTGACTGCCTTGGTTGCATTCATTGGGGCCCTGAGAATCAGGGAGCTGGTGGCTTAATCCTGACAGGACAAGTTGGGCTATGTGTTAGGCATAGAGGATGTCCGGGTAAGTGAGGGCAGCCTACAAATTATGGTCAGGCATTCTAAGATGGACCAGTTGGGTACAGGCACTGTGATTTCAGTGGATCCTTGTTTTGATTCCGACCTGTGTCCAGTTGTGGCCCTGAGTTCATATTTGGCATTGAGGGGGAGTAGTGCAGGTCTCCTGTTTATGCACAAAGATGTATCACCCTTGACCAAGTTTCAATTTTGGTCAATTACCAAGAGGGCTCTGGTTGCTTTGGTAGTTTCCAATTTGGTACTCACTCTTTTAGAATTGGGGCAGCTTCCATTGCTACAGCTATGGGATATCAGGGACCTGACATCCAAAGAATTGGCAGGTGGAGGTCAGCACGTTACAAGACATATGTCCAGACCTGCAAAGTCTGAGCTGCTCATTCAGTTTTGTTATAACGGGAATGGAACATGCTGTTTTTGAGCCTTGTGTTCTTGGTTTTTTATGGTTAACCTAGTTTCTGTTTCAGGTGCTGTTGGTGACCAACGGAGGAGCCAGGTGCTTATCTGTGGCCACAGTGTGGTGTTCTGGGCTGCGCACCAAGCCAAGAGAACAACCATCGGATCCCAGTTGGGATGCAATGAACGGGCAGAGGTCGAGTAGCTTGGCCGAAGAGGCATGCACTGGCCTAAGTTGATGCCACTACTGTTTGGAGAGAGACGTGGTCCTTCGCCTGATGTGCTGCTGATACACCTTAGTGGTAATGACTTGGGTCTCAAGAAAGATAAGGCCCTATTAATTCAGGCCAAGGCAGATTTGTCTGGCATTGTGGACTATTGGCCTGGGGTGCAACTGGTCCTGTCAGCGATGTTATCGCATCAGGTGTGGTGCAGCCTAGGGGATTCTAGGTGTTTGGACTGGGTGAGGTGGAATGCCAACTGCCAGCTTAAGAACGCTATGGGCATCTTTCTGTTGCACCCTGATATACGGGTTGAGTTCCCTGACCTGTATAGGGGGGATGGGGTGCACCTTTCTAACAAGGGCAATGACATTTTTCTTTCAGATATGAAGCAAGGGGTCCTGGCAGTGCTGGATCGCATGGTGGGGGCCAAGGCCTAAGTAGAGGCTTGGCCTTTGCTGAGGTGGGGTAGTGTAATCAGGAAGTTGAAAATGGTGAGCACTTGGGCATTGTTATAAAGGAAATAAAGGGTCCTCCAGGAACGGCCTTTGCAGCTCAAGGCTGGGAAGGGGTGATCTTCCTTGGAACAATCTGGCCCGGTGTACCTTAGCGGGCCTTTGCGGCTTCTGGGGTGGTGGGTCAGGGGTGCTTTTGAACATGCTAAGCTGCTGGTCGAAAAGCTATCTTTGGTGGCTTGCGATCAGAGCAGGTGCATCACCCAGAAGGAAATGAAGGTGGTCAGGAGTTTGACACCTGTCATATTCCTCAGTACATTTCTGGCAACCCCTCAGTAGTATTTGTTGTTATTAAATAATTAATAAAGTGGCCCTTGTTAAATCCATATTGGTGTCTGTCTCTTCATTCCAACTGGGGGAGCAAAGCTCAAATGTGATTTTTATAAGCAAAGACTTGGAAAATTGCAGAGGTGAAAGCCATGCCATTGCCTGAAACAACTAGCTCTCCATGAGTTGGAAAAAGTTAAAGGAGAACTGTGATGGCAGCATTCAAGGTTACAGCTGAGACGATGGCTACTTGAAGCCATTTTGAAAATGAATCAACAATAATTAGGAACGTTTTGCCCTGGAAAGGCTAGCAAAGTCTATGTGGAGATGAGACCAAGGTTTCTTTGTCACTTCCCAAGGGAAAACTAGAGCTTTTGGTGGATTGTGACAGTTGTATTCACTCATGACCCTTTCAATATCTGCATCTAGTCCAGGCCACCATAGTGCTCAAAGAACTTTCTAGAGAGTTTGCAGAGCCTTTGTTCATCATCTTCCAGACCTCTTGGAGGATGGGAGATGTGCCACAAGACTGTAGAAGGGCAGATATCCCCATTTTCAAAAAAAGGGAGGAGGGATGACCCAGGAAACTACAGGCCAGTCAGTCTGACCTCAATCCCAAGGAAGATACTGGAGCAGATTATAAAGGGATCAATTTGCGAGCATGTAAAGGACAACTTGGTGATCCAGGGAAGTCAGCATGGATTTGTCCCCAACAGGTCCTGCCAGACCAACCTCATTTCCTTCTTTGATCGAGTGACAAGCTTACTGAATCTAGGGAATGCTGTTGATGTTGTTTACCTGGATTTCAGTAAAGCTTTTGACAGGGTTCCCCATGATGTTCTGATAAATAAACTAGAGAACTGTGGATTGGACTCTAGGATAATTAGGTGGATAGGGAACTAGCTGGAGAATCACGCTCAAAGAGTAGTTTTCAATGGCATTTCATCTGAATGGAGAGAGGTGTCCAGTGGGGTGCCATAGGGCTTGGTTCTGGGCCCATTACTTTTCAATATTTTTATAAATGATCTGTATGAGGGTGTGGAGGGGCTACTCATTAAATTTGCAGATGTCACCAAATTCGGAGTAGAAAACACACCAGAAGATAGAGATAGAATTCAATGAGATCTGAACCCACTGGAAAAGTGGGTGGATGTGAACAAGATGAAATTTAACAAGGATAAGTGCCGAGTTCTACATCTGGGTAACAAAAATGAGGAACATGCATATTGGATGGGGGATACATGTCTGAGTAGCAGTGTGTGTAAATAAGATCTTGGGGTACAGGTGGACCATAAGTTAAATAGGAGCAGCCAGTGTGACGCAGCAACAAAAAAGGCTAATGCACCTTGGGGGTGTTTCAACAGAGGCATAACATCCAAATCACAAGATGTCACAGCTCCCCTGTACACTGTATTGGCCAGGCTGCACCTGGAGTATTGTGTGCAGTTCTGGAGGATCACTTCAAAAAGGATGTTGACAGAATGGAGCAGGTGCAGAGGAGAGCGACGAGGATGATTGGAGGCCTGGAGATCAAGCCCTAGGAGGAAAGGCTGAGAGACTTAGGAACGTTCAGTAAGAGAAGAGGAGGTTGAGGGGGGACATGATTGTTCTCTTTAAGTATTTGAATAGTTGTCACTTAGAGGAGGGCAGGGAGCTGTTCCTGTTGGCAGCACAGGATAGGACTCACAATAATGGGTTTAATTTGTGCAACAGTGATATCAGCTTCCTAGGGAGGTGGTGAGCTCTCCCTCACTAGCAGTCTTTAAGCATCAGCTGGACAAATACTTGTCAGGGATGCTCTAGGCTAATCCTGCATTGAGCAGGGGGTTGGACTAGATGGCCTATATGGCTCCTTCCAACTCTGTGATTCTGTGATTCTATGAACTCCTGGCCAGTGCCCTCATTTGCACCATACCTGGGTGTACTACATGTAGAGTTCTTAGTATGACTCAGCATCCTGCATCTGGAATGACCACCCTGTTTCCCCAACTCTGACAACCCTCATGAGCCAACAGTTTGTACTGATAGAATGAGAATGGCCTGAATACTTCAGTTTTCCTGTGGCCAATCCCTCCATTCCCAGTTTAGAACATGTGCCAAGATGGATCTTTTGTTGTCGTCCTAGAAATCTGTGCCACCTGAAAAGGGGGTTCTGGCATGGACACTGCCGGCTCGCCCACTAGGCGAGCGGCTAGGCGCCGCCTAGGGTGCTGGGGTCCACAGGGGCGCCAAAGCGCCCCCGCCCCGCCCCCCGTGAAGCCGGCGCTGGGAGGGAAGGGGCGCCCGTTCAAACGGGCGCTCCTTTCCTTGCTTTCCTGAGCACGCCGCTACTGCGGCGTGCTCAGGAAAGCCGGCGCTCCCACCCCCCCATCTTCAGCCGGCGCTGGGGCTGGGAGGGAAGGGGCGTTCGTTTGAACTGGCTTCCCCCCCGGTCTCCAGCCGGTGCTGGGAGGGGAAGGGGCGCCCGTTCAAACGGGCGCTCCACCCCCCCTGTCTCCAGCCGGCCCTGGGGCTGGGAAGGGACAGCCGTTCAAACGGCTGCCCCTTCCCTAGCTTTCCTGAGCAGGCCGCTAGTGCGGCGTGCTCAGGAAAGCCAGCGCTCCACCCCCCCCGGTCTCCAGGCCCCACCGGGAGATTGGCATCCCCGTGGGGTGGGCGCCCCAGGCTGTCTTGCCTAGGGCGCCCAGACACCTGGGGCCGGCCCTGGGCATGGATTCCAGCATAAGGACTTCCACTGGTGGAGGAACGGCACAGTCAGATATCTGCAGAGGTAGACATCTTAAGACATCCACATTTGCAATTTCATTCCCTGGCCTATAAATGACTCAGGGCTTTTTTTTTCTTTTCTGCTGGAACACACCAGAACATATTATTTATAAAAAATGTTGAACCTCTTTGTGGAAACAAATTTTTCTAAAAATGTTTAAAAGCTCATGGGGGGCACTGGGGGAGCATGACATTATGTAAGCACTAATAAATTGGATGCCTAAGTACCACACCAGGCCACCACAAAATGGATGCCTCTCAGGACCTTATCAAATGGCTGCTCCCAGAAAGTCCCAAAATGGCTACCTATTACCCAGTTTAGTGTAGTGGTTAAGTGCGCGGACTCTTATCTGGGAGAACTGGGTTTGATTCCCACTCCTCCACTTGCACCTGCTGATGTGACCTTGGGTCAGTCACAAGCTCTGGCACAGCTGTTCTCTCAAGGACAGTTTCTGTCAGAAGTTCTCTCAGCCCCACCTACCTCACAGGGTGTCTGTTGTGGGGAGAGGAAGGGAAAGGAGTTTGTAAGCCGCTCTGAGACGCCTTTGGGCAGTGAAGGGCGGGGTATAAATCTAATATCTTCTTCTTCTTCAAGATGGCTGCCTTTAAGTAGTGCAAAAGGAACCCACAAAATGGCCACCACACAAAGTACTATGGACCCACTAACCCCTCAACCCCCATCTATATAAAGAAGCCTTACCAACTGCACTGAATGGAAGGGAAGGGAATAGTGAGGGGCGAGAGCCTGCTGTATTTTAACAGTGTGTCTTGTTTAAACCAACGTAACAGACTGCCAAAGGCCACCCTGTGGTTCTACTTTCAGCTGCGGCCACAGCGAGCAGGTCGCCCACCGGCTCAAGCTCTCCCCACGCTAAGGAACAAGACCTCAGCCCGGCCTTGTGAGTGGGCACTGCAGCCCGATGTGCCGCTCACTGCAGGGCTTGCCGACTCAGGAGCAGCCCTGCACAAGCTGCCACCGCCACACGGCACTGCTTTGATCCAGCCAACAGCCAGGCAAGCGGCTCCGCGCTTGCAGCCACTTGTCCTCCAATGCTCTCCTCTCGATTCCAATCTGTGCCACCACACACAGGCCCCCACTGCAATCACCAATGCCTAGGCAATTGCAGGGCTGTGACAGCAACAAGCCGGGCTTTTTCTGCTGCTCCAGGCCCCGAAGGTAAGCCCAAAGCCGCTCCAAAGCCCCCTACCTCGCTCCGTGCTCAGAGCTGTACCAGCTGTCCAAGCATGAGGCAAAGACTGGGGAGGGCGGAGCCAGCCTTTAAGAACCACGCTGGCTCCGCTCCCCCTTTTGGAGTTAAGGCTGCACCGCAGTTCTTCCTTCATTCCTCCTCACGAGGAGGCATGCTGTGGGCTGTCTCCTGTGGGGCCGGATTATTGTTTTTTTTCTCTTTGAAAAGAGAGATTTCTCTTTCATTTCTTTTGTACCTTTAGCCCTTCCAGTTGTTTTATGTTACATACCACAAGGTGATACTCTAATAGGAGAACAGGAAGGTCTAGAAAGATATTGCCTCTTTTTGAGTAAAGAGTGAATTCTGAAGGTTTGCAGAATCTCCCTTCCTGTACCTCCTCCCTTTGCATTCTGTTAGATCAAAACTCAAAATCCTCCCTAGCATACAACAATGGTGTACCAAACTTTGGGAGTATTGCAAGTTAGATAAGATTTCAACTAACATACCTAGCCACAAAAATAGCACAAATCAAATAGATTTAATAGAAAAATGGTACCCATTATTAAGCAATTTCTGGACTGACTTACTTGATTATATCTTGACATTTTAGAATAGCTACCTCTGCTTTTCTCTGTCTGCTTCCTCCTTCTAATTACCTTGTTTTGTGTATTGTATATATGTTTTATATATTATAGAGAACAGTGCTGAAATTCTACTCCTTCTATTAATATTGTGCATTTTTCCTAAAGAATACTCACCATATATTTATAAGGTTTTACATATTGTAATCTCTGACCAAGCTGTATATATTTATGTTACTGTTGTTTGTTTGAAAAAATAGAATTTATTAGAAACTGACTCCATATTCCTAAAAAAGAGGAATAGAAATTGATAAAGGATTAAAAGAATTCCTCTTAACCATAAAATTCTCCCAATACACACCCATATGTATAAGATTCTGAGGAACTCACTTATCCCTAGCAAATCTCTGTTTTATTATAAACATGGTGACTTAGACATTGGAACTGCTGTGCTCTGTTCTCTTCCATATCTGAAATACTCTATAGGTAGAACATTAACCACCATTGACCTGAAATGAATGAGGCCAAGTCCTTCATGTGCATCAGAGCATCTGTGGAGATATGAACCATGCTCAGAAGATTTAGGTACAGTAATTTGTTATACAATATGCCTTGATTTTCTATAGTAAGGTTTTCTAATCTTTGAGGGTACTTGAAGTTCAAATAAAACAGCTGTAATCCTCAAGGAGATCACTTATTATGAAAACTGACAGTCTAAGTTATCATATTCTCCAGAAATGCAGCAGAATATTAAGCCCCTTCAACTCTCTGTCGTCACCAATTCCATATAATTTTATTCTGTTGGGCTGTATTTTTTCCCCTGCCAAATATACTCATTGCTTATATTTTAGACAGGGCTGAAATTACTGTAAAATGTCATAGATCATGACACTATATGTATTTGTTCTTCAACCTGTTGCCTTTATTTTTAAAGCATCCTTTCAGCATGCAATTTATGTTGCTTTAAAAGGTATAGTATAATGTGACATTTCTTTGACAGCCTCAGGCTGTCACAGCCATCACTGCTATCTGCAACATGGCTGTTCACAGTTTCACAGCAGCATAAGGAATCAGTAGACTTCTGTTTGCTCCATCTCCAGATTTCTTTTTTTTTTTTTTGACAGAAAGCTCAAGCACCATTAAGTGCAAAACACTGACTTTCATGAAACATTTTAAGAAAACTTCTAGTTGTACTGACAGGATTTACAGCGTATTCCTGTACAGAATTATCCTAGTCTAAAGATATTGAAATCAATGGTCCTAAATTTAGGCTTTTGCTTTCCCTCCACATGATGATTGTATGACTTCTAGGCTTTTAATGTCTACTTATAGTAGCATTCTCATCCTTCAGGTGGGGCCTGGAGTTCTCCCAGAATTACAAGTGATCTCCAGACTACAGATATCAGATTCCCAGGAGGAAATGGTAGTTTTGAAGGTAGAATCTATGGAATCACATCCCCACTGACCTCCCTCTCCTCCCTAAATTCCACTCTCCCCACGCTCTGCCTCCAAATCTCCAGGGATTTCACAGACTGAAGTTGGAAACCCTAACTGTGGGGAAAATATATAGGCTCAGGCTTTAGCTATTACAAAGAAGTGCAAAGAAAGGAGGGGGTCTTTATAATCACTCATCCTCCCGCTTCCCCTCATCCTGTTGAAACCACACTTGTAAGAAATTAGATATTATTTTCACCCACATAACAATAACTGTCCTATCCTCCAGAAATTTGTTCAGCTCCCTCTTAAAGCCAGTAACCAACACCATTTCATGTAACAGAAAATTCTGAACATTCATTATATTTTGTATGAAGGATTTTTGTTCCTCCTGTATCTTCTAGAAATAAGGTGTCCCCCCTCCTCCAGTCATTGAATTGAACCCAGGACCTCTCACAAAAAAATACATGGATCTCTTCAGTTGCCACCTCTCAAATGTGGCTTGTTCTGTATAACTGTGAATTCCACCAATCAACAATAACCCAGTTACATCCGAGGATGAAAGCAATGGGAGCCAATAGTCCCTATTAGAATTGCCAACCTCCAGGTGGTGGCTGGAGATTTCCTGTAACCACTACTGATTTCCAGGCTACATAAATCAGTTCTCTTGGATAAAATGGCTGATTTGGAATGTGGACTGTATGGCACTATACCCCCACTGAGGTCCCTACTTTCCCTAACCCCCCCCCAAAAAATTTCCTCCTATATTTCCAGGAACTTCCTGTCCCAAAGGTGGCAACCCTAGTTCTTGTTCTTGTCACAAATTCCTGATGCTCCTTCAGATTCTTAGATATGTAAATGAAGCTAAGTAAATCTTGAAGAAATTATTTCAGGCTATGACTAGATAAAATCATGTGTACAAGTTGTACGTACAGTGGAAATTATCCAGCACACAATGAAGTACAGTGGTCCAACTAGTCCATCATCCTGTCTCACACAGTGGCCAACCAGTTCCTCTAAAGGTCTTCCCCTGATGTTGCTTCCTGGCAGTGGGATTCAGAAGTTTACTACCTCTGAAAGTGGAAGTTCCCTTTAGTCACCATGGCACCATGGCCACTGCAAGTCCTGTCCTTCATGAATCTGTTTAATCCTTTTTTAAAGCTGTCTGTGCATGTGGCCATCACTACAGCCTCTGGCAGTGAATCCCACTTTTTAATCACACTCAGTGTAAAGTGTTTCTTATTGTCTATCCAGAATTTACTGCCCATCAGCTTCATTGGATGCCCTCAAGTACTGTACTTTGGGAAAGGGAGAAAAAGTTATTTGTCCTCTCTCTCCACCTTGTGTGTAATTTTATAAATCTCTATCATGTTCCCCCTCAGTGGTCTCTTTTGCCCCCCCAGATGGAAGAAAGAATCAGACAACAAGGTTGGATGAAATAAGGCCACTTTATTAACTAATTAAATTAACGGCAAAGGCAAACCTGGAAAAAACAGCGGCACGGCAAGGCCTGGTGTCGCTTTGACCCCATCCTTAACCATATAAAAGGCAAGACACCACGGCCCCGGGTTGGAGCCAACTGTAAGTCGCTTGCAAACCCAGCCAGGCCAATGATTGGGATGCCCCTTCAGGAGCCCTCAAACACCACCACACGGCCAGTGCTGAGTCTCCATCGTGGCCATCCCCATAGGCAATCTGCAAGCATCATGCCTGGCCACACGGCCGCAGGGTTGATCCCGCAGACACCTCTACCCCCCCAGGGGTTATTAATTGGTGCTTACGTAGCCACTGAACTTTATTTAAACCTAAACCTGCCACCGCAAGGGCCAAGCCTCCGCTTAGGCCCCTGCACCCACTCAAATACCCAAAATTAGCTTAAGCCCTTGCCGCAAATCCTGAAGGAAAATGTCATTTCCCTTCTTGGAGAGGTGAATGCCATCCCCTCTATACAGGTCCGGAAAATCAAGCCGAATCTGGGGGTGAGGCAAATAGTGGTCCAAACCAACCTTCAAAATATTACGGAGCTCCCCGTTGGCCTTACGCTGAGCCCTCTCGATCCCCTTGGGGTCCCAAGCACCATGCCAGGCCATTGGCACTTAATGTACTCCAGGTCATCCCTGGCTTGCAAAACAAGGGCCTTCCCCTTCAGGAATCCCAAGTTGTTACCTCCCAGGTGGATAACCAACACATCTGGCAGCAAGGCCGAACTGTCCCCAAACAGAAGAGGGAGGAGGCCTGGCCAACATAAGCCCCGGTGTCCCCTCCACTCAACTGTAGCCCACTGGCTGAGGCCCAGTTGGGAGCCAATGGCCGATCGATTGGCCCGATGCACCACCCATAAGATGTAGCTGTGTCTGGAGATGAGAATCCGTCTCCTGCCACAAAACACAGCTCCTAGGAAGAAACAACAGTGAACTCCAGAAACCAACAGTGCAAACAGCATTACAAACAGTAACTTATAGAACAGGAAGAGGGCGCACATAACATTTATAAGTGGCCGATCGCCACCTGCCTACCCTCTGTACAGCAGCAGTGGGATAACCCAAGGCTATCATTGTGAAAGCTGCATCTATTCTAAATGAATGAGTGCCAAACTTCACTTCAGAGAGGCCTAACAATCCCAAAGCATGGGCCGTAACAGTCCAAAACTGGTGCTTTGTCAGTGGGCTGCCGTCAGCATGTATAAAGAGGTACCCGTCCGCCTTGCCTTTTAAAGCTCTGTATTTGGACAAAGCCGATACCGGGCAGAGCTCGGAGTCAGAACAGATGCCCAACTTGACCACTGACCCTTTATGCAGCTGGTCAGTTTTGGAGCCCCTAATAGTAATGTGCACCTCCTTCCCATTAAATTGGAGGTTCCGATTGTGCAATGCCTTACCAGACTGGTCAGTCTTAGACAGCGCTACAAGCTCGCTTACTCGAAGCACTCCAAAGAATGCCAGCAATGAAGCTGCATGAAACAGGCAGGCTTCAAAACCAGAACTGCACACTCTGGACCAAGATGCCTGCAACCCCCTAAGCACCATCAGTGAAATAGGACGTCTCTGGTCCTTTAAAGCCCCTCCTTCCCTTGTCCAACCCTCCAACATCTTTCTAATCTGAAAGTCCCCAGTGACTTCCGAAAAACCTAGAGCCTTGCTAGTGAATGCAAGGGCGAAAAGATGTCCCCATATGGAGCTAACCACCAAACCCGCCTCCTTCAAGGAAACAGAGTAATGGATCAGCTGTTCCACCAGGATGGGCCAAACCCAGGGATAGCCCTCCTGCTTTCTAAACTCCTTGAATTGGCAAACTGACCGTTCATAGCCTCTTCTTGTGCTAGGGGTGATGGCAAGGTCTATTGCCCTGCAAGACTCGGCCCTCCAACCAGCCATAGCTCCGGGGGCATCCTTGCCGGCTGAAGATTGGCGTCTGGAGCAAGCTGACGAAACCTCACCATCTGTTTGCGAGAGAGAGCATCAGCTACCCCATTATCCACCCTCGGCAAATGTCTAGCTAAAAACAGGGTGTTAAGCCGCAGGCATTGCAGCGTAAAGGCACGAACCAAGCACATAACCCTTGGTGATTTAGATGTGAGGGAGTTGATGGCGTGAACCACGGCCAAATTATTGCACCAAAAGTGCACCGTGTGATCTGCCAACTCATTCCCCCACAACCAAACCACCACTAAAATTGGGAAGAACTCAAGGTATGTCAGGTCCCTGGTAAAACCAGCAGTAATCCAGCCCTGAGGCCATTCCTCTGCACATCAATGCCCATGGAAATAAACCCTGAAGCCCTAGGACCCTGCGGCGTCCGACATAACCTGCAGCTCAGCTTCAAGCTTTAATTCCTCACGCCAAAAAGAAACTCCATTAAAGGAAGTCAAAAATTTCCTGCCAGACCCTAAGGTCATCCCTCATCGCACAGTTAATATGAACTCTGTGGTGCAGCAGGCGAAGCCCTGCCATGGCATCACACAGCATGCGCAAAAAGGCCCAGCCGAGGGCGACCACTTTGCATGCAAAGTTAAGGTGCCCCACCAGCTGTTGGACCTCCCTTAAGGTAGCCTTCCTTCGTGTGAGAAATGTCAAAATGCGGGCCACCAGGTCTGTGATCTTTTCCCTGGGCAATCGGGATGTCTGGGCAACTGTATCTAGTTCAACACCCAGAAAAACTAACCTCTGTGCTGGGCCCTCAGTCTTTTCATGGGCCAAAGGAACCCATAGCTCTAAAGCTAAACTCTTAAACCCCTCCAGGAGCTGAGCGCATCTACCTGTTCCTTGGGGACCCACAAAAAGAAAATCATCTAAATAGTGGGCAACATCCTGAAGGCCCGTCTTAGCCCGCAATGCCCATTCCAGGAATGAACTGAAGCGTTCAAACGCAGAGCATGACACAGAACATCCCATGGGCAAAGCCCTGTCCATGAAGAACTGGCCATCAAAGGAGAAACCCAGCAGCCCCAAATCATCCAGATGCATGGGAAGGAGGCGAAACGCAGACTTAATATCACACTTTGTGCCGCACAACCCGGACTGCTTGGTCAAATGAGGTATACCTCACCGTGCACAGATAATCAGGAATGGCATCATTAACAGAATCTCCTTGGGGATAAGAAAGGTGGTGAATTAAGCGAAATTCACCAGCTGCCTTTTTAGGCACTTTCCCAAAGGTGAAACTCTCAAATTTGGAAGCGGAGGCGAAGAAAATGGGCCCAAAACACAGCCCTCTTCCAATTCCTTATCAATCTTTTTCCACACCACCGACTCCATGCCCTGGACTGATTTAAGATTAGAAGACATAAATGGGACCCTAATTCCCTGAAAAGGTATACAAAAACCAAACATGAAACCATCTAATAAATAAACTCTGTCCTCCTCCTTAGGGTACCTCTGCAGCCAGGCTTCAAGTGCCTTCAGGTTTATTGGGCTGGGGCCCTTTACCAGCAGAGGAGGAAGAACTGCCCCCTCCTCTCTGCCGCAGATTCCTGTGGGGTCTTCCTCGAGGACAAGATGGGAATGAGTGTGGCCCCCCACATACCGAGCATTCATGCCGAAAAGTGCATACCTTCCTGTTGCACACCCCCCAGGAACCAAAATCCCAACAGAGCAACAGAGGGTCGAACCGCCTGCCCCATGGCACCATGGGAAATAGTAGCCCCCTGCAAACACTGCACAGTGTGCCCACTGTGTGAGCACTCAACCGAAGACAAGCCGGGCATGGACATAATCTGAAGCCACAGATGAGGATGCAGTCTCTCCCATGGAAGCATGGGATTCATGGCAGCCCTCACCTGCAATTCCTCATTGTATTGCATCCATGCTGGGCCTGGGAAGCCAGTATAGGCTTTGTAAATTATGTCCAGGTATTGGAACAATGCAGGAGACCTTAATGGCTGAGACCGGGATAACAGGCCCACATAAATTAAATATCCTGCAAGCCAGTTGGCCCAGGTCCGGTCCACCTTCTTCCTCTTCAAGATCTCCTTCTCCTTATCATTGATTTCATCTTTATCCTTCTTCTCCAAATCATGATAGAGAAGGGTAAAGAGGTCAATGTATTCCCCTTTGCAGATTTTCTCATGCGTAGCGGGTAAAAGGTGATCGCCTAACAGCAGTGCAGTATCCCCGAAATGCATTGAAGATGCTGAGGCAGTATCGTAAGGGTTCACCCAAGGAGGGGTACAACCCACACTACCCCAAGGACCAGCTGGAACTGCACCCCAAGGGGACTGCATAGCCACTGAAGGAGGGCCCCAAGCCCACGACTGAGCATTTTCACCAGAGCTCTTAGGAGTGGCAGCTGGCAAGGCGGGCGATACCCCAGAGCCAGCATCCTGACTCGAAGGCCCCCATGGCCACATCATGCTGAATTGCAATGCAGGATCTCACCTACCACTAAGACCCGGTTGGTCAGGCTCTGCAACTTCAATGGGCATGGCATCTGTTTCGGCTGCCGCTGCTCCAGATGCCCCGGTATCCATCCCAACATCAGGCCCAGTGTCAGCTGGCCTGCGTTCAAGTAAAGAGAGATGTTTAAGGACCTCATCCCTGAACCTCTTTTTCTCCACCCGGCTCTCTTGACGACGATCAACCCAAGCAGCCGCTTGCTGAGGGGTGGGAACCGTCACTGCCCTAGCCTGCTCCAAAGCAGCTAGCCTGGCCAATATAGCTTGCTGCTCTGCCCTTTCCTCTTCATCATCAGATGAAGGTACTGAAACGGGGCCCTATGGTGGAAGTGTTGGCGCAGGTCGCTTAGGTGCAGGCCCCTTGCCCTTAGACCCGCCTTGTCCTTTCTTAGGAGCCATTATGTTATAAGGTATTAAACTGGCCGCCTCGTAACACACAAGGCCCACCTAAAATGGCCACTCCCACAATTCTATCAAAATGGCTGCCCCCAACTGCCTTCTGAAACACTGAGGGGGGTAGCAGCCCAATACTGAACACAAGGGGGGGAGGGGGGTAGCAGCCCAATATGGCAAAAACTAGGGAACCAGCAGCCTCACCAACTGCTCCTATGTAATGTGAGAAGTGCAGAAAGGGGCTCTAAAAGGGGGGGGAGTGCTTTTTTAAACTCGATGGAGCAGTCCAACAAGAGCCGGCCTGCAGCCACGCCACAACGGAAGTCAGAATGATGCAAACGCCGCCCGACGCTCCCACACCTCCAGGCTGCTGCGGGACACAACTGATCCGCCTGACCGCTCCCGCAGCCACTGACGCTGCTGCAGACCAAGTTGCGGCCAGAAATGCTCCAGTCACCCCTTCCAACGCTCTCCATAGTCAGGAGCTCCACCAACAATGCCACACTCAAGAACACAGCCCCGATGATCAGCTGTTCCGACGGAGAAATCTTGCCCCAAGAGTCAAGTCCCCAAAGAAGGCTGACTCTCCAGAATGCTCTGAGCTGCTCAGTCTCCGAGCACGCGGCAAGCAACTGCCGATGGAGGGCGGAGCCAGCCTTTAAGAACCGTGCTGGGTCCGCTCCGCCTGTAGGAATTAAGGCTGCACCGCAGCCTTTCTTCCCTTCCTCCTTACGAGGAGGCAAACATGGCCCCCGGGAGGCATGCTGGGGCTGCCTCCCGTGGGGCCGGATTCTCAACTGAAAAGGGAAGGTGTTCCAATCCCCATCTTAGTTGCCCTCTTCTGTACTTTTTCCAGTTCTGCAATGTCCTTTTTGAGATATGGTGACCAGAACTATGCACAGTACTCCAAATGAAGGTCTACCATAGATCTATAGAGGGGCATTATCATATCAGCAGCTTTATTTTCAGTTATTTTCCTAATAATCCATACCATAGAGTTTGCCTTATTCACCGCTGCAACACACTGGGTTGACACTTTCATTAAGTAATCCACTATGACCCCAAGATCTTCTTTTTCCCTCTCTATCTCAGCAAGTTCAAGCCCCATTAGCCTATATTTGAAACTGGGAATTTTTTTCCAATGTCATCACATTACACTTAACAACATTGAACTTCATTGCCCCATTGTTGCCCTGTCACCTGATTTGTGAAGGTCTTCCTGGAGCTCTTCACAGTCAGCCTTGGTTTTCATCATCCTAAATACATGCTGGACACTCTGCTATGGCTTCTAGTTTAATTGCTTGGTAGAGAATGGTGCACCTTGGTGTTTAGTCATGCCGGCCACATGACCACGGAAACGTCTTCGGACAACGCTGGCTCTTCGGCTTTGAAACGGAGATGAGCACCGCAACCCTAGAGTCGGATTCGACTGGCTTTCGAGCAAGGGAACCTTTACCTTTACTAGAGAATGGAATTTCTTCCAATCTGAGGACAGCTGTAGTAAAATAGATACCATGAATTCTTGTTTTTATTTCCAGAAAATATATCCAACAACTTACTTGATAATGTATTGAATATTTGATTTTCTTTTATTGAATTATTGAAGTATGCATCCATATAACTTCATAATCTAGAGCAGTTGTTGCTGGCTTCAAATTTTCCACCTTCTTTGTAGCATGTGGCACAGTTACCCTTTTTGTTGTCATATTAAATTCCTTGTTCTGTAGCCTACTAATATTCCTGTGCCACAAGAAGGCTTCATAATCTCATTGGCTATGACGAATGTTTTGGCTAGTATGTGGCTTTGATCACTTAAGTCACTTGGAACATATGAAAATAAAAAGGTGCCTTATACCAAGTCAGATCATTAGTTCGTCTTGCTCAGTTTAGTCTACTTTGACTGGTGAAGGATCCTTAGAGTAGCATGAAATGAAAGCTCTTTCCTAGAACCCTTTATTGAAATTCTTGAAGTGGAGAAACTAGTGACTGAAGCCAAGACTTGCATGCAAAGCATGTGTTCTGTCATTGAGCCACTGCCCTTTCCTTCAATGCAATCAATCTTAATGGGATGCATTCCCCCCCCTACTTTTAGCTGGCTAGTGTCTGGCTTGTCAGTGTCAGTGGGATATTTTAGCCTGGGCTGTGTAATTTGATTGCTGAGGTGTAGCAGGAGTTTGGTCCTGCTATTTGGTAGATAAAGGACTTGGCCCAGGTGCCCTTTATATCCCTTCCAGACATGACACAACTGTCTTCATCATAGAGAATAAGACTTGCGCAGTTCTACCATTTCCATGTGATTAATCTTAATCTTCCTATAGTAGTGTATGTAAGAGACAGGCTGTTTAAAAAAAAATTAGTGGTGCAGTCAGAACCAGTGGTATATACTTCTATGCTAGGTTTGCCAGCTGGAAGAAGTCTAGTTTGGGGTAGAGGCCCTTGTTGGCAATGCAGTAATGCCACTTCTGGAGGAACCCAGAAGTGACTTTATCACATTGTCAGTGATACTTTAGAGAATTCACCAGAACTTCTGTGGTTTCACCACAGAACATCACCCAATATGAGGATTTCACTTCTGGGTAACACTGGAACTGACATCACCACAGTGCTGGAGATGCCACCCCCCCCCATCTTCCTGCTGTTTTCCTCCACTGCCAGCCAAGTGGTAACCACTATAGCTAGCAGTGGGAGGCCTGGCCTCCCCGTTCTAAGCCCATTGACTATGCTGGACTTAGAATGTGTAATTTTATTTACTGCTAGTGTGCTAAAATTTTGGTTAGAACAATTAATAAATAAATAAAGACAAGGTGCAAGAGATAAATGCAAGTCTGTATTTATTTCTAGAGTCAAACTGTGTTGTGGGGTCAACAGCTTCAAAACACTCACCTCTAGCTTGTGCAAATTAATTCTCTGTTAAAATTAGATTTACTGCTGATAAGATATAGGTCTTTTTCACATAGACTTTTTCAAAGAATTAATTAAAATCTAATTAAATTAATATAATGGCTTTCCCAAGCTACTTTCATTTTCACCAGAGTGAACTCCAGCAGAGTGTAAATAGATAGAATCATGGGACATATGAAAATGTGAAGGGTGGTTAGAGAGACATATTAATGTTTCTTATGTGCAGAGATCAGCATATCAGTTACTTATACATCTCAATAAACTTTCTGAAGTAGTTATAGCTCAATAAATAGACAGACGAAGCCAGTCTCCCCTTCAGAGATGAGGAGATAAAAGCAGCTTTATAAGTCATCTACAGATGTTTTAATAGTACAAGTTCAAAATTTGTCATTTTGATTACAATAGAAAATGAAGCTAAATAGATCCTTTCAGCAAATCTGTGTCTCCATGAAACAGAAAGTTCTCTGGTCCTTTTGTAGGACTCTCCCACAAACCACAACAAATCTTCATCCATCTACCTCACTTTGTAGGCAGCAAAGAATAAAAGTAGTCTTGTGCATCTTCCTTCCACTGAGCCTCCTTTGCTTTATATAGGGGAGACTTGTGCCATCAGCAAAAAAATTGGTGATAAGGGACTGTAAGATCCAATGCAATCAGACTCATTATAGCATTATTGTGAAACTCAGCTTACTCAAGTGGAATATGTCTGCGTGTGTGTGGTATGTATGTGTAAGTTAACAGTGGGGATCAAAGGACAATGAAATTTAAGACATGGCTACCAAGCCCTTGATCTAGGTAGAAGAGTCTCCATCCCAAATTGCTTTTAAAAACTCACTGGAGTCTCAAGTGTGACAATATCATTATCAGGGAAACCCAGAAATGACAGTGGTTGCTCTAGAAAATGCTGGAAACTGGCAATTCCTAGAGCTACCACTATTGCTTCTGAGTTTTCCCCTGAAGTGGTGCCATCTTGCTCACAATGGTGAACCCTCCACCATGTTCCACCCCAATCCTCCTGGTCATTGCGAGTCCTAATCCAAGAGGGATTAGGCTGCCAACCCTGATCCCAGAGGTGAAAGTCTGAGACATTTCTATCTATACAAGATTCCCATGACTGGAATGTAGTAGTGGATGGATATAGGTTGTTCAAGAAAAACCAAAAGGGTTAAATATAAGGTGGAGTGGTGCTGTAAGTAAGGAGAGGGTTTGTTTGTCAGGAAATACTGGAGGAGGAGGGTGACAGCCCAGTGGAAAGTATTTAGCAGAGGGCTTCCAGTTTTGGCATCTGCTATGGCAGCCATGGTTTCCTGAGCTCCCAGGAAACACACGCCAGCACCTGTGGCTGAGAGGGGGTGTGATTGTCCACACCACCCCTGGAGCCCTTGCATTGGGCTCCCAGCCATGGGTCTCTAGAAGAGTTCTTCCTCCAGCAACTAGCCGGCAAAGGGGGGCTCCTCCATGCTCCAAAGGTCCCACCACAGAGCGTCCATGAACAGAACTAAGAACGCACACCAGGACAAGCATTTGGTGGCCAAGCATATGAGTTATAAAAGTGGTGATAAGATTGAAATGTGAGTTAAAGTTGAAATGAGAAACACCGAAGAAATAGCTGAAAACCTCCCCTTAGAGAGCGAGGGGGGGAGGGAACTCTCTTCCGATAAGAAGAAAATAAATGAACTTTGAGCATTTGAAAGGGGGGGTGGACTATAAAAGCAAAACATGTTGAAATAGAGAGCTTATAAGAACTTACCAGACCTTCTAAACAGTTTTTAGAGACTGTGAGAACTTTTGTAAAAAGTAAACAACTTAGAAAAATGGCACCTCCAAGGAGGGAAGAGAAGGACAAACAAACGAAACCTAAATTGCCGGCCAGAAATGCCAGCCCAACAAGTCCTGCTCCTAGACAGGACACAACTGCAGAGCTCCAAAGGATGCTAACTGAAGCATTGTGACCTCTGCTGGAACAAGTAACGGCATTGCACCAAAAGTTCAATGCATAACAAACGCAATTGACAGAGATGACCAAAAAAAAGAAAAAACAGAGCAAGAGCTTAAAGAGGTTGATGCCAACACCAAGAAGCTTAAAAAACAACTGCAGATGATGGAGAAAAGGAGAGTAATTAATGAATCTCATTTGTTACAGCTTCAAATGGAGGGACCAAATACTTAAAGTGACAACTGGAGTAACTTTGAAAATTAAGGACAGAGAAATAAAAGTGTTGAAGGATATTCCATTTGAAATAAGGAGGAAAAGAAGGAAATTCAGAGACTTGGCTTTATTCTTACAGAAGAACAACATCATCTACAGATGGATCATTCCTGAAGGCATAATCTTTAAATTTATGGACAAGAAAGAAAAAATTGACTGTGTTGAAATGGCGAGAGAGTTTTTGCATCTTCATAGTCATCCAACAGGAGAAGAAGAGGAGAAAGATAACAGCACCAAAGAAAGTGAAGAAGAAGGAGTGGCATCTTCTGATGAAGACTCTGAGTCAGTATTGGGGGTGGCAACCCCAAAAACAAAATACTGGTTGAGAAAGAAAAAGGACACAAAATGAAAACTTTTACTCTCTGGAATCTCTTAAAAAAATTATTATGTATAACTATATCTTATTTTGCTCTTTATGAAGTCAGATAAGAGGGAGTTTCAAGGTCTCTTTTAGTTTAATTATACTTTCAGATGACCACATTCAATGAATTGGTATTGTAACTTTCAGCTAAGAGCTAATTTTGTAAGCATTATGTATGACCACCATCTCTTGGGTTGTTAGTGGGTTTTCTTTACTTTCTCCCTCAGTTTGTAATTCCCTTCCCAAATTTTGTTGTAGTTTATAGAAAAAGCAATAAAAAATCCCCTACGGGGGGCCAAAAAAAGAGAGAAAGTATCTAGCGGAGGTTAAGGGAAGGAAGGACAAACAGTATGGTGGTTGGAGTCTGCTACAGACCTACCGACCAAGAGGAGGAGGTGGATGCTGCCCTCCTTTAATAGCTTGACAAGGTATCCTAACAAGATGATCTGGTAGTTATGGGTGACTTCAACTTCCCTGATGTGTGCTGGGAGACAAACTTTGCAAAGAGTCCACAGTCACACACATTCCTGACCTGTCTGGCCAACAACTTCCTTCATCAAATGATGAAGGAAGCTACGAGGGGCTCAGCCATACTTGACTTAACATTGACCAACAGGCGAGAGATGGTAGATGGGGTAAAGGTGGTGGGGACCTTAGGGGGAAGTGACCATGTCCTGCTAGAATTCCTTTTGCTATGGGGGACCAAGGAAGTTGCTAGCCACACGTGTTTGTTTGATTTCAGTAGGGCAGACTTTAATAAACTCAGAGGCATGATGTGAATCATTCCATGAACAAGACTGCCGGAAGAGAAAGGAGTAAGTGAAGTATGGGCTCTCCTAAAACAAGAGCTCTTACAAGCTCAAGCCATCACTATTTCAACAAGAAGGAAACATGTTAGAGAATCCAAGAAGCCAATGTGGATGAACAAAGAACTCTGTGATGTGCTAAGGCAGAAATGAGGCAAGGGCACACCTCTAAAGAAGAGTATCTGTGGGTTACTAGGAACTGTAGGTCAGCCATTGGAGAGGCCAAAGCTAACAGTGAGCTAATGTTGTCCAGGGAGGCTTGCTACACAAGATCGTCTTCAGAGACGTGAGCAAACACAAGATAAAAGAGTCAATGGGCCCACTGCTGGGTGAAAATGGAGAAACTCTGAGGACAGAGAGAAAGTAGAAAGCCTCACTGTTATTTTGCCTGTGTTTTTTTCCCTGAAGAAGAGAACAGGTTCATCTAGAGATGTTAATAGGCAAGGCACAGCATCCAGGCTGCTGTTTGACATGGACAGAGAGGTAGTTGAGAAGCACCCAGTTGCATTGAATAAGTACAAATTCTATTTTTCTAAGATTCAGTTAAAGGAAGACCAGTGACCATTCACAAGAGGAGGAAAAAGTTATAACAACACTCTTCCTGATCATGCTAAGCTAATTTAACACCAGTAGAATGATAGGAATAATTCAGTTTATTAGTCCTAACCTTCCTGTTGAAAACGAATGCAGCAGTTTTATCATGGAATCACCATTGGTGTGCTTTTGTTGAAGAATAATGCTGAGGTCAACAGCAGAATGTCCTGGTAGACTGAAATGTTCTCCCACAAGTTGTAATGATGCCATCTTTTATATAAAATGTGTGTCCACTTATGGAAACTACTCTGTTTTTGCTATATAGACAGCAAATGGTTGTTGTTTTCACTCACAATGGCCTTTTGGTTTTTTCTGGCCATAGGTCTCAGGATACATTTAGAAAATAAGAATGAATTTGCAAACTCTTTAACAATGTTTTTTATTTCTTACACATATGCATTATGTAAATGTATGTTAAATAATTGATTGCAACAAACAAGGAAGCAATCAGCTTTAGTTATTTAGGGTTTTCATTTTCCTGTTGCTCAGGATAAATGAATGTCCCATATAGTGAATTTGTGAAGGTCATGCTCAAAATCCTACAAGCTAGGCTCCAACAGTACGTGGATAGAGAACTGCCAGAAGTACAAGCTGGGTTTCGAAGAGGTAGAGGAACTAGAGATCAAATTGCCAACATTCACTGGATTATGGAGAAAGCAAGAGAGTACCAGAAAAACATCTACTTCTGCTTCATTGACTATGCTAAAGCCTTTGATTGTGTGGATCATAATAAATTATGGCAGGTTCTTAAAGAGATGGGAGTACCGGACCACCTCACATGTCTCCTGAGAAACCTGTATAAGGGTCAAGAAGCAACAGTTAGAACCGTATATGGAACAACTGATTGGTTTAGCATAGGGAAAGGAGTACGACAAGGATGTATATTGTCACCTTGCTTATTTAACTTATATGCAGAGTACATCATGTGAAATGCTGGCCTGGATGAATCACAAGCTGGAGTTAAGATTGCTGGGGAAAAGATCAATAACCTCAGATATGCAGACGACACCACTCTGATGGCAGAAAGTGAAGAGGACCTAAAGAGCCTCTTGCTCAGGGTGAAAGAGGAGAGCGCAAAAGTGGGCTTGAAGCTCAACATCAAAAAAACTAAGATCATGGCATCTGGCCCCATCACTCCTTGGCAAATAGAAGGGGAAGTCGTAGAAGTAGTGACAGACTTCACGTTCCTGGGATCCCAGATCACTGCAGATGGTGACTGCAGCCATGAAATTAAAAGACGCCTGCTCCTTGGGAGGAAAGCGATGGCAAACCTAAACAGCATGATAAAAAGCAGAGACATCACCTTGCCAACAAAAGTCCGCATGGTCAAAGCAATGGTATTCCCCGTAGTAATGTATGGTTGCGAGAGTTGGACTATAAGGAAGGCCGAGCACCAAAGAATAGATTCTTTTGAACTGTGGTGCTGGAGAAGACTCTTGAGAGTCCCTTGGACTGCCAGGAGATCAAATCAGTCAATCCTAAAAGAAATCAACCCTGACTATTCCCTGGAAGGCCAGATCCTGAAGCTGAAGCTCAAATACTTTGGCCACCAAATGAGAAGGGAGCATTCACTGGAGAAGACCCTGATGCTGGGAAAGATTGAAGGTCAAAGAAGAAGGGGATGGCAAAGGATGAGATGGTTAGACAGTGTCATCGATGCAACGAACATGAAATTGAGCAAACTTCAGCGGACAGCAGAAGACAGGAGGGCCTGGCGTAAACTGGTCCATGGGGTCGCGAAGTGTTGGACTTGACTGTGCAACTGAACAACAACAACAACATGGTGAGGTTCAATAGGTGAATATATCATATTCTTCAGTCATGATCACCAAAAATGTAAATACATAAAATAAACCTCAGCAATAACATAATCTTAAAAATAACAGCAAATGTTCTTTGACATTATTTAGGTCACTGTTCATGCAATTGACTGCAGAGCAGTAACAATAAGTCTGTGATGAAAGCCATAAACTAGGACCCCATCAGGATGTATATGTATGAAATATGGTCAATAGCACAGTACTGTATTAATACATGAAAAGTTCATGAGGCTGCAGTTAGTTCTCATTTCCTAGTTCCTTATACATTCCATATTCTTTGTGAATCCAACCAAAAACATTGTCATCATCATTCAGTTCCACTGTTGAGTCTGACTCTCCGGAACCCCATGAACCACATCACACCAGGCCCTCCTGCTTCCACTGTCCTCTGGAAGTCAGGGTTGATTTCCTTTAGGACTGACTGATTTGATCTCCTTGCAATCCAAGGGACTCTCAAGAGTTTTCTCCAGTGGAGGGGAGCATGATGGGAACGGTCACACTGGGAAGCTCTCCCGAGGGTTGACCAGATCACTGGCTTCTTTAGAGGGGTTTGGGAACTCAGACGAACTCATTGCAAGGGGCTTGATTTGGATCCCTCTGCAAGCAGCAGCACGCGGGTGGAGATCTGAATGTGCCCTGACGTAAGAGCTGGCTGAGAGTGCCCATACTAGACATGGCTGCACGTAGTCGTGACTGCCCTGGCAGAGGGGGGAGAAGTGGGGACCTCATCCATAACACCAATGAAGTATAACACCGTGAGTACATCTTAAAGCAACAATATCAGAAAATCTACTAGCCATCATCAAAACCCCTTTAAAGTTTAAAAAGACAATGGAATGGAGGGGTGAAGAACTTCTCTCTTGCCCCCCTTCCCTTTACCATGGCTAGGAAAAGGACTTAAAGCATCTCTCTAAACAGCCTCCTGGTTGAAGGAAGCAAGAAGGACTTTGCCTAAGAAGGTATTTTCTGGAGTATAAAATCTGACTCTGAGCTTTAGTGAACTAAAATTTTATTTCTCTCTTCTTCTTTGGAGTTAAAAATAAAACATCTGGAATCTACATGAAGACCTTGTAAAAGACTAATTCTGTTGAAATAAGGTCTATGAACATCTTTAATTCAATAATGGACTATAAAGACCTCACTTTTTAAAGGGTAAAAAGAACTCTGAAGCTTTCACATATCACATTCCCATAATAATGTATGTTTATCTTTACTGAAACTATAAAATTCCATTTTGTTCTGACTGCATTGTTATGTTATGTAAACAATTGATAACATTCTTGTCGTATGTTAGCACTGTCATTGTTTTTAATATGACTATATTAGAAGTGGCATCCTTGTAAAACTTGGCTTGGAAAATATGTTTTAGAGATTCTCTTATTTTAACATGTTTCTGAAAAAAATGACTGGCACTGATAGACTGCAAAAGAGGCCAGAGGCTCTAATCCCAGATATACTAGAACTTATAGACACTGAATCCATACAGGTTCCCTTGAAGGATTTGCTGAGTATGATTCAAAACACAGTTGTCACTGCTGTAAAAATGGCAGTTGAAGAAGCCCTTTATCCTGTACAAACTGAACTATGAATACCAATGCAGCAGGCTACAACTAAGAGGGTGATGGATCAGACATCATGAAAAGAGGGGGAAAAAGACATATCCATACAGAAGATATAGAGGAAACCTACAATCAAGTTGACAGGATGTACAGAAAGGCATTTACACCTACAAAGAAAAATAAAAGTTGTTCAAAAATGCATCAGAGACTTTATAAAGGAATTATTGCTGATGAAATTTGCTCAGAGAGAGCAAAGAAATCAACAAATGAAACTACAAGCTACTTTCAAAATTGAGCATAGATGGTTGCATCCAGAAGTTAATTTCTACACTTATAAAGGAAAAAGACACAGAATTAAGACCCTAAAACTTAAGAGGAGAAATCAGAAAATCAAGAAGAAGATGAAACTCACTAAAAAGATGCAACATTTCTGAGGGAACCATATTTCTACTGAGGGAGTCCCTGAGACTTTTGATGGAGTAAGATCCTACTACACATTCTTATATATCTAATGAAAGAATTTAATAAAATCTTTAGACAAAGTCCATATTAGTAGAAAATAAGAAATTGTATATTCATATATTTGCTGATGTTATGTGATAGCACAAGGTGGTAAAATGATATAGATTCAGATAATGTATGAGGTACTATAATAGAGGTAAAGATTTATATGAAGTGTTGTACCCCAATTTTATGTTTGTTTTGAAAATAAAAAATACAAAAAAAGAGAGTTTTCTCCAGCACCATAATTCGAAAGCATCTATTCTTTGGCGCTCAACCGTCTTTACGGTCCAACTCTTGCAGCCATACATTACTACTGGGGATACCATCGCTTTGACCGTACGTACTTTTGTTGGCAAGGTGACGTCTCTACTTTTTATTATGCGTTTGTCGTAGCTTTCCTCCCAAGGAGAAGACGTCTTTTAATTTCATGGCTGCAGTCACCATCTCCAGTGATCTTGGACCTCAGGAATGCGAAGTCTGTCACTGCTTCCGTGACTTCCCCTTCTATTTGCCAAGGAGTGATAGGGCCGGATGCCATGATCTTAGTTTTTTTGATATTGAGTTTCAAGCCAACTTTTGTGCTCTCCTCTTTTGTGCTTCACTTTCTGCCATTAGAGTGGTATTGTCTGCATATCTGAGGTTGTTGATGTTTTCCCCAGCAATCTTAATTCTGGCTTGTGATTCATTCAGGCCAGCATTTCGCATGATGTACTCTGAATATCAATTAAATAAGCAAGGTGGCAATATACATCCTTGTTGTACTCCTTTTCCTATTCTAAACCAATCAGTTGTTCCATATCTGGTTCTAACAGTCACTTCTTGACACTTATACAGGTTTCTCAGGAGACATATGAGGTGTTCTGGTACTCCCATCTCTTTAATGACCTGCCATAGTTTGTTGTGCTCCACGCAATCAAAGGCTTTAGCGTAGTCAATGAAGGAAAAGTAGATGTTTTTCTGGTACTCCCTTGCTTTCTCCATAATCCAGCAAATGTTGGCAATTTGATCTCTCGTTCCTCTACCTCTTTGAAACCCAACTTGTACTGCTGAAGACTAGCTTGTATGATCTTGAGCATGACCTTGCTAGCGTGTGAAATGAGTGCAATTGTGCGATACCTTGAACATTCCTTAGCATTGCCTTTTTTGGGGTTGGAATACAAACATTGAGGATAGCTTAAAAGCTCTGAACCCCAAAACAAGATTTTGACCACCATAAATCATACACCCCCACATTCAGGGAATTCTGCACTTCAGAAGGACATACATTCAAAGCTCAGTTCTTATGCTAGCTGCTCCAAAGCGGGGCACCCCAAGGACAATCGCACAGACAGACACAGGGGCCAAGCTGTACCCCAAAACTATTTTGGAACCACCCCAAATCACACATCCGCACACTTTGATGACTGTCCCTTGCTACACTGATTCTGACACCATGAGCTTCTATTTGGAGTGCCACCAAGAAGTCTGTATTGCAGAAAAGATTTTGTATAAGGAACTGGAATGACTGCATGCCCTGTGCACCCAAAAATAAGGTTTGGGCCACCACACATTATACACCTGCACATTCAGGGCACTCTGCCTTTTAAGAGGACATATGCCATTTCCTGGTCCAAAGCCCAGTTCCTGTGTCAGCTGCTCCAAAGTGGGGTGGACAATCACACAGGCAGACACTGGGGCCAAGTTGCACCCCAAAATAATCTCTGACGAAGTGTCCTCCAAAACAGGATGCTTAGTGCATCAAAATCAGAGGGCTGGGTGATTAATGGATAATGCCTCACTGTGAAACACAGTTTAATTGACACATTGCTGCCTGTATGCACCCCTGTCTCTCTGATTGGTCTACACCAGCTGAGGAGAACTTTAAAAGCAGCTGAATGCTGAAGAAAGGGTATTTTCATCTTTTTTCACCTCTGGTGTGTCAGTAGGCAGACAGATGGAGTTAGTGTGTCTGTCAGAGGAAACCAGACAAAGTCACTAGGAAAGTGTAGGGACACAATTCCTTGCTTTTACTGTATACTATAAAATCTGAGGAAAAGTTCAAAACAGGAACTTTTAATCTAAGTGTCAGCCAAACTTAAAACTCTTTATCTGCAGTGTCAAGAACTGAGGATCAGGTCTGGCAGGAAAGATTGGTTAGTAGGTTGAAACTCTCGCTCCTCTACTCTTCGAAACCCAGCTTGTACTTCTGGCAGTTCTCTATCCACATACTGCTGAAGCCTCGCTTGTAGGATCTTGAGTATGACCTTGCTAGTGTTTGAAATGAGTGCAATAGTTTGAGCATTCCTTGGCATTGCCCTCCTTTGGGATAGGAATGTAAACTGACCTTTTCCAATCCTGTTGCCACTGTTAAGTTTTCCAAATTTGCTGGCGTACTGAGTGCAGCACTTTAACAGCATCGTCTTTTAAGACTTTGAATAGCTCAGATGGGATACCATCACCTCCACTAGCTTTGTTGTTAGTAATACTTTCTAAGGCCCATTACGATCCCTTGATTTCTCCATTTTTTAAAAGAGATCTCTAGTCCTTCCCATTCTATTGTTTTCCTCTGTTACTTTGCATTGTTCATTCAGGAAAGCCTCCTTATATCTCCTTGCTGTTCTCTGGAAATCTGCATTCAGCTGGGTAAATCTTTCCCTTTCACCTTTGCCTTTCATTTTCCTTCTTTCCTCTGCTATTAGTAAAGCCTCATCAGATAGCCACTTTGCTTTCTTGCATTTCTGTTTCTTTAGGATGGTGCTGATTGCTCCCTCCTGTACAATGTCATGAACCTTCGTCCATAGTTCTTCAGGCACTCTATCTATCAAACCTAGTCCCTTAAATCTATTCTTGACCTCCACTGTATATTCGTCAGGGATGTGATCTAGGTCAAACTTGAATGGCCTAGTGGTTTCCTCAACTTTCATCGGTTTAAGTCTGAATTTTGCAATGAGTAGTTCATGATCTGAGTCACAGTCAACTCCAGGTCTTGTTTTTACTGACTGTATAGAGCTTCTCCATTTTTGACTGCAAATGATATAATCAATCTAATTTTGGTGTTGCCTATCTCGTGATGTCCATGTGTAGACTCACCTCTTAGGTAGTTGGAAGAGGGTGTTCACTATGACCAGCATCTCTTGACAAAACTCTGTTAGCCTTTGCCCGACTTCATTGTGTTCTCCAAGGCCAAACTTGTCCATTATTCCAGTTACCTTTTGACTTCCTGCTTTAGCATTCCAGTCCCCTATGATGATGTGTTAATTATAGGCGATGTTGTAGGTCTTCACAGAACTGGTCCAGTTCAGCCTCTTCTTCGTCAGTGGTTGGGGCATAGACTTGGATTACTGTGATGTTGAATGGTTTGCTTTGGATTTGAACTGAGATCATTCTGTTGTTTTTGAGATTGTACCCCATTACTGCCCTTTGCACTCTCTTGTTGACTATAAAGACCACACCATTTTTTCTACAGGATTCTTGGCCACAGTAGTAGATATAATGGCCTTCTGAGTTAAATTCACCCATTCCTGTCCACTTTAGTTCACTGATTCCCAAGATGTGGATGTTCATTCTTGTCATCTCATTTTTGACCACATCAACCTTACCTTAATTCATAGATCTTATATTTCAAGTTCCTATGCAGTATTATTCTTTTCAGCATCAGACTTTCACCATCAGACACATCCACAACTAAGCATCCTTTCAGCTTTGGCCCAGCCGCTTCACTCTTTCTGGGATTACTTGCACTTGCCCTCTGCTCTTTCCCAGTAGCATATTGGACACCATCCCACCTGAGGGGCTCATCTTCCAGTGTCATATCTTTTAGCCTTTTGTTACTGGAGTGAGTTGCCATTTCCTTCTCCAGGGGATCACACTTGGTCTGAGTTCTCTGCTGTGGCCTGTCCATCCTGGGTGGCCCTCCATGGCATAGCCCACAGCCTTATCAAACCCTGCAAGCCCCCTCACCACATCAAGGCAATGATCCATGAGATAGAATTATATATTTATATTTTATTTATTTATATAATTATATATAATTCCCCTTATTTATAAGGTGCTGCCTTAAATAGAAACCTCCCCCAGCATATGGTGGAGCCAGCAGCTACTCTAATTCACCCAGGCAATCCAATTACAGTCAGACAATCACCCTTTCTCACCCTATCTCAAGCAGCCAGGACTTTGCAACAACTCAAAACTCCCCCACAGACTCCCAAACACAGTCGTCCCACACAGTAACCTCAAATTAAAAACACTCATCTCTCTGCCAGCTCTGTTTCCTGCTGCTTCTCAGAGCTCAGCTGGTTATTGGGTCTGGGAAGGTGTGTCACTGTTTCTTCCATTTTTGGTTTAGTCTGTGTTGAAATCTGAGCCAACAGCTCTATAGTTAAGGAGACAGTAAAAGGTGAGAGGCCATGTATTAGGTTCCTTAGGCCAGTTTTTGTCATTGTTTTTTGTTGTTTTAATGTGGGCTCTGTTGTTTTAATGTTGGGCTACAGTGACCTATATCTCAAAAGCCTAACCACACACAGTAACAAACACACACATGTGTAGGTTCATATCATTTAAAATAATCTAATATTCAATTATGTTGGGCCCAGCCCTTATTGCTGCATTTGTCAGCTGCTAGTTGTAGGGCTACACTACTCATGATACCAGCACCTTGAATATATGATCTACAAGCACTTTATAACTGAACTTGTTCTTGCTCTGTAACAACAGCTATGTCAACACATTATAAAGAATCATTTAATAGGGCTTTATGCAGCTGCTTCTCTTTCTTTTTGCAACATGTTCTCCATGTACTGACCAAGCATGCCTTTGCTTAGTTCATGAGATCTGACAAGATCACAGCTTGAGATGGTAATGCTTCAGGCAATACATACCACAGGAGTCTTTTGTTAGCTCAGAGGTAGTTGGAGTTTTCTTTTAAGATATAGTAAGATGTTCATTTTTCCTCTTCTTTATTGGAATAAAGTGCAAAAAGAAGGTGGGATGTGGAAGTACCACAAACAATCAAGGCTAACAAAATATATTGTGAAGCAATGAGGGAAAGTAGGAGCCATGGTGGCTTAGAGGTTAAGATGCTGAACTGCAGACTGGAAGGTCAGTAGCTCGGCAGTTTGAGTCCCTAGTGCCACGTGACGGAGTGAGCTCCTATCTCTGGTCCCAGCTCCTGCCAACCTAGCAGTTCGAAAGCAAGAAATTGCAAGTAGATAAATAGGTGCTGCTTTGGTGGGAAGGTAACAGTGTTCCATGTGCCTCAGTGTTTAGTCATGCCAGCCACATGACCATGGAAATATCTTTGGACAGCACTGGCTCTTTGGTTTGGAAATGGAGATGAACACTACCCCCTAGAGTTGGATTTGACTGGCTTTTGAGCAAGGGAGACCTTTACCTTTTAATGAGGGAAAGGAAGATTTCTTCATGTACAGACATCCAACAGCCCATCTTGCAGCAGTATAGTAAAATCCTTTTATCAATCATTTGGCTAGTTTTATTTTCTTTTGGATTCTTTAAGCAGATTGTGTTTCATGTTGTGGAAGTTTAGTCTCTCTGAACTTTATACATAATCTTGTTACATAACTTTGGTCTATGTCTTATTTATGTATTACAAGTCATGCCCCGTCAATCAAAAGGTTTGCTTGAGTGTAGGACTACCACGAAGTCTTCATTCAGCAGAAAAAGTCCAATCAGAAGTTGCCTTTTCCCTATCAAATTAAATTTTTGTGGGAAAAAAGTCATTGGATCCAATTCAAATAATGGACTTGAAATAAACTTAAAGAAAAACACACCAAGTACATTTTTTAAAATTTGCTTAGAAAATGTTAATTTTTATTTTAATGTTCCTTTTTATAGATACTAGTGTGTATATTTAAAGAAAAAAGTTTAACTTTATTAAATTAAGTTAATAATGACATTGTTGTCTTAAAGATGGGTTTTGAATTCTATTAGTAGAGAAGCCATATTGTACTCCTGGCAGAAGTAGCAAGGTAGGGAGCAGTGATTGTGAATGAACTAATGATTTATTTTCCACTTAGAAATATCAATCCAAGCCTCTTCTTTGTTTAAAGAAAATGAGTATTGAGGCTCTTGTAGATGTATTTGCATATGATGTATAGTTAAAAAGTAATAAGATAATGGATTGCATCTTATTCAATCGTCCACTTTATAGCCACATTTGTTACTGAGACAATGTAATTAGACTTCATAAAACATTCAATAAACAATGCAATAGGATTAAGATTACAGAAGATAGAAAAAGCATTGCAAAAAGAAAAGATATCAGACATGAATTGTCATAAATGACACAGAAAGTGTAATTACAAAAGTAGTAGACACTGCAGTAAGAGAAGGATAAAATATACAATAATCTTGGAATAGACTACAAGCTAGTCCCTCTTATAAAGATGCATTCATTAAATGACAACCCTATTCCCCTTACAAAAATGCCCTCCTGAACAATTATCTTACACAACTGTGGAATGGTACAAGTGTGTACCAGCCTGGTCTCCCCAGGCATCAGTGGTATTACATTTATTATTGATCATGGCTATTCAGATAAGCTAATAAGTGGTTTGAATTCCATATATTGGACCAAAGTGACATATTCTACCGAGTATCCAAGCAAACAGCACTACAGCAGCCAGCGCATACATATCTGGCTAATAAATGCCAAAATGTAAACAATCAGCAGTTTCGCAGAAAAGGAAACTAGGAACACTGAATCAAAGCTGGAGTCTTGAAGGATCTACTCCTGCTCTGAAACAGCTGATCAGCTTTGTATAAGGAACCTAATCTCATATTCCAATTACGCTTTGGAAATGCATTTTATGAAATATCCCCTCTAAGATGTGAAGTATTATGAGCCAAAATTCTACTTTGTAAGCTACCAGCATTAAAGTTGTGAGTGGACAGGCCTATATTTGACTATTGTGTAAATTAGTTTTTATAAGATTAATACTTCTTTTCAAATGGCCTCTGGAGAACAGGTCCCTTTCCTCTACTTTGTTAGACCTGGCCTCTGGAGAACAGGTCTACCTGCCTTTGTTTTGTGAATTACCCTGCTTTGTCAAGGCTGCTGCTTTGGTCCACCATTAAAAACAAACAAAAAGAAAACACTGCCATGTGCATTCCTACTGTACCAAAAAATATAAATGAGAGAGCATATAGACACACTAACACATACAAGGGTACTTAAAAATGATCACATTCCTATTTTTGTGTACAACCTACCTATATGCACACACTACCAAGAGATCATTAGTAAATAAACTTAGCTTCCATGGTGTAGCCCTGTTTGTAGTAGAACAACAAAATTACAATCCACTAGCACCTTAAAGATCAACAGATTTTTCCAGGTTATGATCCTTGGTGACTCAAAGATGTGATATGAGACAAAATGACCTCTCTAACTCACAGAAGTTCAAACTCAGGAAAATCTCCCCTCTCTGGTGCGTGGGGGGGGGGGCTGAAGGAAAAGAGGTGTGTGAGGATATGAAAGCTGGGGGGAAGAGTTGCATTTTGCATGTGCACAGCTGAGGAAAACAGCCCAGCAGCCACTCACCTTCCCACTTCACCCCCTTATTTCACACAGACATCCTTATTGTACAGGGACATTGCACACCTCCCCCTGACCTCCATCCTCACCTGGCTCCCCTTCTCCCCCACCTCCATCTTTGCCCAGCTCCCCTCTCCCTGTCCTTCATACTCATCATCACCACTAGCTGATGGGAGGCCATGGAGGAATGCCAGACTGCATTGCTGCCAGTTTGCCTGGCTCCACTCCCCCCACCTAGACCTCCACCCTTGCAGCATGGTGTCTGCCACCCACTCAAAAGCTCTAGAGTGCAGTGTGGCACAAAGTCATGCCACAAAGCACTTATCTGCCCACCAGCACTCCAAGCCCAGCTCCATTCCTGCCTGCCAGGACCTCCACCTTTGCAGCGAGGGGCCCGCTGGTGGTGCGATGCCCAGGGATGAGCACCAGGTCACATTGCTGGCCAAAGTCTGTATACTAGAAGACTCACCAGCTGCTGGATGGCTAGGTGCAGTGGCATCAGAAGAAAGGTGGCTCGATTGGGCTTGGTTGGTGGTGCCAGAGTCATCAGGAAAGCAGCTCCCAGCTCATGCCATGCCACCCAAGTGGAAGGAGGGCTGCCAAGTGGAAGGTGGGCACCTTTTATAGCAGGTGGTGGCTAAACAGGAGGATGGGGCCGCCCACTCCTCAGAGCCTCGGACCCCTGAGCACTGTGAGCAGAAATGAAAATCTGTGTGCTGGGGGAAGGAAATCAGTGTGCTAGGACAGGCTAGCACACCTTAGGGAAAACTCTGGTCTTGAGATGAACTTTGCAAAGTTGGACACTGCTACTTAAGAAGTGGTAATTGGATCATTTGCTGTCTGGTTCCTGAGAATCCACTGCCCCCCCCAGGAAGGGGGAGCAGAGCAAGAGGCTTGATTCTGGCCTCTCATACCACAGTAGCATATGACTTGAAGCCATGGATCACCTCCAATGCAGAGAACATTGAAGAACACTCATGGTGATATGAGTGCATAGCTGCCGCTTCCTGGTGTGGGGTGGGGTTAGAAACCCTGCCTAAATCCAACATCAATGTCACTGTGAGTAAATCACTCTTTGCTGAATAAAAAGAACACCATTCCTCCTTTTAACAAGAGACCAGCCCATTTAAACTTTAAAGATACTTAAGATCGAGGTGGAAGGTTCCCCCTGCACCCCCTTCAGTAGCAGCTACCTAAAGAGAAGTTAATCGATGTTACGTGGCTACTCCTAAGGGCTTGAAATATAGATTACCTATTGACTCTTTGTGCTACTTTCTCACTGTCAAAAGGAATTTACAGGAACGGATTTAGGCCTTGCACCGTACCCTATTTTTCCCTTCTGTGGGGTGGAGTTTGGATTCGTTTGCTCCTTCTTATATTCACCAGTTCTCTGTCATTTGGATTTAAGATGCTGTTTTATTGCATTTGGGAATTACAAAAAAGGGAAAATTTTGCTATGGTTGGAACTGTAATTATAAAGCTCTTAACTCTTTGGTTTGCTTTCACTTTCACCAACACTTCAGGTTCCCAATTATAAAACTTGAGTGTGGTTCGTTTTCGCCCCTTACTGCTGGTGTTGAACTGTGAAGGTACTAAAAATCTGAGGTAGTAGAATGGATTAGGGATATGAAGAAAACTGACAATTTTATCATTTCATTGGTTTAATGTAAAATTTACTTTACATCATACCAGATGTGGGCATTTCATTGTTTACTCTTTTTAAAATCATCTCCCATTTATTTCAAAGGACACATTTAAGAAAGATAGTTTTGGAGTTCTCAAGGAAATCACTACTGAATATGAATATGTAATGCTTCTGTGTACTGAAGTTTGCATGCTGAGTCAAAATGAACATAACCCAAGCCCAAAAATGTTGGAACAATGGAATGGGAAATAATTTATTGATTTAATGAACACACCCAAAAGTCCTACAAATATGTACTCCATGGAAGAAGTCACAAAGGGTTGACAAAAGATTCCCAAACCTATTTGTTTTCACAATTCCATACTTCCCTCCTCAAAACCACACTGACTGGAAGAGAAAGAAAAGGAAGTACCAGTTAGCCGCATCTATTAAGCAGTTTTGTGCATCACTGTAAGCTTAGAGTTGTCAGTCATATTGTCCCTTGTCTTACCTCTCCCTAATGCTTGGAAACAATCTTCCTTCTATGGAAGAAAAGGCTCCAGGCAGTTAGACAGACTAACTGGAGAAAGGGTTCTGAGAGCCAAATTAAACAACTCTAAATGGACCAAAGACTTGACTTTGCAGTTTGGAGTGATGGGCATTTGGAGTGATAGGCAAGGGAACTTCGCCTCATTTGTGGTTCTTGTGATAAGTCTTCAGAGCACAAATAAGTTCAAGGCATGATTTCTTCTGAAACAAATACACACCCCTCTTCTGTAATAATTAATATCATATAGTAGCTGGATGAAGGCTGTGGAAAAATGAAAGGAAGAAGAAGAAGAAGAAGAAGAAGAAGAAGAAGAAGAAGAAGAAGAAGAAGAAGAAGAAGAAGAAGAAGAAGAAGAAGAAGAAGAGGAAGAAGAAGAAGAAGAAGAAGAAGAAGGAGGAGGAGGAGGAGGAGGAGGTGGTGGAGGAGGAGGAGGAGGAGGTGGAGGAGGAGGAGGAGGAGGAGAAATAGCAATTGGATTTATACCCCGCTCTTCACTTGGAGTCTCAGAATGGCTCACAAACTCCTTTCCCTTCCCTTCCCCAAAACAGACACCCTGTGAGGTAGGTGGGGCTGAGAGAATTCTTTCAAGAACTGCCCTTTCAAAGAAAGCTCTGACAGAACTTGCCCTAGGTCATCCAGCTGCAAGTGGAGGACTGGGGAATCAAACCCAGTTCTCCCAGATTAGAGTCCACACATTTAACCACTACACCAAACTGGCTCGCTGAATCACTGCTTAATACTTGCTTTTGTGAGAGAACAATTCTTTCCCAAACAAATGCACATTCCTGGATTATAAAAATTAGTACTGTTGATGAGGATGGCATTTTTAAGTGTTTGTATAAAATGAAGGGTAATGAAGAACAGAAAAGATTAAAACTATGTCCTTGAGAGCCTAGTGCTTTCCCTCCTGCTGACAGAATATTTTTTTTATAAAACATGGAGAGTATTCAAAATGGTAGTCCCCTTAAATGTACTCTGTCTCCTCTTAGCATAGTTCTGTCTGCTCATGATTCTGCTACTCAAGCTATATATATAACTAGGGATGGGCACAAACCAGTTCATGAACTAAGGTTTGTCATGAACTAAGGTTTGCAAAATCAAGTTCATGGCAAGGCGACTGGCATGATCTTTCCATGAACTCTGACATTGTTCACAGAGGTTCATGTTGGTTTGTGAGCAGACATTCACAAACAGATTGTCTCCACTCAATCAAAATATTTACAAAATTTAAAAGCAACAACTTGGAGGGCAGGTAGAGCAGCATCCACAGGAGGTTTCCCTGCAACTTTAATGTCTTTAGCTTGCTCAGGATCCATTCTATACACTCCTGAACCTGCGTCAGTTTGACAGGTGCAGGTTCAGGAGTATATAGAACAGATCTTGTAAAAGTGAGAGACACCAAACTCATAGCAGACCTCCCCCAGATGCTCCTTTACATGTCCTCCAAGTTTGGTATCTCTAGCTTGCATGGGATATGTTCTATACACTCCTGAAAGTCCTGAACCTGTATCTGGCAAAAAGACTGTCAGCTGTCATTTTGACAGGGGCAGGTTCAGGAGTGTATAGAATGGAACCTGTGCATGCTAGAGACACCAAACTTGGAGAGCGTCTCCACCTGACTCTCCTCTACCTGTGCTCCAAGTTTGGTGAGGATTGGATTTATGGGGTCCAAGTTACCTACCCAAAGAAGGTGCCCCAGGAAAGTGCTTTCTGGGGAAGTGACAAGCCATTCGACCAGGCCACGCACACCTCACAAACCAAATTGGTTCATAAAACAGCTAAAGATCTGTGATGGTCCATGGTTCACAAACAGGGCATGTCACAAATCATGAATCAAACCACATTTTACCAGTTTGTGCCCATCCGATATGTAATCTCGTGTTTGACATACTAAACCTTCAGGAGACATGTTCACAGGCACAGAGTATCTCAAAGCTACTTTCCACATTCAATTGTAAGACCAATAGCTTTGGGAGATACTTTTATTAATTTTATTAGTACTCTAATTTTCTCATTATTCAGACTTATGTTTAAATTGCTGTACTTGTGCCTGTAGAATATTTTAAATTTGATTAATATAACAGGAAATTAGTACTGAGAGAAATATAGTGTGCTTTTTCCTGAATTACAGTTTTCTAGCTTGTAAAATAAAATTTTAATACTATCTAATTCTGTTCTATACTTGTTTCAAAAACAGACTAAAGATCAGATGTCCTGCATTGTCTGGCTTTTGTCTCTTTGTTGCTTACTTTTAACAAAACAGCTAAGAAGTTTACAATGAAAGGACACACACAGTGCTACCCTAAACAAAGTTATACTCTTCAAAGTCCTTTGAAGTCAGTGGGCTTGGGATAATATAAGCTTTATTAGGATGGCAATTCAGATGTCTTTTTGGCTATTTTGCATTTCCATCAACAAATCATAAACTGGTAAATAACTAAAAGTTCTATCATGAGTTTATATACATGATTATATGTATGTAATTTATGACTATAAATTTATGTATGCAATTTGCTACTGATGATTGACAAACATTTTCTTTCAGTTGCATTTATTTCACTTCACTTTCACTTTTTTCATTCATTTTCTCCCCAGTGGGGACCCAATTTTTTTTACATTATTCTCCTCTCCTCCATTTCAGCCTCACAACAACCATTTGGAGTAGGTTAGCCTGAGAGTGTGTGAGTGTACCAAGGTCACCTTGTAAGCTTTCATGACAGAGTTGGGATTTGAACCTGGTTTTCCTTGATCCTAGTCCAATATGCTCTAACTACTATACCACTCTGCCTCTCAAGACAGACAGATTCTTAATTTCTCTGCATCCTTCCACAAATGTAGGTAGCATAATGATTTATTGCTTAAGAGTTTCAGGCTGTTATACACATGTTGAGTCACAATACTAGGAAGACACAGTAAAGTAATCTGAGAGGCCTATGTTCAAATTCTCTTTAGTCCAGAATCTCAGTGGGTGACTTTGAGCTATTTACTCATTTTCAATCTAACCTTCTTCTCAGAGTGTCATTGTGAGGAAAAGCTGGTGGAAGGCGAGACATTATGTAGTTTTGAGCTCCTTGGAAGAAGGATGGGATAAACATGTGATAGATCTGTAATTAGCCTTTTGAAAAATGAATAGTTGGTACATACTAGGCCTTTCCCCCCCTATTTCATACTGGCTCCTCTTTCATGTGAAATAATATAGATAAGAAAAAAAAATGTTCCAAGCATCAAAATATGGCTGTTTTGTCACTGAAATACATGGCACAACAATTCAACACTAATACATTTTGGTATTGTTGTGTTGTTGTTTTTTTGAGGAAACTTGTTTAGCAGCTTTTATTTGGTCATTTACTCTAATCATTTTTACATTCAAGGACATAACTGAGCGTGGGAAAATTAAAGGAGTTCTGATGAATAATATTTCTTGTTAAATATAGCAATAATATTTATGAGTGTAAAAGTAAAAATGAGCTGTTTATAATACTCTAAAGATTAACTGAACTCATTCCCAAAACATGTAGTTCATATTTTGCATTCAAGTTTACAGTCTCCTCCATTAAACGATCTTCAAATCTTTGTTCTCTAATCCTTCTTTATCATGTGTAATAACGTGGACTTTCTTTTTAGTATTGCTAAAGATCTCAGATTCTGAGCCACCAGTAATGAGATGTTTATTCCTTTAATAGAAATGGATTTCATTTTATGCAATGACTGCTAAAAATACTGAGACTTAGAGCTTGCTATGTGAAGTTAGTATTAGCCAGTAATGTATTAACTATGAAGTAAAAATTATAGAAATGGTTACTATTAGGGATGGACATGAACCTTGTCATGAACCTAAATTCATCATGAAAATTACCTGGTTCATGGTTCATTAGCCAAGGGTCATGGGATTGTGTCTGCAACAAACATCCATGGTTTTCATGGAGGTTCATGTCGGCAGTTTGTGCGGCAGACATGCTGATACTAATCAACTAATTGTCAAAGCAATGGGCAATGGATATCTGCAGCTTTCTGCAGCCCTCAAAACACCAATAGTGGCCTCCAAAGCTCAACAGGCAGTGCTAGCTATCAACAAGAGAGATCCCATTCTGCTCTATGGGACCAGAATGGATATATACCCCCAGCTCACACACAGCTGTTTTTACTTTGCAGCAGGCAGTTAGGTAGAGAGAGAGAATTAGAAATAGAGAGGAAAGGGAACTGGAAGTCATTCCTCAGTGGGGTTGGGGGTGTTTGCTGCTTAGTCAGGGCTTTCAGGCACCTGTACTTCTGCACAATCCGAGCAGAGGGGCTCAGCCAGTGGGTTTCTTGGCAGAGGATGACCTACACTCTCCCTCAGTGGGATTTTTGAACCCTTAATTTCTTTTTCTCCTTTGGAACCTCAGATCCTTGACTTCCATGCCTTTAAGCACCCCACCCCTTTAGTTTAGCATCATCAGCTGTCTGCTGTGCCTGGCCCTCATCTTGGTTTTCGAACTTCCCACCCCCTCCTGTGCTAGGCCTCCTGCTATATTCTCCCTTTTGCACTTTGGACCATAGGCTCCTCAACTTCCATGCCTCTTGGCATCACCCCCTGGGCTTAATATCATCAGCTGTCCTCGCTGTGCCTGCCTCTCATCTTGGTTTTCCAACTCTCCACCCCTCCTGTGCCAGACCTCCCATTAGATCCCTCCTTTGCACTTTGGACTCTAGGATCCTCAACTTCTGTGCCTCTGGGCACCTCCCTGCCAGGCTTAACATCATCAACTGCCCATGCTGTGCCTGCCCCTAGTCTTGGTTTTCCAACTCTCCACCCCTCTCCTGCACTAGACCTCCTATTAGATCTCCCTTTTTGCACTTTGGACCCTAGCATCCTCAACTTCCATGCCTCTGGGCACCCCCCCTCACTGGGATTAACATCATCAGCTGCCCTCACAGTGCCTGCCCCTCATCTTGGTTTTCCAACTCTCCACCTCCCTCCTGTCCAGACCTCCCATTGGGTCCCCTGTTTTGCACTTTGGACCCTAGAATCCTCCAGGAGGAGGTGGGTGGGTGACCACCTCCTGGGCCCAAGGAGAAGGATTGTCCATCTGCAGCTACAATGTCTATGATGAGGAAGCAGGCAGTGCTCATTCTCATCAAGCCAGTCCTCACCAAACTTGGAGGGCAGGTAGAGGGGCATCCTGGGGAGGTCTGTGTGTTAGAAATCTCTAGCCTGAAATCTCTAGAAATCTCTAGCCTGAACCTGTGGCTGTGGTTTCCCCAGAGAGCACTTTCCTGGAGGCACCCACTTTGGGGACTGCTACTCAACACACACACCCCAAATCCAATCCTCACCAAACTCAGAGGGTAGTTAGAAAGGCATTGCAGGGAGGTCCTCTGTGAATTTGATGCCTCTAAATTGCAGGGGATCCACTCAACACACTCTTGAACTTGCAGCTGTTGTTTTCCCAGAGAGCATCTCTAGCCTGCAGGGGAGCCATTCTACTGCATCATAGACCTCACAAAATTAACCATTCAATAAATGGGAAGGTTCGTGAAGATTGCTGCTTTGTGGGTCATCAGACCTCAATTTTTCCATCTATGCCCATCCCTAGTTACCATAATATTTTTCTACTATTCCTATATTCAAACCAACAACATTACTTATGTAGGCATTCAAATGAACTTTCAAGGACCTGTGCTAATTCCTTCTCCCTTTATCTTCCCACTTTCAATACACTTTTTATTTTATTTTTTTTTAAATTAAATGCCATAATCAGCCATTTAAGATGTGTGCTGCAAGAAAAAAAAAATCATAATTTCAGTTACAGGATGAGGGTGCATGTTACAGTGATTTTCATGTAAGGCATTATTCATTCATAATTCAAATTTGTGTGGTTTTTCAGGTTCTTGAGTTTTGGCAACTTTTATTTTCAATAGGGAATACATGCAAGGGTCTGTGGCAGCTGTTTATAAAGATAATGGCACTACATTTCTACAGAACACAGTGTTCCCTCTAATCTAAAGATCTCCTAAATTTCAAGCAGATTGAACAAAGGGGTTTGATTTTACAGAACCCAGAACCTGGTGCTTCTCAGCACTTGTGCACTTCTTGTTGGAAGAATAATTAACACAGCAACGGTGCACAACCTGATTAAAGAGTAGATAAAGGTATATTTAGGAATTGATATATTTGGTAGGAAAGAGGAGAGACAGAATTAGGGTCCTAACTACATCTCTAGTTGAGAGAGAGGGTAAGACTGAGTGTGGCACTTCCAAGAAGAAGGGGAATTGCCCTAAGAGTAAAAATCAGGAGACAGACAAGGAATGAGATGTAACAGGAGAGAAGGTGCTGACCTCAGAATCCTATTTAATTGTCTTCTTGCTGCCCCCTGCAGGGTCTTCTTTTGTTCTTCTTTGTACACCAGACATTGTGCTTTCCAACACTCCTTCTCAAGGTCTAGTGTACGAAGTCCACAAGATTCATCATCTTATGTATATTTTCAAACTTTTCTCGAGAAAGTGGCTTGGTGAGTGTGTCTGCAATCATCTGTAGGACAGTATTACAAATCAACAAGCCCTTCTTCTTGCATGTTTCTTACTAGGCAATGCTTCATATCCATATGTTTAATTCTTGAGTTGATCTTCTCCCTCTGTGCAAGTTTTATGCATCCTTGGTTGCCTTCAAAGAGTTGTACTGGTTTGGGTTCCTGTATACCAAAGTCTTGCATTAGTTGCAGTATCTATTTCAGTTGTCTGTACACTTCTGCTGCAGATACATACTCAGCTTCAGCTGAGGACACAGTACAGTTTCATGGTTCCTACTGCTCCAGCTGACTGCTCTACCACCATAGAAGAATAAATGTTTACTGGTACACTTTCTGTCTGTAGTATCTCCTGTCCAGTCTGCATCCATGTATCCCACTAGTCTGGAATTGTCACTTGTTGGCAATTTTAGTTTCAGATATGCATTGCAATGCAGGTATTTTGCAAGTCTTTTAACTGCATTCCAGTCCCTTTTGCTTGGTAATTCTGTCTTTCTGCATAACATGCCTACAGCTGCTGTAATATCTGGATGTGTCAATGTGCTTATGTACATCAGTCATAGAATCATAGAATGTTAGAGCTGGATGGGACCTTGCAGGTCATCTAGTCCAACACCCTGCACTCTGCAGGAGCATAACCGAAAAATAGCCCTATATGCCTACAACATACCCAAAAGATGGTCGTCCAGCCTCTGCTTGAAAACATCCAGCGAAGGAGCATCCACCACCTCCTGAGGCAGTCTGTTCCACTGCTCAACCACTCTTACAGTTAGGAAGTTTCTCCTGATATTTAATTGGTAACAACTCCCTTGAAATTTCCACCCACTAGATCTAGTCTTGCAATCTGGAGCAAGAGAAAATAGATCTGCTCCATCATCTACATGACAGCCCTTCAGATACTTGAAGACTACAATCATGTCCCCTCAAAGCCTTCTCTTTCCCAAGCTAAACATATCCAGCTCTTTCAGCCTTTCCTTATAAGACTTGGATTCCAACCCTCTCACCATCCCGGTCACCCTCTTCTGGACACGCTCAAGCTTGTCAATATCCTTCCTAAAATGTGGTGCCCAAAACTGGACACAGTACCCGAGGTAAGGCCTGACCATAACAGAACAGAGTGGAACTACCACCTCCCATGATCTGGACACAATGCTTCTGTTAATGCATCCTAAGATTGCATTAGCTTTCTTTGCAGTTACATCACACTGCAGGGTCATGTTTAGTTTGTGATCAACCAGAACATCCAGATTCCTTTCGAATGTGCTGCTGTCAAGCCAAGTCCCTCCCATTCTATATCTATGTCTATGATTTTTTGTATCTAAGTGTAAGACTTTGCACTTATTTCTATTTAAATTCATTTTATTTGCCTCAGCCCACTGTTCCAGCCTATCTAGATCATTTTGAATCCTAACTGTCTTCTTCAGAATTAGCAATCCCACCAAGCTTCGTGTCATCTGCAAATTTCATAAGTATCCCCTCTATGTCTTCCTCCAGGTCATTTATAAAAACATTGAACAACACTGGGCCCAGGACTGAGCCCTGTGGCACTCTACTTGAGACTTCCTTCCACATAGACGCAGAGCCATTTATGAGCACTTGTTGGGTACAACTTTTCAACCAACCATGGATCCATCCAACGGTTGTACCATCCAGCCCACACTTAACCAGTTTATCCTCAAGGATATCATGAGAAACTTTGTCAAATGCTTTACTGAAATCTAGATACACTATATCCACAGCATTGCCAGAGTCAACCATTTTAGTAACTCTGTCAAAAAAGGAGATAAGGTTGGTCTGGCATGACTTATTCTTGATAAACCCATGCTGGCTACTACCAATTAACTCATTCCGTTCAAGGTACTCACAGATAGAGCATTTAATAATCTGTTCTAGAATTTTCCCAGGTATTGATGTCAAACTGATAGGCCTGTAATTTCCCAGGTTCATCTTTTTCCCCTTCTTGAAGATCGGGACAAAATTCACTCTTCTCCAGTCTTCCGGCACAACACCAGTACTCCAGGACATCTCAAAGATTAGAGCCAGAGGCTTCCAATTGTTTCTCTGTATTGCTTGTTGTCAGGCAGAAGTCCATTATGTCCTTTCTGGTTCAGGTAGTTTGTTTCCATAGGAATGCTTGCTGGCTTAGCTCATTTCGTATTCATGTAGTCCTGAAATTCTAGGATTTTCTGCTTCTAATTGAGAAGATAGCTTCCATCTTCCTCTTGCCCTACTTGTATTCCAAGATAGTAGTTGATGTTTCCCAATTCTTTCACTTCTGCTTCTTGATTTAGATGTTGAACTACTTCATCGCAATCCTCTTTGTCTTCATAGCATAAAATTAGGTCACCCACATAAGTAAGAATGTATGTCCATTTGTTGTCTCTATATCTTAAGTATAGACATTGTTTTCCCTTACCTTGCTCAAATTCTTCCTTAGTTAGCACTTAATGAAGTTTCTCGGTCCAACATCTTGCAGCCTGTTTCAATACATATATGCCATTTTGCAGTTTACACACAAGTTGTTTGTCTTTGGATTGTTCAAATCCTGGTGGCTATTCCATGGAAACATCTTCCTTTATTTCTCCATGTAGAAAGGTAGTCAGTATGTCCAGATGCTCCACATGCATCTTCCTTGCTGCTGCTATGCTAAAGAGCATTCTTATTGAATTAGCTTTTCATCATCTTTCTGCTTCTTCTGCAGGTTTCCTCACCATGTCTGCCCTATAGCATGGGTGCAAACTCCTGTAGACAGGATCACATTCATGCTACAGGTCAGGCTGCCTGTTCCTGTGGTTTTATTATTTCTGCCAAACCATTGATCAATTCATTGGTGGGTTTCCTGTCACATTTCTCTCTTGGTTCTTCTTCCTCCATTAATTCCTCCCATATTCCATGCCTAGTTCCCTCATTGTAATCCCTTCTACCTGATTTATTTGGAGGGTCTCGGCTTGTTGTTCCAGGAGGGTCTTGGACTTTCCTAGTTTGCCCATTTCCTCCCCCTATTCTATTGGAATTGTTCCAAGTCAAATCAGACCTAGAATTATTCCACGTGGTGTTCGGTCTGGAATTGTTCAAGGATGGGTTGGGTCTAGAATTACATGGCCTTACATCAGGTGGATTATTAGTCTGATTCCTGGGGCCATTATTAGAAAAGGTCACATTACATATGACCCCTTCCTTTTCTGTCTTTGTTTGACCCTCTCTACCTTCTCTAAAGAGCTGCCCTGCCTGATGAATTCTATATTGGAACTGAGGATATGTCATTGGTCCCACAGTTATTGGACCCATAATTATTTTTTGTACATTCAGACCATCCACTAGTTTCTGTTTGAATTGCATTGTGTCAAAATTTGGCCTTATTTGGGTCAATTTTACTATGTCTGCTGCAATTCCTAACAATCCCTTTCTTTTCCTGTATAACTCTGGGGATTCATCTGGAATCTGTTCTTCCTCATAAAAAGCTTTAGAAATGGATCTAAAAGGCACCAGTGACCTCAGACAGGTTGCCCAGAATCCTCCTACACTGCCAGCACTATCTATCAAATGTAATTGGATTGTAGCCCATGTTTTGGTATCAGTACACTACCTTGCAAGTCTCTTCAGATCATCCAAATGAAGTTCTGTATGTCTAGATACTTAAAACATCCAAGATAAGGCTGATTCAGCATTTAATGACCCTATTTTTTGTTTCCTCTTGAAGTTCAGGAAACTTCATTGGAACTACTTCTTCTATTGTGTCCACTATAGGTTGTCCTTGGTGGAGAATGTGGGCAATGATCCCACTCCTTCTTGCTACCTTGGTCACTAGATCATGGGTATCCCGTAATATTTGTCGAATTGGTACTGCTTGCGGAACATCCACGATGGGGTCAGTCCCTGAAAATATGCCACTTGAATTAACAAAACCCTTCTCTGGAGGTGTTTCTTCTCGCATTCCTCCCATCTTTCTATGTGTTAAATCCCCACTTGGCATTTCATCGTCATATTTCACCAAATTTGTGTCCAACCCACAAAATAGTTCCCCTAGTTGTATTGCCTCCAAATAAAGCCCATACACTCCTCCATCCAAAAAGGTATGAGACATTTTGAAACATGGCATAGTTATTTGACACTCTACACCATCATATGGTAGTGTCAAAATACAGACTTTGTTGTAAGTGAGAATGAATTTTATTTCCTGGGACAAGTTAGGCTGGGGTTTTGTACAGATAAACTTATCAGTTCCCTTCCTGGTCCTATGTACTATAACTGGATGCCACACACACTTCCACTCCTTAGGTAAGTTTGTGCGATATACCTTGTTCCTCCAGTGCTGTCCCCCAGATACAGCTTTTGATCCCTGAATTGATTCCCCTTCTCTTTCATGTAGGGTTAAAGGAGGAGAATCCTGTGGTTGGGGGTTCAGGAGATCCTCTGGGGTCTGAATAACTGTACTGGTGGATTAGGATTTTGATTTTTCTCTGATTCTACCTGCTTATCTGAGATATTTACTTCATCTTCTCCATTTGGGACATACTTCAACAGAGAAATCCTTCATTCACATGCTTGTTCTTCCCACAGCACTGCACCAGTCAAAACTGGATCTTGATCTTTCGTTCTTATAAATACATATTCTAATTCTCCCACTAGGATTGATAACCAACAACCTTTTGACATCTGCCTTAGTCTGGCATAACATATTTCCCTATGGTACTGAAAAGTTATTTGTACTTTACCCTTTAGAAGTTTCCATGGTTTGTGTGCTGGGGTCCAACAATGCAGTCTACTTACTCCAGTTTCAAGGGTGATTTGTCCTATACTTCCTGAGTTCCAGACATAATCCCAAGTGTCTGGCATTTCAGACTGGTAGGATTCAATGAGATCATTATTCATTTGGGGTTTGTTATCTGAATTAGACAGGAAATCAAGTGTGATACCTGTGCTTCTTCCAGAATCTCTGGTGGGGGTATATTCCAAAAGAAGAAAAAAATGGCAAACAGCACAATAAAACAGAATACACAGCATCCACATTTTGTGCACCATGTTTAGTTACTTTGTGGGTCCTCCTGAAAATAAATTGCAAAAGATTACTTGGCACCTTGTTGATCTTTTAGAGAATTTCACAAATACTTCCCCTGGTAGGTTGTTTTTCTTGATAAATTCTGGATATATTCGATACACCATATCCATATCCCCTTGTAGTAATTCCGTTTTACAATTTGCCACAGGGGTCAGTGCTTCACTTAGGATCTCTTTCATCCTTCTTTTCTGGAATACCTTGAAATATAAGGACATATAGTGATCTTTCCATTTGAAGCTGTGATAGTTGTTTTTCAGAGACTCTTTCTTTTTCCGCTACTTCCATTCTTTGGTCCAATGCTTTTGTCATATGATCATTTTTTTCCAGTTTTTTAGATGTCTTCTCTGTTTTTATATTAGTTTCTTTGAGTTCTTTCTGTAGAGCATCAAAGTTCTTGTTGAAATTAGTCATCTGGTCCAGCAGAGGGTGCAATGCCTCAGAAATCATATTGACAATGTCTATAGCTGGTTCCAGTCTGGTGACTGGGGATATTAAGCTGGCAGTTCCTGTAGAAGATTTCCCTCTGGATGCCATTCCCTTCCCCACCCCCCAATGCAGCACTGTTTACATTAAAGGTAAAAGTTCTTAAAAGTTCTGAGATTCTTTTCGGCTATATAAAGTCTGGCTCTCTGCACTCAGAATAGATTGTTTGGCGTTTTCCCATCAAAGTTGCAGTTTTGCCTCTAAGTTTAGCTACTTTTCCTTCAGTATTTTATTTAGGGTAGGGTTACTCCCTCCTCACTGGAAGGGTTCCCCCCCTCCTCTGTGCTTAGGGCTTCGCTGCCTCTTCACAGTTTCCCACTTCAACATTTTTTTTTTTTATGATTTCATCACTCACATTTATTGCCAGAAGTTGATTTTAGTATGGGGAGAGTCTCTCATTGCTGGATTCTTTGCTTACTCTTGTTCTGGAGTGCACCTCTGATGCCATTGCTGGCCTCAGAGCAGGGGGACCTTTCAGGACAAAAAGGAGCCTCAATCCCTTAGCTGCGGTTTCAGGAGTGGCTCCTCTTGTGCCCCAGGCTAGATGCCTGCTACAAGGGCCCAAAATTTTCTGGTCTTCCATCCTGCCACTTCGATACAGATCGCACACATCAGAGCTCGATGAGGTACATCCATCTGCGAGTCGCTGAAGCCCAGAATACCTGCTGAAATAAATTCTTCACCCAATGTTTTATAGGTCAAACATTTTATATCCTTTTTATCCTAATATGAGTTTCTTGTAGGCAAATAATGTCTTGTTTTAACTTATTCAAATGAAGATTTTTTTTCTCTTTTGAGGAGCACTTGCTCTATTTATTTTCCATATTAAGCATTTGTAATCCATAGTTAAACCCTAAGTTTAGTAAAGTCTATATTTGCATCATCTGCTTCAATGTCCTCCTTTTCCCATTGTAGATCTTGTGTAGTCTCTTCTTGGGCCTCTGTTTGCATCTCCTCCAACTCTTTCTAGAAATTCTCTTGCCTTCTGGACAGAATTCAGTATAAATCTCTTCTGTCTGAAGGAAAGAAGCAAGCTTTCCAATTTGTCCCATCAAAATGGGATCTTTTTTTCTGTTTTAGTTTTTCAGTTAGGAATGTGTAATCTTTTATTTTGTATAAAATTTTAATAGTTTTTTTCCAGTATAATTATATCTGTATTATCTATTTTCAATCTTGTATGAAAATGCTGTTGCAAGACTTAATTTTTTGTCTTCTTCCTGACAAAATGCACCAAGGTGTCCCTTGGGATATTTCTTGATTTGGCAAATCTAGCATTTATTCTATAAACTCTGTCAGTTTCAGAATCTGTATCTTCTTCTTCCAGTTCCAAAACACTTGCAAAAACGTTGATAATCCTGTCTCTGGATAGTCCTGTCCAGAAATCTCTGGAAAGGATCTGAACCTGAAGCAAAATTCTTTCTCTCTGAATTCCAGTGAGGCCAAATTATCTGGTTTTCTTTCCCTATCTATCGCTTATGTGTCTAATGTTTCCACATTATCATTGATTTGTTTTACCTCTCCAGATATGTGCTTTATAGAACTGACCAATTTTTTAATCTCTTCCTTCATTTCCTCTTTCATTTTTACAAGTCTTTCATCTATCTTGTTATTCATCTGATCAAATAATTTCTAAAGCAACTCAGGTATAACTACTTTCTAGGTGGGTTGATCAACTGAATCCTTCCTCCTGGTATTAGCCACTGTCAGTTAAAATTTAGAAGCAAAGGTCTCTTTAATAGGCAAAGAAATAAAAAGAAAACAGTTTCTATAGCTTCAACAACTTTACTTTCCACAGCGACTAATTACATTGCCATGACAATGAGACAAGATAGTTAAAGTACTTACCTTTTTTATGGGAAGTCATCCAATTAGGTATACTCTTGAGCAATAAGAAAACAATCCCACACAAGTCTGGTCTGGTATTCTTCAGCTAGCAATTTTATCCCAAATAATAATAATGATGATGATGATGATGATGATGATGATGATGAAATAACTGATCCCTTGTTCCATTTTAAAACTTTCTTGTATCTTTTTCCTTGTTAAACTTTTTTGCAACCAGTTCTTAAATCATTAAGTCCTTGAAGGCTGTTTTTATCTTTATCAAAAAAGAGACTTAACATAAACATAAGAACATAAGAGAAGCCAATGTTGAATCAGGCCAATGGCCCATCTAGTCCAACACTCTGTCACACAGCGGCCAAAATATACCAGGTGCCATCAGGAGGTTCAACAGTGAGGCCAGGACCCTAGAAGCCCTCCCACTGCTGCCCTCCTCCAGCACCAAGAATAGAGTGCATCACCTGCCCCAGACTGAGAGTTCCCATCTATACCCTGTGGCTAATAGCCACTGATGGACTTCTGCTCCATATGTTTATCTAATTCCCTCTTGAAACTGTCCATGCTTGTAGCTGCCACCACCTCCTGTGGCAGTGAATTCCATATGTTAATCACTCTTTGGGTGAAGAAGTACTTTCTTTTATCTGTTCTAACCCGACTGCTCAGCAATTTCATTGAGTGCCCATGAGTTCTTGTATTGTGAGAAAGGGAGAAATGTACTTCTTTCTCAACCTGCTCAATCCCATGCATAATCTTATAAACCTCGATCATGTCACCCCTCAGCCGTCGTTTCTCCAAGCTGAAGAGCCCCAAGCATTTTAACCTTTCTTCATAGGGAAGGTGTTCCAACCCTTTTATCCTTCTAGTTGCCCTTCTCTGCACTTTTTCCAATGCTATAATATCCTTTTTGAGATGTGGTGACCAGAACTGTACACAGTATTCTAAATGAGGTCGCACCAATGATTTATACAGGGACATGATGATACTGGCTGATTTGTTTTCAATTCCCTTTCTAATAATCCCCAGCATAGCGTTGGCCTTCTTTATTGCAGCTACACACTGTCTAGACATTTTCATTGAGTTATCTACTACGACTCCAAGATCTCTCTCTTGGTCAGTCTCTGCCAGTTCAGACCCCATCAACGTGTATTTATATTTAGGATTTTTGGCTCCAATGTGCATAACTTTGCACTTGGCCACACTGAACCCCATTTGCCATGTTGACGTCCACTCACCCATCCTCGACAGTTCCCTTTGGAGTGCCTCACAATCCTCCCTGGTTCTCACCACTCTGAACAACTTCGTGTCATCTGCAAATTTAGCCACCACAAGGTGTCTTATCTCACCACAATGTGTCTTATCTTTGTTGCAGCAAAAATCTTTGTAGAATTAATTATTTCCTGAAGAAGTTAAGACATGAGGATGGTGAAGCTTAATGTCCATAAAAGCTGCATTGCAGTTAGGAGGGTAAATGTACATCCAGGCCTCATGGCATTGTAAGTTTTACTTACAGGGATCTGCTGACTGGAGGTCAAGTGGGTTATCTCGTTACTTCTCTTTCATCCAGAGAGATTACATCAGCCAGAAATCACCTCCCAGCTGATGTTTTCCACCACTGTGCTTCTCTGCACAGAAGATGTCAGCCTGCCATAATTCCTCACCAGAAGCCCTCTTGTACCTCCATACCTTGGAGATCGTTGTATCAGTTAGTGATAATGTTTTGTTTTCTGTCATTCTTTGTACAATATTAATAAAATTAATAAAATTGTTGTTTTAAAAAAATATCTTGGAGATGGGAGCTTAGTCTCTCATTTGCTCTTGGTACTTGGTGCTTATTTCTACTTAAATTTTTCATTCACGGATTTTAATATATTTGTTACTAATGAATAACAATGATCTGAAAGTTCAAAACAGGAACATTTTGACTTACTACATGCAATGTTGTTGCACATAAAATGTGCTATAAGAAAGTTCCGCCATATCTATCTTTATCTATGAAAATCAGATAATCTCTACAGGCAACTGATGCAGCTGAATGGCTTCCTCATAGCCCTGGAAGATTTGATATGATTGCCAGTTATTTGAATGCTATGATAGGTCTCCAAATATAGTGATGACCCAGGTAGCAGATAGCATTGTGACACCATTTTTGGTCTGTCTGTGGATTTGTTTAATAGAGTGAAACTGCCTTAATTAATTAATTAATTAAAACTTTTATACCTCACCTTTCTTCTTGGCACAAGACATCTTAGAAGCATTAATAATACACTACAAGTTAAAATTGCATGAAATATTTTTTTAAAATCCTCAGTACCTGTCTCTTCCTTAAAAGACAGCAGCTGTTCCTATCCTATTAAAAGCCCTGGTAAACAAGCAAGCCTTGCAGCACCTTCCAACGACTTCCAAAGAAGTGAAGATTCACTACTTTGGGGAGCCCATCCCATAGAGTAGGAGTCAAGATGGAAAAGGTCTGGTAATTGTTACCTGGGTTTCCAAGATGGATGATTATACTTGGATGGAATGACCATATTGAGTCTCTCATTTTCAGAAGCTTTCATTATCTTCAGTTAAAATACCCTTCTGAATTGTCTATTGAAGTTGAAAGTTGGAACCTTGATTCCACCAGATTTCTTCATATCTCCAATTCTAGAAGGCTGCACTGGAACAATATTGTTCTGTCTATCATATTTATGCTATTGGGTTTCTTAGGAATCAAGGTTGTGTTCAGTGTCCCTCTCATAAAGCTGATAGACAGTGCCACAAGGGATCTGGAGTCATTTGTAATCAATTAGTGGATATGCACCTAGCTAGGGTTACCAAAGGTTCCTTTTTTGTGTGTGTGACCATCTTCTTATGGGCTCTTTTTTAAAAAAAAAAACTGATGAAAATGTTCTCTTTTTTGGAATGGAAGGCTAAGAATATTCCTAGTTAGTAGCAATTATCACAGCTTAATGGTAAAATGAGATTTGTCATAGTGACCACTTGTTTGAAGTAGTAAGTCAGGAAACATGTCCTCTTTTTTTTCTTTTCAAAATATGGTAAACTCTATTTCACTGAACAGTAAGATAAACATTTTAAAAAATATATGGCGAGGGGGCTTGTGTGGTTTGATGAGGCTGTGGACTATGCCATGGAGGGCCACCCAGGATGGACAGGCCACAGCAGAGAACTCAGACTAGGTGTGATCCCCTGGAGAAAGAAATGGCAACCCACTCCAGTATCTTTGCCAAGAAAACCCCATGGACAGTAACAAAAGGCTAAAAGATATGACGCCGGAAGATGAGCCCCTCAGGTCGGAAGGTGTCCAATATGCTACTGGGGAAGAGCAGAGGGCAAGTACGAGTAACCCCAGAAAGAGTGAAGCGGCTGGGCCAAAGCCGAAAGGATGCTCAGTTGTGGATGTGTCTGACAGTGAAAGGAAAGTCCGATGCTGCAAAGAGCAAACTTCAGCAGACAGCAGAAGACAGGAGGGCCTGGCATAATCTGGTCCATGGGGTTGTGAAGAGTCAGACTCGACTGTGCGACTGAACAACAACAAAAATTAATTGATGAGCTGTGATTTGGAAAATTATTTTTTTCCACTATAATGAATTAAATATTCCTATATAAGCCACAATGACAGACCAGAAGGCAAAGGCATAAAGGGACAAGCAGAAGTTCAGGTGGAAAAGCAGGTTGCTACCTGACAATTCTGTCCTTAAACATCCATAGTTGAGAGAGGCTGCCTGATCCATGCAGTGGCCATAAAGGGAGAAGGGATACTGCTGAGGTTAAGGAGAACCAAGTGGTAACTCACACACCTGTGGCTGAGGGAGGTGGTCAATTATTGGAGGGGGGATTTGGGCTGCTGGTAGAGAGGTATTGGTAGGTGATTAATTCTGTGACTGTTGCAGAGAAGGACTGACCCCAGGCTAGGTGGCCAGACAGGCAGACAGAAGTTGTATTGTAGCCCAAGCCCCATGATGGAATAAAGAAATAATGTGGTTGTATTCAAATTTATTCTTCTAATTCAAGGAAACCCAGACAAGGAGCCCTGTCCTGCTCCCAGCCTGCTGCAGGTCTCTGCCCTAGTAAGCCCACACCTGCCAACCAGCCACTCTTTATTTTATTTATTAAGATGTTTACATCCCTCCTTTTCTCATTGCTCAAGGCTCTCAGCATGTGTAACACTGGAGTAATAATACTGCCCTACCTTACAAGGTTTACAAGAACATATTGACTGTGAAACATGTTGAAGACCAAAGTATATATTAAAGCTCAGTAATTGGTACTAAATACCCAGGACCTCTCTGTGCTGTCTTCTCACTGTGCCTTCTTCTTAAATCTGTCAAGTGCCTGTCTACCTCTTCCCCTAAAATATCAGATTAGGGCATTTTTTTAAAAGGTGTAATGCTTAGACAAACCTAATCCTCAGAATTGCTCGCTACAGAAAAAAAAAAAAAGTATGCCCCTATGGGATGCTGAAGTGCTGAGGGGACACAGTAGCTAGGCAGGATTGAGCCATACCACATTTTACTACAGAGATTATCTTTGGAAGGATCCAAACAAATCTGAGCCAATAATAATTCATTCTCTGATTCATTCTCTTTTCCCTTCCTTCACAGTAACCACATGCATCTATCTACCTTATATCTAGTATAAGGGGATAATTTATAGGTTGAAGAGAGTGATCTGCAGGCACTTGTTACCCTAACCCTACCATGTGTATCCTTGCCTCCTCCCTATAACATTTCTGTCTATGGGCCTGTGTAAAATCTCTCCTTATATATAATCCTGTTTTCATGTGACTCTTTTCTGAATGTTCCACATGCTCCCGCAGCCTTTGGCTCCCTGATCTGTCACTCAGAAACTGTCCCTATCCACTGGCTGCATTGCCCGAGTCTTGCCTCCAATATTCTAAACAGTTTGCTGTTCCTCTCTCCCCAATAGCCAGTCGGAACACAGAGGTCATTTGCATATGTGGCCTGATTGGCCTTTGCCTCTAACGTTCTAAACTGTTTGCTGTTGCTGTTGGGAGTCATTGAATGTGGCTGAGGTAAAATACATATCCCAATTTTCCCTTAAATGGTCACTGGAGTTGCCAGTCTCCCTGTGGGGCCTGGAGATATTCCAGAAATCACCATGTTCCCCAGCCACAACACATTCATTTCCCCTACAGAAAATTTCCCAGCTATTATAATGGCTGCTTTGGGCAGTGGACTCTATGGCATTATACCCTGCTGAAGTCCCTCTGCATCCCAAACCCTGCCCTCCCCAGGCTGTACCCCTCAAATCTACAGGTCTGGCCCTCCCCTTAGTATTGCCAGCCTCCAGGCAGCACCTGGAGATTTCCAAGATCAGTTCTCCTGGAGAGAGTGGCTGCTTTGGGCAATGGACTCTATGGAATTATACCCTGCTGAGGTCCCTCCACACCCCTTCCCTCCCCAGGCTCCACCCCTCAAATCTACAGGTATTTCCCAACCCAGAGTTGGTAACCCTGTAACGGGCTATGGAACTGCTTTCCAGACCCTTGGAACCCAGAAGACATGGCATAGGAGGAGTGCTTTTCTACCTTAGCTGCCACTGCATAACCCCAAATCAACATAAGTCAGGGGTGGAGGGAACCATACCTGTTACCATGAAGCTATCCTCCCATACTACCCACTTGGGGCAGCAAAATGACTTGAGACACCCTGCCTTATAGCTAAGCAGAAGGAAATAAACAGGGCTTGTGTCCCTCTATTTTCCCCTTCCCTCTACCACCCCACTAGTCACAGCTGGGACACTCACCTGGAGCTTCCTTCTAGAGCTCGTTGTATTTCTTCCCACAATGAGCCTTACTCCTAGTATATATTGAAGAGCAAATCTTCAAACTCAACCAATTCTATAAAAATAACTTATTCAAATAAAGGTACTGTCTTTATTTCTGGCCAAAATAGTAATTCCCAGGATACTATTAATAAATGGAAAAGAATGAAATGTGAATGTCTGGGGGGTGGGCAGGAGACTTTTACACATCTTAAAACTAGTTCACACAAAATGCTTGCTGCATTTGAGGCCTTTCAGTTACTTCACATGATGTCTATATCTACAGGAATTTTTTTTTGTACACAAGTTTTCAATAGGAATTTTCAGTTCATATTTTTATTTAAACTGTTCATGTGTATTAAGTTTATATGGAATATATTTTTTATTCTTGAGCCGATCATCTAAATACAGTATCATTTGGAGAACTCTAGGATTGCAGTATTTTTATGTGAGAATTCAAACCAAAGCTTTTTAGACCTTTTCCAGCCAATTCCAGAGACTATTATTGATGGTGAAAATGCTTTGTTTTCATCTCTTTTATCTCTGCTTCATGGCATTATTGGCTTCCTAAGGGCTCAGAAGTACTTGTGTTTAAATCAATATAAAAACTTCCAGTGCTTCAAGAGGAATGAGATCAAACTCTAGTCTTGTCAATCTTATTTTTACTTTTTAAGCAACACACTAAGCCATTACATTGTGTATCAGTCTGAAGCCCTAAATGGTCTGGGTTCTGTGTACATGAGGGAGTAATGTCTGCTGTTTCCTTAATCAGCTGACATGAGGTCTTGTTGGTGTCTCTCCTTTTTTCCCAGTGAGAGCCATTGAATGTAAGATGGGACCTTTTCTGAATATTGTCCACTATGTAGAAATCCCTAGCATAAGAAATGTGTCTATTTCACTTCATACATTGTCACTGCCAGCAGAAGTCTTTTTGTGCTGATGCTATGTTTACAGTTGAGTGCTGCTATTCTGTATTTTGTATATTTATTCTTTTTAAACAAGTTTTAGAGTTCTTGTCTGTTATAAATTCCTCTAGGAGTTCTGATATACACAAAGAGTTCCAATGAGAATGTAGACTACTAAGACCCTCAGTGCTGGGAATAGTTTAAAGTTTCATTCTAACATAATCCCAAAGTATAAACTTAAAGTGCTGTACGGATCTGTATTTTATGGGTTTATGTGTCTGTTTCTAAGTCTGCAGGATCAAGAAAACAGCTAATATGCAAAAGGCAGCTCTTTTGTGTATTCAGCAACTTTAACATTGTTAATATTCTAAGCCTTTTCAGAAATAGAGAATGCTTCCAAGTGTGTGTGTGTATCTTGCCATATAACAGCTTGCTCCACTCCAGAAAGCCACACAGGGTTGCCATTCTCCAGGTAGAGCCTGGAGATTTTCTGGCATTACAACTTATCTCCAGCCAACACAGATAATTTCCCCTGGAGAAAATGGCAGCTTTGGAGGGTGGTCTTGTTAAGGGCAACTCTAGCTGTTCTCTGATTTAAGGTCTGTTCTTCCTGTTTCCATCCTCATTTTCCTTTATTTTCCCCTCTTTTATTCAGCATTTTTTAGTGTGCTGAATTGGCAACCTTAGAGATTGAACCCCTCTGTGTAGTCAACCTCTTCCTTGCACCTCCAACCAGCAGAGCAAGATAACCCTGACACAGCCTGAGATGGATGGACCCAAGGAGCCTGGCAAAAGGGCAACAAAGATATCAACAGGGAACATCTGGGGTTATGTTATATTACTGCATAGCAATGCTGCTTCATTATTTTTTTATTTTTAGATTTCCCTTGAATTTCATCTTTCTAGCCTTGTATCTAGTTAGGGTTTTTTCCCCTCTCAATCTTGTTTTTCCTTCCTAATAAGAGTGCTGTGCTAGATTGGGACCAGGATGTACATGAGACAGTCTGACCCAAAATAATTGTCTCAGTGACATGGACTGACTCTACACAAACAAAAGACACTTTGTACATTATGGGCTGGCATGTGGACCTGTCTGTTGTTAGCCAAATTGCCTTGACTCGTTATTCAAACTGGGGAACAATGACCTTGAATCAGGCAACAGGCAATGCGGGGACGATCATCTATGTATACAGGGCCATAGTTCCCTCCAGACCCACCAAATAGATGCTGAGACTGATGTCAGTATAAAATGGTCTTGTTTACTGAATATCTTTCAAGCATACAGCAACACACACATACATACAATTATATAAGCTCTAAGAAATATAGATAGAAGAAGATAGCACATTTGCATTAGCAGGATATCTTTGATGATGGGAGATACTCTACCTGTCTGAAGCTGGGAGGAGCAAACCTCAGGAAAAATGAGGGAATATGGGATGCTGGGAATATGGGATGCCCTTAGAGGTGCTTAGAGCGGCGCTTAGAGGGAAGAGATGGGGTTTAAACCCCCACCTCTTCCCTGGCTTGCTGGCACTGCCCCCCATCTCCAGGCCCCACCAGGAGGTTGGCATCACCAGGGGGTGCAGGGCCACAAGCTGGCCTAGGGTACCCAGACACCATGGGCCGGCCCTGGTTTTGACTAGGCGATCCTGGATTTGATCCTAAGTAACACCCAAGACCTGGTGAGAGATGTAAAAGTGATTGCACCACTTGGGAACAGTGACCATAATGTCATTGAGTTTAACATTTGTACAGATAGAGGGTGCCCAAAAAGACTGATGCAACCACTTTTAACTTTAAAAGGGGTAACTTCTTTGGTATGAGGGGACATGTGAGGAAGAAATTGAAAGGAAGAATGGAGACGGTCAAAACCATTGGGGAAGCTTGGAGACTATTTAAAAAGACAATCCTAGAAGCTCAGAAAAAATATATACCGCAGGTTAGGAAAGGTACAAATAGGTATAGAAAAAAGCCTGCATGGTTAACAAATAAAGTAATGGAAGCTGTAAAAGGTAAGAAGGATTCCTTTAAGCGGTGGAAAGCTAGTCTTAGTGAGGCTGCTAAAAGGGAACACAGACTATGGCAAATAAAATGCAAGTCTGTGATCAAGCAAGCAAAAAGGGAATATGAGGAGCATATCGCAAAAAACATAAAGACCAACAATAAAACTTTCTTCAAATACATTAGAAGTAGGAAGCCAGCCAAGGAGGCAGTGGGGCCCTTGGATGACCAAGGGGTAAAAGGAGTAGTGAAGGATGATAGGGAAATGGCTGAGAAGCTGAATGCATTTTTTGCCTCTGTCTTCACTGTGGAAGAGGAGAAGTGTTTGCCCACTCCAGAAGCACCGATTTCGAGAAGGGGGTTTGAAAGACCTGAATCAGATTGCGGTGACAAGAGAGGAAGTCCTCCGACTGATGGACAATTTAAAAACTAATAAATCACCAGGCCCGGATGGCATTCATCTGAGAGTTCTGAAAGAACTCAAATGTGAACTTGTGGAACACCTAACAAAAATATGTAATCTTTCTTTAAAATCTGCTTCCATTCCTGAGGACTGGGAGGTAGCTAATGTCACTCCCATCTTTAAAAAGGGCTCCAGGGGAGATCCAGGAAATTACAGGCCAGTCAGTCTGACATCGATACCGGGTAAGTTGGTGGAAACTGTTATTAAGGAAAGAATTAGTAGGTACATTGATGAACAAGAACTATTGAGGCAGACTCAGCATGGGTTCTGTAAGGGAAGATCTTGTCTCACTAACCTGTTAGTGTTTTTTGAGGGAGTGAACAAACATGTGGACAAGGGGGACCCAATAGATATTATTTACCTTGACTTCCGGAAAGCGCAACAGCACCGGTAGGCTACGGGTGGGGGACGCCAGGCAGATGTGCCTGTGTGAACATTCCATTTAATCCGATAGTGAGTCGTTGTCAGCCCGGGTCCCTTCCCGGGGCAAATTGCCAGTCTGTCCTCGGCCATAAATACACGTTGATGGGGTCTGAACTGGCAGAGACAGACCAAGAGAGAGATCTTGGAGTCGTAGTGGATAACTCAATGAAAATGTCTAGACAGTGTGTAGCTGCAATAAAGAAGGCCAACGCTATGCTGGGGATTATTAGGAAGGGAATTGAAAACAAATCAGCCAATATCATCATGCCCCTGTATAAATCATTGGTGCGACCTCATTTGGAATACTGTGTACAGTTCTTGTCACCACATCTCAAAAAGGATATTATAGCATTGGAAAAAGTGCAGAGAAGGGCAACTAGAATGATAAAAGACTTGGAACACCTTCCCTATGAAGAAAGGTTAAAATGCTTGGGGCTCTTTAGCTTGAGGAAACGATGGCTAAGGGGTGACATGGTCGAGGTTTATAAGATTATGAATGGGATTGAGCAGGTTGAGAAAGAAGTACTTTTCTCCCTTTCTCACAATACAAGAACTCGTGGGCACTCCATGAAATTGCTGAGCAGTCAGGTTAGAACAGATAAAAGGAAATACTTCTTCACCCAAAGAGTGATTAACATATGGAATTCACTGCCACAGGAGGTGGTGGCAGCTGCAAGCATGGACAGTTTCAAGAGGGAATTAGATAAACATATGGAGCAGAAGTCCATCAGTGGCTATTAGCCACAAGGTATAGATGGGAACTCTCAGTCTGGGGCAGGTGATGCACTCTATTCTTGGTGCTGGAGGGGGCAGCAGTGGGAGGGCTTCTGGTGCCCTGGCCCCACTGCTGGACCTCCTGATGGCACCTGGTATATTTTGGCCACTGTGTGACAGAGTGTTGGACTAGATGGGCCATTGGCCTGATTCAACATTGGCTTCTCTTATGTTCTTATGTTCTCATGTTCTTATGATGTATTAGGTTGGGAGAGAACATGTTGCCTACGTGTGGGGAAGGGGACTCTGTATGGAGTTTGAATCCCCTGTCTTCTGGCCTGGTATGGCCACTGCCTGATTTTTCAATGCTATGTATGGCTAGGGAGCTGGTCCATCTTATTGCAGGAAAGTGGAATGGTGACATGCAGGAATCATAGGCACACTCTGTCACAGGAAGGCTTTCTTCTTCTGGATGTGTGCTATAACTGGCATCACTGGGCGTCACCTTGCAGTTCAGTCCCTATTGCACATAACTAGCAAAGTCCAGGTTCTTATGACTTGTGGGTTCATAAGAGTACACTAGGTGCCTAGTAGGGCAACACTGGGTAAAAGGATGATTGTTTCATTGCACAGAAAAACTAACCAGGAGCGATCCATGTTCTATAACCTTTTCCTGTCTTTACACTATTGAAGTTTTGATATGCATATTTGTTCAGAATTGGGGTAAAAGCTAATAAAATAATGGCTGATGGCCAGTTAGCACGCACTAGAATATGATGGAAAAGGCATTTTTTTGAATGAATGTGGACCAATATATATATAGAACATCATGTTGGTCTATTTCTGACAAAAGAGATTTTTTAAATATTTTGACCTGTTAGCATAAAGCTATCAGTGTATGTGTGTGTGTACTAATTCTTTACAATAGCATTCACAAAGTGCTGCACCTATATATTTCTTTAACTATCTGATTTGTGGCATTTCTAAATCACTTGTGTATTCCAAAGTATTCCATGTTGTGTATAATGTATACAATTTTGAGAAATAAAATTTATTTGTGACAAGAAATCTATGTGAGTTCTCAAATGTATTGGTTTCCTGGTCAAATAAAGATGATCAAAAATTATTTTAGCCACTCTAAGTCAACACAATATAAGCAATACTTGATTTGCTAATGCTAATGGATTCCAGAATGTGAATCTTTCCATGGGGATTGCACTCATGCAGCCAATTATACACCAATTAACGTAACTAAAATAAAAGGGAGTTAACTTACACATAATTGACTGAAGGATACCAAACTGCATTTATAACCTTTTATGCCCATGCCCCACATGCAGTAAATTTAACAAATGAAGAGTTCTGATACCTTTATTAATATTGAAGGTTTTGTCATCTCTTTGTCAGAAAAAAAAATCTATCTTCTAAAATTGCAAACATGGGGAAAGGGAATTGATGGGGTTGTTGCTGGAATTCTCTTCATCCAAATTTCTCCACAGATCAAGGATTCTGGAAAATTGTGCATGTGTAGGTCTCAGTTCTCTCAGGTTTGTTTGCTTGTATTTTTCTCAATGTACATTACTGGTGCATGGAAACATTGATAAAACACTGCAACAAAAAAGCAGTCTTAACAACATAAGAAGAGTCCTGCTGTATCAGACCAGTGATCTGTCTATCCCAGCATCCTGTCTCACACACTGGCCAACCAGTTCCTCAGGAAGGCCAACAACAGGCTGAAGCCTTCACCTGATATTGCTTCCTGGCGCTGGGATTCAGAGGTTAACTGCCTCTGAAGGTGAGGGTTCCCCCTTACTCACCATGGCTGGTAGCCACTTGTTAGCCCCGACGCCATTATGGGGCTTTGCTATGGACTGTTTGCTGTTGCCACATGGTCTGTGTACTTGCTAGACTGTAAAATGGATGCCAAAGGAGAAGCCCATAGAAAAGGGAAAAAGCTGTCTTTTTACTCTGAGGGACTCCATTGCATACCTGTCGCATGTCACATACACGGATTAAGGGCCATACAGCAGACAAAGGACTTTTCCTCTGCCAGTCGTTTGCATGAAGGGATTAAGTGCCTTCCCCACCCGAGCCATACACATGAACAATAGAAGAGCCATCAGCTACCTGGAGAAACCATCTGCCTGCCAGCCAGCTTCCTCTGTCCAGCCCCCAGGTATCCAACAGACAGTGTAGCCAATAAGATTTGAAATTGTCACTGACACAGCCGGCTGGGAGGGTCAGTAGGTGTACACCGCCTGGCCTTCTCCGCCCAACACCCAAGACACTATAAAAACACGATCTCTGGGTTAGCTCAGGTCGCTTGCTGCCCGCCTCCTCCTAAACCAACGCTCTCAAACCATGACCTCTGTCTGTCTGCTTTTACCCTCTTAAGCCCCCATCCTGTACCCGAACCCTTGCCTCGCTTCATTCCAGTCTGCAGCTGGAACTATACACGTGTGTTGTTAGCTGGTCTAGACCACGTGTCCCTTCTTCCATCCTTCCTACCCTACCTAACCCCACTCGCTGGAAGATTTAGGAGCCGCGCCTTGGAGGTAAATATTGCCCTCAACGAATCAATGTTTACCTGCTCATGCAACTGTGCTGTCTATCTGTGTTTCCTAGCTCTTGAATGTGTGTGTGTATGATTTGCTATTATTGAGTGAATTGTGTATTTAAGTAAACTGAAACATTATTCTGAGTCCTGTCTCTCGCCTCTTCACTGGGAAGTTCCCGCGGCAGCCCATTCCTCGTAGACATAGACCAAAAGATCCCGAAATTAATTATACCTGTTGCGAAGTGCTCAACCCCTAGAGAGCATTTCGCCCAACACACTGATAGGCTTATCCTCCATGAATCTGTCTAATCCCCTTTTAAAGCTGTCTATTTCTGTGGCCATCACAACATCCTCTGGCAGCAAATTCCACATATTAATCATTCTCTGCGTAAAGAAGTATTTCCTTTTGTCCATCCTGAACCTACTGCCCATCAGCTTCATTGGATACTCTCGAGCTCTAGTATTTTGGGAGAGACAAAAAAAAGTTCTCTTTGTCAACTCTCTCCACTGCATGTATAATTTTATAAACCTCTACCATGCCCCCCCACCCTTGTCTCTTTTCTAAACTGAAAAGTCCCAGACTCTCCAGCTTTTCCTCATAGGAAAGGTGCTCCAGACCCTCAATAATCTTGGTTGCCCTCTGCTGTACTTTTTCCAGCTCTGTGATGTCATTTTTAAGATACAGTGACCAGAACTGTACGCAGTATTCCAAATGAGGCCACAACATAGATCTATACAGGGACATTATAATATCAGCCATTTTATGTTCTTTTTTATATATAAGTATTTTATTGGTTTTGCATTACTACAGGATATGGGGAAAGGTTACTAAATCCCTACTTCTAAAATTTATGGGAAATAGGGAAGGAAAACTAATACAACATACTCTACAAAGATGGGGAAAGGAAACTAAACCCTAACTCTAAACAAACTACTGGATATAGGGAGGGGAAGACTAACACGGTGACACGATATGGTTACATATATGTCATTGTCATCTAATGTTACAAAGTTATTATTGCTTATAAAAATTTAACAAAAAATAATAAAGAGTTGCATAAACTGATTGGTTAGCAAAAACTGTATTATCAACGATTATCTCAGTCTTAAGTTCTTTTCTTCTTGCGTTTCTTTTTTCCTCGGGGTTTGGGAGCGGTTGCTCCTTTCTCTGACTCTGATGTATCTGAAGAACTAAGGAGTTTTGGACTACTGCTTGCTGAATCCTGTGAGTAGGATTCTTCTTCTTCCTCTTCTTCCTCCTCATCCTTTTTAGGTTTCTTATCTTTGTTGTGTTGCTTTAAATTACAATATTGATCCACAAACTTTTTGGCCTTAGGAACAGTGTCAATATTATACTCAGTCCTTTGGGAAATAACCACCTGTAAGGGACCCCTTTCTTCTGTAGAGAGAAAGTAAGCTCCCTGTAGAGTCTCCTCTGCTTTCTAACTTCAAAGGGGATATCCTTCAAGATTTTTATCTCTTCATTCTTGATTTTTAAGGGGTTCCCCTGCGTAGACTTCAGCACCAGATCTCTGGTAAACCTGCTCATGAATTTCAAACATATTTCTCCTGGGAGTTTGTTTGTTTTTTATAAAGTCTGGATAAATCCTGTAAGCCCAGTCCATCTCCTTCTTCCTGTTTGTAATCCATTATTGGAGCCAAAGTCTCTCCTAAAAGAGCCTTTAAGTCTTTGTTCTTTTCTTCTGGGATCCCTTGGAAACGTAGGATGTACATGGATCTTTCCAGCTGGAGCTGTATTAGTTGAGTTTTATTGGAGGATCTCTCTTTTTCTGATTCATCCGCTTTCTTATTGATACTCTCAGTCTGTTTTTCCATTTTTTTAACATCTTTTTGGTTACTGAAGTCCTTCTGTCCATTTGAGTCATCTGCTTTTGCATATTATCCATTTTAACATTGAGGTTAGTCATCTGCTTCATTAGGGGGCGCAGTGCATTCGCCAACAGTGTAGTCATATCTACAGCTACTTCCTGGTTGTGGGAGGGAGTCATTGGTAGGCTATTTCTGGTTGACATTTTTTCTCCAGACCCGGCTTCCACCCTCTCCCAGCCATAATATCAACAAGAAGTAAGTTTCCCAAAACAAAGTAAAAGTTAGCAGAACTTAATCTGCTTTTCGTTATTATGCAGCTTTTGTTTTCACTAATCCTCTAATGTGTTTAGCTTAATTCAAAGTTTTTTTTTAATTCTGTTTTAAAACTGCCTTGCTTTCGATGGGGTGTGTGAATTCTTAAGTTTCTCCCTCCCCCCTGCTGCTTTGCCCTTAGGCACTTCTAATTGCTGCCAAGGCTCTTTTGTTCATTTAAATCACCTCAGCATTGCTTAACTCATGCTCTGAAGCCTTGGAAGTCTTTTAGAAGCCTTTCAAAACTTTTGATTGTGTCCGCTAGTCCAGCAGTCGTCTCTTGGTGCCATGCTGGCTCTGCAGTGATGGGACCTTTCAGAGATAAAGGTGAGCCTCAATTCCTTGGCCGTTGCCTTGGAAGAGGCTCTCCTCAGCTCTCCAGGCTGAGGGTCTCCTACAGAGACCCTGGGAGGGGCTGGGACACACTTGGACCCTTACCGTCAGCCGAGTCTTGGTACAACCCCATCAGAGCAAGACAGGGATGCAACTGAGCAGCAAAACGCTTAAACCAGAAAAAACAGCCATTTTATGTTCAATCCCTTTCCTAATATTCCTGAATATAGAGTTTGCCTTTTTCACCACTCCAGTACACGGGGTTGACACTTCCATTAAGCTATCCACTATGATCCCAAGATCTTTTCCCCTCTTAGGCCGAGGACAGACTGGCAATTTGCCCCGGGATGGGACCCGGGCTGACAACGATTCAATACCGGAGTAAATGGAACGTTCACACAGGCACATCTGCCTGGCGTCCCCCACCCGTAGCCTACTGGTGCTCTTGCGCTTCACTGCCGAATTAAAAAAACACCTGATAAAAGCCTTCGCAAATCTTGAAAGCCTGCGTTTGTCGCGCATTTCTCCGCTTCCGGGGAGTCTGAATGCGCAGCCGAAAAGCCGGGAGCAACCCGCGTTGGGCATGAGGCAGCAGCAGTGTGATTGGCTGCGCTCTGCTCCACTGCCCAATGCAGTGCTGGCATTGCAGGGCAAAAAAAAAAATCGGCAAAATGCGCTCATGCGCACATACACCCACAGCCGAATTAATGGGGAAATGGCGAATATAGCATGCCTCCAGTGCGGCAGTCTGAATGCTCCCACGCGCCTCCGTCCCATATCTTCCGGCAGCAGCCCCCGCTGTGTGGACGGGAAAACCCAGTATTGTTTAATCCGGGTTTTTTTTGCCGCGACTGGCTACCGGGGCAAATTGCCAGTCTGTCCTGGGCCTTAGTCTCAGCAAGATCAGACCCTATGAGCCTATACTTGAAGCTGGGATTTTTTTTTTTGCCCCACTGTGCATCACCTTACACTTAACAACACTGAATTTCATTTGCCAATTGTCACCCACTCACCCAAATTTGTGGAGATCCTCTTGAAACTCTTCATTGTCAGTCTTTGCTTTCACCATCCTGAATAATTTTGTGTCATCTGCAAACTTGGCCACTACACTAATCACTCCTAGTTTCAGATCATTTATGAATAAATTAAATAGTACCGGCCCCAATACAATCCTCGTGTGACCCCACTGCTTACTTCCCTCCATTGTGAGAACTGTCCATTTATTCCTACTCTTTGTTTCCTGTCATTTAACCAGTTTTCTAATCCATCAGAGACCCCATCCTCTTATCCTATGACTGCTAACATTACTCAGGAGTCTTTGGTGAGGTACCTTGCCAAAGCCTTTTGAAAGACCAAGTATATAATGTCTACCAGGTCATCATTCTCTACATGCATGTTCACTTTCTCAAAGAACTCCAAAAGCATGGTGAAGCAAGACTTCCATTTGCAGAAGCCGTGCTGATTTTCCCTCAGCAGGTGCTGTTCCTCTAATTTTATCTTTGATGACAATTTCTACTAATTTCCCCAGGAAAGAAGTTGACTGGATTGTAATTTCTTGGTTCCCCTCTAGACCTGTTTGAAAACTGGTATAATATTTGCCACTCTCCAGTCTTCAGGTACAGCAGCTGAATCAACAATTTCACATCTGCGTTCCTTAAGAACTGTTGGGTGTGTGCCATTAGGACCTGGAGACTTATTGGTTTTTAATTTCCCCAGTAGGCCTAGAACTTCGTCTCTGGTCACCTCAATTTGGCTCAGTTTTTCAGACTCTGTTCCTGAAAATAGGGGCTGTGGCATGGGTATGTACCCCATACTTTCTACAGTGAACCAGAAGTAAAAAAAGTAATTGAGTTTCTCTGCCATCTTCCCATTTGCCTTTAGCAATCTCTTTACTCTTTTATCATCCACAGGCCCCACTGCTTCTTTGGCTGGTTTTCTGCTCTGGATATATTTTTAAAAAATGTTTATTGTTTGTTTTGATGCTTTTAGCAACCTGCTTCACAAAATCTTTTTTTTTTTTTGCATGCCTAATTATTTACTTACATTTCTCTTGCCAGAGCCATCCTGTTCAATTCATTGGGGCAGGCTGTCCACTTTTTAAAAGACAACTCTTTATTTTTTATAGCTTCCTTGACTTACTTTGTTAACCGTACAAGCCTTCTTTTAGACTTGGCAGTACCTTTCCTAACCTGTGGAATGCATTCTATTTGGGCTTCTATTAGTGTGATTTTAAATAGCTTCCAAGTATCCTCTAGGTATCTGACTCCACCTTCCCCTGACTAGGTTTCCCCTCCACCTTCCTTTTTACTATTCCTCTCATTTTTGTAAAGTTCCCTCTTTTGAAATCAAATGTTACAGTTTTTGACTTTAGGGGTAACTTTCCATTGATCTGAATGCTGAACTTTATAGCATTGTGATCACTATTCCCAACTGGTGCAACAACTTCTACATCTCTCACAAGGTCTGGAGACCCATTCAGAATCAAGATCACTACCTTTCTGGTTGGCTTTGTGATCAACTGTTCCAGTGCACAGTCATTTATGATGTCTAGGAATCTCATTTCTATGGCATGACTTGAGCACATGTTCAACCAGTCAATGTGAGGGTAGTTGAAGTCTCCCAGTATAATAACAATATCTGCTTTAGTCCCCTCCCTTATTTCCTTCTCTATTTCAAGAACAACCTCAAGGGTTTCATTAGGTGGGCGGTAGTACACCCCCACTTTTAAATAACCCTTAGGGTCTAGTATTTCCACCCATATTCATTCTGTTGGGAAGTTCATTCCCCTGCTGTTTTCAAACTTATTTGATTCTGTGCCCTCTTTGGGGTACAATGCAACACCACCAACAACCCATCCCTTCCTGTCCTGCCTATAGAGCTTACACCAGGAATGACTGTATCTCAGCAGCAGAAAGCTAAAGTAAACAGATGACCTAAAGTACAATAAGCAGGTAGTGCAAGGGTGGTTTGACTACATGGGCATGAACTTGAAAGTGCTATAATCCTGGAACTGATTTTAAAAATGCTCCCAGCTGGACTGGAATTCAGAACAAAAATCTGAAAAAATAAAACAACATAATGGCTAATATCCATTAGTAAACAAAACTTTATGTACCTGGGAGTTCTGTCCCATGTCTTCAATCCTAACCGAAGGCAGGCCCCATGAATAAAGCCCTGGCTTTTCTGCAGACTCTAGTTAGGGATATACTTCTTTTTTTCCTATTGCATTTACAGTATTTGAACATCCCAATTCTGTCAGTTTACATAAAAAGTTACCCTAGTTTTAGTGTAAGTCCCTTGGAAAGATAGTTCATTGGAAAGGTCATTTTTTCCCTAATGGACTTCCACTGAAATTAGGGTCACTTCTTGAGTAAACCGACAGAATTGGGATGTTCAAGTACTGTATATCTGAGGAACACAACAGCTTATACCTGAATAAAATTTTGTTGTTCTTAAAGGTGCCACTGGACTCAAACTTTGTTCTGCTGCTTCAGACCAACACAGCTACCCCATTTGAATCTATCTACATGCACTGACAATACTATTTTAATAGCCGCTATATCAAGCAGTTTCCTTCAATGAGGAAAAAATTTGGAGAGATTGAGGGGGAAACATAGAGGCACATAACAAGCAGCAGCATTAATAATCTTAATTATACAGTTAACGCTTCTTTTGGAAGGTAGAGATTGGTATGTCTAATCCTTTCCTTGCTACAATCTTAACCCCAAAATGTACTACACAATCATATTAGATGTGTGGATACTGCAATGTGGGGCATTATGTGGAACTCCTCCAAAGAGGAACATGATTACAAGGTCTGAGAAATTTACAAAATGTTGTGGTGGGAAAACTGCAGAAGACCATTGTAAGTCGAGGAGGGAGGTGGTGAGCCACATAGCCCTTCTCCATGTGAATGGCAGTCTCAGGGCAGCAGGGGTTTAAATTCTACCCAGATGAAGAGCACCTAGTGTTGGGAATATAATATAGGAGAGGGTGAGGTCTCTGGGTACAGTGGCAGCAAGCTACAAAAAAGGCTTTCTGGATACAGCTCGGGGTTGGGTTTTGACTGCCTAATGTCTGGAGGAGACTTCCCATCCAATACAGGTTACAGGGTGGGTGGAAAAGTATTATTATTTATTTTTTGTGAGCTGAATAAAGCTGCATCCTTTGTTCCATTTGCTTGTTAGAATCAATCCAAACAATGGGTAATACAGGTGTGCAGAACTGAATATTAACAGTTACCATATTTATTCATGTATTAACTAAGTTTTAGCTCCCAAAAGAATGACACATCACTTATCAAAGACAGACATTCAGCATCTGAAATAAATTCAAGTTGTTATAATGAAAAATATATTTTCCTGAGCTCATCTGAAGTGGTTTTTGAAAGAGTGAAGTTGGAATGTGGAATGGATGCAGTGATGGACAACCTTGTGGGAAAAGATAGAGATCCCAGTATTAAATAACTATAATCTTCAGCAAGGTCTATAAAATTTCAGCACTTGTATGAACTAGGTAGAGTGATTTTACAGAAATATTATCATTGCTGGCAACCACTGGCACTTGCATCCAGTTCACTGTCAGATATGAAAAGCTGATATGGTCAGATTGAGAAAGAGATGTTGGAAATACTGCTTGAGTGTGAATGATTCAATCAATATTTTTATGGACGGAAACTGGATTTAGAAATATACCACAAACCATTTATTGCATTGCTTACCAAGTCACTGCATGACTATGCTCTATAGATTTATAAAATGATCCTCTCAGTAGAAAAAAATGACTAGATACTAACCTATGCACCAGGAAAGTCTATGTATTTTGTTGATATCCATCGAAAGGAGAATGATACAGACATAAATGCAAGACTGTCGATGTCTAGTTCCTCTGCTCCACTGACAGGTAAAGTTCACAATGGTTTGTGTCCTTTATAGTAATTAATCTTCCTATTTTTTTATATTCATACCATCCTCCTAAAAAAAAAAGAAAACTAAGCTTTATGATCAACGTTCCTTGAAAAGGTTTTTCAAGTATAGAGTACTTGTAGAATCACAGATACAATATCACCTGTTTGAGTTCTTTGTAACATTTTGTACACATGTGACTTAACTATGGGCCAACTAATATTTCACAAAGGAGTGTTCTGGAGTTCAGTGCCTCCCAGGTGAGCCTAAGCCTGACTCTCTATGCATACTATGATCCTTCCACAAATCAAGTCGGAGCCCAGGAGACACCAAGCATCAGATCACATCTTTGCGGTTCCATGTCTTACTTGGGACAGCGAGGCTGGCTCACCTAGTACACCCGCCCCCCCTTTGAAATGAACTTACACAACCAGTTTCTTTGGAAAATTAGGTGGATAAATTTGGCCAGAACTTTATTGGTTACAGCTGTAGAGCATTGGCACAGCATGGGTCCACCGGATCCGACCTATCGGCTGGCCCGTGTGCCAGCCGAGTTAACCGTTACCCAGCCAGCCGGCATGGGTAGAGAAGGTGGGAGGGCAGGTTATCGGAGTTCACACAGACGCTTGCCCCTTTGTGAGCTCCCCTGCCCTCTGGCTGTGAGGGCAAGCACTGTTATTCCTTGAGCTAGCCAGCTCCGTTCAGCCCTCACACCAAGACCCTTAAAGGGGTCCCCAACTCCGGAATTGGCACGTAGGCCGAATTCCGCCAACAGATCCGGCCCCATGCTGTTACCGCCGAAAGTTGTGACAGATTGTGCAATGAAAAAACAAAACAAAACAAACAAACAAAAACGGTAAGTAAACACTAACAATACCATACCTACAAAGACCCAATACACACCCCCTTAGCATTCCTTCAAATTCCAAACACCAAACCCTAGCACCATAATACTCAGGGAGGGATGGGTGGGCAAACTGGGCTCGCCTCGTGGTTGAGCGGGGAGGGGGAGCAGCTTCCCTTCGGCTTTTAATGCCTCCCCCTCCCCAACCACCCTGCTGCCCTCCATTGGCTGGGAAGGAGGGGGGAGGCACGTCTTTTTCCCGCCACGCGCCAGGCCCCCCCCCTTTCTGGCCGGCCTCTCTGTCCCTGCCCGTCCCCGCAAATGGCGGGCCCGGCCTACCCGGGCCCTTCTTGCTTTTAATAAGTGACATGTGAGTTTCACAGCATAGAGATTGCTTTGCATTTTATTTTTATCTTTATCCAAATGGCAAGAAACCAGTATACTAGCTTGCTGCCTAAATCATACACTGGAATGAACAGCTCCATCCTAATGACATTTGCTGGCTTGGAAATGAACTAGACATTTATTTATTTGTTCAATTTTTATCCCGCCCTCCCGCCTAAGCAGCTCAGGGCAGCTTACAACATCAATAAAACCAATATACATAAAAACACGCACAATTCATATAAAACAGTTTAACCAAAATACAATAAATATAAATAAACGGCTCAATATATATTATATCTAAACTTCTACCACAGTGTGATCACTTAGTGGGTCAGCATGGCTCAGCTGGCATGACATCAGTCTCACTGATATGCCCTGTGGAAAAGCTCCATCTTCATGGCCCTGAGAAATTGCTGGAGATCTTGCAAGGCCTGGATTTCACTAGGGAGTTCATTCCAATATACTGGTGCAGCCAAGGAAAATGCCCTGGACCTAGTTGTTGTCAGCCTGGCCTCTTTAGAGCCGGAAGGGTCAGACAGTGTTGTGTCCCAGATCACAGTGCTCTCTGGGGGACATGCAGGGAAAGGCGGTCCCTCATGTAGACAGGTCCCTGACCATACAGGGCTTTAAATGTCAAAAACAGCACCTTGAAGTGGATCCAGAATGCTATTGGCACCCAGTGCAGTGACTTTAGCACAGGCTGGATGTGCTCCCGCATAGGGAGACCCATCAGCAGCCTGACCACCACATTTTGCACCAGCTGCAGCTTCTGCAGTTGCCCCAATAGCAGCCCCATGTAGAGAGCATTACACTAGTCCAACCTCAAGGTGACCATAGTGTGGTTCACTGATGCCAGATCTTTGCGTTCGAGGAAGGGAACCAACTGCCTGATCAGCCGAAGATGGTAAAAGGCTGCCTTGGCGGTGGCTGCTACCTGGGCATCCATTGTTAAGAATTTCTGCTGAAGCAGCAAGAAGGCATGAGAAACATATAGATATCTGCTAAATGATCTGGGCATGTACACACAGATCAGAATATTGAGAGGAAAAATGCACTATGTTGATAACCAGTAACAATTCTGTATACCTAATAACAGATTTATTATTTAATTGCTAAAATGTCAATATTGAGAGAGTGGTATAAAAATAGAGCCGGAGTCTGATTTATAAACTGGGGCAGGCTTAAAAATGTAGCCATAAAGTAATGAAGGACTGATTGTTGCTAGTCCTGTCTGGTTAGAGATCCCCCCCCCCATGGGCTGTTGTGCTTAATGATCTTCAAATTATTACAAGTCTGGAAGTGGATTTTGGCAAGAAAAGGAGATGTAAGATTAAATAGAAACAAGCTCACATTTTCATAGATTCTCATTTCTTTGTGTTTTTCTCCTTCCTCAGAAATGGCTTTTTCAAATAAACACATGATAGAGAAACAATTGTGCTTCTGCAAAAGGTGTTTTTGTTTTTTTGGTAAGATTTTTTGATGCCAGTCGGAAGATGTCAGAAAATCCTGCCATGTATCAGTAAATAACAATAGACTGCTTTTGGTAGAATGGCTGATTTTAATCTTCCATTCATAAAATAAGTTAGGCTTACTCCAGCTGTAATTTTTTTTTTAAAAAAATCTCGTGACAGAAACATTTTTAAATTAAATTATAGTTTATTATAAACAGGAATGTACAAACTTATTCTGAGAATATAACAAAAGTAACAGGTGAGATATGACTTATGTAGTCATATCTCTATATCAATTATGGATCATTATAGTCCTCATTTGGCCACCAAATGAGAAGGGAGCACTCACTGTTGAAGACCCTGATGCTGGGAAAGGTTGAAGGCAAAAGAAGAAGGGGACAGCAAAGGATGAGATGGTTAGACAGTGTCATCGATGCAACGGGCATGAAATTGAGCAAACTTCAGAGGACAGCAGAAGACAGGAGGGCCTGGCATGATCTGGTCAATGGGGTTGCAAAGAGTCGAACTCGACTGTGCGACTGAACAACAACAAATAGTCCTTATTATACAAAAAAAAACTCAAAGCAAAAAACAGAATGGTATCCCTTATTCCTGGTGTCCAGTTACTATAGGAAATGAAGAAGGAGATGATGATATGTCATAACAGAAAGTTGACTGAAGGAACTAATTGCTTTCAGGTCCATTTATGTAATTGTGACCATTCATCAGAAATAAATTGATGTTGTGACAAGAAGTCCAAAATAGGTGACCATTTATGTTCAAAATTAGAGCATTTTAGCCGACTAAGATTCTTATTTATTTTGTCCTCAACAAGGTCCATGAGGTAGTGATCTCATAATTTACAGAACCATACTTTGATAGTGGGCGGTTTACTATCTTTCCAACAATAGGTGATCGATAGTTTTGGCAGCAACTAACAGGATATTCATCATATCCTTAGAGAGTCCAAGTTGGGGGCCCTGTGGCCAGTGATCAAGAAAGAGAGTTTCAGGGGTGAAAGGAACATCTGTCTTAGTGATAGATTTAATATGAGAGAGAACCTCTGTCCAGAAAGGTAGAAGTTTTCCACATTCCCACCAACAGTGAGTGAAAGGAAATGCAGTTGTGAGGTCCTGGAGGAAAAATTTAGGTTGCTAGACAGGAAACTCAAGGCCAGGACCTCCAAGGTAGCCTTCTCAGAAGTGCTACCTGTTCCACATGCAGGGTCAGAGAGACAGAAACAGATCAGGAGTCTCAATGTCTGGATGAGATGATGGTGTAGGGGGGAAGGGTTCAAGTTAGGCACTGGGATGCTTTTTGGAACAAGAGGGAGCTGTACAAAAGAGACGGTCTCCACTTGTCGCAAGAAGGAACCAGGCTGCTGGCACTTAAAATCAAAAAGGTGGCAGAGCAGTTTTTAAACTGAATATAGGGGGAAAGCTGACAGGAGATAAAAAGTGTCTGGTTTGGGATGGCTCATCTCAAAGAGATAAAGGGGTAGCTGTTACTTTTCTACAAGGAAATTGATTAAAATAGTCCACTGAGACTGTAACTAAAGATATGGATTAACTGGCAAGGTCTTGAGGCAGCAAGAGGGAGGTTGTGGGCATAACATGCATGGGAAACTATAGATGTTTATATACAAATGCTTGAAGTGTCCAAGGTAAAATTGGGGAGCTGGAATTGGGGTGGGGGGAATAGATATTGTGGGTATTTCAGAAACTTGGTGGGATGAGGAAAATCAGTGGGATACAGTGATTCCTGGATATAAATTATATCAGAAGGATGGGGAGGGGAAGGGTTGGAGGTGGGGTGGCTCTGTATGTCAGAGAGGGTATACGGTCCAGTAAGACTGAGAGGGTAAGAGAATTGGATTCACTTCTGGAATTGCTATGGATTGAAGTAGTGGGCCCAAAAAGAAGCTTAACCCTGGAAGTTTGTTATTGCCCACCAAATCAGAAGACAGAGGAGGATTATACAATGATGAATGAATTAAAGATAGTAGCTAGACTAAATAACTGTGTCATAATAGGTGATTTTAACTACCCACACATTGATTGGGTCAATATGTGTTCAAGTCGGGAAAAAGAGATTGAGTTTCTAGACACTCTCAATGACTGTACTATGGAACAGATGGTCACCGAAACTACCAGGGAAGGGGTGATCCTGGATTTCATCCAAAGTAACACCCAAGACCTGGTGAGAGATGTAAAAGTGATTGCACCACTTGGGAACACTGACCATAATGTTATTGAGTTTAACATTTGTCTAAATAGGGAGTTTCCCAAAAAGACTGACACAACCACTCTTAACTTTAAAAGGGGTAACTTCTCTGATATGAGGGGACATGTGAGGAGGAAACTGAAAAGAAAAGTAGAAAGGGTCAAAACCATTGGGGAAGGTTGGAGACTATTTAAAAAGACAATCCTAGAAGCTCAGAAAAAATATATTCCGCAGGTTAGGAAAGGCACAAATAGGTATAGAAAAAAGCCTGCATGGTTAACAAACAAAGTAATGGAAGCTGTAAAATGTAAGAAGGATTCCTTTAAGCAGTGGAAAGCTAGTTTCAGTGAGGTTGACAAAAGGGAACACATGCTGTGGCAAATAAAATGCAAGTCTGTGATCAGGCAGGCACAAAGGGAATATGAGGAGCATATCGCTAAAAACATAAAGACCAACAATAAGACTTTCTTCAAATACATTAGAAGCAGGAAACCAGCCAGGGAGGTAGTGGGGTCCTTGCATGACCAAGGGGTAAAAGGACTACTGAGGGATGACAGGGAAATGGCTGAGAAGCTGAATGCATTTTTTGCCTCTGTCTTCACTGTGGAAGATGAGAAGTGCTTCCCCACTCCAGAACCGTTGATTTTGGGAGGAGTGTTGAAAGACCTGAGTCAGATTGAGGTGACGAGAGAAGAGGTGCTACGACTGATAGACAAAAACTGATCCAAGAGATCTGAAGGAACTCAAATGTGAACTTGTGGATCTCCTGACAAAACTATGTAATCTTTCATTAAAATCTGCCTCCATTCCTGAGGACTGAAAGGTAGCTAATGTCACTCCTATCTTTAAAAAGGGTTCCAGAAGAGATCTGGGAAATTACAGGCCAATCAGTCTGACACTGATACCGGGTAAGCTGATGGAAACTGTTACTAAGGAAAGAATTAGTAGTCACATTGATGAACAAATACTATTGAGGCAGACTCAGCATGGGTTCTGTAAGGGAAGATCTTGTCTCACTAACATGTTAGTGTTCTTTGAGAGAGTGAACAAACATGTGGACAAGTCAGCCCCAATAGATGTTGTTTACCTTGACTTCCAGAAAGCTTTTGATAAAGTTCCTCATCAGAGGCTCCTAAGTAAGCTCAATAGTCACAGGATAAAAGGACAAGTCCTCTTGTGGATCAAACACTGGCTAATTAATAGGAAACAGAGAGTGAGTATAAATGGGAAATTTTCTCAGTGGAGGGTGGTAAGCAGTGGGGTACCACAGGGATCAGTGCTCAGTCCGATGCTGCTTAACTTGTTTATTAATGATTTGGAGTTGGGAGTGAGCAGTGAAGTGGCTAAATTTGCAGATGATACAAAGTTATTCAGAGTGGTGAGAACCAGGGAGGATTGTGAGGCACTCCAAAGGGAATTGTCGAGGATGGGTGAGTGGGCGTCAACATGGCAAATGGGGTTCAATGTGGCCAAGTGCAAAGTGATGCACATTGGAGCCAAAAAGCCTAAATATAAATACACATTGACGGGGTCCAAACTGGCAGAGACTGACCAAGACAGAGATCTTGGAGTCATAATAGATAACTCAATGAAAATGTCTAGACAGTGTGCAACTGCAATAAAAAAGGCCAACGCTGTGCTGGGGATTATTAGGAAGGGAATCGAAAACAAATCAGCCAGTATCATAATTCCCCTGTATAAATCAATGGTGTGACCTCATTTGGATTACTGTGTATAGTTCTGGTCACCACACTTTAAAAAAAGTATATTATAGCACTGGAAAAAGTACAGAAAAGGGCACTAGAATGATAAGAGCCTTGGAACACTTTCCCTATGATAAAAGGTTAAAGCACTTGGGGCTCCTTAGCTTGGAGAAATGATGGCTAAGGGGTGACATGATTGAGGTTTCTAAGATTATGCATGGGATGGAGCAGGTGGAGAAAGAGGTACTTTTCTCCCTTTCTCATGGTACAAGAACTCGTGGGCACTCAATGAAATTGCTGAGCAGTCGAGTTAGAACAGATAAAAGGAAGTACTTCTTCACCCAAAGAGTGATTAACATATGGAATTCATTGCCACAGGAGGTGGTGGTGGCTACAAGCAGAGACAGCTTCAAGAGGATATTAGGTAAGTATATGGAGCAGAAGTCCATCAGTGGCTATTAGCCACAAGGTATAGATAGGACTCTCAGGTTGGGACAAGTGATGCACTGTATTTTTGGTGCCTGGGGGGGCAACAGTGGGAGGGCTTCTACAGTCCTAGCCCTACTGCTGGACCTCCTGATGGTACCTGGTATTTTTGGCCACTGTGTGACAGAGTGTTGGACTAGATGGGCCATTGGTCTGATCCAACATTGGCTTCTCTTATGTTCTTATGAATGTACCAATTTGCTGACAACCCTTCCAGCAATATTGTGACACAAACATGACAAGGCCAAACAAATAATACTAACCATCTGATTCTCACCCTCATTTTCATCATTCTTATGGGCTGCTTAGAAATGACTGGAAAATATCAACATTCCTGCCATTCAGACATTTTTAACCACAAATACAATTTGATCCCACCCTCACACATCACATATGTGTCAGAGTCCTGCTATGAATTTCGAGCTTTTAAAACAAGTTGTACCTCTCAAGCCTTTTTTCCTTATGGAAAAAAAGGAAAAATGCAAACCATTTTTACTCTATTGCCTCAGAAAGAATTGTGGAAAGGAAGCTGCAAGTTGGCCTGGCTGCTCTTGTTCTGATGCTGAGTTAGTTCCATCTCATATGCCCTGCCCCATAGTCTTTTCTCCTTTACCCCTTTCCTTTGCTATTTCATGTTCTCTTTAATTTGACTAGTTGGCATAAACTCTGAATAATCTGTGTTCTCTTTCTGAGTTGCATCCCCTATTTGCAGTGAGATACTCCCCTCAGGAAGGGGGGGGGGATTTCAGTATTGCTCACATTGTGAGCGAAGTTCAATTTTAAAACAATTGCAAAGTCTGTAGTTACACTAATTTTCATTGGCAAAACCAAAACACTTGAGAAGTTCCTAAAGGACATCTGAGTTTGGGGGGGGGTGTTGAAGTTTGCCATGCTAAACATATCTTTAGGCATGCATTCTCTTCCTATATGAGTCCCATAACACGGAGCACCATTCTAATGTAATAGATATTTCTAACATTAACAGGATGTTTGGAGTTGATCCCCTGGAACTGGCAAAGGAGCAACATTTGTCCAAATAAGAACTGAAGGACTTGACTTGAAGATAATGATTTATCAGACATTCCTAGCAGGATCTTTGTTAAGTGCCATCAAGTCACTTTCAGTTTATGGTGACCCTATGAATTAGTGACCTCTAAAACATCCTATTATTACAGCCTTGATCAGATACTGCAAACTGAGATCCATGGCTTCCTTGATTAAGTCAGTCAATTTTATGTTGCGTCTTCTTTTTTTCTTGCTGCCTTCAGCTTTTCCTAGCAGTATTATCTTTTTCAGTGACTCTTGCTTTCCAGGGATGGGCACGAACTGGCTGACAAACTAAAGTTTGTCACAAATTTGGGCCTGTTTGTGGTTCGCAAACTGAAGCTTGTGATCTGAAGAACCGTGATTAACTACCATGCATTTTGATGCTATTCATGGTGGCTCATGATGGTTCATAAGAAACAGCTGAATGGCTGGGATTTTCCTGCTGCTCAACTGTTTGGTTTAAATGGCTGGGAGTCATTTAAAACACCACAGCTTTCTGCTTCCTGCATCTTTCTGTGGGGAGCAAAACCCCCCAGGGTTTAAATGGCCCTGCTTTCTGCTCCCCATGTAAAGCTGTGGGGAGCAGAAAACTGGGTTTAAACAGCTCCAAACCATTTAAACCCTGGTTTTAGCTCCCCATGGCTTTTCACGGGGAACAGAAAGCAAGGTTTAAATGGAAAAGGGGAAGTCCCTTCCCGGAGGCACTTGACCCCACCTTTCTGCTGGCTGCAGCTTACCATGGCTATTAAAAAGGTGGGGGAAGTGCCTTCCTGGGGCATTTGACACCCATCTTTCTTCTGGCTGTGGCAAGCCACAGCCAGCAGAAAGGAAGAGGGAAAGTGCCTTCAAGGGGCATTCCACCCCTCCTTTTTGCTAGCTTTTGTGTGGAGCGAAATGCATGGGTTTAAACTTTAAACGGCTCATGAACCTACACAGATTGTTTGGTTCATTAACTGGCATGTCTGTTTGTGTGGTTTCATGGTTTGGTTTGTGGTTCAGCCATGAACCACAGACCACAAAAATGCAGTTCATACCCATCCCTATTGCTTTCTCAAAATGTGACCAATCGTTAGTCATTTTTGCTTCTAGGGAGAGTTCAGGCTTGATGTGAACCAAAACCCATTGATTAGTCTTTTTGGTGGTCCACAGTATCCATAAACCTCACCCCCAACACCAAATTTCAAAAGAATCTGCTTTGCTACCAGAGTTGGAATGAAGAGACGGACACCAATATGGATTTAACAAGGGCCACTTTATTAACTATTTATAATCAAACAACTGATGAGGGGCTGCTGAAATGTACTGAGGAATATGACAGGTGTCAAACTCCTGATCGCCTTCATTTCCTTCTGGGCGATGAACCTTCCCTGATCTCAAGCCACCCAATGTAGCTCTCGACCAGTGGCTTGGCATGTTTAGGAGAACCCCCTGGCCCACCGCCTCAGAAGTCACAAGGCCTGCTAAGATAGGCCGGGCCAGATTGTTCTAAGGAAGATCTCCCCTTCCCGGCCTTGAGCCGCAAAGGCCCGAAGGCCGTTCTTGGAGGGCCCTTTAATTCCTGTATAACAATGCCCAAGTGCTCACCATTTTCAACTTCCTGATTACACTACCCCACCAAAGCAAAGGCCAAGCCTCTGCTTAGGCCTTCGCCCCCACCAAGCGGTCCAGCACTGCCAGCACCCCTTGCCTAAAATCAGCAAGAAATATATCATTGCCCTTGTTAGAGAGGTGCACCCCGTTCCTCCTATACAGGTTCGTTAACTCAACCCATACATCAGGGTGCAACAAGAAGAGGCCCAAGCCACCTTCCATGACATTTTTGAGTGGCTGATTGGCATTTCGTCTCACCCAGTCCAAGCACCTAGGATCCCCCAGGCTATGCCAAACCTGGCGCAGTAATATTGCCGACAAGACCAGCTGCACCCCAGGCCACTGGTCTGTGATGTCTGCCAAATCTGCCTTGGCCTGAATGACTAGACCCAGTTCATTACCACCAAGGTGTATCACTGGCATGTGAGGAGAAGGACCACGCCTCTCCTCAAACAATAGTGGCATAAGCCCAGACCAGTGCATGCCTCTTCAGCCAAGCCACTTGACCTCAGCCCACTCACTGCAGCCCAACTGGGAACTGATGTGCATCCTCTTGGCTTGGTGAGCAGCCCAAAACACCATGCTGTGCCTGTAGATAAGCACTCAGCTCTTCCCATGGCAACCAGCAGCCCCTAAAACAAGAACTAGGTTAACAACACAAAACAACAAGGGGGGGATCCAGGCATAACAAGAAAGGATCCTCCCCTTCATACTAAAGGTAAAGAAAGAAAGCCTAGACTTTGCAGGTCTGGACATATATGTCTTCTAGCATGCTAACCTCCACCTGCCAAGTCTCTGAATGTCAGCCCTGGGATACCCCATAGCTGCAGCAGTGGAAGCCACTCCAATTCTAAAAGAATGAGTGCCAAATTGAAAATTACCAATATGGACACCAAGCCCCAAAGCCTCCAAAGCCACCAAGCCCCAAAGCCTCCAAAGCCACTAAGCCCCAAAGCTTTCTTGGTAATTGTCCAAAACTGAAATTTCGTTAAGGGTGATCCATCCCTATGCAAAAATAGAAAACCTTCATTCCCACCCCTCAGAGCCAAGTAGGAATGGACTGCAGTGACAGGATAAAGGTCTGGATCAGAACAAGTGCCCACTGACATCACCACACCTTTCCGTAGTTGGTCCATCCAAGAACGCCTAACTGTAATGTGCACACTATCTCCACTAGTCTGAATACCCCAAAGGCAAAGTGTGTATCCTGACCTATCTTGGCGGGAGTGGGTCACTAATATACTAATTCTCAAGGCCCCAAAGAATGCAACCAGGGCAGCCGCATGAAACAAGGCAACCTCGAATGCATCCATGTATAAGAAAGCCCATTGGGCTCTCAGACCCTTAAGAACAGTGGGGGAAAATGGTTCCCTCATATCCCGAGGCGTCCCATTCTCCCAGGCCCAGCCTTCCAACATTTTTCTGACCTGGAAATCACCAGTGTCATCCTTGAAACCCCCGACCTTGCCTGCAAAGGCAAGGGCTGATAGTTTGCCCTGAATTGGACAGACAAACCCTTACCTTTCAATGATATGCAGAATTGCGTTAGAGCAAGCAGGCTTCATGGAGGGTAGATCTACTTTGGATCATTGTCTAGTCCTCCAGCACCTTATTGAAAAATATGGTGATAAAGGGTCTTCTTCTTTATATGCAGCCTTTGTGGATCTTAAGGCTGCATTTGACTCTATTGCTAAAGCTAAATTGAGGGACAAGTTGAAAGCATCTTCCATTGACAAAAGGCTTTTTTTCTTAATTTGTTCGCTTCACCTACATACTTCGCTCAGGGTTAAAGATAGCAAACAGGGTTTTCCTACGAAACCCATTAGTTCTTGGAAGGAAGTCAGACAGGGCTACTTCCTTGCTCCACTGCTTTTTATTTTCTATATAAATGACATGGTAAGCCTGTTCAATGTAGAACACCATCATCCCCCCAAACTGGCCCATCGGCATATTTCAATCTTACTTTATGTTGATGATGCTGTTCTACTTTCTAGGACCCCAATTGGTTTAAGAAGAGCTCTTCACAGCCTTGCTCTTTACTGTGATTCACAGCAGCTTGAGATCAACTACCACAAAACCAAAGTAATGTCCTTCAGTAAGCATCCTAAATTAAGAAACTGGTCAATAAATGGTCAGCGACTAGAGCAAGTTAATTCTTTCAGATATTTGGGGATGGTTGTGCAAGCTTCTGGTACTAAAACATCTCATAGCAATTATGTGGCTGACAGCCCTTAGTGTAATTAAATTTCTTAGGTCCAAGGGGGGTCATTTTGCACCAGCCGCCTTCAAACTTTTAAAAGCAAAGATCTTACCCCAACTACTTTATGGGACATTTATAGACCCCCCTGGGTCTTGTTTTACCCTTCTGGAATGGGTTCAATCAAAGTTTCTGAGGGCTGTTTTGCAGGTCCACAAATGCATCTCAAATGTAATGGTATGGCTGGAAACAGGTATGCCAAAGGTAGCTGCTAGAATTGTACTTTCCTCACTTTTTCTTTGGCTTAAAATAAATATAACCCCCTGAGGCCTCCTTCCTTTAATACTGTTGGATGATTTTCAATCCAGTTAGCACAAGGCAGTTCAAGTTAGAATTGTGCAGCTTGGATTTTCTCCTGTAGCTCTTGTGTGGATGAGGGGAGATTTAACTAGACAATCTTCGAGGCAGAGAGTGGAAGACATTGAACGTCAGTCTGACATTTCAAAAACATCTAATTTTATTATTGCTCCTCATAAACATTTCTTTCTCATTCCAGCCTCTTATCCGTATAACCTTGAAAATGTTAAACAAAGAAGAGCTTTCACCCTTGCCAGATTTTCAGTTTTGCCATATTCAGTTATTGAGGGCAGACATAATAAAATTGCCCAGACTGAGCGATTTTGCCCTTGCAACAGTGGTGAGATAGAATCAATGGCAAATGTCCTTCATTGTTTCTTTCTACAATGAAATTCATACTGCCCTTATCTCCCCGTTACTTGAGCTCTGCCCTGACACTTCCGACTCTGGGATCATTAACTTACTTCTCTCTGATGTGAGTATAGAGACTACCCGGAAAGTTGCTAAATTCTGCTCCCAAGCGATTAAATTGCATTCTATATATACTTCCCAACTTAATGTGGAAGATAGTAGCTGATCATATTTTATATCTGTATTTTTATGTAGTTAGGTTAGAAATTGCTGCATTTGTATTAGTTTTAATTACTTTTATACACTGTTATATTTGTATACCTTAATTTTTATATTTTATCAGGCTATGGTCATTCCTTTTTTTACTTACTTGTATTCTGGTCATGGACTGTAAATAAAGTAAAATAAGTACATGCAGAATTGAATCAGACGTGACACTGGGATAGACCAGAGCTGTTGAAGGCTCTCCTGCTGCCTAAATGTCACAAACTGCTGGCCTGCTCTCATATAAGTCCAGCGTGTGCTGGGGGCAAGAGCTAAGCCAATCGCCCTGTCAGCCTCTGCCCTCCAATTTGCCACAGGTCCACAGGCATCCTTACTGGGAAAGGATTGGCATCTGGAGCCAACTGACAGACTCTCTCCATCTGTTTTCAAGACAGAGCCTTAAACAATATATTTCTCTGCAAGCATTGGAGGGTAAAGGCCCTAACCAGTATCATCACTCTTGGAGACTTAGATGTTAATGAGTTGATCACCTGTACCGTCGCCAAGTTATCACACCAAAAGTGAACAGTCTGGCTAGCAAGGTCATCAGCCCAGATATACACTGCTACCACTATGGGGGAAAAAATCAAGAAATGTCAGGTCACGCATCCATCCAGCCTGTATCCACTCAGGTGGCCAATCCTCGGCATACCAGTATCCCCTAAAAAAGACACCGAAGCCCAAAGATCCTGCTGCATCAGAGGTGACCTGTAGTTCAGCCTCCAGTTGGAGATCATTTCTCCAAAAGGAAACCCCATTATATGAAACAAGGAAGTTTCATTAGTAAGTCCTCCCTAATCCCCTGGGTAACCCGAGCCCTATGATGTGAGCATTTTAGGCCTATTGTAGAATTGCACAGCCTTCGCAGGAAAGCATGCCCTGGGGCCACCACTTTGCAGGCAAAGTTAAGGTGCCCAATTAGCTGTTGTAACTCCTTGAGTGTTGTATACTAGCTGAGGACCGCACACATGATCGCCTGTGCACGTGGGCATGTGAAGGAGCAAAGCTTTACAACCATAAATGATAGCCAGCTCAGATCCTAGAACACCAGTTTGGTGTAGTGGTTAAGTGCACGGACTCTAATATGTGAGAATCAGGTTTGATTTCCTACTCCTCCACTTGCACCTGATTGCACCTGATGTGACCTTGAGTCAGTCACAAGCTCTGGCACAGCTGTTCTTGAAAAAGAGCAGTTTCTGTCAGAGCTCTCTCAGCCGCACCTACCTCACAGGGTGTCTGTTGTGGGGAGGGGAAGAAAAAGGAGTTTGTAAGCCACTCTGAGACTCCAAGAGAAGGGCAGGGTATAAATCCAATCTCTTCTTCTTTTTCTTCTTTGTGCCAGCTGTGGGGAAGCCCACGAATGCTGGTCCTGCTGATTCCTGGATGCCATGTGCCGCTCCTGCGGGAAATAAGGACACATCACCCGTGCCTGTTGCTCCTGAGGGACATGATGCCAACACGCCACCCACCAAGAATCGACTGACCTCCACAGCATCCACCAGTTTCAGGTACTAAATTTGCCCCAGGCCATCCCAAACAAAATACATTTAACTGTGCAGATTGAAGGGTCCCCCTGTGAGATGGCGCTAGACACCGGGTTGTCCTTTTCCATAATCTCTGCAGACACCTTTAAGGAACTCTGTCCATGTGCCTCTCCCCATTGGTGAATCCAGAGGGCCTAACCTTACAGGACTCCCAAAAAAACCCAGTGGCCGTTAAGGGGTGGGGCAAATTTAGGGTACAATACAAGGACTCTGACAGGCTGTTAGACTTGCTGGTGATGGAAAAAAGGCTCATGAGTTTCTTGAGGCTGTCTTGGTTTGCTCCCTTAGGGCTAGGGGTTGACTGGGGTGAACCACGTGTGACCCACAGACTTTAATTCAGTGTGTGAGGAGTTCCCGGCCATCTTTGATGGAATGCTCAGCTGCTACACTGCCCCCCCTTGGATTTCGATCCCACAGTGCGGCCGGTCCCAATGAAGTTCGAATTCCGGGCCTTCTTGAGGCCCTTAAACTTTTACCATTCATTCCTCCCTCACAAGTCTGTCATGGCCAAACCCCTCCACTGCCTACTGGACAAAAAAAGCACCATGGGTCTGGGGGCCCAGAAGAGTCGCAGCATTCCAGGCCATGAAGGATTTGCTGTCGTCAAACACAGTCCTTGCACATTTCGACGAGGGCCTCCCCATGGTCCTCACCTGTGACGCATCACCATACAGGGTGGGAGCTGTCTTCGGGCACCGGTTGCTGGACAGCCTGGAGGTTCTGGTTGCTTACTATTCCTGCACCCTTTCCTTGGCCAAGCACAACTACACACAGATAGACAAAGAGGCCAGGGTTAAGACAAAGAGGCCAGTATGGCCAGGGTTAAGAAATTTCATGATTACCTGTACAGCTGACCCTTCATCATTGTGACTGACCATAAGCCCCTTTTGGGTCTTCTAGCCCCAGAAAGGCAAACACCTCATGCTGTCACCCCATGTGCTCTGGTGGTCCATTTTCCTCGCCGGGTATCAGTATGTGCTTCTGCACAGACCCAGTAAAATGATGGGCCATGCAGATGCCCTCAGATACCTCCCCTTGCCTTCCTGCAACCCAGACCCAGCTCCTGCCCATCAGATCCTGTTCATCGAGGAGGCTGCCCAACCGGCCTATCCAGGTATCCAAGTTTGCCCGCTATACCACTTGCGACTGGCTCCTCTCCCATGTTCTGGACTGGGTGGGGAGGAGATGGCCCACCAGCCAGATGTCAGCCCACAAAGGATGTCTGCTCTGGGGAAGCCAGTTGGTGGTACCGATACAGCTGCGCCAGCACATGCTTGCTGCTCTGCACGAAACCCACCCAGAAATCATGTGCATGAAGGCTCTAGCCTGCAGTTATGTCTGGTGACCCAGCATGGATGGGGAGATAGAGGACAGAGTGAGGTGCTGCCAAACATGCCAGGAATCGTGACCTGCACCGCCGGGAGCCTTGGTCCGGCCATGGGAATTGGTACACAAGCCATGGGCCCGCCTGCATCTGGACTTCATAAGGCCCTTCCAAGGTCATCCTGTTTTTCATCCTGGTTGATTCCTATTCCAGGTGGCTCGAGGTCATCCCGGTGTTCACCACTTTGTCCTGTGCCATCAATTTAGTTTTGGTACACGCATCCTCCACCAACCAAAGAAGGTTAGCCAGTTTATCAGGTAGTAAGCATGAAACATGTTGCACAGTGTCCAACTCAATGCCGAGAAAGGTTAAGACCACACTAAGTCCTTCCATTTTCTCACCAGCTAAAGGAACAAGTTCCTTAGCCAACTGCTCGAAATTGGAAAACAACTGCACACAAACCCCAGATCCAGCAGATCCAGCAAATAGAAAATCGTCCAAATAATGGGCAGTACTGAACAAGCCTGTGCATGCATGCAAGGCCCATTCCAAAAAGGAACTGAACCGTTCAAATGCAGTGCAGGACACAGAGCATCCCATAGGGGGCCCCCTATCCATATAAAACTGCCCATCAAAGGAGAAACCCAGAAGAACAAAGTCAGCTGGACATACTGGAAAGCAAAAAGCAGATTTGATATCACATTTAGCCAATTTGGTCCCTTGCCCACAACCACAGACCATAAGGATTGCTTCATCAAAAGAAGTGTACCTGACTGAGCATAGCTCACTAGGTATCACATCATTCACCCAGCCACCTTGAAGGTAAGACAAATAGTGAATGAGATGATACTCCCCCAGTGCTTCCGTGGTCACCACACCCAAAAGTGATACCCACAGGTTGGGAACCTGAGGTGAAAGAAAGGGGCCCAATACCCTACCTTCTAAGCACTCCTTTTCAATCTAGGCTGTCACCATATGCTCCATGCCCCGAACTGAGGGCAAATTGGGAGCTGAAAAGGGGTGCCACTCACCCATATACAGAATGTGAAACCCAAACCTAAACCCATCTGACAAATCCTGCCTATCAGCAAACTTAGGATACAACCAATGCTCTAACACTGAAACTTTAACTGGACGGGGTCCCTTCATCAAGTAAGGCCTGACCCCCTCCCCCTCCCAGATGCCTGCCACCTTTGCCATCCTTAGTGGCTGATCTGGCTTTGGCCTTGGGGCAAGATGGGAAGGAATGGGAGCCAGAACAGAGAGAAGAAGAAGAGATTGGATTTATACCCCACCTTTCACTGCCCAAAGGCATCTCAGAGCAGCTTACAAACTCTTTTCCCTTCCCCTCCCCACAACAGACACCCTGTGAGGTAGGTGGGGCTGAGAGAACTGACAGAAACTGCTCTTTTTCAAGGACAGCTGTGCCAGAGCTTGTGACTGACCCAAGGTCACATCAGGAGGTGCAAGTGGAGGAGTAAGTTATCAAACCCAGTTCTCCCAGATTAGAGTCTGCGCACTTAACCACTACACTCATGCCAAAAAGTGCATGTTTTCCAGCTGCAATACCCCTGCAATGAAAACTCCCAACAGAGCGGCCATTATTGTTAGTAGTGCACTGCACTACATTTCCACTGTCAGAGTGTTCCCCCAAGATGGGCTTGGCCAGGGACATCACCTGCATCCACAAGTGCAGATGGATTCGATCCCAGAGAAGCGCTGGGTACGTAGCCACCCTGGTACGGAAAGCCTTGTCATACTCCATCCATGCTGACCCAGCAAATTCAGAATAACCCTTACATATTATATCCATGTACTGGAGTGGAGATGAGGCCCTCCAAGGCTGAGCTCTAAAAATCATCCCAGAATAAATTAAGAAGCCAGGATACCCAATTGGTCTATATCCTGTCTACACTGCGGTGCTTCAGGTGCTCTTTACCTCTTTCATCTAAGTCTTCTTTATCCTTATTGTCTAGCTCTCTATACGATAAGGAAAAGACATCCACATATTTGCCCCTTAATATCTTATTCCTAGTGACTGTCGTAAGATGGTCACCCAAAGACATTGCCAGGTTGCCAGATGGAATCTCCTTCGCTGGTACCATCTCATATGCCCTGATAAGGAGAAAACCACCCACACCGCCTTGCTGGTACTGTGCTGTACTAGGTGAAGACACTAGGTGGCTATTCCCCACACCCCATGGCCATGATGGAGGTGGCACATTGGCAGGACCAGACAGGGTTCCTTCTAGAGGTGCCAGGGCTACTGACCCAAAAGAAGTCTATAGGCTCACAGGGCCCCATGGCCAATAGGTACCAGGTGTTTGTGAGAAGTCAGGCTTACCTGCCACCTGTGACAGAACCCCATAAGGTACCACCTGTTGCTCCTTACCCACCTGCTCCATCTGGCCTTCTTGCATCTCAACCGTTTCAGCCTCTTCATCCCCAGGAACTGCAGAATCACTAGCTGAACCCCCGCACCTACTTTCAATGGCAGAAAGACGAGTCAACACTTGGGCTTGAAAAACCTCAGTGGGTGACATAGCAGGTTGCCCACTTCCACCAACAGCAAACAAAGGCCCACCCAAATGTTCCTCAGTGGCAGTCAACCTTTCCAAAACAGCCCTATTTACTGGGGTATCTAATGAAGTGTCTAAAGGCTCAGGCAAAATGACACCCATGGGAGCTGAAGAGGTAGAAGCTGCTGAGGACACTAATTGTGTGGACACGGCACCCACCCATGTAGAAGGCACTATAGGGCCAACTGTGGGAGCAGCTCCTGCAGGCACCAGAGCCCCCATTATAGGAACAGTGCCTATGGCCACCAAAGGCGTTGGGCCACTCGGAGTCGGAGGCAAGGCCCCATCATTTGGCCACTTTGGTAGGGGCTGTTGACCTGTCGTGGAAGCCTGGCCTACCCGCTTATGGGCAGGCTGTTTCCCTTTTGCAGCACCCAGGCTCTTCTTTGGAGCCATGCTGCTTCCAGTGGAGAATTGTTCACAAGGGGAAAGGCATTCTTCCTGTCAGCTTTCTTCATTGTCCAACTTTCAGATCCAGTACATAGTAATGGGGAATGCTATGGAATGGATTATTTTGATCTTGGTCACCAGTGACACATCCTTGCATTTAAGGATATTTTCTAGCTCCTTCATGGCTATCCTTCCAGGACTCAGTCTCCTTCTGATCTCTTGGTTGCAGTCTCCCTTTTGGTTGATGAAGCCAAGAAATAGAAAATCTTTAATAATTTCATTTTCATCATCATCAACCTTAAAGTTGTGTAATTCCTAAGTAGTAATTACTTTTGTTTTCTTGATGTTCAGCTGTAATCCTGCTTTGGCAATTCTGCTTTAACTTTCAGCAGTAGCCATTTCAAATTTTCACTGTTTTCTGCCAGTAATGTGGTGTCATCTATGTATCTCAGATTGTTAATGCTCCTTCCACTAATTTTTGCTCCACCTTCATCTAAATCTAATCCAATTTTCCCTATGAAATGTTTTGCATATAGATTGGATGAATAGGTAGATAAAATACATCCTTATCTACCAACTGAACACCATTCCATTTCTCCATATTCTATCCTAACAGTAGCCTCTTGCCCATAGTATAGGGTGCCTTTCAAAACAATCAGATGTTGTGGCACACCCATTTCTTTTAAAACCAGATCTCAGGGCAAGATCACACTGGATGCCTCACAGTTGTGAAGGAGAACTGGTGTTATAACTCTTCCATTCTCCCCTGTAAGAATAGCTTGCCTTCCCACAGGCTTTGTCATAGAGGTGGGGGAGGGGACTTTGACTATTAAGCAACTACTATTAATTTTGTGCCTAGACTCATTGTACAATCAGCTTTATTTTTATTGGTTCTTTCATCCTTGGTCAAGCTTGTTTTGTGGACGAAAGTCACTTTTCTATAATACCAGGAAGGTATTGTACTGACAGCTTTTATTATTTGTTCCACATGAGGGAATCTTAGTGCTTTAATAATAGAAGCCTGTGGATTTTATTTTAAATGTGTAGCATAGAAGAATACCCTGTGGGTTATTGCAGGTTCAGAAGGTCTTTTAAACACTATACTTATTGAAGTAAAATTTTCTGTGAAAGAAAATTGGTTACTGGTTTCTGCTCCTTCAGGGATAGGAACATCATAAAATGAATTATTCTATTTCTCCCTTTATCTAAGGAGTTTCCTAATATACCGCTAGTATGTTATATAGTTAGCACCCAGTATGCTCTTGGTTTAGTTTTAAGATTTTTTAGGTCTCCCATAAGAATAGTTTCTTCTTTTACAAGGAAAAATGTTGCGGTTAAAAATTAAATAATGTTTTATTACTGTTCAAAAAATTCTACACCTATTCAGTTTTCAGCAAATTGAGGTGTGAAGATAATAATAGGGATGTCGGACAGGCCACTAGGGATTACTTTCATTGAAGCCAGCCTTTTCTTCCACATGTGCTAGTAACAATTTCTCTTAATGTTTGAGGAAAGGAAGAGGTAAGATGAAAATGCCATCTCCATCCTTGCAAAATATTTTGGGTAAGGCACAGCACAGTTGAAAACAAGGGGACACAAATGAAAGAAGCTTGGAGTTGCTATTGAGAACTATGAAAATAGTAATCTCTTCAGTAGTGCACCTGCACTGTGATGCACCATGAATATTATGGGACTCAACCCCTGTGATACATATTTGATGCAGATCAGCAAGCACTAACAACTTACTGATATATTAATAGAACACCTGTTTAACATACATTAAGAGGAAACTATTTATACAGTCCTAGATGACATCTTCAAAATGTCACCTTTTCTACTGCCACCTAACATAATAGCCAGTCTCTGAGTCATAGCAGAAACAATGTTGGTGGTAACCTTACCCTAAAAAACAGGGTACTAGAACAGGGGTGGCCAAACTATGGCTTGGAAGCCACATGTGGCTTTTTCATGCATATTGTGCAGCTCCCAGCAGGGCAGCTGGGAAAGCAAACAAATATCATTGGACAAATAAATATAATTATCAATATCTGCTTTTACCACTTTTGTTATTATTTTGGCAGTCACATTTAATGTTAATAAAAACAAATTTGCATATTTCCCAGTAAAAATGTGTAATATTTGTTCATGTCTTGTGGCTCTCAAACATCTGATGTTTATTTTATGTGGCTCTTACATTAAGCAAGTTTGGCCACCGCTAGTCTAGAGCAACACATTGTCAGAGCTGAAAACTCTTTCAAGATGACTTCATTGTGATTTGAAGACCAAATGTGACCTCATGTGAGCTTGTTTTGATGCTACATTTTAATACAACAGGGCCACCTGAATATCATCAGAACAGGTCTCAGGATACCATTGTCATGTCTGAGGCAGTTCAAACACAGACTTGGGGTCCAGCAGCTCCAGGAGCCTTGTTCTGCATGCAGAGTCAGAAAACAGCACATTCAGTATGGAGGGACCCCATGAAAGCTGCAGAGAGCTCTCAAGTGAAGCTTTAAATTTGTAGATAAAAAGCTGTCATCCTTCTGTATGAGCAAATTATCTGTACAGTGGAGATTCAGTTAGTTCTGCTGATTCTGGTTCCTGACTCCTGCTCATCTGACCTTCTGTCTTGCCTCTGCTGTGGATTATCCATATACTAATAGTGAAGTCAGTCCAATCTTTGGATACTTAAATCCAATGACTGGAACTGCGAACAGGCAAGACAGAGAGCCAGCATGGTGTAGAGATTATGAGCAGTGGACTCTAATCTGCAGAACCAGGTTTGATTCCTCACTACTCCACATGAAACCTGTTGGATTACCTTTGGACAGTCACAGTTCTCTCAGAGCTCTCTCAGCCCCACCTACCTCACAAGGTGACTATTATGGGGAGAGGAAGAGAAGGCAATTGTAAGCCACTTTGAGACTTCTTAGGGTAGAGAAAAGCAGGGTACAAAAAGCAACACTTCTACAATCCTGAAAAGGGCCTCAAGTTTGCAGAAAAAATGTGACATCTAAAAAAAATATATTGGGAAGTTTAAAAACCTGAAAATGATAAAAGGAGCACCTGTAGCTTTAAGCAATGTAATTCCTTTCTGGCTGTTGGTAGACAGGAGGAGAGGGCAGGTCCCTTTTTATGCCTATTTTTGGCCTTTGAAAGAGGACTTATTGGAGCCAGGCCTGGCTAGGGTAGCCAGCTCCAGGTTTGGCAATTCCTGGAGATTTTGTGGTAGAGTCTGAGGAAGGCATTATTGTGCAGATAAAAAAGAGGCAAGGAGAATAATGTAAGCTATGGTCTCCACTGTGGAGAAAGGTGGTTGTCAGGTATTCCTGCCATAAGGTTGGAGGAGGGGGCCGGATAGAACTGTGGTGTGATATTGATGTCTCTGTGCTGTTGTGGTGGAATGCGGGGAGGTGCCGACGTTGCCTGGGTGACCGGGCTATATCTCACCTTCCAGGCCAGAGATGGCCTTGAGTGCCAGGCTGTTTGTCTCTTTCTGCTTTCTTAAGACAACAGCTAGGCCTGGGAAATGTGGGGTGGCGGGTGTAGTATAATTTAGTGGTTTTCTGGTGTTCCCGCGTGCGCGCTTGTCCTCTATTGGTAGAAAGGTGGGGACCCTTCCCCCCCTTGGGGTATATCCCTGTGCTTCATGTATCCAAGGTATTCTTAACAATGCTCCTGTTCTAGTGACCTAGTATTGCAGCTTAATAAAACACTATCTTTGTTTGAATGAATAAGGCCTGGTGTTTTGGCTGATGAACTGAGGACTCTGACAGTGGTGCATAAATGAAGTAAATAAATAATAAATATAGCTGAAGATGGGAGGCAGATAAAAGGTAGATTGGTGAATGTCTGAGAAGGAGAGGATGAGGCAGGGAAAGGGAAGAGAATATGGGGGTTGCCAGGAGGACAGAAATAGGAAATAGTGCAGGGAGGCAGATACAGGGGAAAATGAGTTGCAACCCCCAAGTCCTTGAGGGTTTCCTACCATGTTAGTGGGCCTGGTGCAGTGGCTAGCAACACACAACTGAATAACAGTTGTTTTTGGTAGAAGCTGTCAAAGGGAAGAGGGAAAGCTTAAGACAGAGGGACAGATAAAGGTAGGTTGGTTCTTGGGTAGGAAGTAGGTAAGGTTGCCAGCTCCAGTTTAGGAAATTCTTAGAGATTTGAGGGTGGAGCCTAGAGAGGGACATCAGAGGAGCATAATGTCATAGAGTCCACCCTCCAAAGCAGCCATTTCCTTCAGGGGAATTAGGGTTCTCAACACCCCTATGGGGGCTGGAGATCAGCTGGAATTACAACTGCTCTCCTGATGACAGAGATCAGTTCTCCTGGATAAAATGGCTGCTTTGGAGGGTGGACTGTATGGCATTATACTCTGCTGAGGTAGCTTCCCTCCATAAACCTCACCCTCCCAAGGCTCCACCCCCAAATCTCCAGGAATTTCCCAACTTGTAGCTGGCAACCCTAAGGGGAACTGATCTCTATAGATGGGAGAGCTACTGTGATGCCAAGAGATCTCCAGGTTGGCAACCCTAAAAGGAGAGAAGGAAGCAGGAAAAGAGGAGAAGCTATGGGGCTTTCAGGAAAGGAAAGAGAAAATAATTGGGGAGGGGAAAGTGAGATGATTACCCCACATGCTTGTAGGTTGTCTTATATATTTCTGAATGCAGGTCTCATCCTAACCCTGCTTCTGCCATGCCCTAAGAAATTGTTGCCTATATCTGACCCTCTCATTATCTGACCTTGGCTTGATTTTGAATTTCAAGTTTGACATGTGCTTCTGTGCTGACAGTGATTTTGGTACAAGCAGGCAATACAGGTACAATTTTCTGTCTGCTAGGGAAAGCTATTTGGATGCACACACCCTGAAGCACTGCTATTATTTATAAGCACAATAGGTTCTATTAGGTGCACCAAGTTTATCTTTTCCCTCTGATACTTGGAAACTACTAATTAATTATTCACAATTCTTGCTATCATTTATTTTTCAACATTCCTCCCACTCCAGACCACTAATTTTCATGAAATGCTGCTACTGGGGGATAGGGGACCCTGAGGAATAACAGCAGGAAGGGGATACTAGAGGAAATTGTGAGTTTAGTCTAGATCCTGCCCCATGTTTTCATCACCAAATCCCTGCAAGAAGTATTTGCCCCCCAAGCCAGAAGAACGAGGCAGACACAAGTGATGGGTTTAACTCTTGGGCCACTTTATTAATTGACAACCTTTATCTGGAAGGAAACGGCAAGGGCAAACAGTTTGTGGTATGGTCAAGGCCAGAGGTAAATACCCCTCCCTTACCTCATGGAATAGGGTGAGCCAGCCTGCCCTGAGTGGGAGCCATCAGCGTGGCTTCCATCCAGCCGGCAAGCCATTGCTGGCCCACCCTGTAGCCCAATCCCCCCAGGCCGCCAGGTTCAAAGGGAGGAGCCAATCGGGGTGGTCCCCAAGGCAGTCTGTTTTCCCCGCCCCATGCCACGAGGCATAAAGACTGTACTCACAGGACCCCTTAAAGCCCAAATGGGTGTCAGCTGGTGCTCACTGGACTGCAACTGTATACCACATAAAACCCTGCCACCACTGAGGCCAAGCCACTGCTTAGGCCTTCATGCCCATCGGGAGGCCCAAGGCCCCCCAAAGCCCTTGCCGCAAATCCTCCAGAAAGATGTCCATGCCCTTCTCAGACAGATGTACGCCATCCTGTCTGTATATATCCACACACCCCGCATGTATGCCCAGGTGCAACAAAAAGATACCCAGACTGCCTTCAAGGATCCATTGCGGCTCTCTGTTCACCTTGCACCGAGCTTTGTCAATGGCCAGTGGATTTTCAGCCCACTGCCAACTCATCGAGGCATCATAGCTGACCAAACAATGAGGGTATTGGGACAACACCTCCGAATCAATTGAAAATCCTCCTGAGCCTGAAGGATGAATGTCTTCCCTTTAATCAAGCCCAAATCATTGCCACCTAAATGAATAACTAAAACATGTGGAGGAGGGCCAACTCTCCCATGAAACAACAACTGTAATAGGCCCGGCCATTGTAAGCCCCGGCACCCATTCCACTTGACCATAGCCCATTGGCTCAAGCTCAACTGTGTGCCCATCAGCGTCCCCTCGGCACGACGAGCCACCCAAAATATATAACTGTGCCCACAGATTAAAACCATCTTCCTCTGCTACCAGCAAACCAAATCTGAAATGAAAAAAAAAAAAAAAACCCAGTCAGCAGGGGCACAAAGTTCAACAAATGGCCACCAAGGCCTTCACCTTAGTTTCCCGCCAAGGGCTGAACATAAGATTTATATGCTGCCAAACACCATCTATCCAGCCGCTGGATATCGCGCCCTTGATACCCCATACTGATGCTGTGGAAGCCGCTCCAATGTGGAAAGAATGGGTACAAAAACGCCACCCAGCCGGCTCAATCCTTGCTAATGCTCTAGAAGTGACTGACCAGAATTGATGTTTTGTAAGGGGAGTGCCATCCTGGTGCTTGAACAAAATCCTCACCTGCATACCCTGAACTGCTACGTAAGTGGCTAAAGCCAACACAGGGCAAAGCTGCTTCTCAGCGCATGTGCCCAGCTCAGTCACAGAACCTCGCTACCTCTGATCAATTTTTGAGTTCCTCAAGGTAATAGAGGCCTTAATGGCACCCAGGCGCACATCCTGTGCTAGGACGGCCCAGCCAGAAGAATCCCCTTTTGATTGAGCAACCAGCTCACTAATCCTAAAAGCCCTGAAAAAAGCTACTAAGGCCACTGCATGAAACAGGGAGGCCTCAAAATCAGAGGAGCAAATCGCACACCATGAGTCCTGTAGGCCACGAACAATTTCAGGTCAAATTGGCTGCCGTAAGTCCGTCCACCTCCCAGCCTCGCGATCCCAACCTTCCAATAACTTGTGTACCTGGAAATCACTGGTATACTCAGCCAGTCCCTCGCCTTGCTAGCATAGGCCAGGGCAGAAAGCAATCCTTTTATAGAGCTAATCGCCAGACCCTTACCTTTTGATGCAATGCAAAAATGTAACAGGTGCTCCACCAGAACAGGCCATGAACTAGGGTACCCTACCTCCCATCTAAATTCTGCAAATTGGGTGACTGCCCGGTCATAAGCCCACTTGGTGCTCGGTGCTATGGCTAATCCTATTGCCCTGCACACTTCAGCCTTCCAACCAACCACATCCCTGGAGGCATCTGTACAGGCTGCAAGTCGGTGTCTGGGGTCAGCTGACAGAACCTCTCCATCTGTTTACGAGAGACAGTGTCAGCCACCCCATTGTCAACCCCTGGCATGTGCCTGGCAAAAAATAATATATTTAGCTGTAGGCAACGAAGTGTAAAGGTCCTGACCAGATGCATAACCCGGTGGGACCTGGAGGACAGGGAATTGGTAACCTGCACAACCGCAGGGTTGTCATGCCAAAAATGTACCATGTGGTTGGCCAACTCATCCCCCCATAGGATAACTGCCACTAGGATGGGGGGAAACTCCAGGAATGTAAGGTCAGCCATCAAACCGTCCTCTACCCAAGCAGCCAGCCACTGCTCCGCGTACCAGCACCCGCGGAAGTAAACCCCAAAACCAAAGGATCCTGCGGCATCTGAATGGACCTGAAGTCCCACCTCCAACTTCAGGTCATGCCTCCAAAAGGAAATGCCATTGAAAGAAGCAAGAAACTCGATCCACATCTCCAAATCCTGGCGACTACTCATGGTGATACGGATCCTATGATGGGGGAGCTGCAATCCCGACATAGCGGTGCACAACCTGCGCAAAAAGGCCCTGCCAGGTGCCACTACCTTACAAGCAAAGTTCAGAAGGCCCACCAATTGCTGTAGTTCCCTCAAGCTTGCCTTCCGCTTATGTAAGAAGTCACTAATCGGCTGGTGCAAGTCCACTAACTTGCTTTCTGGTAGCCGAGAAGCCTGCAGTGCTGAATCCAATTCTACCCCTAAAAAGGTCAGAACCTGGGCTGGATCCTCCGTCTTTTCCTGTGCTAAAGGCACCTCCAACTCGCCTGCTAATGCCTGAAAAGAATGCAGCAACTGCTCACAAAACCTGAACCTCGGGGACCCATGAACAGACAGTCATCCAAATAATGAGCTACCGTGCTCAAACCAGTGCGAACATGGAGATATCATTCGAGAAAGGAACTAAAATGCTAGAACGCAGCACAGGATATGGAGCAGCCCATAGGCAGTGCCCAATCTAAATAGAACTCTCCTTCAAAACAAAAACCTAGTAGCTCGAAGTCCTCCGGGTGCACTGGAAGGAGGTGAAATGCCGACTTAATGTTGCATTTGGCCATCTCCGCTCCCTTCCCGAAGCTACACACTATGTGCACCACTTGGTCAAAGGAGGTGTACTGGATGGAGCACAAAAATTTGGGAATGGCATCATTAACTGAAGTGCCCCTGGGGTAAGAAAGGTGGGAGATGAGCCTAAACTCCCCAGGTGCTTTCTTGGGGACAATCCCCAATGGGGACACACAAAAGTTAGGAACCGGGGGTGAAGGAAAAGGTCCAATGACCCTCCCTTCAAAAAAACTAAGATCATGGCATCTGGCCCCATCACTCCTTGGCAAATAGAAGGGGAAGTTGTAGAAGTAGTGACAGACTTCACATTCTTAGGATCCCAGATCATTGCAGATGGTGACTGCAGCCATGAAATTAAAAGACGCCTGCTCCTTGGGAGGAAAGCAATGGCAAACCTAAACAGCATGATAAAAAGCAGAGACATCACCTTGTCAACAAAAGTCCGCATGGTCAAAACAATGGTATTCCCCGTAGTAATGTATGGCTGCGAGAGTTGGACTATATGGAAGGCTGAGCGACGAAGAATAGATTCTTTTGAACTATGGTGCTGGAGAAGACTCTTGAGAGTCCCTTGGACTGCCAGGAGATCAAATCATTCAATCCTAAAAGAAATCAACCCTGATTGCTCCCTGGAAGGCCAGATCCTGAAGCTGAAGCTCAAATACTTTGGCCACCAAATGAGAAGGGAGCACTCACTGGAGAAGACCCTGATGCTGGGAAAGATTGAAGGTCAAAGAAGAAGGGGACGGCAAAGGATGAGATGGTTAGACAGTGTCATCAATGCAATGAACATGAAATTGAGCAAACTTCAGCGGACAGCGGAAGACAGGAGGGCCTGGCGTAATCTGGTCCATGGGGTTGCGAAGAGTCGGACTCGACTGTGCGACTGAACAACAACAACTCAACAACAACTTATGAACTCTCAGCTTTATGGGCATTGGCCCCCTTTCCATGCCTCTGCCCCAGGCCACCTCCCTCTGGCTTTCATCAACCCTTATGGAACTTTCCGCAAAAGCATGCAGAGAAGGGATGCAGGCCTGCACATAAGGGGCATTTATGCCTATACTGGCAGGCCTTTTTGCTACATACTCCCTGGGCCCCAAACTCCCAACAGATTTGGCGGGGTTGAACCACCTGACCCGCCGGAAGGCAGGGACCAGATATAGAGAGAGCACGGTGGACCAAATGGCCACTATGTGACCAATCCCCATGTTTGGCCTGGAAGAGGCCATCACCTGTAACCAAAGGTGAGGGTGGATCTGGTCCCATCACAAAGAAGGGTTCATGGCTGCCCTCATCCTGAACTTTTCATTATACTGTGTGATGCATGTTGCACTTACCCGTCGTCATGGAAGAGCTGGCCAAGGAGTCCTTTTGGCACTGCTCGTCAGGAGGCACTACAGGAGAAGGTGTACCGCAGTCCCGATTCATGGATGTCCCATTCTTGAAAGCTACCTGCATAGCAGTATGCCCTTCAACAAGAAACAACCTCGTTAAGACTTCCACTTGAAAATTCTTATTAGCTGCTGAGTGAGTCTTCTTCTTTCCCTGAGCTCTGACCCCCTGCTGTGCACCCAGAGGTAACACCCCAGTGGTGTGTTCCACCACCTGCAAGCATATCACAATGACCTGCTGCACCACATCATCATCATCATCTGAAGAAGACAATGCCAGTGCAGGCCTCTTGGGGGAGGGGCTTGGGTGCTGGCTGCATGCCCTTAGATTGCCCAGAGCCCTTCTTGGGAGCCATACCACTGCTGTCTCACCCTCAGTTGCCAACTGCCCTCCAAACCTGGCAAAACAGCTGATGAAGTGCAACAAAATGGCTGACCAGCCCCTGAGCCCAATATGGCCAACATGAGCCGGTGACAAAATGGTCGCCGTCACACATAAAATGGCCACCCCAGTAAAATCTGCCCCAACCTGTCTAGGGAAGTCCTACCCCTCAAGAACCAAAAGGCACAATAGCTACAAGCTGGCAAAGGGTGGTGAAAAACCACCAACGGGGGGGGGGATGGGGGAGGGAGGATATAAATGGAGAGGAAGGCAAATGTGCTGGGATTGCCTTCAGCCTACAAAATCCCAGACCTTATTCAGACCCAATATGCTGCCCCGGTGAAGGATGCAGCCCCAAGGGAAACTGCCTGCACATGCTCCCCGGGGTGCGGGTGTGGAGGGATAGTTAAGCTCACCACCAAGCGCCGCCCGGCAGCTACTGAACCAGGACCCCAGAGTGCCTGAGCAACCAGCCGGCCGCCCAACTGCACTACTGCCCAGCCAAGCTGGCTAGGCCAAACTGTCCCTGGGTAATGAAGGCTGCCCATCGCCACCACCCACTGCCAGGTCTCCTCACTGTTCCTAAGAACATAAGAACATAAGAGAAGCCAATGTTGAATCAGGCCAATGGCCCATCTAGTCCAACACTCTGTCACACAGCGGCCAAAATATACCAGGTGCCATCAGGAGGTCCAGCAGTGGGGCCAGGGCACCAGAAGCCCTCCCACTGCTGCCCCCTCCAGCACCAAGAATAGAGTGCATCACCTGCCCCAGACTGAGAGTTCCCATCTATACCCTGTGGCTAATAGCCACTGATGGACTTCTGCTCCATATGTTTATCTAATTCCCTCTTGAAACTGTCCATGCTTGCAGCTGCCACCACCTCCTGTGGCAATGAATTCCATATGTTAATCACTCTTTGGGTGAAGAAGTATTTCCTTTTATCTGTTCTAACCCGACTGCTCAGCAATTTCATAGAGTGCCCACGAGTTCTTGTATTGTGAGAAAGGGAGAAAAGTACTTCTTTCTCAACCTGCTCAATCCCATTCATAATCTTATAAACCTCAATCATGTCACCTCTCAGCCGTCGTTTCTCCAAGCTAAAGAGCCCCAAGCATTTTAACCTTTCTTCATAGGGAAGGTGTTCCAACCCTTTTATCATTCTAGTTGCCCTTCTCTGCACTTTTTCCAATGCTATAATATCCTTTTTGAGATGCCCCCTTGAGGGCCGAAGGCAGACTTGCCACCGCCACCAGACAAGCTGCTGATAACCCGCGCCACTGCAATGCTGCTTGCTCCGCTCCTGGAAGCACCACTGCCGCACTTAACTTGATGTCATCGGCCCAACAAAGGAGGTAGGCCGAAACCTAATTGCATTGCAGAGCTCCTCGCCAGCCAAGAACCGTATGGGACTGCTGGTGAGGAGAGGAGGGGCCAGGCTTTAAGCTCCTCGGCCCCTCTCTCTATGCCTATGTGCCTTAGGCGTTCTTCGGCGCCCAACTGACCCAGCCTCCTCCGACTGGGAGGCAAAGGCACCTCCCCAGACCAACGGCCGCAAAGACCGAGGGCATGGGATCTGAGTTAGCTAGAAAAAATTTAAAATACATGTTTGATACAGGCAAAAGTCTTGTTCAGAATCCAGAATGCAGTTTCAGGGCCAAACTAAACATTATTATATTTAAAGAGTTAACATAAGAACATAAGAGAAGCCAATGTTGGATCAGGCCAATGGCCCATCCAGTCCGACACTCTGTTGTCACACAGTGGCCAAAGATACCAGGTGCCATCAGGAGGTCCACCAATGGGGCTAGGACAGTAAAAGCCCTCCCACTGTTGCACCCTCCCAGGCACCAAGAATACAGTTCATCACTTGCCGCAGCCTGAGAGTTCCTACCTATACCTTGTGGCTAAAAGCCACTGATGGATCTCTGCTCCATATGCTTATCTAACTCCCTCTTGAAACTGTCCATGCTTGTAGCCGACACCACCTCCTGTGGCAGTGAATTCCATGCGTTAATCACTCTTTGGGTGAAGGAGTACTTCCTTTTACCCGTTCTAACCCGACTGCTCAGCAATTTCATGGAGTGTCCATGAATTCTTGTATTGTGAGAAAGGGAGAAAAGTACTTCTTTCTCTACCTGCTCTATCCCACATGTAATCTTATAAACCTCAGTCATGTCACCCCTCAGCTGTCGTTTCTCCAAGCTAAAGAGCCCCAAGCGCTTTAACCTTTCTTCATAGGGAAAATGTTCCCACCCTTTTATCATTCTAGTTGCCCTTTTCTGTACTTTTTCCAATGCTATAATATCCTTTTTGAGGTGTGGTGACCAGAACTGTACACAGTACTCCAAATGAGGTCGCACCATTGATTTATACAGGGACATTATGATAGTGTAGACTGTGTCATTGGTGCAACGAACATGAAATTGAGCAAACTTCAGAGGACAGCAGAAGATAGGAGGGCCTGGCGTGATCTGGTCCATGGGGTTATGAAGAATCAGACTCAACTGTGCGACGGAACAACAACAAAATTATGATACTGGCTGATTTGTTTTCAATTCCCTTCCTAATAACCCCCAGCATAGTGTTGGCCTTTTTTATTGCAGTTGCACACTGTCTCAACATTTTCATTGAGTTATCTACTATGACTCCAAGATCTCTCTCTTGGTCAGTCTCTGCCAGTTTGGACCCCGTCAACGTGTATTTATATTTAGGCTTTTTGGCTCCAATGTGCATCACTTTGCACTTGACCACATTGAACCATATTTGCCACATTGACGCCCACTCACCCATCCTCGACAGATCCCTTTGGAGTGCCTCACAATCCTCCCTGGTTCTCACCACCCTGAACAACTTTGTGTCATCTGCAAATTTAGTCACTTCAGTGCTTACTTCCAACTCCAAATAATTAATAAACAGATTAAAAAGCATCGGACCAAGTACTGATCTCTGTGGTACCCCACTGCTTACCACCCTCCACTGAGAAAATTTCACATTTATATTCACTCTCTGTTTCCTATTAATTAGCCAGTTTTTGATCCACAAGAGGACTTATCCTTTTATCCCATGACTATTGAACTTACTTAGGAGCCTTTGATGAGAAACTTTATCAAAAGCTTTCTGGAAGTCAAGGTAAACAACATTTATTGGGTCCCCCTTGTCCACATGTTTGTTCATACAGCATACAGCACCTGCAAGCAGCTGCAAGGAGTGACTTCTTTGAAAAGGGGGGGAGGAGAGCCTAATGGCTTCAGAACAGCTCCACATGGTGGGGGTGAGGAAAGAAGGGCTCCTTCCCCCAAGCAATTTTCTCACATGAAAATCTTGATGAGGGGGAGTTATTTCCTAGATTTTGCTGCTCCAAGTGCACAGGTACTCTACATGGAGCAGCAAAATCTGGAAAATAACTCCCCCCATGTAGTTTTTGCATTGGAAAAATGATGGAGTCAGGGGAGGCAGGATCCCTTTCTCCCCTGCCCCCCATTGCATATTCTGAGCCCATTTAGGTGCTCCCTTTCTTTAGAAAACATTCTCTGCAGCTGATGTGTAGCTGCATGGAACACTATATAAAAAACAGTAGCATTTAGTTTGGCCCTCAGTCTAATATATTTATAGAATACCTCTGTTGGGTTCTAGAGCTTATGCTACTTTTCTTGCTTAGTCTTGAATATTCTGTGGTAAAGAATGCAGAACTACAGAACTGCCCTGAATCCCTGTTGACATTGTTACTCTGATTATCATTGTAGGTCATCCCTCTGATTTCATGCCTCTGTCTCTCTGTCTATCTAGTACTGCTCATACAGCTATCACTTTAAGCAAAATTAGAACAAAAAAATTAAAAGACCTTACTCAGTATTATTTCTCTTATATTTGATTACTGTGTCTATGAATTTTGCCACTGAGAGGCTGACACAATCATTTGTATCTGATAGTAGCCATAACACCTGGGCTCGCACATTGAGCAATTCCATATCTTTAAGTAAAGGGGTGACTAAATTAGCCCTCAGCTCATTGAATATAGGGCACTCTATAGAATTGGATGGGACCTCCAGGGTCATCTAGTCCAACCCCCCCTGCTCAATGCAGGAAATTCACAAATGCCCCCCCCTCCATTCCCAGTGACTGCTGTTCCGTGCTCAGAAGATGACAGAAAACCTCCTTTACATATAATGTATATACCTCCTTTACATATAATGTGACTTCTCCACCTTTCCTTCTTTATCTGTCCCTATTAAATAAGTTGTACTCCACAGTCCTAATATTCCAACTGTGTCATCCCACCAAGTTTCAGTAATGCGTATTAGGTCCTGTATTAGGACTTCAAGTTCCTCCTGCTTGTTTCATATGCTCTGCACATTAGTGTTGAGACATCGGAATCCATGTTTTATGCACTCTGAGGTTTTCATTTCTGTGAGTTAATGTTACCTAGCATATATGCCACTCCCTGCAAAACTTTAGAGTTCTTATCTACAGATATTGGCATCATACTAGGCTTTGCATTTTTGTCTTGCTCCCCCATAGGATTTAATTTAAAGCTCTTCCTATTAGGTTCGCAAGGCTGTTTCCAAACACATTTTTTCCTACCCTTGTGAGGTGCAAACCATCTCCCAGTAGAAGATGGTTCAATGGTTTTGATTTTATCAAATGAGCGTCTGCATGTTCTTTTAGAGTATGTACTCTATTGTATCTGCCCTCCAAAACTGCTGAGGGAAGAACATTCATTCTTGCTAAAGTAAAAATTCTTAGTTTCGGGACTGTCAATTGATAAAAATATTTTGGCAGTTGCACTGGGAGGGCAATTCCCAAATGGAGTGTCAGAGATATCCTGCACACCCTACTTAGACGTACTTATAACATCCAGCTTCCTTACACATGTTTTAATTTGTCTTATAATGTCTTTAGGTGGAGCTGCGGTGGCTCAAGTGGTTAAGACACTGAACTGCAGGCTGTGGAAGGTCAGTAGTTCAGCAGTTTGAGACCTGAGAGTACTGCATGACGGAGTGAGCTCCCGTCTCTAGTTCCAGCTCCTGCCAACCTAGCAGTTCAAAAGCAAGAAATTGCAAGTAGATAAATAGGTACCACTTTGGTGGGAAGGTAACAGTGTTACGTGTGCCATGGTATTTAGTCATGCCAGCCACGTGACCACGGAAACATCTTCAGACAGCGCTGGCTCTTCAGCTTTGAAACGGAGATGAGCACCGCAACCCTAGAGTTGGATTTCACTGGCTTTCGAGCAAAGGAACCTTTACTTTTACTTTATAATGTCTTTAGTTTCTGTATTATTAATCATATCATTTGTTATTCCTAGGCATTTCATTTTCCAATAGTCGATCCCATTGATTATAATGTTTACCTGTCTGGATGAATGCAAGTAGAGTAGATCCTCCCTCAGATTTTAAAACCTTTACTTTGAAGAGAAATGCTTTAATTCAAGCCCTAGTTTACACTAATAATTCACCTAGTTCTGCTTTCAGTGCTATGCCTGAGACAACATCTAGGAATAGTCAATAAGTGTCAGAAAAAGTCATGCTGGATGGAATCAATTTTTTTCAGAAGCAGCCTATATCCAAATTTCCACACCATACAGGAATTGGTTTAGAGCCTTAGCATTAAATTCCTTTAAGGATGAGGGGACCAATTTACCTCCCAATGAGTAAAAGTATTTTACAATTGTCCTTCCTGCTCTCAAGGCTGTGTTCCTTGCTAGATCCAAGTGTATCTTCCATGTAAGAGATGCTTCAAAGTGGATTCCCAGATATTTAAATTGATTGAACTGTTGATTGAACTGTCAAATAGTTTGTCCCATTTGAAGATTTTCTCCTTTTTCTTTTTGATTTCATGCCTCTCCCTAGAATTGGGTGGGGGGGACCTGAAGTTGCATTTTACTTCGCTATTTTATTTGACAGTTCATATTCATTGGACTGAATGAACACTATAGTTATTTGTTCATATGCTGTTTCCCAGCACTGTAAGGGTGAGGGTGGCCTTGCTGAAGATTATAGGAGACGTGAAATATGAGGGCCTGAGATCAGCTGGAGCAATTCGGACAACATAACCTATGGGCCTTTTTGCTTTCAAATACTACACTGAGAAAGTCAAAAACTAGTTACAAATATGAGTATGAAACTAAATGTGTATTAAACAATCAGGAGCAAAATTAAAGGATTTTTTTAAAAGAAGAAGAAGAAGAAGAAGAAGAAGAAGAAGAAGAAGAAGAAGAAGAAGAAGAAGAAGAAGAAGAAGAAGAAGAAGAAGAAGAAGAAGAAGAAGAGGAGGAGGAGGAGGAGGAGGAGGAGGAGGAGATTGGATTTATACCCCGCCTTTCACTGCCCAAAGGTGTCTCAGAGCGGCTTACAAACTCGTTTCCCTTCCTCTCCCCACAACAGACACCCTGTGAGGTAGGTGGGGCTGAGAGAACTCTAACACAAACTGTCCTTGAGAGAACAGCTGTGCCAGAGCTTGTGACTGACCCAAGGTCACATCAGCAGGTGCAAGTGGAGGAGTGGGGAATCAAACCCGGTTCTCCCAGACAAGAGTCCGCGCACTTAACCACTACACCAAACTGGCTCTCAAAAAGTGTTGTTTGGTCCATTTAAATGAGTTGAGCTGTTTAATAGCCAGATTAAATCAGGTAGAAAACTTCACTGGTAGAGAGTATTGTGACCACCTCTATAAATGATAACTGAACCTTGTATTTAAATAGCAGCAGAATAATCTTTGGCAAGGATTATTACTTCCAAGCCTTCCCTGCATGCCATTGCATACTTTTTTTTTCTTTTAGCTTTTCTAGTTTTTTAAAAAGTCATATTTAAATCCTTGTAAAAGTAGTCACAGTACAGTTATACTGAGAATGTATTCTACTGCAGTAATCTTGTTAATTTTCTACAACAAAGACAAGAGTCTTTGAAACCTTAAATGCTAACATATTTATTGTGTCACAAGCCCTCAAGGATTTCAGCCTGCTTGGTCAGATGTGCAAAGACAATTTTCAGTCAGCAATTTTTTTTATGCACAGAGAGAAAAATGGGAGAAATGGGTTAAAAGGTTACATGTCATTTGTGTGCTCAACTCAATCAAATACAGATGACCATGCTCATCTTGATTACAGCTGTAAGTGGTGATAAACAGAATCTTTACATAATTTTAAAATATGCAAAAATATCTAAATATACACAGTCTCATAACTATCACAATCCTTCCTTTTGTCACCTTTTGTTGTGACAAAATAATCAAATATAGTAATTCTCTGTTGTCTTCTAGACCCAGATGAAGATGCTTGTTTTGCAGCGCAATCCTAAACAGATGCACAACTTTCTAAGCCCATTGACTTGAAGGGATATAAAAGGGTATATAATTCTGTTTAGGATGGCTTGGTAAGAATACAAATCTCTAAATGAAAGAATACAAATCTCTAAATGACTTGGGACTAGGGATAGGCATGAACCCATAAACTAACCGTGGTTCAAGCATGAACCCGGGGGGTTCAGCAGAACTGCCTTTCATGATCTGCCCATGAACCTCCACAGGCTTCCATAGGCCTGCACATATGAGGACACATAAGACCTACAAAAGCATTCAGAGCTCACTCTGGAAGCTCAGTCAAATCAGGCTGCCTGACTCAACTGAGCTCCAAAGGCCTTTGGAGCTCACTCTTGGGCTGGCTGGACCTGGAGGTGGCCTCTGAAGGTGGCCCCTGAAGGCATTTAAATGTTTTCAGGTCTCACTTCCAGTCAGGCTGCCTGACCATGAAGAAAGTTCCAAAGGCTGCGTTCAGACGGCCAGTCAATCGCGCCATGAGCCCTCCTAAAATTTTATCCCGATTTTTTTAATCCAGCCTCGCACGACCAGACGCCCCCCATGAAATAGCCTCACCGCGCGTTGTTCCCACCATGATTTGTCTACACGGCATCCACCGAGGATTTTTTTAAAAAAAGTTTTGTACATTCGCATAGGCAAGGCTGCGCCTCCTTGGAGAACAGAGGCGATCGCGGAGGGTTTTCAGCAAAGTCCCGGTCCTCCCCTTGCCATCATGATCAATGGAGGGACTATTTTGCAAGTTAGAACAGTCCTTCCCCCTCCATCTCCCATCGCGGTAACATCTTGTCCCTAAAAGAAATAAGCATGAATATTACATTCCTCGTAGCGCTTATCGCTGAATGCGTTTCCTCGTTAAAGCGCACATGGGGTTTCAATTTTTTAAAATGCGCCCGTCGGCTCGGTCTGACATCAGACCGAGCCGACGGGAGCATCGCGCGCTAATGGAGTGACCAGATGGAAGAAAGTCTGCAGTTGTTGCGCGGGTAAGCGAAAACCCTACATTGAAACTGCTACTTTTTAAATCAGGATTGGAGGCGCAGCAGAACGGGATGCCTATGGGACCGGAATATTTCGCAGATGTTTCTGTCTGGTCGTGCATTTTTGATCCGCAAGGGAGTCGTTCCTATGGCAGATCAAAAGATCCGTCTGAACACACCCATAGGCATTTAAATGCCTTCGGAGCTCACTTGGGTCCTGGATGGTAGGCTCCTATGGCATTTAAATGCTTTCAGAGCTCATTTTCAGGTGGGGCTGAAGCCCCACAAACTTCCTGAACCATGAACCACTTCATGGAATCAAGAAGTTCATGGAAGTTTGAGGCTCAGGGTTTGTGAAAACCCCAAACCAAGAACCTCCACAAACCTCAGTTTTTCCCAGTTCATACCCATCCCGACTTGGGACTTACAGAACTTTAGAGGCTGCATTTCTTCCATTTTCTACCATTATCCTAAAGATCAGCCAAAGCATCACATAGGTCTACAAAACCACCAACACCAGAAGAAATGCCTCATATATTACTTTTTTCTGACTGAGCATTTTCCTTTAACATTTTTGGGTCTTTGTTGGACTAGCTTTTTAATTTTTACTTAAATTGTAGACATTTTCCATAATATTTTGTTTCTATTTTTCCTTGTCAACTATACAGTATGCCATCAACAGTATACAGAAAGTAACTTGGATGCACAGACTTTGGTCTAAGCAGCCTATGTGAACAAAGTTTCTAATATTGCTATGAGAAAAGTGGTTAGAATGTCAGATTAGGATTCTGGAGAACTGTATTTGAATCTCCTCTCTGCTATGGAAGCTCACTGGGTAACCTTGGGCTTATTACTCTGTCCCAGCCAAACCTACCTCAAATTGTGAGAACAATATTGAAGAGAGGAAAACAATGTTGTAATCCATTCTTGGTGCTAGTGGAGACTAATCAGGGAGTAGTGGTGGTGGTGGTGGTGGTGGTGGTGGTGATAGTAGCAGCAGCAGTCATTGTAGTAGTAAACTTCTTCAATAAAGTGTAGTTGCATGTTTAGAGGACATTATCCCATGTCAGAATGAAAGTGGCATCAAGGATTATCTGTCTACAGGAAATAGCAACAAATATATATGTTCTAAAAGAAATTGTGATTAGCCTTATTACTTTCTCATTAATTTTTTTCTGTGTATTTCTAACCTTATGCACCATAGTTTATTTTAGACAAATAAGTGTAGTGTCTCTTTTAAAGTCATATGAAGATCAGTGGTTTGATTTTGCATGTTGTTTCTCACCAGATCAGGCTCGTGATCTTACAAATATTTCTGCATATGATTTCCTTTACTTATGTTTGGAAGTCTACTGAAATTAATGTTAGTGCTTAAGGGAATGAAGAGAGTTACCAATAAATATTTGAGTTCTTAACCCTAGAGCTATTTATTCAATAACTGCAGTAAAACTTGTCATGTTTTCATCAAATAATGGTTTCTGATTAATTTTTGCCAACAATTTCCCCGATTTATAGCTAGAAGAATGCTATTAATCAAAGCATAAAATTAAATAACCCAATAAATACAGGAAAAAATTAACTTGTTCGAGTAACTAATTGACTTGACCAGAAATCAATAGGCATCAGCAATGGATATTCATTTCCATCCATTCCAAATGTGGCAGCCAGGCTGCTGATGGGTCTCCCTGTGTGGGAACATATCCAGCCTGTGCTGAAGGCATTGCACTGGCTGCCAATAGCATACTGGATTCGCTTCAAGATGCTGGTTTTAACCTTTAAAGCCCTATATGGTCTGGGGCCTGCTTACCTGAGGGACCACCTTTTCCCACATGTTCCCCAGAGAGCACCGAGGTCGAGGTTCCAAAATCACTTGGCCCTCCCTGGACTGAAAGATGCCAGGCAGGCCTCTATCAAGGCCAGGGCCTTCTCAGTAATGGCTCCATACTGGTGGAATGAGCTCCTGGAAGACACCAGGGCCCTGTGGGACCTTTTATTTAGAGTTCTGTAGGGCCTGCAAAATGGAGCTCTTCCACCAGGCCTTTGATTAGGAGCCACTTCCAGCAACAACTGAACTGTGGTAAGGCCCTCTATGCCATCACCAGTAGCCTGTGATATACTGGATACCAACTCTGGCTATACTCCCTTGTCACCAGTGTTCCCTCTAAACTGAGTTAGTGTGAGCTAGCTCACAGTTTTTTAGCCTCTGGCTCACACATTTTTGTCTTAGCTCAGGAAGGATGGCTCCAGAACAAACTAATTTACACAGCAGCCAAATTGCTCACTCACAACTTTAATGCCATTAGCTCACAAAGTAGAATTTTTGCTCACAAGACTCCACACCTTAGAGGGAGTCACCATTCCACCATGGCCTACTGGGATCACTATGTAATGTTACACCACCAGTAGCACTTTACTTGTTATGTATATAAGCTCATAATGTCTATTACCTGTGTTATAATGTATTTTAACTTTTTAATGTAAGCTGCCTTGAGCCTGCCTGGCAGGGAGGGTGAGATATAAAGTGAATTAAATAAAATAAATAAAATCTGTTATTACAAATTAAGATGGAGATAATTATATATTGGGACTAAATTATGGGTTCCATCTTGTTTCTAATGAATTAAGCAGAAGCCAAGGACCACAGTCCAGACCCGTGCATAAAATCACATAGACATGTCCTGTTCTAATGGTATATATGTGTTTTCCTACATAAAGGGTCCAAGTACAGACTACCAAGGATTGAATGGTTGAATGTCCAGACATCTTGATTTTACTTGTAATCAACCATGGAGGGCATGAAATATTATCAGAATAGTGGTGCTATGGAAGGCTGGTTAATCCTCAATATCATTTTATTGAACTACCCCCCCTCCTCACATACACACTGATTGCTCTGTGTGGAGGGGAAAATAGCCTTGGATTTCCTGTCCTTTATTTCTTGTAGCAGCTATGGAGACATGATTTAGATACAGAAAATTCTGCTATGAAAGCATTGTCATTAAACACCACTTCTGTGATCACATTTGGAATGCTCCTCCATCCATGGCTACCTTCAAGTAAAAGTGCAACATGAGGAATCCAATTATGGATCTCCTGTGTAACATGTAGTTTTATTGAAAAGCCTCAAATGAAAGCCTGCATATATGTGATGACAGTTAGGTTATAAACAGTAAGACCAGTCATCCATGCAAGACTAGAGAGAAAATCAGCAGTATGGATTGAATCCATTTACAAATCATCTGTTCCTCAGTCTTGGGATAATGAATGTTTATATTAGAGTACTTTTCAGCATCAGGAGCAGAGATGTGTTCATACTAATCCCCAAAGCTTTGTTCTGTGTTGATGAAATCCTTGTTCTCATTACATCTAACATTTACCTATTAAGAGGTGTGATTAAAGTGAAACAAGAAGAGCAGATTAGCAAACAGAGTGTATTACTAAGCACCCTCAATTCCATAAGCAATAGAAGGGGATGAGAACTTAGATGAAAGTATTGCTGTTTCACATTTGCTCTACTTCATTCCTTTACCTATTAAGGCTCTAGCCCTTCATTAACTCCATGATCCAAGTAATAAGGTTTTAAAGTATGTCCTTATACCATTGTCAGGAAATTCTGTCTTGTTGACACACACTGTTTCAGTTAATCACACTGACTTGTTCATTACTTAAAATCCAGCTTGGTTCAGTAGCTTAAAAGTATAGGATTCTGTTTCACTGTTGTGTCTATTACTATAATTCACACTGATCAATGAGTGAACACACAAAGAAGCCCTATATATTGTACAAAACTGCAGTTCAATTAAGATATTTCAGACCTGGATACCCACTGATTGCAATGAAGACTTGTACGAAGAAGGAAGTATATAATACCTATGCATAAATCCCTGTTTCTTTAACCCCAGTGTTGTGTACATGCCCCAGCCTGGTAGTTTCCCTGACACCATTTGGGGGAATTATTAGGATTGTCATACAGACAGCCTCAGACTGTTTGCAAATGGTTGTTCTAAGTGCAGCCATTGTTCAAGAATTTTCTTACTGGTAGATTGAGGAGGCAAGTAGACATTGATTGTAATTAGACTGATAGGAATTAGATTCAGTTCCATGGATTGAATTAAAGTTGGGGGAGGTGAAATAAATATTGTGCTTCATTTATTCTGTGCCTGTGAAATAAGGGAGATGAGCCTGCTGTTTGTTTAACAGACAGAACAGCTATGGAGGTGTAGCTTGGATTGCCAGCCTCAAGGTGGGGCCTGGAGATCTCCCACTCTTACAACTGATCTCCAGCAGATCAGCTCCCTTGGAGAAAATGGCTGCCTTGAAGGTGGACTTTATGGCATTGTACCATGCTGAGGCCCCTCCCTTCCCCAAAAGCTACTTTCTCCTGAATCCACCCCCGACGTCTCCAGATATTTTCCAACCAAGAACTGGCAACCCTAGGTGTAGTCCAGGTATTCTAGCTGATTCATAACCCAAGTTCCCTGAAGAAGAATTATATTAAAAAAATCTTAAATACCGAGATAGGTCTGGGTTGGCCAATTTATCTCTCCAGCCCAATATATTCCAGAACATAAATTATTAATAGCTTATTATCAGACCTCCCTATAAGTCACTGATCCATCTTACCTATCCTATCTTTTTCTTTCTTTCTGGGACACAGACTAACCAATCTAACCTGTGGACAAAGGAAAACTATTGGAACCTGAGTAGCTGTTATGAATTGTTCAGGTCCCATTTCTTCTCCTTCTAAGAATCTGACTGCTTGCCAATCATCAGATGTTAACTGTTGGGTAGATTCAGTGCATAAGAAAATAGTAGGATCTTCCTGATAAGAGCTGTTCTTGAAAAAAGAACAGTTTCTGTCAGGAGCTCTCTCAGCCCTACCTACTTCACAGGGTTTCTACTGTGGGGAGGGGAAGGGAAAGGAGTTTGTAAGCCGCTCTGAGACACCTTTGGGTAGTGAAGGGTGGGGTATAAATCCAATCTCCTCCTCTTCTTCTTCTTCCACTCCACCCTTTTCAGGTTGATATGGTAGACTGAACTCAAAGTGGCTGCCCCTGAGGAAGATAATGCAGAACATCTCACAACACCCAAAGTACAAGTAGTCCAGGTTTATCTTTGGTGCAGGGCCCAGCTTCATATATAGAGGAAAATCTATAATGGTCAATTACAGAATATTAAAAAAAACAAAAGAATATAGAAAACACATTCTGGTTACCTACACAATCTTCAAATATCTCCCCATACTGGAAGAAGGTTCAGCCTTCCCCACAGCAAGTGTCTTGGCTTGGCAAAAGGGTCACAGAACTTGCTTCTTTGAGGGCCATATTTCTCAGGGTCAGGTGTTCTACTGGGCTGCCCATGCAAGACACCAATATATATATATTTTCCCTTATGATCCTAGGCTGTTTTGCACAAAGCCCAAAATGGTGTGGTGTGCAAAAATTTGTGTAGGATGCAAAAAGATAGGGAGATTTGTCAGACTGTTAAAATTATTTGTTGGAAATCAGAGTGGGTTGACAGGTAGGGTTACCAGTTTCTCACTGTGGGCAGGGCATCTCTCATCTCCTGCTCCCATTGTTTGCCACCACTCAACTGGGTTGCACAAGGAAATGGGAGGATGGGCACCCCCAGTGTGATATTGCTTCTAGTATGACCCAGATGTGATGTCATCTTGCCAGGTGACACTCTAGTCAGAGCTCTATGATGAATGTTAAATAGTCCCCCTCTGGGGTGAAGACATTACTTCCAGGCCATGTCAGCAGTGATGTCATTGCACTAGGAATGCTGATGCCATCCACAAAATGGAAATCTTTGCCTCTCCTGTTCTCCTGCCAGTAACCAGGCCATGCCGGGCAACCCTAAGTTGCTGAGACAGATAGCCAAAGTGTGGAATCTGTATTATGATACTGTCCCACCTCCCATTGTGGCATGTGAAGTGTCTATCTCTGTGCAAACTCATAAACATGGCAGGATTTCCCCCCCCATAAAACATAGTGATTTGTGGATAACAAATACAACTCTAAACTGACCTTCACTGCAAATGTGTGAACCACACAACACCTAAGATTTAAGCTTCTTCTTCTTTTTTTAATCTGCTTGGTGTCAAGCCCTGACTGGTACATTCTATGTTGAATGTACTGGCTGGGATTTTAAAAAGTAAACCTGAGAGCTGGGACTGTGGGAAGAAAAATGCTTCAGGTCTGAGATATGATGGGTAGATCTGGATTTGCATGGCTATTAAGTGATGTAGGAAAGACCTGGACAACCAAAAGGCTTCAGGAGTCAATTCAGCCTGCCAATAAGCTGTGACTTATGGCCAACTTTAAAGTTAATGGAGTGAAGCAAGCCTGGGCTAGGGGGAAAGGCTTAATTTGCCATTGATGTAACACTAGCTCAAAAGAGGCATCTGTTCCAGTTTGCCCTATGATAAGCACTTTCATGTTCTTCTTAGCATGTTAAGTTTAACCCAGCACACTCATTTGAAGGGCTAACATTCAGCCTTTTGTCCCTACAAGGAAATAACAGGCCGGGGTGGGTGGGAGTGCTTCCCAGAGTCTGCAGATCACTCTTAAAAGGAGATAGTATAAATTTCCAGGTATAACTTCAGTCCTAAATGTTGTTAGTACATGGTTATTTTTAATTCTGGAATACGCATTAACTTGTATATAAGACACCAAATCTTTTACATGGCGATGTGCAATATTACCAATGTGGCTGTACATTTAGGTCAATCCTGTGCTCAGTTTTTAGTATATGTCAATGCCCATCTTGTGAAGCTTTGATATAGAAAATGGAAGCAGCAATTCAGAACTGATCTTTAGATTACAGGGTTAATAATCACTAGCACCAGATATAATAACCACTAGGACCAGCTATAGGGTTGCCAACTCCTGGCTGGAAAATTCCTGTAGATTTGGGGATGGAGGCTGGGGAGGTGGAGCTTGGGAAAGGGAAGGAACTCTTGGTCTGGGGCAAGTGATGCACTGCATTCTTGATGCTTGGGGGGCAACAGTGGGAGGGCTTCTAGCGTCCTGGCCCCACTGCTGGACCTCCTGATGGCACCTGGTATTTTTGGCCACTGTGTGACAGAATGTTGGACTGTATGGGCCATTGACCTGATCCAACAATGGCTTCTCTTATGTTCTTATGAAGGACCTCAGTGGGGTATAGTCACTATAGTGCCATACAGTTAACCCTTCAAAGCCGCCATTTTCTCCAGGGGAATTGATTTCTGGAGATGAGTTGCAATCCCAGGAGAAACACAGGTGACACCTGGAGGTTGGCAACCCCAGGTTGTAGATATTTTCTGTATTGATTCTGTACAGCACAAGGCCTGAAGACAAATTGTGACTTCTCTTGATTATCTGAGACTCCTGAGGGGGAATCCGAGAATGCATTCTTTTTGAATCCCTGAATCTTAGTGACAACATTTGAACACTTAACCACATGCATTAAAAGTAAGGGAGATGGTAGAATGTCTGTGTTAGCATGTCTGAATTGTCACTGGTTTCATTATAGAATAGGAACCAGCTTCTGAGGTTTTGGAGCCTCCTGCAGTCATTGCATCACATTGTGTGAATTGCTGAGAGGGTTAAAGTCTTGGAGCTGCCAAATTCTGCAAGGAATTGGGAAAAAAGAAATTGAGAAAAAAGAAATGGAGGGCAAAAGCAGTATATTAAGGGATGCATGTCAAAACATTGAAGGGTGGGCAGAGAGACCAAGGGCGATTCTGCATCTGGCATTCATTCCACATTTTCTGAACACTGAGGAAAAGGTGCAGCTCAAAACCACATTCAAATACCCCAGGACAATGCCATACTGACTGCGAAGTCACCCCTGAACAGCCATAAATCTATGCAGAAGGTACCATAAAACCCAATGATTACAGAAAGTGAAAACAGCATGCAATGCAGAGGGGAATTTCTGTTCCAACATGGGTTTTATAAAACAACAGAGGGAAAAGCCAATGCAGAATTGCTCCAAGAAGGATTAAACAAAGTGCAGGATGGTATAGTAAACATGATAAATCATTATAGGGTGCAAAAAGAAATATGAGTTAAGATGGGATGCAGTGAATCCTGTAGGTAATAGAGATGAGGATGCAGAAGCACATAGTGTGTACAGAGACAGTAGTATGCTGCACTGTGTTAATAATTGCCACTTGCAATAAGGATTACCTGCCCATCAACGGAGGTCCATAGTTGAGAGCACTGAATCTTTCACTCTCTTAAGGTTCTTAGTCAGTTATCTTCCAAGTGTTCATGGTTTTGGCATTGAAAAATCATAAACCAATGTCAAGCATCAAACAAACCTATTTACACAGGTTCTGGGTAATGAATGGGTATATGAAAGCTTAAACAGTAATAAGAAATAGTTTTGAAGCTCGAACTCATGGTTTTTCACAAGACAAGTCCAAATTACAACCAATATTCATGCTAAAATAAGAATGGCACTAGTACCTGAAAATGTAGAGTAAAAGTTCATCTCAACTGGAATATAGTTTGCTAATATTAGTCTATTGTATATGATACATGTAGAACTAGGCAATACACCTGATTTAGAAAGCATGAGCCTTTTTTAAAATCACTTGAGATGGAATCATACTTTCAATAAAAATAATAATTTGTCTTTGTGCCTGCAGCAAGAGTTTCCTGTACATGGCTGGGGGGAAAAATCTCACCTATCACGAATTCTATTGTACTACTTGTCACATGTCACTTACTTGTCACTACTTGTCACATGTATTACAAGTCACATGTGAATTATTCACTACTTGTGAACATGTCACATATTGTTATTTATTTTAGTAAGAATGTGTGTCAATGAGGCTTGCAATGAAATCAATCCTTTCAGACACTAGGAACAGTCTCTCTACATGCTCACTATGTTTTGTACGGCAATAAAAATTGGAAAACCAAAGGTTCCATAGTTTCATGGGTTTTATAAATCATATTTCACCTGAAACCATGCTCCAAGAGGGAAAATGTTCAGCAAGATTTGAGACCTACCAGCTATCTAGAGAATACATTGAGGTAAAAACATAAAGAGCCTATGCACAGGGGGAGAAAGAAAATCTCAGAGGTCTTGGAGGATCCTGGCCTACAAACCTGTAGGCTACTTCTCTGTTTCAGAATTGAAACAGACTATGTTATGACTCATGAGATTGCATGTATGAGATTAGATGGTGGATGAGTGTGCACATCACAACTTTGTAACATGGCCTAAGATGCTCAGGTCCTGAAGACATAAATAATTAAGGTTGCAAAAGGTGCCAACTTATGGTAACCACTTTCAGGTTTTAAGGCAGGAGATGAACAGAGGTGGTTTGCCACTGCCTGCCTCTGTGAAACGCCTCTGGACTTCCATGATGGTTTCCCACCCAAGTACTAACCAGACCCTGCCCTACTTAGCTTCTGAAATCTGACAAGATCAGGTTAGCCTGGTCCATCCAGATACATTACCTGGAAAAAATTCATTGTTAGGTCACTCTGCTACCCTTTCCCAGTTTTAAGTATTGGTTTAGAAGCTACTGTTATGTTCAGGGCCAAGCCTGGTACTGTTGCTCTACACAGGGTTTACAAGATACACAAATACAGTAACAATAAGCACAACAATAGGTACAGAAGCAAAGTCTACAAACCAGTCTGGACTCAGAGATCACAGGTCCGGTCCAATGGTCAGAGTAAGGAGGATCAAGGGTTCAAGGGTTCCATTCCACGGCTGGGGAACAGGTACAGGATCTGGGTCCCAGGCTGTAGGAACAAGCACGGGTTACTAGCAGCAAGGTGCAAGGCAGTAAGTCAGAGTGGTGCTCTGTTTGCCAAGTAGGTCAGCTTCACAGAGGTATGGTGAGCAAAGCTGCTGATAAGGAAATCTGAACAAGGCTCAGCATGTTCCTTTTATCTGCCTTCTTTGCTGACTCATCCCCTAAGGCCCTGGTGTCATTCCTTATAGTCACATTCAGCTTCCTACAGGTGCAGGTCTTTACTGTTTCCCTATCAGCTTGGTCTTGCAAGGACTCTGCTCCAGGAATTAACACTGATTGTTGCTGAATAATTAGGCAAGCACTTCATCTTCTCCTAGAACTGTCAAGTGCTCTCTCCTCCTCGTATGCTCTGCTGGTTCAGGAGAGGTTGGCAGAGATGAAGACACTGGCTTCTGTAATGTCTCTTTCTTCTCTTGGAAGACTGAGCAGCCTGGCCATGACTGGGAAGTGTTCTTGCTTCCCAATCCTTCCCCCTTTGGGTCTGCTGCTGGACCCAGCTGCTCAAGTGGGAATTCCATTGGTGCAGGGCTCAGTTCTTCCAATTCCTCCTCCTCTGAGGAGGAGGTGGCAGCTGGCTGGTCCATGGCAGCTACTTATATTTTCAGTGCAATGGCACTGCTTCAAACCCTGCTAATGTTTATAGGTGCTGAGGGCAATACCTATATTATAAAACTGACCTCAATTGCAAATATGCAAACAATAACAACATCCAAAATGAATCATACCTGTTCTTTAGTACCCATTCTTTTAATAAAACTAAACTGATTGAACTAATTTCTGAAGTTAATAATAACTAGAAACATCCAGATCTGACATTTAGTAGCCAGTTTGGTGGTGGTTAAGTGCGCAGACTCTAATCTGGGAGAACTGGGTTTGATTCCCCACTCCTCCACTTGCACCTGGCTGGATGACCTTGGGCAAGCCATAGTTGATAAGAGCTGTTTTTGAAAAAGAGCAGTTTCTGTCAAGAGCTCTCTCAACCCCACCTACCTCACAGGGTTTCTGTTGTGGGGAAGGGAAGGGAGTTTGTAAGCTGCTCTAAGACAACTTTGGGTAGTGAAGGGCAGGGTATAAATCCAATCTCTTCTTCTTCATCATATTACCTACTGCTTAGCTAGGACCCAACCAGTCTATTTAACTTTGTTGTTGTTGTTCAGTCGCAAAGTCGAGTCCGACTCTTTGCGACCCCATGGACCAGATCACGCCAGGCCCTCCTGTCTTCCGCTGTAGTTTGCTCAATTTCATGTTCGTTGCATCAATGACACTGTCTAACCATCTCATCCTTTGCCATCCCCTTCTTCTTTGACCTTCAATCTTTCCCAGCATCAGGGTCTTCTCCAGTGAGTTCTCCCTTCTTATTTGGTGGCCAAAGTATTTGAGCTTCAGCTTCAGTATCTGGCCTTCCAGGGAACAGTCAGGGTTGATTTCTTTTAGGATTGAATGATTTGATCTCCTTGCAGTCCAAGGGACTCTCAAGAGTCTTCTCCAGCACCATAGTTCAAAAGAATCTATTCTTCAGCGCTCGGCCTTCCTTATAGTCCAACTCTCACAGCCATACATTGCTACGGGGAATACAATTGCTTTGACCATGTGGACTTTTGTTGGCAAGGTGATGTCTCTGCTTTTTATCATGGTGTTTAGGTTTGCCATTGTTTTCCTCCCAAGGAGCAGGTGTCTTTTAATTTCATGGCTGCAGTCACCATCTGCCGTGATCTGGGATCCCAGGAACGTGAAGTCTATCACTACTTCTACGACTTCCCCTTCTATTTGCCAAGGAGTGATGGGGCCGGATGCCATGATCTTAGTTTTTTTATGTTGAGCTTCAAGCCCACTTTTGCGCTCTCCTCTTTCACTCTGAGCAAGAGGCTCTTAAGGTCCTCTTCACTTTCTGCCATCAGAGTGGTATCGTCTGCATATCTGAGGTTATTGATCTTTTCTCCAGCAATCTTAACTCCAGCTTGTGATTCATTCAGGCCAGCATTTCGCATGATGTACTCTGCATATAAATTAAATAAGCAAGGTGACAATATACATCCTTGCCGTACTCCTTTTCCTCTGCTAAACCAATCAGTTGTTCCATATCCGGTTCTAACTGTTGCTTATTGACCCTTATACAGGTTTCTCAGGAGACATGTGAGGTGGTCTGGTACTCCCATCTCTTTAAGAACCTGCCATAGTTTATTGTGATCCACACAATCAAAGGCTTTAGCATAATCAATGAAGCAGAAGTAGATGTTTTTCTGGTACTCTCTTGCTTTCTCCATAATCCAGCGAATGTTGGCAATTTGATCTCTAGTTCCTCTACCTCTTCGAAACCCAGCTTGTACTTCTGGCAGTTCTCTAGCCACGTACTGTTGGAACCTAGCTTGTAGGATCTTGAGCATGACCTATTTAACTACCCCCCCCCAAAAAAAGCAGTGTGAAGCATGTGAAAACATGAAAATCTCATGGCCAATTTGAGAGTGCCTCAAATTGACTAGCTTGTCCTAAATTGCTTCTGAAAGAAGGAGGTGTGCCTCAGTTCAGCAGTGGCTGAGAGCTGGGCTATTTAAAGCCTTGAAAAGCCCAAATGATTGGCCTATCAACAGGAGTGTCCAATCTAACTTCAATCTGTTTAAATCCTGTTTAGGTGGGATCTTTCTATATATCACTTGCTCATGTTAACATTATAATGTTTCCTTTTAGGTGAAGACCAATACAGGGAAGCATAACTACATGACCCAAGCTGAGGTCACTATCAGTTTCCAGGCATGTGACCTGTGTTTCTTTTGCTAAAGGCCTTCTAGTTGTTACCCTTAAAGCAGCAGCACCATATACCACATTTGTTCTTCCATTTACAGAGGCCACAGAAACAGTGTGGTATCTAAGTAAAACAAAATGAACACAGATTGGTGCAAAAAAAAAAGTATAGAAAGCAATGAAATACAGTTAATGCAGCTATACTGAAAACAAAAGAAAAGAAAAGAATCAAGGGACAATACTCACAAGAAACCAGGGTTGCCAGCACCTTGATGAGGGAGGGGGGTTACCTTCTTTTGAGACCCCAATCTGCTGGCCCTGATCTGACCAGTGGGAGGATCCCCACCCCCAAAGTGCCCTGTTTGCACCAACGTACCCAGCACAATGATGTCACCCAGAGGTGACATCATCACACAGGGCACATTGTGGGGGAGCACTCTATCATTTGAGAAAAAATTCTATGGTTACCATAGAATTTATCCTCAAACAATAAAGTGTGCCCTGCAACATGCCTTGTATGATCCTGGATGAAAAGAGGGACACCCCCCACACACACACTGGCAGCCATGTAAGGCCTAGCAACCCTATGAGAAACTGCAGACCAACCTGCCAATTTGGGGTGACAAATTAAATCAATGCTAATCTAATAAGGAATATACTCAATATACTTAATCTAATAAGGAATATACAGAAGGAAGAATTGTCACTGGCTGGAAGGAAACAATGTAATAAAATAAGTGCAAATATTTCAATGATTTTAAAAATGGGCAAACCACAAAATCATCTGAGCTGTTCATATTTATTCTACTCTAGGCTGAAGATGCATTTTAAATCCTTTTTCATTAGTAACAAATATTGTGACTGATAACAGGAAATATATTGTTAGTTGATTGGATATGACACACCACTTATATAAGGAGCTTATGGAGAAGGATGCTCTCCATCTTGCCATGCCTCCGACAGTATGCTGTGAATCCTAAAATGCTAGCACTGATAATTGAGACCCTCATGGAGTAAGGAGGAGGAATCAAGAAAAGAGGCATTCATAGCTGTAAAGCCAGGGATTAATTTGCCCTGTCTTCAAAGAGAATATAATGTTTGGATTTGCGGGCTGAACAGTGGCCATCCAATGGGAAGGCATACAGAAGGGGCTATATATTCAAGCCTCACCTGTTCCTTGCAGACTTTTGCCACCTGCTGCTAAGAGAGAGAGAGGAGGGCCATTTCAGATTTAGTCTTGGCTAAATCATGGTGGTTTAGTAGCAAATGCTTGTTTGGAGTGCAACAGTTTCATTTTAGCCAAAACAAAGGCGGCTATGGCTAGGCTGCCTCGTGCAGCTCATTCCATTAAATGTTAACATAGTTAATATTTGATTAAGTAGATCAGCTAATTTTAATGAACTAGTTAAAGGCATAACTAGTAAATGTTAATGAACTAGTTAAAACCCATACTATGATCTTGCAGTTTTGGTTGGGGTGCTGGGGCAAACTGATTATTGGTCTTTCAGAGTATTGCTCCCAGCTCTTCCATCTGGAAGTTCATTCATTCTCAAATGATAGGAAATGTCCACAAAGACATTTTGCCAGTTACAGCAATAAAATGTGATTTCTGTGGTAATTTTCTAATGTAAGTTAATCTATATAGAACCATACAGTGACCACTTAAAGTTTGGAAATAGAAATATAAGAGTGCAATTATTGTAGGGTTATGTAGGCTTCATGAGTAAAGCATTTTGTTAGAGAGGAGTATTCTGTTATTTCAGCTCTTTGGATCAACATAATAACACATAAAGATCTTAAGATATTTAACATAAATATCTAAAGGTATTTATCTCTATTACCACTCTTTGTTTTTTTTTAAATTTAGTGTTATACTTACAGAGAAGAGCTTGAAATATTACTATGTATGCATTTGCCCCCCAAGCTGGAAAGAAGAGACATACAACATTGTTGGGTTAACTAAAGGGCCACTTTATTAACTATACATAACACAAAATCACGGCAAGGGCCAACTAACTGTAATACCGACAGGTGAAGGCCAGGAGTCCACCAGAACCCTTCCTTGCCTAGTACATAGGGCGAGCACCCATGCCCCAGGCCTCAGCCAACAAGTGCGGCCTATGCCTGGCAGCATAAATAGGAGGTCGCCCCCTGACTCCCACCCCCAGAACAGCAAGGTCCAAAGGGTGGGGGGTAATCCCGGATGGCCCCCTAGGGCAGTCTGCTTTCCCTGCCCCTTACTGCAAGGCCCAAGGGCTGTACTTGCAAGACCACTGTGCCCCAACTGGGGTATCAGTAGGTGCTCACCAGACCACAGCCCATATTATTAACAAAAACCCCTCCTTAACCAAAGTGATGAACCTATTTACTGCAGCCACACCATAGCCAATTATCCACCACTATCACAGTACAGGGTAGGCAAAAACACCTCCACCCACTGCCAATTGAGGTAAAGGTGAAAAATTCCTACCTGGATGACCAGCTAACACCTGTACTGCCACTAGTGTGGGAGGGTGGGCCGTGCAACTTCGAAGACTGACGAGGAGGAGGCAAGGGGCCATCAGGAAACTTCCAGCCCCGCCTCCCCCCAACTTACTATGGCTATGCAATTGCAGCCCTGAGTCCTTCCTCCTAGCTGGGAGGCAAAGATGGGTCCCAGGCTGCACAGCCGTGCGGCCAGCACCTAGGGAACCAGATTTCTCTAATTTTTATAATCCTAGGATCTTCTAACACATTACACAAAACTAGTTTCTGCCTGCTCCTTTGTAACTGTGTGACTGCTCCTGGTCTCTCATCTGTGTTTGTCTGCAGCTAAATGTTACAAAGGGGTAGCAGTGTCAGTCTGTTATCTTCTGTAACAATAAAAGGATCCGTCAGTTTGTCCATTTGTGGGAGGCATAACTCAACAGAAAATGAAGCCAGGAATATCAAAATTGGTTACCAGTGTCCATATGATCATGGGATTTGCAGTGCCAAGCATGAATGGAATCAGAATATCCTGGCCCACATAATCTCTAGAATCATCCCCCTTGCATTTGAAGCTATGGTTGCCTCTGACAGTTATAACTCGTCAGAAAATAAAACTAGGCATTTCAAAACTGGCCCACATCATGGCAGCTGCAGCACTAAAAATGAAGGGAATTGAAAGATCCTGGGCTTGGTCATCTCCAGAAGCCCCCCCCCATGCTATTTGTTCAGGAAGTTGAGGTTGTCTGTTTGTGGCACATGTAACTCATCAGAAAATAAAGCTAGGAATCTCAACCTATACCAGCAGCTTCAGGGCGATGATGATGATGGGACTTATTTCAGTGGCTGTTATGCTGGGTTTGATGCAAGAATAAAATTGTGGAGAGGAAACCATGTTACCAATCCTAAACTCCTTGGAGGAATAATGGAACAAAAGTGTAATAGATCTCTTATGTATTAAATATGTTTCATTGTGACATATACATGGCTCATTATTTCTTCTAGGAATCAGGCAAGGGAGATTTGTAGGCTAACCCAGCAGATTGAAGTTAAACTGAGTTCTCAGAAAGACCCATCTCAAGCAATTCTTGAGTCTCAATTCCACATTTTTCCCCAAATGGAGAAGGTTAGGGGATTTATGCAGACTCTCAAGAAAGTTTTACAGATAGCTGCAACAGAGGGAGCCAGTATGAAATAAGAAATATTCAGGTTTCACCTCAGTTATCAAAGAACTCTTCATTGTTCCAGTGGCACGGCACCAGCAACTATTATGTTTGGAAGACAGAATTGCCTTAAATTGATCTCTCATACAGAGTTGTCCCTATGCCAATGTGATCAGAAGGCAAAATATGCTGACCAATGCAAGCAAGCCACAGGAGTACCTGTGAGAGCCATCATTCTCATAAAGAACTTTCAGCCTCAATACAAACATTCATTGTCCTTCTATCCTGAACTGTATCATGGCACTCATGTAAATGGTACAAGGATTAAAGCACGGCTTTCTTAATTGGTTCATTAATGCAGTTTGTTCTCTCTCTCTCTTTTTCCTCCTATGTGTGTTGGGCACTTATCTGTGCCAACAATAGGCACTTATCACTCAATAATATTTTACATGTACCACATCATTAAAGTCCATGTTCTTCTTTTTGTTTGTGTGGTAAATTGCTCACCTCTTCAAAGGCACATGATTGTATCTACAAACAAATAACATGTGGTGCATATCTAATGGTGTATGGAAGTACTGACACTAACACAGCTATTTAATGTGACATCACCAAGCTCCACTCCATGACATCAGGCCTCATCCAATGATTTAGGATGATGGGACCTGGCAATCCTAGCCCCCTCCCCTTGGTATAGTCATGCTCCTTCATCACAACATTTCTAGCTATGAGCCTGTCTCTGAGGCCCTGGAGAACTTGACAAACTAAATGCACCACAGAATGGAGGGCTGCAGTAGTGACAGGGAACCAAGTAAAATTGCTTCTTTTTTCTTCTTCCACTGAAGCAAGCCACAGGCAGAAGAGGAGAAAGGAGGGAATTTTACCTGGTTATCAATTGTTGCTGCAGGCTCCCTCATCCAGTGGCACATTATGCTTATGAGTTTTGGAACAAATGATAGGCTGTTCATGGAAGGGGAAAGTGGGTAAGCATCTACTCTGCAACAGCCTTCATGAAGCCTTCCAGTAGATCCTACTTTATGCATGCCTAGTTAGAAGTAAGTCCCACTATAATCAAGGGCCTTATTCCCAAGTAAAAATATGTAGGACTCAATAGCCTTAACCTTGAAGTAATTTTGGACTTATCTTTGGATTTAGAACTTTATCAATGAATGAGTGACATTTGTTTAACTCTTCTACAGTACTACTGTGAGTTTTACTTGTTATTTCATAAATCATATTAATAATACAAATTGATAAAATATCTGATAATGTAATATAATGCAGTATTAGGGGTGTGCATTCGGCCTATACTAACCCAGAAAAAAAAATCTGAAAAATAACTTATAAGTATTTTCCAGATTTTTTTTTCAACCAGATACAGAGCCCAGTGTTTATTTGGCTATCTGAAAATGGCCAACCCAAAAAATCCTGAAAATATACGGGATTTTTTTGGGACCACAAGATAGCTGAAGGTAAAGCTGAAGTCCCTTTAAACAACTTCTGGGTGACCATTTTGAGAAGGCATTTAAAGGGACTGTAAACCCTTTAAATGCCTTTTTAACCCTCCATTGGAAACAATGGAGGATGGGGACAGCTCTGTTGGGCAGTCCAGAGCCCCAGCCAAGCCTGCAGAGAGAACTCTCCATGTAGGATCATCTTCTGGGTAGGCTCTCTTGGGTAGTCTGGTTTAAACTGGGCTTCCCAGCAGAGCCCCCACAGAAAACTCTCAGTTGGAGAGTTTAAACTGAGCTGCAAAGAGGAGCCAGCCCAGGATCGGCTGGAGTGGCATGGAGCTGTCAGCTCCTGCCGACCCAGCTGATCTTCTCATTTTTTCCTCCTTAGGACTCCCAAATATTTACTGAATCTGAATATTATACCAGAATTGGGATTCAGGAATATCAGGAAATACTGTCAGCCGCGTTTGATACAGTCAACCACCAGCTACTAGTCCACCGCCTTGCCGACATGGGAAGTCAGGGGCTTGCCCTGCAGTGGCTTGCCTCCTTTCTCCAAGGTTGGGGACAAAGGGTGGCACTATGGGATCAGCAGTCAAGGAGGCACCCACTTGAGTGTGGCATGCCTAAGGGGGCTGCTCTGTCCCCGATGTTATTTAACATCTATATGCACCCCCTTGCCCAGATTGCCCGGAGGTATGGGCTGGGATGTCACCAGTACGCTGATGACACCCAGCTCTATCTAATGTTGGGCGGCCAGTCGGACTCCAGACCAGAAGGCCTTGACCGGGTGTTGAAGGCTGTGGCTGGGTGGCTTAGACTGAGTCGGCTGAAGTTGAATCCAGCGAAGACAGAGGTCCTGTGCCTGGGTCAGGGCAGTTCGGGAGTGGGGATTCCACTTCCATCCTTTGGTGGGGCCTTACTGGTCCCGGTGCCAGAGGTTTGAAGCCTGGGAGTCCTCCTGGATTCTTCCCTTACCATGGAGGCCCAGGTAGCGGCCACTGCCAAGTTGGCCTTCTATCACCTTAGGCTGATTAGGCAGCTGGTCCCCTTCCTCGACCGGGCTGACCTGGCTACAGTGATCCATGCAATGGTCACCTCGAGACTAGACTACATGGGGCTGCCTCTGTCGTGGATATGGAAGCTGAAGCTGGTGCAGAATGCCGCGGCCAGGCTGCTGATGGGCTTCCCTAGAAGGGAGCACATCCGGCCTGCGCTAAGGTCACGTCACTGGCTGCCAATAGCACACCGAGTCCGTTTCAAAGTGCTGCTGTTCTCACTTTTAAAGCCCTATATGGCTGGGGTCCAACATATCTATGGGACCGCCTTTCCCCATATATACCCCAGAGAGCACTACGGTCTGGGTCACAAAATCGTCTGACCCTCCCTGGCCCATGGGAGGCCAGGCTAGCTGCCACTAGAGCTGGGGCATTTTTGGTGGCGGCCCCTACCTGGTGGAAGGAGGAGATCAGGGCCCTACGGGACCTCTTTCAGTTCCACAAGGCCTGTAAGACAGAGCTCTTCCGCCAGGCATTCAATTAGGGGCCGCTGCTGCTGGAGTGCCCAGCCTGCAATGCTACAACTGAGCAGCTGCCTGATCGGGAACATCTAGCACCTATTACCAAGCAGGGGCCATTGGAGTTGGCAAGCAAGGAACACCAGTTCTTCAGATATTGTGAAACATTGGTTCAATGGTTTTAACCACCGCCAGCATTTTTGTACTTTGTATTTTGTATTTGTAATTGTTTTATATTTTGTATCTATAATGTGTTGTTAATTGTCGTATTAGCAAGGGAACCTTTACCTTTACCTTTTATGTATGTATTTATACTGACTGGAAGCCGCCCTGAGCCTGCTTTGCGGGGAGGGTGGGGTATAAATCTCATAATAAATAAAAAAATATATATAAATACTGATTTTTTTGGTTCAATATACCTGAACCTGAAAAATATTGTGTTGGGGTTTTTTTTGGCTCACCCCTATATCGTATATATTTATTAAGTTTTTTTTTTAATTTCACATTTTGGACTGTCTTTGTTTACAGTTGTGTTGTGCCCAAGATTTTTAATTCATTTGTGGGGATTTTATTATTAAGCTTATTTTTGAATGCATGATAGAAGTACATCACACAATGATCATTAACAGAAAGGAAAAATTCCTGTGGGTATAGCTGTAGTGTGAAGATCTTTTAATCTGATTTGAGACAGTTTATATACTTTAACTTATGTCTGCCTTCTGCTTTCATTGCCTGTGATGTTATGGCTTTTTATCAGTTATTTCCAACTTGTTAAAAGCATACAAGTTCTGAGACAGATTTCTTTAGTCTTGCCAGCCTTTGCTCTGCATCTCCTTCAAGTGAATAATTATTTTATCTTTTGGGGCTTCATTAAAGCTTTCTGTGTCTGAAAGATCATTTTGTTTGGGTGTCAGTCAGGGTAATCCTATGCAGGGTTACATCCTTCTAAATCCTTTGAAGTCAATGATTTTAGAAAGGTATAACTGTGTTCAGGATTGTACTGTTTTCAGGTTGCATAATAATCATCTGCTTCATAAAACATCTTAATGAGATTGCCTGGCTCTGCACACAGGTTATTACTATTTCTAACCATTGTCCTTTACAAAGAAGAACTGAAAGGCATGGAAAGCAAAGGTTGCAGGTTGAAAAGCTGGTACAGAGACACATAGAACTATCTCTATCAATCAGTTTCCATATTTGCATATGGGACACACTCTAAGAACTAGCTGGCCTGCTCCACAGCTAGTCACATCTCATATTAAACAGGACAAAAAAAGATTTCTTTTGTTTTCTAAACCATTTGAACCATTTTAAATCCTACAGATTTACTGAACAGCAGCACTTTCCCCCCCCTCAGAATGTCATATGCTATATTTAAGGGCTATCAAAGCAATGTCATTTGAGTTCATCCAAAGAAATGTTGACCTTCTATAAACAAATTGTTTCTAGTCTGTTAGTTCTGTGGGCTTTGTTAAAGGTGGGTGGGGGAGTATTCACAGCTGTAGTAGATTCCCTACCATAAAATCTGTCAGTTGCATGCAGGTGGCTTTTGTGTGGTGTGTTCTCTAGAATGCTTGTCTGTTTGGACAATTTGGAGAAGAGACAATGGCACATTGTAATCTTTCTTTCATTTGTATTTTCCAAAAATTGAATCATTCCCTCCTTTCTGTACATATATGAAATAAGAAAATAAGATTAGAATTCAGGATTATACTATTACGCTATGGCAATTCTCAGACCACTTATTACTGTAGGGAAGATATTTTCTTCAAAAGGTCTTCTAAGTGTTCAGTTATGCATGCAGGCAGATAACAGTTCTAAACTGTTTATTTACAAGCATATGCCACTAAATTGCAGTTAGGATTTAGCTGCCAAACTGCAATTCTAAACCTACATCTTTTAACTTGCATCTGACATCACTTCATGTAAACCTCTTTTTAACAGTCCATTCAGTGTGTGGGTATTCATGTAGAGAAGAACAGCATACCATACTTTCCCTGTACCATGTAGGTATGGTAGCATATGAATCAAGGTCTCAGTTCCAATGCTGACTTTCATTTGCATGGTGTCTGTTTCCTTTTTAAAGATGTCATGAACAGGCCTGGGGCAACATAGTATTCCAAACTTGGCAGCAGTGGACATTTATATAAAGATGACACAATGTGATACTTTGGTTTTTAATCCCTTTTCTAATAATCCCTAACATGAAAGTTATTTTTTTCCATTCTTAGTATCAAAAATGTAACATCTGATGAAAAACATGCTTATATCAGGGCAATTTTGTTTGCTGGAGGGCAGGCACAAGAGAGGTCATTGCTTTCATGTACTGTTCCAAGAAGTATCTCTCTGGCCACTGCTGGAAAGATGCTGGATTAGATGGACTGTAATCTGATCAAGGAGTGTACACTTAAAAAAATCATTTGGGAGATTTTCAAGGAGGGCTTTTTTCCTGTTGTTCTCTCAAATTTTCAGGATTACTGGTTTTGGATTCCATTTGGGGTACATTTTTCAGATTCCAGAATTTCAGAACATTATTTTCATCCCTCTCTCATTCCCCATTCCCTGCCCCCCAAAGGCAGCAGGAGCAGGGAGAGGGAGGGATAGAGAGAGAACACAAGGCCTGGCAAAGAGGTGTTTGGCAGTGTAGGTGTCCTTTAAATTGTAAAGGACCATTATTTTCTGTGAAAAGACCTAGCCTCTGAACTCTGAAGACCAAGTCTACTCACATAGGAAACAATGGCCCTGAAAACTTGTGTTGCCAAACAGTTGGGGAATGCAGCACATACACAAAATACATATAGAAAATAATAGCCTCATTCTTTCCTATAGAGAGTAGACCCAGATTTTGAGGCCAGTTCTACCATTAGTGTCTCTCTCCCCAGCTGTTTGGCAGCATGTGTGTCTTTTACATTTTAAGGGGCTGTTATGCTCTATGGGGAGTAGATCTGGGCTCCAGAATTCAGTGACCAGATCTTTTCATAGACAAAAATGGCCCTTTAAAGTTTAAAGGGATTATATTCCACAGAACAGCTGAGTGGGAACACGCTTCCTCTCTTTCCTTCTGTTTCTCCCCATCCCTGTGCCCTCTTGAAGCCAAAACCCTCCCAAAATTCTGGGAATTAAATTATCATTACTGCTGGAATTCTGGAAGTGTTTTGGATCATTTTGAATCTAAGCACAGCTGGATGCCTTTGAATGAGTGATTTGGCTACTGCATAAATTAGTTTGCTCTGGAGCAATCCTTCCTGAGCTGACAAAAATGTGTGAACTAGAGGCTAAAAAACTGAGCTAGCTCACACTAACTCAGTTTAGAGGGACCACTGCTCTTAAAGACTGAAAGTTGTCATTTCATTGACTGAAAATGTGTGATAACACGATTCAACAGCCCATGGCCATTCTGGCCTTTGGGCTGGGGGGGCGACTTTGCCTCCCAGCCAGAATGAGGCAGGCTGGGATTTGGTGCCAAGAGCGCCACATACGGGCATCAGGAGGTTGCGGGGCCAAGAAGGCTTAAAGCCAGGGCCTTCCTATCCTCCTCAGCAGTCCCGTGCAGTCGTTGGCCCACCCTCCCACCCTGTTTGTAGTGCAGGCATTTGCTGATCGCCCAGTTTTCGGGGGCTGGGTAGGATTTTTTTGCCCCTTCCTGATTGGCACTTGGGAGGGGTGTTTTCGCCTACCCTGTATTGCAGCAGTGATGCAGGTGTTTATGAGGGTGTGTTGGTTAGTTAGGCTGGTCACTTTTGTTCTGGCAGGTTGCTATGCGGTATACAGATTGTGGTCTGGTGAGCACAATCCCATATGGGGTTGAAGGGGTCCTGTGAGTACAGTCTTTGTGCCTTGAGGCATGGGGCAGGGAAAATGGACTGCCTTCGGGACGGCCCTGTTTAGGTCCTCTCTTTGAACCTTGCAGCTCAGGGGATGAGGCTACAGGGTTGTCCTGCAATGGCTAGCTGGCCAGATGAAAGCCCCTGCGGTGGGCTCTTATCTGGGGCAGGGTGGCTCACCCTACTGAAGAGGTAAGGGAGGGGTCCTCGACCTCTGGCCTTGACCATACCACAATGCTGTGTTGCCCTTGCCTTTGGTTCCAGTTAAGATTGTCAATTAATAAAGTGGCCCTATAGTTAAACCCAACATTTGTGTCTGCCTCATTATTTTGGCTTGGGGGGCAATATAAAATATTCCTGACTACTAAAGAAAGAACATTTCTGGTTTCATAACATAAGTATAGCTGTTGGTACAACAAATATATAAATGATGCCCCTTTTCATATCTTTTTTTGGTTTTGTATGTTGTAAAACTTTTCATTGAGCCCAGTGTTTCTCAATTCATTTTTTCACTATTAGTATACACCTGATGCCAAAAGTAATACCAATTGTATTAATTCCTTGGTAGAAATTTAAAGGGGGGGGTTGGTACGAAATACACTACTTAACTGAAATCTTATAGCTAAGTAAGTCTAATCAAATGTCCTCACATTTATTTTTTTTAATATATATAACATTTTTATTTTTCGAAACCAAAAAACATAATTGGGGATACAATAGTTTATATTGGTCTTTCCCTAAACCTACTATTAAATTTTTGAATTATAATGTAATGTATGTGACTCTATATTCTGAATACAAGTATATTAGGATCTTACTCCATCAAAAGCATCTGGGATTCCCTCAATATATAAATGAGGTAGTCCTAAAATGGAGATAATTCCCTCATACTTTCCCCAGAATTTTTATCAGCCTTTTCTTGATTTTCTGGTTCCTCCTCTTAAGTTTGAAAGTCTTGATTCTGTGCCTTTTTCCTTTATAAGTGTAAAAATTGTCATCTGAAAACAGCCATCTAGGTTTCCTCTTAGTGGTAGCTTGAAGTTCCATAAATTGGTTTTTTTGTTGTCTCTGAGATGGTAAGGAAGTGAGTATTTTGGGAGTCTTATCTGTCATAGTTCTTCTATGGAGTCTCTGGTACATTTTTGTAGAGGTTGTATTTCTCTTTGTAGGCATAAATTCTTTTTTGTAAGTCCAGTGGTCTTGCTTGCAGGTTTCCTCTGTGTTTTCAGGGGAATTTGAGCTTTTTCCTCCTCTTTCCATGCTGTTTCTCTCTTGGTTTTAAATTGTTGTGTCCATATTTGAATTTCTTTCTGTACAGAATGAAAGGTTTCTTCAATTGCATCTTTTATGGCCACCATAAGAGTATTTTAAATCATATTCAAAAAATCTTTCAAGGAAGCCTGAGTAGGTTTATTGTCCATAGAATCTGATGTAGCTAACTGTCCTGGTCCTGGAGTCCCAGGCCGGGCGACACCCCCCCCCCCTGTTGCGACTGAAACGGAGCACTCACCCGAGTCACAACGCAAACCCTCAGAAAAGGCAGGCTGGCTCAGCTCATCTGGGGAGACCCCCGCCACACTCACAGCAGCAGGAGACGTTGCCGGGGCTGCAGGCAGCCCGGGGAAAGAGAAGAGGCCAGGGTGAGCTAGACCCCACTGCCACAACCCCTGGGAAGTGGTGGAGATGGGCACTGGAACAGTCACCCTGCCCCTGAAGGTCCACAATGATAGCACCGGTCCAAGGGCTGGCAAGGCTGCTGCTGGCACAGAAGCATCCACGCCCTGGACACAAGGGGAGCATCCAGTCTTATCAAGGGGGCGGGGCCTGGGGAGGGGGAGTCAGAGAGGAGCTTGGGTGGTGCTGGGAAGAGGGGGAAGGATATAAGGTGGCGGGGATGGAGAGGCCAGGGAGGAAGAGCATGCCAAGGAGAATGACCATTGGACTTCTCCTCTGAGAGCAGGAGGACATCTCCAATGGGTTATTCCCACTGTGCCTTTAGGGAGGCAGGAAATGTTTTTTTCCCCTTTCTGTTGGCACCTCCAGAATAGCCCATCTCCAGTTCTAGGACTCTGAAAGCAGTGCTTGCAGCCTAAATTAAGTGGCCTTGCCCTAGAAGAACGTAACTGTAAACAGTAATTTCAACTGGTCAATACAAGAAACTCTGCAAACCAGGAAAAAAGCAGAGTACAACTAGAAATACAAGAGAAGAAGTCAGCACAGAAGGATTAGAAGTGGAAGATGAAAATGGGAGGGCCGAGATGTCCTCCTGACCTCGGAGGAGAAGGACCCCTCACGGTAAGTCCAATTGTCATTCTCCCTCTGAGGTGGAGGACATTTCCAATGGGACCTCCCCGAGCAGTGTCCCTCATACGGGTGGGTCATCATCTTCCTCCATGTTAATGACATGCTGAAGAATTCTTCTCCCAAATGCCTCATCAGCAGATGCAAGCGTGTTGATATGGTAGTGTCTTACAAAGGTGGAAATGGATGACCTTGCAGACCTCTTCCACTGAAGCTCTGTTGGCAAAAGCGGCATTGGTTGCTGTGCTCCTCAGAGAATGAGCCGTGATGCCACTGGGTGCCTCCTGACCAGAGGCCCAGTAAGCCTCCGTGATACAGGTCTTCAGAACTGAACTGATTGCCAACCTAGACATCTTCTCCCCTGTCCTTGGTGGAGATATATTGACGAATAAAGACTCAGTCTTCCTGCAATCCTCCGTCCTTACTATGTATATCTTGAGGGCCCGTTTTACATCCAAGGTGTGCCAAATCCATTCCTTGGGGTGCTTGGGATAAGGACAAAATGTGGGCAAACAAATTTCTTGAGAACAGTGGAATCTGGAGCCTCCCTTTGGCTGGAAGGTAGGATCTGTGTGAAGCACGACCTAGTCTTTATGGAAAACGCAGAGGGATGATTTCACTGACAGTGCCCCAAGTTCCGAAACTCTTCTCGCGGACGTGATGGCAACCAGGAACAGCATCTTCATCCTCAACCATTTCAACCCCACCTCCCTGAGAGGCTCGAAGGGCGACTTAGTTAAAGCACTGAGTACAATATTCAGCCTCCAGGTCGGAAAGCGATGGACCTGAGGTGGAGATTTCGCCATAGCTCCCTGCAAAAAGAGTTGAATGTGAGGATGTTTGGAAATCTTGTACCCTCCCAGGGAGGGAAGAACAGTGGACAGAGCCACTAACTGTCTCTGAAGAGTAGCAGACTTCAAGCCCGAGTCCAGTCCATCTTGCAGGAATGCCAGAATCGAAGCAACCGAAGGGGACAGTGGTTGCACCTTCTTGCCTCTACACCATCGCATGAATGCCTTCCACATGGTGTTGTATATACAGACCGTAGATTGCTGTCTGGATGCTAAAATGGTGTCCAGAACCTGGGGAGAATATCCTAATCAGACAGGTTGCTCCGCTCAATCTCCACGCGGTCAAACACAGCCAGGTCAGATCTGGGTGCCATACTGGACCCGGCGACAGCATGTCGGGAGATACTGGAAGGACTAGAGCTGGAAGCGTGGATAGCTCCTGTAATGCCAAGAACCATGGGCGACGGGCCCAACTCGGAGCCACTAGGATGACCTCTGCTCTGAGTTCCCGGATTCTGTGGGTGGTTCTGGAAACCAGGACGAACAGCGGAAACGCATATAGAAGACCCTGCGACCAAGGCATTGTGAGCGCATCTGTCGCCTCTGCCTCTGGATGGAAGAACCTGGAGAAGAACCTCGGAAGAGTGTGGTTCATAGGGGATGAGAACAGATCCACCATGGGACGTCTGAAGTGTGTCACTATCATGCTGAAGAGGCATGGATGGAGGGCCCATTCCCCCTCCTGTATCTCCACTCTGCTGAGCCAAACTGCCTGCACATTTTCAGTCCCTTTTATGTGCTCTGCCCTCAGCGAGATGACGTGTCTTTCCACCCAAAAGAGAATCTTCATCGCCTCCCCGTGAAGTTGAGACGACCGGGACCCACCTTGCTTGTTGAGGTGTGCCTTGGCCGATATGTTGTCCGTCCTTATCAGCACTTGTTGACCATGTAATTGGGAGGCAAAGTGAAGCAGAGACAAGTGGATCACTCTGAGCTCCAAGAGATTGATGGGCAGTTTCTTCTCAGCGGCCCGCCATGTCCCCTGGACTGGAGCGCCATTCAGCGTTGCTCCCCAGTCCAAGAGACTGGCATCGGTGAACAGCTCCCTGGTGTGGCAGACATAGTAGCTCTTGCCTGCCAACAAATTGTCCAGGTCCACCCACCACCGTAGGCTCTTTTTGACTCCAAGGGGTACCTGCAGGTTGAGGACCTTCTTCTCCATGATGGAGAGTTGATGAGGATGTAGAAACATCTGCAACGGTCTGGCGTGCATACTAGCCCATTGTATCATGTCGATGCTGGCAATCATCAGACCCAGAAGTCTGGCTAGTTCCAGGAGGAGAGCGGACCTGCAGTTGTAAATCTGCGTGGCAGCTTCCTTGATCTTCTGAGCCTTGGGCAGTGGAAGAAAGAGGGCATTGCGAGTGGTGTCGATCACTGCTCCAAGATGTTCTATACATTGCATTGGCAGCAGCAAACTCTTTTCGAAGTTGATCAGGAATCCATGTTCCTGTAAACACTGTAGTGTCCTCTTCATGTTTCTGACAGAGTCTGCTTGTGTACTGGCTCTGATCAAGAGGTCATCCAGATACGGATGGACATGGATCCCCTGAGATCTGAGATGAACCACCAGATTGATGATCAGCTTGGAGAAGAGTCCAGGTGCCGTGGAAAGACCAAAGGGAAATGCTCTGTACTGGAAGTGCTTGTTGTAAATGCAGAAGCGAAGAAATGGCTTGTGCGCCAGGGGAATAGGCACATGGAGGTACACTTCCATCAAATCTATGGAAGTTAGGTACTCGTTGGGAGATAGAGAGTCCGCTACAGCCTTCAGGGTTTCCATGCAGAAATGTCGCAGTCCAATGAATCGCCCTCCAGTCTCCGTTCTTCTTGGGGACCATAAACAATATAGAGTAAACACCCCAAGTCCTCTTGTCGATGGGAACAGGTTCGATGGCCTGGGTCTCCAGCAGATGCTGTAACGCCTTGCTGATAATGGCTCTCTTGTTCTCTGATTTGCTTGCTGGTGATTTGAGGAACCGCTCTGGAGGCTGATGCAGAAATTCTATCGTATAGCCCTGGGACACCACCTCCACTGCCCAGGCATCTGCCTGTCCAAGCTTTTGTAAAGTGTAGAAGGCGGGCACCCACAGGAATGGGAGGATAGTCATGCCTGTTTGGGTTTGGCATCTCTGTCCACTCGGTCACTTTTGTTGAACGGTTTGTGGAATCTGGATGCAAAGGAACCACGTTTGCTGGTCTGTTTAGACACTTCCCATGAGGTCTTCCTGGTATCTTGGCAGAATCTAGGAAGGGAGTGCTGAGTATGAAAGGACTGAGGGTTCCGCTGATCGGAACGTCGAAGAGATCTGGGCATGGCTTTTTTCTTATCCCTGGTTTCCACCAGGATGTTGTCTAGGGCTGCTCCAAAGAGATGATCTCCTTGAAAGGGATAAGCCATTACAATAGATTTGGAGAGAGAGTCAGCTTGCCAGGCGCGTAGCCAAAGTAGTCGTCTGGCCACCGCTGTGGACGCCATGGCCCTGGAAGCAAAGGAGATAATGTCCAGAGTGGCGTCTGCTGAAAAGAAACTAGACTTAAGGACATGAGAATTTCCCTCTAGCACAGCCCGATTGTTCTCTGGAACAATTTGCATCAACTTACATAACCAAACGATTGCCGCTCTGGAGGTGATGGAGGTCGTAGATGCTGCTCTTACCATCATGGCGATTGCTTCATGAATTCTTCTGAGCGTTGCCTCCACCTTCTTATCAGTTTGGTCTTTGATGGTACCCAGACCATCCTCAGAAACTAGACCTGTCAACTGGATAGCTGCCACTGGACTGTCCACAGGAGAAACCTGCAATAACTCATTGGCATAATTAGGTAGAGCATATAACTTTTTAGCAAAAGCAGAAAATTGCTTATTGACCATGGGCTTATCCCACTCTGCTCTGAGCTGACTCTCAAAATACTCAGGAAAGGGAAAGATCTTCTCAGTAAATTCCTCAGGAGGGAAGAATTCCCAGTTGCCCCTGGATCTGGATTTAAATTTGCTTCTAGCTGCCTTCTGATACTCTGAAGGTGGTAAATCGTGTAACTCTAGGGCCTTGATAGCTTTAGCTAGGAAGAACTGATAATCCTCAGGTTGTAAAAAATGACTGGATTGTTCCGGGAGCTTTAATTCTTCCTCCTCCTCATCAGACATAAATTCACCCTCTTGCCTTTCCTCAATGGAAGAGGTATTGGATTCTACTTCCTCCCTCCACTGCTCTTCTGTGGGTCTCCTAGGAGGTGGAGGGGGGAGTCTTCTTTGCCGCCTTAGTTGGCCACCCAGGGGGGGATGGGATCAAGGGGTTTTGAGAGGGAATTCCCTGTGGCAGAGGAACCTCAGGTCTGGGATGGAGCTGTGCCATTTCATGTTGAATGGTCTTTTTAATAATAGCCATAAGTTCTGAAGAATGAATCAGAACTCCTTGATCAAGGAGCTTACCATGTTTGGAGCCTGTCTCCAGATCTTGCTCCGTCTGAAGGGGTAGGGGGGATGTGTGGCTGTCCTCCTTCTTCCCCCAAGGCTCCAGAAATGGCTGTATGAGAGGTCCCGAGGCTCGAAGCCAGACCCTCAAAATGGCTGCCGCCACCCATTCGTGGGAGCGTGGGGAAAATGACGGGGCCTTCCTCTTCGGGCTGTCGGTGATGTTTGAGCACATGGGGCACCACCACCAAGTAAGCCACAATCATCGGGATACTGCGAACATGCCACGAAGGCAGATCAGCCCCGGAGTCCTCTCATGTCGCCGCAGCCGCGGCGCATGCGTATCCCTCGTCGCCCGAGGAAAAAACCTCGGGAAGTTCTTTTGCCACCATTGTGGCTGGCGGTGATCTTCTCTTTGGGGCTTGGGACCCTTTTGGAACTTCGCTCCAAGGAAGGAGCTGAAGAACAAAAGAAAGGATAGGGAGCGAGAGAGAGAGAGAAAAGGGCAAGGCAAAAAGGCTGAATAAAAAGGGAACAGGATATAAAAAGTGGGAAACAGCGAAGCCTAATCAGATTTGCTGCTTCTTCCTACTGAGGCAGAAATAGAACTGGAGATGGGCTATTCCAGAGGCACCAACAGGAAGGGGAAAAAAACATTTCCTGCCTCCCTAAAGGCACGGTGGGAATAACCCATTGGAGATGTCCTCCACCTCAGAGGGAGAACTAAGCCGGGAGCAAGAGAGAAGTGAGCTGCAGAGGGCAAGGCAAATTCCTGGGCACGAGGCAGAGGTACAAGAGGGGTGATGTCAGCCCCGTCCCCTGTCAAACTGAGGCCTCACTGTCTCCTCAACCCTTGGAGGTCACCCACTCCCAGCACCACACCCTCACCCCGGCATCCGTCGCCATGGCTACAGGTGGGAAAGCACTCGGGGATGAGCAGAAGCCTGACACTAACAATAAAGCTTCTGGAATCATTTGCAGTCTATCTTGAGAAATCATTTTTCCAGAGTTGTATAAAAACAAAAGAGTCTCTGTAGATGTTTTTCCAAGCCAAGTTTTACAGAGATAACAGTTTTAGAGAGTATATGTCAGCAGCTATTATGGTCTAGACAAAGCTAACATAGGGCAGAAAGCTTATCAGGTTGTTTACATTCCAAAGCAATATAGTCAAAAGAGAGTGGAGTTTTACAGTTTCAATAAAGGTAAGCATACATTGTTATGGGAATTAGATACATAAAAAAGTTCAGAATAAGAACCTTTAAAACAGCAACCTTTATAATTCAAGTATTAAGTTATAACAAATCCCAAAGTTCAATATTTATTTCAAAAAATTCTTATAAAAGACAAGAAGATTTATTAGGCTTTCATTAAAGTTCTGAATCATAGAGAAGGTAATAAATCTTGAAGATAGCAATTGGACAGGGTACTCTCTTGTTTTCTTCACTCAGTAGATTATTTATGTAGTTAATTTTGGTTCCTTTTCATAGCCACAGTGAAGGTAAGGGGGGTGGGCAGAAAAAAAGGTCTTTGCCCCTCCCTTCCAATCTTTTTAAACTTTGAAAGGGCTGACATTATATAGTAAAGTTTCAGATAAAGTTGCTTTAAGAAGTACTCACGGTGATATGCTTCATCGATGTTGTGGATGAGATGCAAACTTTTAAGTCCCTCTTAGTGGGAAGTGACAGCTAGGCACTCATGGCTGCCATGAGTGCTCTTCTTCATTTCTTGCTAGAGACAATCCATGGGCTTCCACTTGCCTGTCGCCACAGATGGGGTGCCTAGATCATGTCCCCTGCACTGCACCCCCCTCCAGGGAGTGCAGCGGAGCTTGGGAGCCCCTGAGTCTCTTCTAAAGATAACGTGAAGCCAGCGGTGCCTGGGAGCAAGTCCTGGCTCTATCCATCTTGCAGCACTGCAACCCAGAACTCCCTGTCCTCACATTTCTTGTACACAGCAATTCTGGAAAACTGTATACATTCTTTAGTAGATTATTTTCATCCAGTTTAAAACATAGTGCTTTCACCGAATATACAAAAACAAGCTGATGGTCAAGAAACATGTGAAAAAACATCTATCTGAACATTGCTCATTGCCTTTTAGTTGCTCCTATTGGTGGTTATTCTGGCTGTTGATTCAAGAATAACCGAATGTTTGTCATGAATGATCAGGGGAATTTGAGCTAAATGTGCTTGGCATCACTTGCTTATCAGTAGTAACAAGAATGATTATTAGGCATTAGAACATAATCAAAAAGATTTCATGCAGAGTGATACATCTGTGTACCTGGCCAACATTCCAATTGCTTCACTTCCCATTCTGCACATTTCTTCTTCCCCTTTATAGTAGCAACATACACATTACTAGAACATTTCAAAAAAGTATGATCATACATACATTTATATCATGATATATTTTGTTTAGTGTTTTAACAAGGTGCAGGCACACATGCACATCAGTAAAACAATGCAAAAAAATACCCTTTGTATGTCATGATGACCTTTGTGGGCCCTCACAAAGCTGCCGTTCTGCAGTTTCTTTTCTGAACAAGTGTGCACTGGTAAAACAGAAGATCTAAGCAACTGAAAGTTATGCTAAACTCTGAATGATCCTATTCAGAAATTAATTTTAAAGATTTTCCTAGTTAAACTGAAATTAAGAAAAACTATAATATAGGCCAGAGAGAAATGCCAGACTAATACAACACGGTAAATCTACTCAACATTCACTGGGAAACTCTCTTGGCCACCTTCAGGTGAATAAAAATTACCCCCCAGTGTATAACCTGTGACACCATCAAAAGCTGAAATGCTCCCTTTGTAACTAGGGGTCTCTTTCCTCCAGTGGGGTTTAGGCATCTTTCACCCCCTGTTCCTGTTGTTGACTCTGAGTGGTGCCAGGAGGGAAAAACAAACCAGCCACATTGTATGTGGTGCTATGCCACTTTCAGTAAAAAACTAGAAGTGGCATAGAGTAGCTCTAGGAATCTCTGGAAACTCTATGTCACTTCCATTTTTTTTTACTAGAAGTGACTTGGCATTGCAGCTGACATCATGCCTCCCCCATATCCCTATGCACAACCCTATTTGTAACATTTCAGAATGGTTAAACAGACTTCAGACAAGAATATAGATATAGAAGGGACTCTTCTTTACCATCACTGGCATAAATATCTTATTGTTATTTTGCAGTCTTTTTGTGATCCCATTTCTCCACTTGTATTGCTGTTCTCTGTAGCTTTTATCACCATAACTTGCCTTACTTACTGTTTCTTGATCTTTACATTTACATTTATTCTCTGTTGTTAAAATTATAATCATGAGCAATAACAGTTCAACAACAGCAGCAGCAGCAGTAAGGAATTATTATGTTAACAACAGTAAATAGTAATAACAACAATAATGATAACAGTAATAACAGTAAATATACCTATAACAGCTAAAACATCAGATTATCCAAGTCTAACTATCTATTGAATTTGATTACATAAGAACGCCTTGTCACAGGTGTTGACTTCATTGTCTGTGCAGACATGGATCTACCAGGTGCTGTGTGAACTGCACTGGCTGCCTATTGAGTACTGGATCCATTTCAAGATGTTGGTTCTTGCCTTTAAAGCCCTATACAGCCAGGGGCCTCCATATCTGTGAGACTGCCTCTCCATCTATGAGCCCCAAAGGTTTTTATGATTTGCCAACCAACATCTTCTGGTGGTCCTGGGTCCCAGGGACATCTGTCTTGCCTCACCTTTTTCAGCTCTGGCCCCTACCTGGTGAAATGAGTTCCCATATGAAATCAGGGCCCTGTGGGACCTTTTACAGTTCTGCAGGGCCTGCAAGACAGAGCTCTTCCACCAGAGGTCCTCCCCCAGCTTCAGCAGCTAAGTACAGGGAGTCTCACACTCTGAATTTAAAGAGACATAAGGCTAGGAAGAGCACATTTAACTGAGACTACTTACTAAAGAAACATCCAAGAATCTAAAGACTATGCTATTGAGAGTACGTTACTAAAGCTATTTGACCAATTGGAAAAAATTTCTACTGGAACAATCAAGGGTAATATTTGAATCCCAAGCATTTTTTTTTTTCCTGATCAAAATGGGCTTAAAGGAACTTTGAAAAACATGGCTAAGGATTGCTTCTAGGCAATTTGGAACTGTGGTTAGCTACGTAAGATCTGGAGGAAACACAAACCCTGAGGCTATTGACTCTGTGGGGTTAAGAAATGGATTCCCAAACTGCGTGTAAAGCTCCAGATACTGTTGAAAATGGTGAAGATATACAAGAGGCACAAATTTCTTGGAAACAATTTTAAGAGATGTTAGTTGATACAATTTATCAGGAAGTCCACTGGGTAGTGAGAGAGTCATTTGAGCTAAACTGTGAAAAGGACCAGAGAAGTTTGTTCGAACCTGAAAATACGAGAGAAGATGGACAGCTGCAACAAACACAAATTCAAGAACAGGAGCTCAAACAAGAACATCTACCTTATGGAAGGAACTTCTTAGCTAAAGAAATTATATCGAAGGAAACAATGGAGCTATCAAAAGCTGCATAAAACCCAAAATCTTTGAAAGGATAAAAAAGGATAAAAAGAACAGATTTCAGACAAAAAATAAAGAAAAACTTTTGGTGTCTTCAAACAACCTGAAGATTGTACACAAATGGGAAGAGATAAAAGGGAACCTCTCTATATACAAAGAGAGGAAACATAAATATATGATTCTATTAAAAATAAGGCAGAAAAAGAGGAGAAGAATTAAGGGCTACAGTTTGATTTCGATAGGGACTTTTCGGTTTATGAGTAACTGATTAACTGAGTAAGATGAGCTATGGCAGTAATAGTAACTGTAAATGTAAGATAAGAGATCTGGGAAGAGAATTTGAAGAAAGGTTTAGGAAATTATATCTCTCCTTTTCTTTTCCTTCCCCTTAAATGTTAGTAAGAATGTTGGTATATTGGTAAGCAGGGGTCATTTTGTAGAAAAAGATGTGCAGGAGCTCATTAGCATAACTCATTAGCATAACTTATTTGCAGATGCCACACCCCCTGAAATCACAGGAAGTATGTCAGAAGGCAAGAAAAAAGAGGAAGAGAGAGAAGGAAAGTAGGAGAGAAAGAGGAAAAGAAGACAAAGAGATGGGAAGGAAGGAAGGACATAAGAGAAGCCAATGTTGGATCAGGCTAATAGCCCTTCTAGTCCAACACTCTGTGCCACACAGTGGCCAAAAATACCAGGTGCCATCAGGAGGTCCAGCAGTGGGGCCAGGATGCTAGAAGCCCTCCCACTGTTGCCCCCCAAGCACCAAGAATACAGAGCATCACTTGCCCCAGAGCTATCTACACATTGTGGCTAATAGCCACTGATGGATCTCTGCTCCATATGTTTATATAATTCTCTCTTGAAGCCCTCCCATGCTTGTAGCTGCCACCACCTCCTTTGGCAGTGAATTCCATATGTTAATCACTCCATTTTGACCCACCTTCAAATGAGAACTGGACTTTTTGGTTGCTTTAAAAAAAATCATGAATTGTTTGCAGCAGATCTTGTATATGAATTGTAGTTCTTCCCCTTCCCCCATCCCTTCCTCCAGCCATCTCTCCAGATTGCCTGCAAAACTGCATACCACAGCCCCCCCCCAATGAGCCAACTTACCCTTGCAACAAGAAGATGCCACACATGCAGGCCCCACCCAGCTTGTCCTGGCCCAACTGAGGGCTCCTGGAAGCTGGGGGTGGGGCTTCTGCCATTCTGCAGGCCCCTAAGGCTCCCTGGCTGACTGCTCAACTAGTTTTTTTAAAAAAAGTTTTAAATAAATTAAAAAATGGAGACATTTAAATCTGGTGAGGCTCAGGGGAAAGGGGGGCATGTCTGCCCGCCTCCCCTCCTCTTCTCCAGCTAGCCCCCCATGGGGAGGGGAGGGCAGGAAGGAGGGGAAGGCAGGGAGGCAGTCATGCCTGAGTCCCCTTCCCGATGTTCTCCAGGTGTCCCGTGGCTACAGGGCACCTAGAGAACATTGGGCAGGGAACCCAGGCATTTAAATCCCCCCTATGGAGAGACTCAGAGGAAGGGGGTCATGTCTGCCTGCCTCCCCTTCTCCAGCTAGCCCACCAGGCTGACTGGAGGAGGGGAGGGGAGGGGAGCACAGGGAGGCAGTCATGCCTGCATCCCCTGCCTGATGTTCTCCAGGTGTCCTATGGCTGTGGGGCACCTAGAGAACATTGGGCAGGGAACCCAGGCATTTAATTCCTTGCCTTCCTCCGAGTCTCTCTGCAGAGCGGAGAGGCTCAGGGGAAAGGTGGCAGGGGCTCTGTAGGGCTTCCCTGGCCTGTCTGCCTGCGCAGGTGGGCCAGGAATGACGGGGGAGTGCCCCAGGCTCATTTCTGCCAGAGCACCGCTTTGTTGCACTCTGGCAGGAAATGACCCCTGTTTGTAAGACATTAAAAATAAATATGGTTGAAGATAAAGGAATAAGCTTGAGAATGGTTTACAAATTTGTAAGTTTGAAAGCATAGTAAGTCTTTCTTTTTTCTGTTAAGATAAACTTCAAGAATATGTAGGGTTAAAGTTGAAGATCAGAAAAATATCTTTATGAAAAGATAGTTTGATTTCAAAATAATTAGTATGATTCTGTAAAGTAGAAATGAAAATAGGTTGTTAAATAAATGTTAGAAAAGAAATATATAATATTGGTGTAAGGACAACAATATTGGTTTCTGATGAAGTGAAGAAACAGTTAAAATTTGAGGAAACATAGTTAAATTTCTATTTTTTAAAAAAAGAAACAAAAAAATTTGAAAAGGTTCAATAGATAAGAAAAAATGTGTAGATTTTAGTTGTGTCCCTCTGCCCCCTTCCCTATAGGTCGTAGTGATGTAAAATCAATAAAAACATTATAAAAAAGAATGTGTAAATAAGGCACAAGGTTTAGTTTTTAATTTGTATAATGAGGCAGTCGCCTCCTGCATTTATGTGTTTGTTTGTCTGTTTTTTGTTGTTCTCTCTATTTTGGGTTAAAAATAAACACATATATATTTTTAAAAAAAACAGCTCTTCCACCAGGCTGTTAGTTAGGACAGTGGACATTCCCCCTCTCTACTGAGCCTCCCTCAGTGGGTCAGATCTGCATTACCGTCCAAGGTCTAAAACTGAAATACATGGTATCTCTGAGGCTTTAACAATGACTTGTACCAGAGGAATGTTGTTCTATTTTATTAGCATTTTAACTGTTTTAATTTTTGTATGCTGTATATTGTTTATGATGTCTGATGGAACCTACCCTTAGCCTGCTATATGGAGAGGGCCGAATATAAATCCAATTTAATAAATAAATAAATAAAACTTAGCAATGGCCAGGGTAATTTCTTGGTCGCTTCCAGACAAAAGAGTCTGTAACAACATAAGAGAAGCCAATGTTGGATTAGGCCAATGACCCATCTAGTTAAACACTCTGTCCAATACAGTGGCCAAAAATACTAGGTGCCATCGGGAGGTCCAGCAGTGGGGCCAGGACACTAGAAGCCCTCCCACTGTCCCCCCCCCATCAAGCACCAAGAATACAGAGCATCACTTGCCCCAGTCTGAGAGTTCCTATCTATACCTTGTGGCTAATAGACACTGATGGACTTCTGCTCCATATGCTTATCTAATTCCCTCTTGAAGCCATCCATGCTTGTAGCTGCCACCACCTCCTGTGACAGTGATTTTTAATTTACAGTGGGCTGGAAGACTAGCCAAATCCTTTAGAAGGGGCAATTTCTTGATTAATATATCTTGGCATCCAGAAAATTCTCACTTTCTGATTTAGTTTTTCTCTACTTGTCATAAGCTTGTCTATTTTTTCCCAAGCTTCTATGCAGGAATAGCTATCAGCTTGCTTTGGGTACAGATGAAATGCTGACTATCTTCAGGGAAGAAGTCAAATACAACATACCTCACAGGGAACTGAAATGTATCCTTTTATGGTTTTCACCACTAGATAAGAAAGTATTAAGAAAGGGGGCCCTAATGGCTCCATCCTCAGGCAAACTCAGAAAAAACCCTTCACAGACATTTCTTGTGGGACCCCAGTAATCTGTGGCATCTCCATCTCTCCTACAATACAGGCTCAGTTTATCTGTCATTTTCAGGCACAGAAAAGCTGATTTTAAATGTAATGTGTCAGTCAGCAGAGTTTCAGTTCAAGCTATCTAGTTTATAGTTCCTTCAATTTAATGCAGCCTCCAGTGTCTCTTCAACCCACTTGTAATCTCATGTTCTGCTATTTATTCCTGGCATTTGTGCTTATTCATTGATGTTTATTAATTACAGCTTTTTAGTCTTGATTTTGTCTCAAAAGTACCTTTCAGTTGTTTCTGTGATACAGATATCAATATGCATTTTTTTCTTATCCTGACAGGAATATTATTGTGGGGATTTCTGGGGGGTGGGATGGGTGGATTGTGTGGGCACTTGTGAGCCTGGAAGTCATGGTGACTTCTGGTGACCCCTAGTGGGACTAGGACATTTCAGAGAGGTGGTTTTGATATTACCTGCCTCTGCATTCCAGCCCTGGGATTCCTTGAAGGTCACCCTTCCAAGTACTTGCCAGGATCCAAAGTAATTATAATTAACAAGCTTACTAATAAGATTTGTGTTTTATTTATATGGAAGAACTAAAACTGTTTCTTACAAATATTTAATCTATGTTTTAGCAAGCTAAAGTGCAAGATGTATAACGTGTTTGTAAAGTGAATATTTATAATGCATAGTTTTGTAAACGTGCCAGAGTAGGCAACTATAATAGCGACAATATTTTTAAAGCTAATTTCACTGAAGAATACAGAAGTGTCAATAATTCATTTTTAAAAATTGGAGCAAAATGTAATTTTATAAAGTTATTGAGATCAGTTGAACACCCAATTCTTTCCATGGTTAACGTGCAGGGTTTTTTAGGATGCTTATGTCAATAGTCTACAGATTCAAACCAATAAAAGTTATAAATTATATGATTCCCAAGTCATGTGGAAGAAGACCCACCTCACCCTGTGTCTAGCATTCAGAGGCATGTGGTGAATTCAATTTATTATCCTTTCTATTTTGACTGTTTCAATTTTACTTCTTCCTCATGTGAATCAAACCTGTGATTCTGTATTTTCATATTGTTTTCTGTTTCCTCTCATTAATTTTTTTCCATAACATGTACACATTTTTCAACATTATTTGTTTATCTGTAAATCAGTATAAGGTAGACTTATAAGTTGTTTATAAAGTCATACAACTCATTCATATGATCCCTCATATCTGCGGGATTGCCTCTTCCCCTATGTTCCACCATGACAGCTTTCTTCATGCGAGCTGGTGCCAACCTGCAAATAGGCAAAATCAACAACTGCCCATACACATGCTTTATCTGTTGTGGACCCTACCTGATAGAACTGCCTACCGGAGGAGGTCAGGAAAACTCCCACTTTCTTGGCTTTCTACAATCTGTGCAAAACTGAACTTTTCAAGACTTTTCTACCCAGGTAATAGGGTTCCACTCTACAAAATGGTTCACAAAGTTACTTGGATAAATGATTAGGGACTGTGGTCTATATTACTGTGTACAGCTTGTACTGCCTGTTGCTGTTAATATGATCCAACTATGTAATTCCCCCCCATTGTTTAACGTTTCATGCTTATACGTATGCTTTGCTTCAGTTCTATTTGCAGATTTCTGGTTGGTTCTAGGTATCTACAATCCAAAGTCTATTGCAATATTTACTGAATGCCCTATCCAGATGATTGTATTGACTCCAGGGCCATAGCCAAAGGCAGGCTGCACAGAGTGTCACTCCCTTTCATGTCTGCAGCACCTCCACCCCACCCTCCCCGAGCTGAGGTCAAGCAGTTTGGGCCTGAAAGGAGAGCTGCACCAGGACCCCAACTTAGTTTGGAGAGCAATTCTTAAGGCAAGCTTCCACCCACTCTCACGTCTCCTTGGGAGAACAGCTGGCACCAAGGCTGGCCCCGAGGATGCACCAGCAGTACAGCATGAAGGCAGCATGCTCACATGATGCCGTTGGAATAGCCCCAGCCAGGCTGGAGAAATGCACCCTGGGAAGTGGAGTCCATTGGCTAGGGCTGGAGCCAGGGCACAGTGCTGCTGCTCTTCTCACTGTTGCCATGGCCCCAGCCTGCCAGTGACAACATTCAGTGGGGTGGTAGTGCCAGAACTGAGGAGTCAGGTGGGGGAGTGAGCTGGAACTTGGTGAGGAATTCAAGGAAGAAGAAGGCTTGGCAAGGAGCTTGAGGCGAGTGGGGTGGGGGGAGAGAAAACTGCCAGTGAATCTTCTTAATTAATTAATTAGAAGAAGAAGATTGGATTTGTACCCCACCCTTCACAACCTAAAGGAGTCTCAGAGCAGCTTACAATCTCCTTTCCCTTCCCCTCCCCACAACAGACACCTGATGAGGTAGGTAGGGCTAAGACAGCTCTTTCGAGAACTGCTCCTGAGAGGACAGCTCTGAAAGACTTTATGACTAACCCAAGGTCACACAAGCAGCTGCATGTGGAAGAGTGGGAAATCAAACCCGGTTCTCCCAGATTAGCATCCACACTCTTAACCACTACACCACTGCACCAAATTATCAATGACTGCCCCAGCACATTCCTGAAAAAAAAAATCATGGCTATGGGGCTGATTGATTCTATGTAATCTCCCTTGAGTCCCAGTAAGAAAGAGGGACTATAAATAACACAAATAAACAAGAAATTCTACAGAAGTAAACACTGAAAATCAAAGAACTAGAATTGTTACCAAAAATATAAATGAAAATATATAAATCAGGCAGGCAACATTTGCTCATCTGTAAAGTTTAGATATGACAAGCCCTACAACCATGAGACATGATTTGCTTTAACAGGACCTACATAAAAACAGGATATAGTAAATTGTATCAAATAACTCCAAGTTCATGGTTCTGTGTTATAGGTTCTTTATCATATGAGAAGAAAATCTAGTTGAAATCCTGCACTGTATATCACATAGTACAGAAAAGGAAGGGAAAAATGGAATTATAGAGTGAATGAGTGCTTGCTTTAGATGTTCACCAAGGAACTGTATGATTTTATGTGTAATGAACACTCTTTTCAACTTACAGCTATACAATTTTGAAATTATGGTCCATACTTGGTGTGATCATTTTCTTCCAAAGAAGTATCCTTTTGAAGTGATGACCCAGCCATGGAGAAAGCTTATCTGCAGCTGGATCATTACTGGTACACATCATGGTGGCTGTTCTGGTTTCCTATCTTGCTGCATTTCACAGTATTTTTTTATTCACTTTGAAGCATAAAGGTAGATTAGAGTGTTTTCTTGCACAATAACTAGTTTGAACCTAATTAAATGATCCCCATTAATTTTAATTGCTAAGTAAATTTAATAATCCCCTCCAATCTAGTTGTACCATTATGAAACATGTTGGAGCTTGATGAGTTTCTAATGAACCATCTTCCTGTGCAAATACTTTACACATGGTTTTGCACCCATCAGAGTACTCACCTAACCTCATTTGGCATTGAGACGTGCTTGAGTCTGTGTTTTACATTACAGCAAATAAGTAAGCACCTGACTAAAGCAGAACAAAGGGCAGAGAACTGATGAAAAGTGGAATGGAATTGAAGAAAGTGTATAGGTATCTCAAGGAGTCACCTGCGGGAAAGAAACCCTACCTCACCCTGTGTCTGGCATCCTGATCATTCATCAAGAACGTTCATAACTGATTAGCATACTTCAGTCACTATTGCGTTCAATTAACTAAGCATAGTGTTGGTGTCCATGATTTGGTCTTCTTATGTTTCACTTCCTATCTTTTTCACTAGTTCTCCAACAGCTTCCATTTGTACAGCCAAACCTCATGTCATGCCACAAGGCCACCCCTTGGGGGACATCACCTTCCACTATCTCATGCGCTGCTGTCAGGATGCGCCACGGGCCTCAGAATGGGAGAGGAGGGGGGTTGTATCACTCAAGACCTCCACCTCCCAGCTGGAAGGCCTTGTACTAGGCATAAGCATCCTTTTATGCCTCCCTTCACCCTGCTGACTCCAAATAATATCCTTTCCCTTCCCCTCCCCACAACAGACACCCTGTGAGGTAGGTGGGGCTGAGAGAACTCTAACCATAGTGTTGGCCTTTTTTATTGCAGTTGTACACTATCTAGACATTTACCTTGAGTTATCTACTTTGACTCCAAGATCTCTCTCTTGGTCAGTTCCTGTCAGTTTGGACCACATCAATGTGTATTTATATTTAGGATTTTTGGCTCCAATATGCATCACTTTGCACTTGGCCACACTGAACCTCATTTGCCATGTTGATGCCCACTCACCCATCCTTGACAGATCCCTTTGGAGTGCCTCACAATCCTCCCTGGTTCTCTTCGTGTCATCTACAAATTTAGTCACTTCACTGTTTACTCTCAACTCCAAATCATTAATAAACAAGCTAAAAAGCATCAGACCCAGTACTGAGCCCTGTGGTACCCCACTGCTTGCAACCCTCCACTGAGAAAATTTCCCATTTATATTCACTCTCTGTTTCCTATCAATTAGCCAGTTTTTGATCCACAAGAGGACTTGTCCTTTTATCCCATGACTATTGAGCTTACTTTGGAGTCTTTGATGAGGAACTTTATCAAAAGCTTTCTGGAAGTCAAGGTAACAACATCTATTGGGTCCCCCTTGTCCACATGTTTGCTCACTCCCTCAAAAAACACTAACACGATTGCTAAATATTGGAAAAAAAGATATTGTACCCAACAATGAGGATTTAATGGATAAAATTTTGGAAATCACTGAATTAGATAAATTAAGCACAATACTCTCAGGAAAAGATGAGATAATATATCAAAACAAATGGAAAAAAGTTTACAATTGTATAAAGAAGTCAACGAGAAAACCTCCCATTTGTATTTCATACTAATATTGTTATATTATATTTTCTAATTTAATGTATGGGTATTAATATTTCTAATTAGTATATATATTAATTTAATGTATCTGTATTATCATATTGCTATTTTCTTTTTTTCGCCCTTTTTTCTGTACACTAAAAATCTATAAATAATTAAAAAACAAAACAAAACACTAACATGTTAGTGAGACAAGATCTTCCCTTACAGAACCCATGCTGAGTCTGCCTCAATAGTTTTTGCTCATTAATGTGCCTATTAATTCTTTCCTTAATAACAGTTTCCACCAATTTACCCGGTATCGACATCAGACTGACTGGCCTGTAATTTCCCAGATCTCCTCTGGAACCCCTTTTAAAGATGGGAGTGACATTAGATACCTTCCAGTCCTCAGGAATGGAGGCAGATTTTAATGAAACATTACATATTTTTGTCAGGAGATCCACAAGTTCACATTTGAGTTCTTTCAGATCTCTTGGACGTATGCCATCCGAGCCTGGTGATTTATCAGTTTTTAAGTTGTCTATCAGTCATAGGACCTCCTCTCGTCACCTCAATCTGAAACAAGTCTTTCAAACCCCCTCCCAAAATCGGTGCTTCTGGATTGGGCAAGCACTTCTCATCTTCCACAGTGAAGACAGAGGCAAAAAATGCATTCAGCTTCTCAGCCATTTCCCTATCATTCTTCAGTACTCCTTTTACCCCATGGTCATCCAAGGGTCCCACTTCCTCCCTGGCTGGTTTCCTGCTTCTAATGTATGTGGAGAAAGTTTTATTGTTGGTCTTTATGTTTTTGTTTTTTTTGCTATATGCTCCTCATATTCCCTTTTTGCCTGTCCGATTACAGACTTGCATTACAAAAATATATAAAACTATAAAGATATGTTGATGGGGTCCTCTCTGGCAGTAACTGACCAGGAGAGAGATCATGATAGGTAACTGACTGGAGATGTTGACAGTGTGTGACTGCAATAAAAAGGCAAATGCTTTGCTGGGGATAATTTGGAAAGGGATTAAAAACAGATTATCCAGTATCATATTGTCCATGTATAAATCTATGGTGAGGCCTCATTTGGAATATTATGTATAGTTCTGGTCACCACATCTAAAAAAAAAAAAGCATTAGAAAAGGGCAACTGAAATGATTAAGGGGATGGGACACCTTCCCTATGAAGAAAAGTTAAAGAGGTTAAGGCTCTTTAGTTTGGAGAAATGCTGATTCTGGGGTGACATGATAGAGGTTTACAAAATTATCCACAGGATAGGGAAGGTAGAAAAAGAAGTACTTTTCTCCATTTCTTACTATACAAGAACTTGTGGATATTCAATTAAATTAATGAACAGTGAGCTTATTACAGATAAAAGGAAGTCCTTCTTCACCCAAAGAGTAATTAACATGGGAAATGCACTGCTGCAAGAAGCGGTCGTGGCTACAAGCATAGACAGTTTCAAGAGGAGACTAGATAAACATGTGTAGTAAAGGTTCATCAGTGGCTATTAGCCACAAGGTATAGATAGAACACTATGTTTGGGGCAGTGATGCTCTGTATTCTTGGTGCTTGGGGTCAACAGTGAGAAGGCTTCTGAAGTTCTGGCCCTACTGGTGGACCTCCTGATAGCACTTGTGTTTTGAGCACTGCATGACACAGAGTGTTGGACTGGATGGGCCAATGGCCTGACCCAACATGGCTTCTCTTTTGTTCTTATGCTCTTATGACTGTTCCATCAACCAAATAAGCTTGTTGGGTGGGCAGGTCCATGATTATGAAATAATCTCCCTAGGGAGGTGTGCTTGGCCCCCTCACTTTTTTCTTTAGAATGCAGTTGAAGGCAGTTTTACTTAGGACTGCTTTTGATTAAGTTTAGTAGCAGTCCTGTGTTGTTACTTTAAGTAATATTTTAATGTTTTTAATGTATTTTTTCCTACGTGTTTTATTTATGTTTATAAGCTGCCATGGACTCTGTAAGGAAAATCAGGTAAGGAAAAAAAGTGGGGGGGATGACTAATAAATGTTTTCAACCAAACTATCACCTCCAATGCCTATACAAGTCAATTGGCATTCCTATCTCTCAATATATACAAAATAATTTCAATCATCTCCCATTGTTCCTGGTGGGCATTACTGTCATTTATTTTAGTACATCTTCATCAAGAGGCTACTGGGGGATCTTTTGGTGGTGCTGTGTGCCCCCACACCCTCCTTCTCCACTGATGATGGGGGGGACAGTCAGTGGGTGGCTTGGGGTTTCGCTCAGCAGTGTGGCTCAGCTACTGAGTGACGCCTTCTCTGGTGAGCAGTGAAGAACCCTAACTGGACACACCCTCCTTTTTATCTCCCCATGCCCCTTTTTGGTGATTGCAGCCTTTGCACCATAGAAGTCATGGGCCTGTTCGGGGTTGCCACTGGTGAGAGATTCCTGGGGCCCTTTCCAACTCTATCAGCTGCCCTGTTACTATTAGGCAGGCCCTGTTCCTTTACTGAAGTGGGGTGTGTGCTACAGACATGAGCCTGCAGCCTGTGTACCTCCCCTCCCCATCCCTTAGCTGTGAAATGCAAAGGGCCAGTTTTCTGGTCCTGTAGGCCCATGGTTGGTTCTGTCTGCCCTGCCCATCACAGCCCTGCCATTGAACCTCAATACCTGTGCAGGCAATAATGGCATGGTTTCTGAGGACGCTGACATGGTGGCAGACTGCCCAGCCCTGCTTCTTATTGTTTTGCCTGCCTCCCAGTCTCTGCTGGAGCCCTATAGGGAACAAATTAGTGGCTCTACAATTGCACCAGCACCCACACACTGCCGTATGGATGACTCTCAGGATCGCACTATAAAAGAACATTCTCAGAAAATAGCCCTGTCACTTCCCTAGTAGCAAAATGGTAACAATGACTGTTGTGGGAAGTAGGGGGTTAATGATTTTATTACTAGATCTAGTAGGGATACACTAAGACTCATAATCTGGCAAACACTAATTGTAGCAACAGCAAAAAAGAAGGAGGAAGCAGGACTAGAACCTGTACTTCACACTTTATAGAGCATTGCTCTAATCATACAGCCCACTGTCAACACAGGAAAAGAACACATCATGAGGCATTTGGAATCTTCCATTGACCTTATTGCAAAATCACCTATATATAGTTTACTATAGCAAGAAAGAATGCAGAGAAAGGCTGTGAGACTGCATCCTATGGAACCCCACAGGACAAATTCCACACTGATAACTGATCTCCAATGGCAACCCTTTGTATTTGGTTCATAAGGAATGTTTTAAACCAATCCAAAGGCAGTAGATAAAACCATTAGGAGTCTCTTTAGACATGGTCTCCACTGACATTCAGATGGAAATCATCAGCTAAAGTTACCAGGGCCATTTCTGTCCCAGAACTTGGCATACAGCCAGACTGAAAAGGGTCCAGAGTACATGAATTATCCAAGAAGGCCAGGAGTTGCTCTGCCTCTGCCCTCTCAATTACCTTTCTCAGAAAGGGCAAATTAGAGACAGGGTGATAACTGGCCTTGTTACTTTTCTGTAGGGTTTTTTTTTTAAAAAAAGCAGGGGATGGATAACCACCTCCTTGAATTGCTGAGGGAAGGTGCCCTAAGTCAGTGATTGATTTGTGGTAGCTTACCCTGAAACCCTTTCTTTCCATCTTCCCACCCAAACATGTTCTAAACCAGCCTTAGGATTGTGACTTTCAGCACTTTTGAGTGAATGGTTCCCTTTTTTGCTGCAACCATTCTAGAATAGGTAAGGAAACAAGAACCAAAGAGGAGTATATTGAAATACAATTATTCTTCCCACAGAAGATTTTGTGTAGGTTAACTTGACAAATGTTACTGCCATTGCCAGTGGTGATAACAGATTCAACACAGTGCACCACTAAATTAAAATAAATGCTACATTTTTCAATTGCCTCAATGGAGCAATGAAACTAAGCTTTAGAGCAATGACATAGCTTGCTACCTGTACTAGTCTAGTTCACCTTTTCTTTGTCCTTCAGAACAAGCAAACAAACTGTTCTTTGATTGTTGTTTTGAATGTAAACCTGCTGAGCTGTATTTTGCATGGATTAAAACCTGTACAGCTGGGTGAAAGACAGAAAAATTATGTAAAATAGAATGTTACAAAAGATGTAACACAAAGAAGTAAATGTTGGAGATAGCAAAAGGTGAGAGAGTTACTCTGTTCTGCTTTGTAATCCAGTTTCCAAGACAACTAAAGTTTATTTATGAATTCTAAGTTAAAATGAGTACATCATAATTTTTAATCACAAATTAGCCAACTATTTGTATGGCTAATCCAAAATGAGTTTCTCATTAAAATTTTTGTCACTGTGATAAACAACCCCTTTCAATTATTTTTTCCAGAGTAAATTCAAAAGGAAGATGTAAGTGACCACTCATTCTGCAGTGCAATAAGCGTTGTCCTTACTCTGAATTGGCTTTGTTTACCTCACTGAGAGAATTGGATAGCCCAGTACGGTTACATGGTACCATGATGTTGTTATGCTCTCTGTGAGTTCCATAAGTAAAAGAAAATACCTGCAAGAAGAAAGCAGGGAAAGGTCAGGGATTGGTGCTATAGTGGCAAAGGTCAGCCATAACTACAAATGCTACAGATACTAATAGCACTGAAAAAAATTACCCCCTTCCATGAAAGCTTCCCCACCAAAAACTGAATTAACAGTCATTTGGTAAAGGTTCTACTTATTCAGGTTTCTCAAAAGTCTAAACTTTTGCTTAGTGGCAAAATTCTGATGAATGGCTGCATGATCATCTACAAAGGTTGGCTCTAGTTCCCTAGCTATATGACTACTGAGTAATCACTCTCTAGAAACAGAATAGCATAGATCCTCATGGCACCATAAAGTTTAATAAATGTATTGTGAAATAAATGTTAAATTATTTTGTCAAGTCAATGAAGTGTTACCAAGCAACATACAACAGAAGAATGGAGAGGGGTGGGATCAGTTATTACAAGGGCAGGTCAGATGTCTCATGTCCCAGACTACCACTGCAATACTAAGCATTTTTTTTCCAGAAGTACATCTGACATCATATCTAGAGGAATTTTGTTTTCTAAAGATGAGCAATTCTCTATTTCAATTCTTCCAATATTTTTCTATTTTTTCAACACTTTAATTTTCTTAACTTTTCATTAACTTATACACAATATACACACTAATACAGCATATATAAACACAGAATTGGTATTAATTTTTGATGCACTTGGGAGGAGTAAACACTCCATATAGGGAAACAAAAGCTCATAGAAATAAAAATATTGGATCCAACCAGTTTTCCACTTGTGGAAAAAGGAAGAAGGGGTCCACTTTGACCACTGCAAAGTCTATACTGGGGAACATGGGGACTGCATGAATAAAAGTGATAAAATGTAATAAAGAGAGGACAGGACAAGGTTGAGCCCAAAAGCTGGCTGGATCCAGCCCAATGTCTTCAGTTGGCAAAAGAAATACAATGAAAGCAAAATGGTAATTCTGGGATTGAAATAGTAGGGATTGGAAATTTGAAATCATACTGACTATTCTGGGCATGAGAAACTAGGTAACTGGTAACCACCACTGAGAGAGATTAACTCATTATCTCAGTCAGCCTAAGGGTTCAGTCACATGCACCAGATAAAGTGAGGCTATTTACTACCAGATTTCCCCCGGTGTCTTTTAATTCTGCTTCTGCCGTGGAGCAGAACGGGTTGCTGATGGCTGTGGGAAGCTTCCCAGATGTTGTTGTCTGATCGCACCCTTTAAATCTGCCCGGCATTCACACCTATGTCGGGTCTAATTGTGTGTATGGTTGCAGCCTAATGCTGCTTCATATATATTCATACAAGTTTTTAACAAAATGAGGAACAGCACTTCAATTGTACATCTGAGACCAGAATTATTGTTTCCTTCTTCCTCCTCTTCTACTATTGTAGAATTTTTCTGCCCTACCACTGCTGTCATATTGGCAGAGGCAGTGCCAATAGTGTTCCCTCTAAGCTGAGTTAGTGTGAGCTAGCGCACAGTTTTTTAGCCCGCAACTCACACATTTTTGTCTTAGCTCAGAATGGATGGCTCCAGAGCAAACAAATTTATGCAGTAGCCAAATCGCTCACTCACGACTTTAACGCCAGCCGCTCACAAAATAGAATTTTAGCTCATGAGACTCCACAGCTTGGAGGGAGCATTGGTGCCAACTAAGCAGCCCATTAGTGGTAAGAGGAAAGTACCCCGCCTCCCTCCATTTTCACCTCTTTCTCTCTGACACTGTGGAACCATCAGTATCTGATGCTCTTGGTGTGCCAAAAACAATATGGTTCCTCATATATCTAAAAAAGAAATAATTCCTTGGATTTCAATCATGTTTTCTTATTAGCATGCACTCTTTTTGCAGACCATCCATTCCTTCCTCTCCTCTCTTCTAATTTCTTTTTGACCAAAATGGAATTGATTAGGAACTGATTCCAAACTCCTGAAAATAATAAAAGAAATGGGTCTTTTCCCCCCTGGTTTTGGCTCCTTGCTTAGCAGGCATGCACTGGCGAGCTCCATATGGAGCGGCCTGTTCTGCAGTGGCTAGGAGGGGATCTGGCTGTGCCAATTCCCCCAGAGGGCCCCCAAAAGGGCCCCCAGCCATGGGGCTTGAGTAGTGCCGCTCCCAAGGCATGATACCAAGGGATTGAGGCATACTTTGCCCTGAAGGTCCTACTGTCATGGCGCCATCATGGTACCTAGAGGCACACACCGGACAAACATTCAGGAGTTTTAGTGAGAATGCAAGGCATCTCAGCAACTCAATGATACTGGAAGAAACGTGAATGAATTTGCATCAAGCACCTGATCTTTTAAACAGGCTCTGATACCCCCCCATCAGCAATAGGGGAAGGGAGTATATCCCCCCCAACAAAAACGAAACTTTAAGTAAAAGCCTTACTGAAATGGGGTAAAGAGTTTGGAAAAATGGTATTTGAATGAGCAAGTATATCATCATGTAAAGCAAGCAACAATAACTTCTTTTAAGAACTTTTATAAACTTCCCGAGAAAAGAAAACAATGAGTCAATAGGAAAAAATGGCGCTGAGGAAGCCTCCTTCAAGTGCTGGCAAAACGTCATCTCTTGGAGCGAAACTGGAAGCCAGTACAGACTTTTCAGCTGTGTTGGCTGTAGCATTGCGACCCCTGCTGGATCAAACGACAAATATCAACCAAAATTTTGAATCACTCCAAAAACAGATGTTAAAGAACTCTAATGCTGTCAAAAAGTTGTTTTAAAAACATCTGCACTTGATCAAATAGTGGAGTGATACAAAAAGAAAGAGCCTCTGATAAAGATCAAATCCTTAGGCTTCAAGCAGAAAAATCAGCCTATGTGCTGAGGTTCCAAGGTGTTCCAGAACAAAGCAGTGAGAATCTCAAAGAAATCTTGACTCAAGCATTATCCCCAATGACAGGTTTGAAATCTGAATACATAAAGAAGAAAAACCTGCCTGGGGAAATCATGGTCAGATTCTCAAAATGGTTTACAAGAGATGCGGTTCTTAAAGCTACTAACAGAAATATTTTAAAGATTAAAGATTCAGAAATAAGAGTTCTAAAGGATGTACCATTTGAAATCAGAAAGAAGAGAAGGCATTACAAATAAACTACAGATGGTTTTTCCCGGAGGATTAACATTCAAGTACAAGGCCTTAAAAGAAAAGATTGACTCTGTTGACAAAGCAAAATGATTTCTGGAGAAGATTCAAGGATTACCAAAGGAAAGATTCAAGGATTACCAGAAGAAGAGAAGAGTCATCAAGAAGAAAGAGAATACAGCTCACGAGGTTTGACTAGTTCAGGAATGGATACAACCAGTTCATCTGAAGAAGACTCTTCATCAGAATTGGGTGCAGCTGCACCCAAATTACCCAAAGGGAAAATTGACTTTGATAAAGATAAAAAGAAGGGAAGAAGAAACAAGAAATGAACAGAACTGAGATATGATATATAAGAAACTAAAGGGATAAATAAATTGTTTAGTTACTTAGAGCAAATATTTATAATACCCAGGGGTCTTTTCGGGGGGAGCGCACCGGAGCGCAGCTCCGGGAGCTCAGGAGCCAAGCCCCGCCCCCAGCCGGCGTCCCGGAGAGTCTTTCAGGCAGCCGAATGTCAATTTCAGCTCCATTATATCCTATGGGCCATTGAAGTCAATGGTGAAAACATAGGGTATATTCTGGGGGCTGGAGGGAGGGGTTTGAGGGAGAGGCTCGAAACTCACAGGATAGCTGATGGAGCCTCTCCCCAAGATACCCACCAAGTTTCAAGAACATTGGACCAGGGGTCCAATTCTATGGGCCCCTAAACAGGTTGCCCCTATTCCCTCCATTGTTCTCTATGGTGGGAAAAAAATAACTTTTTTTCCCACCATAGAGAACAATGGAGGAAATGGGGCAACCTATTTGGGGGCCCATAGAATTGGACCCTCTGGTCCAATGTTCTTGAAACGTGGTGGGTATCTTGGGGAGAGGCTCCATCAGCTATCCTGTGATCTTGGAGCCTATCCCTCAAACCCCCTCCCCTCCAGCCCCCAGAATATACCCTATGTTTTCACCATTGACTTCAATGGCCCATAGGGTATAATGGGGCTGAATTGCCACTGAATTTCTTTCATTCCCTCCTTTCCTTCTTTCTTTTTCCTCTTTCCCTCATTCTTCTCTTCTCTTCTCTTCTCTTCTCTTCTCTTCTCTTCTCTCTCTTCTCTTCTCTTCTCTTCTCTTCTCTTCTCTTCTCTTCTCTTCCTCTCTCCTCTCTCCTCTCTCCTCTCTCCTCTCTCTCTCTCTTTCTTTCTTTCTTTCTTTCTTTCTTTCTTTCTTTCTTTCTTTCTTTCTTTCTTTCTTTCTTTCTTTCTTTCTTTCTTTCTTTCTTTCTTTCTTTCTTTCTTTCTTTCTTTCCCACCTTCTTCTCTTCTCTTTTTCCTCCTTTCCCTGTTTCCCTCCTTCTTCCTCTCTTTCTTTCCCTCTTTCCTTCCTTCTTTCCTTCTCTCTACTCTCTCTCTTTCCTTCCCTCTTTCCTCCTTCTGTGGCCCAACTCTCATGAGAAGGAGTTTAAACTTTAAACCCCTTCTCTCTTAGCTCCCCCACCCAGACCAGCTGGGGAAGGGAAGGGGAGGCTTTTGAAGATGCTTCCCCCCTTTTGCTTCCCCTTCTGACATCACTTCCGATGATGTCAGGGGGCGTGGCATATGCTAATAGCCTAATAGCTCATTAGCATACCATATGCTAATGAGCTCCTGCAGCTGTTCTTCTACGAAAAGACCCCTGATAATACCTATAACTTTATACTCAGTGTTATAAACTAAAAAGAAGCTTCACTCATGTATGATTTATTATGAGAAACTTGAACAAGCGTTTATTACTAGCAATATATGTAACTCCTGTTAGCCTATCTTTTAGCAATGCTGTCCTATCACCCGTAGGTTTGTTAGTGTTTACCCATCCTTTGTTTCTATGTAGTGTGTAGTATAAAAGCAATAACAAAAATTAAAAAAGAAAGAAAGAAATGGGTCTTTGAATTTTAAGGAGAAAGTGGGTAAAGAGGAATTAAGAGTGATGGACATATTAGTCTGTTGCAGGTGTCTCAAGCAGTTTTTTAAAATCATGTGTAAACTTGAAAACTAATATATGAATTGTGGCATAAAGCTTTTGGTCATTTTTAAAGAGTTTCCACAGCTTTCTTCTTTTAGCTTTCACATTTGCATTGCCTTATGTCTCATGGTAGCTGTCAATGCCCACTCCTAATGATCATCCCATACCTTAGTGCTAATTTCACACCATGTGTCAGTGATGCTTAGAACTTGAAAAGTTCAGTGCAAAGCTCTTCATCCTTCTCCAAAGCCTGGAGCTTGGGGGACAGATTTTATTTGTGTTCTACTTACAAGGTACCTGAAATGCTTACAAAATACAACAGCCATTCAGAGAAGACCTCCAGATGTTCATGGAAATAACAGGACCACTAGTGAACACAAATAATGGCTGGTTACCTAGGCCAGCAAGAATTCATGAACTCCTAAACCTGCATGTATCATCATAAGATCAATTGTGATTTCCATACAGGTATCTTCTGCTTTCTGCTAATATTAAGTCTTCATTGGCAACAGACTGATACTGATAATGGACTTCTCTCCTTGAAAGCAGATTTTGATTTTAAATTAATTTATTTTAAAAATAGACTCAAATTGCCATGTAAATTTGACTCTTGGATTTTATTGCAATTAGTGTTCTGATTGTATAATATATTACAAAAAATGTTTTCCTAGAAAGCCAAAGCCTACAAGATTATCATTTGTATACCTGTAATACATATCCGTGCGCCTTGGTGTTTAGTCATGCCGGCCACATGACCACGGAAACGTCTTCGGACAGTGCTGGCTCTTCGGCTTTGTAACGGAGATGAGCACCTCAACCCTAGAGTCGGATTCGACTGGCTTTCGAGCAAGGGAACCTTTACCTTTACCTTTAATACATATTCATTGCTGAAGTATGCACTTGCACACTTCTGTATTCCTCCAATATCTTCTTCAGTATTTTGTCTGCACCAAACCATCTCATCACATCCAGAGAATTCCATTGATTCCTAAATGAGCATTTTTCATTTGCAGCTTCTAAGTGAAAAGTGTGCTGATTATACCCAGTATATGCATATGTCCTTATCCCAAATATTTTCCTACAGCTTCTACTGCTGCTGTACTGAAAAAACTCCCAGTTTTTCCTAGTTAAATTTTATGTACAACTATTAAAGTCAGGATTATATTATTTCGAAGCATCCTGTAAATATAAACTGGTACCTAATCATCTTCTGGGAAAACAGATTTCTCTCTAAGGCCACTCTTTTCCCATACAGACCATCATCTGACATTTCCTGTTAAAAGAAAGTATGAATTGCAGCCATTAGTTAAAGCCACTTGAGGTCAGTCTTTTACATATGTCAAGAATTACTAATACAGTGCCATTTCAGTGATAGACAACTCACTCTCTTTCCAGTACTGTCATATATTAAATTCAGTGTTAACTCTGTATAGCTAAAGACATCAGTAACTGAGAATTAATGAAGGTTCCAGTAAAATTATTAACTTGGATACAGCAAATATTTTTTATTTTCTTTTAGTGTGAGTATACTAAAAATGCCAGAAATATAATATAAAAATAAAGTAAAACTAAAGTCTTATGTTTAGGATTATTTTTTTCTAATTCATTAGAACGTAAGTAGAGCCCTGCTTGATTAGACCAGTGATCCGTTTAGCCCAGCATCCTGTCTTATGCAGCGGCCAGCCAGTTAATTAATTGATTAATTAATTAATTTGTTTGTTTGTTTATTCAATTTATACCCCACCCTCCCTGCCAGTTATTCTGGAAGTCCAACAATAGGGCATAGATAGAAGCTGAGGTATTAAGTGGTATTCAGAGGTTAACTACCTCTGAATTTGGAGTTTCCCTTTAGTTGCCTGGGCTAGTAGCCACTGATTGACCTAGCCTCCATGAATCTGTCTAATCAGCTTTTAAAGCTGTCTATTCCTGTGACAAACAGTACATTCTATGGCATAAAATTCCACATTTTAATAACTTATTGAGCAAAGTTCTAGTATTTTGGGACAAAAGGAACAAAACCCTTCTGTCCACTTTCTTTACCCCGTGCATAATTTTATAGAAGTCTATCATGTTTCCCTCAGTCATTAAAGCATCATGAGGCCTGGGACCAACATACCTACCCCCATATGAACCTACCTATTCACTCCAGTCATCTTCAGAGGCTCTGCTTCAGTTGCCCTGGGTCATCTAAGGCTAGATGGGTGGCAAGCTGAGAAAGGGCTTTCTCAGTTGTGGCATCTAATCCAAAGCCTTTTATTGGCATATATAGGGGTCTTTTTGTAGAAAAACAGCTGCAGGAGCTCATTAGCATATGGTATGCTTATGAGCTATTAGGCTATTAGCTTATGCCATGCCCCCTGACATCACCGGAAGTGATGTCAGAAGGGGAAGCAAAAGGGGGGGAGGCATCTTCAAAAGCCTCCCCTTCCTTCCCCAGCTGACCTGGGTGGGGGAGCTAAGAGAGAAGGTGTTTAAAGTTTAAACTCCTTCTCACTAGAGTCGGGCCACAGAAGGAGGAAAGAGGGAAGGAAAGGGAGAGAGTAGAGCGAAGGAAAGAAGGAAGGAAAGACGGAAAGAAAGAGAAGGAAAGGAGGAGGGAAAGGAAGAGAAGAAAGAAGGAGGGAAACAGGGAAAGGAGGAAAAAGAGAAGAGAAGAAGGTGGGAAAGAAAGAAAGAGAGTAGAGAAGAAGGAAGGAAAGAGGAAAAGGCAAGAAGGAAAGGAGGGAATGAAAGAAATTTGGCGGCAATTCGGCCTCATTATATCCTATGGGCCATTGAAGTCAATGGTGAAAACATAGGGTATATTCTGGGGGCTGGGGGAGGGGTTTGAGGGAGAGGCTCCAAACTCACAGAGTAGCTGATGGAGCTTCTCCCCAAGATACCCACCAAGTTTCAAGAACATTGGACCAGGGGGTCCAATTCTATGGGCCCCCAAACAGGTTGCCCCCATTCCCTCCATTGTTCTCTAGGGTGGGAAAAAAGTATGTTTTGAGATACAATGACCAGAACTGCACACAGTAGTTCAAAGGAAACCGCACCATAGATCAATACAGGGTCATTATAATATTGGTTGTTTTATTTTCAGTCCCTTTCCTGATAATTTCTCACATGGATTTTTCCTTTCCACTGCTGCTGCACACTGGGTCAACATTTTCATTGACCCATCCACCACAACCCCAAATTCTCGTTCCTCTGTCTCAGAAGGTTCAGACTCTACTAGCATATACTTAAATCTGGGATTATTATTGTTATTTTTGTTTCAAAGTGTATCACCTTACACTTACATTAAACTTTATTTACCACCTTGTTGCCCACTCATTCAAGTAGTGGAAATCTTCCTAGTGGTCTTCATAGTCAGCCTTGGTTTTTACTATTCTGAAAAATTTGTTTCATCTAATTAGGGATGGGCACAAACCTAAAAAAGGCAGTTTGGTTCAGTTTAGGGCAGCCCATGGATTGAATCCCAAACTAAACAGGCCCTACATAAGCCAAATCACTCCAGCAAATTTGGTTCCCTCTTTCTCCCAGCTGCACCAAGTCACAGCTGGGAGAAAGGGGGAGATAGCCCTGAAAGGGGCTTCCACCTTTCTCCTGGCCATGGCTCACCGTGGCTGGGAGAATGGGGGATCATCCAGGAAAGGACTTCCTTTCCCCCTTTCTCCTGGCCATGGCTCACTGAGGGTGGAAGAAAGGGATATTGATTGCCCAGGAAGGGGCTTCATTTAACCCTTTGGCTTTGCTAGATGGCCTGTATGGCCCCTTCCAACTCTGTGATTCTCTGCTCCCCCCCCAAAGTGTAAGGGAGCAAAACAGAAAGGTTAAATAGCTGCCAGGCATTTAAATATAACAGCTGAGTGGTGAACCTTGCACTGCTCAACTGTTGTATTTCAATGGCTGGCTCCAAACAGCCAAACCAAATCAGCCCTACCTCCGGTAAATATTTGGGGAATGTGCCTTCCCTGAACATCAGTTCCCAAGCTCCAAAATGGCCCAAGTTCAGCCCAAATTTTGGCTTGTGAGCCGGTTCTTGCCCATCCATATAGTTAATTCCTTGGTGTTTGGTTTGGTAAGTTGGTTTGAGATGGAAATGCTTATTTTCAGTTAATTAGATCCAATGTTCAAGCAGGCACCTGGGGCAAGAGGCATAGTTCACACACAGTCCAGGGCCAAAGCACAGCTATTCAAAAGTCCAGTCATCAAACTAAAAGGGCATATTCAAAGAGCACAAGCCAGGAAACAGTTCAGAAGGTCCAAGTACACAACAGTCTAAAGCAAAACAGCACACAAATACTATAGACACATTGTTTCCACACTGGCTTTCCCATTTCTGGCTGCTTTTATCAGGAGTCATTAAAGCCGAGGAGCATCTCCTTAATCTGGCGAGTCATCCTGGAACACATGCAGGTCCTCAATGACTGAGCAGCCTACAGGGCTGTCAGCCTTGATCATGCAGTGACTCCAACTCACAGGCAGCGGTTGCCCAGTGCTGGGCTGCCAGCTGTATACTATGGCATCACTCTTGCACCTCCCTCTGAGCCTGCCTTCTCCAGCATTTCAAAGACTCTGGTGACCCCAGGGGTGAGGTGGCTGCAGGGCCTCTGCTTCAGCTTCCAATGCTGGGCTGCAGGACTGAGGGCATGGCACTCTGACAGCAATCTGAGACTTCCTGTCTGTTCCTGATGGAGTCTCCACCTTGTCTGGTGGGTCTTTCTGCAGCATCAGCAGGCTGAGACCAGCTTCCTCCATCTCTTCCTCATCCAAGGAAGTGTTGGCAGGCAGGCCCACCACAACAATCTTTCATTGTCTCTCTCCAGTGAAACAAAATTCCTCCATTGAAAGATGATTTAATAGAAAGAGTCATTGGATCTACCTTGGCAGAAGGGAGTTATTGTATCTAATTTATTATCCCTGGTCTTCAGAGAATTTTAGCAGTGGTTTTTGAGAATAAGCACATGAATACTTTGTACCACCATAATATTTTTTTCAGCTAAAAATTACATAAAAGTTCAAATGATCTAGTGTAAAATGTGAGAAGCCTAAGGGGTGATTGGCTAATACATAATACAAGTATTGATGAAGCCATAGAGAGCAAGCTCTGCACTGTATTTGCCTTAGGGTCTGTCTTCACACATAAACAGGGTACACTGTGATGTGTGAATGTGTTATTGTGTGCTATACATGTATTGTATGGTATACTGGGAATCAATACTGACTCAGTCTTGGAAGGAAGGGAGGGGGGAGGCTTCTTTTGCTAAGTAATAATGTGAACAACTTAGACATTTCCTAAAGCTGCGATTCACAAATATATCAACAACTTAACAGGCCTAAAAATTAAATAGCTCCAATCAAAGGAACAGTGTCAGAGCTTAAAGGAGCTTCGTTAAATAAAGAAACTTCAGGCTCAGTGAATGGAACTTTCATTACTTTTTATTATTTTTCAGCTTTCAAAACAGAGAGGACAAACTAGTTCTTTACAGTATTGGCGACAGTGAACATAGTATTAGGAGATAACCACTTTCATATATTTTAGAGTAGCTCTAAACTAGGTCAAAGTAATGCCAGAATAATGTCTGTGGGGATGGAGACATTCATATTCCAGACTCCCCTAGTTCAAAAATCCTTATGAGAATTTAAATCAGGCCCAGATCCTTTCAAACATGACTCCAGGTTTAAACACAGCCCACTTGATCATGGCCAATCCTTCCTCCATTACCTTCCCCTTGTCAAGATAAAAAAGAAAAGAAAAATCAATTAAGAAGGTAGAAAGGGTAATAGAAGTGTCAGTGGTTCACTAGACACAAATGCCCTATAGCCGGATCTCTAAAATGGAAGAGGCATGATTGGAGCATCTTTGGTAGCATTACTTCCTGCAGAGGAATAGTTTTTTTTCCCTTCCCTCCCAAGCAATCCATTTGTCTGCATATATTTATCTATTTCAGCTGCATTGTCCACATATTTTCAGACAATGAAGAATTCCAAAATGAGAGAAAAAGCCTTTATTTATTTTTACTTCACTGTGAGGGACATTGAGGGGGTAGAAAAGGGAGAAAGTGACTTAGCTGATACATGTTTGTTAGCCATGTTGCCAAAAATTGTCTTAGTCAAGATTAATGCTGCTCTACATCATCTTTGATTGGCATTATGAATGCCCTTGACAGTCTTCTGCAGCTGAAGAAATTGAATGTAAATTACTTTTTGAAATAAAGATGCATTGACACAATGCTTGGCTAAGACTTTTTTGTTATTTATCTCCTACGATAGTGGAATCCAAATGCCAAGGTAGACTAGATCAACTTTGACCCTTGAGATCCAGCATGGTACAATGTTTAGAATGTCTGACTAGGAGGACTGACAAGACCCACCCACAGTACCATAGTAAGTAGACCTTTGTAAGTCTATAGAATTCAGTGGGTTAAGGGTGTGGCTCAGGTTAGGATTGCACTGTTAGCCTTTGAGTGACTGGTTCAAAGTCACCATCTTTTAGCCTAATGTATCTTGAGAATTGTTGTGAGGGTAAGTCAATTGGAGGCATGTATACTATTTTCAACTTCTTGCAAGACAAATGGATAAAAATCAAATAGACCCTAAAGAATCTTTGACATGTTCCACTCATTGTAAACAAGGAAAAAGGGGGTGGCGGAAATAATTCAACAGTTAACTGAGCATTTGTTGAGTTTTCTTCAAATATTTATTTTTTCTTATGAACGTTTCCCTATTCTAAAAGGTTAATTTCATTTATTAATTGATTCTTGTTTGGGCTCTGATCCTCAAAAGTATTCATCCAAAACAATTCGACTGAGGACAGATTGGCAATTTGCAGCGAGAGCCAGTCGTGGCAAAAAAGCCCCAGAACAAACTGTTCCAGGGTTTCCTGGTCACACAGCTCGAACTGATGTGGGAGCATACTGGGAAGAGGCGCACATGAGCGTTCAGACTGCTGGCCTGGAGGTGTGGCTGTAAACGGCTTTTTCCTGGTAAATCGGCTGGATGCCTATGTGTGTATGGGCGCATGAGCGCATGAGCGCTCATGCACTCATACGCCCATACACACATAGGCATCTAGCAGATTTGAAGAGGATCCCACTGCGCCGGCACCGCATTGGGCAGTAGAGTGGAGCACAGCCAATCATATCACTGCTCCTTTATGCGCAAGGTGGGTTGCTCCCGGCTTTTCCGTGTAGCGTTCACACTGCCAGGAAGTGGACAAATGCAGCATAAAGGCACTCTTTGGGGATTTGCTACCACTTTTATGAGGTATCTATTAAATGTGGGAGCGAAGCGGAACAGCACGGGTTGCCTACAGGTGGGGAACGCCAGGCAGACGTGCCTGTGTGAACGCCCCCTTCAATCCACTTTTAAAACGTTGCTGAAACATGGCTATAGTGAGGCAAATTGTCAGTTTGAACTCAGCCTTCCTGTTTACAAATCAAGCAATGCCTTCAGCTGTCTCCCTCTTTTAGAAAATGTTAGATGCAAAGCTTTGAAATTTTTATTTTGTATAATGATGTAAGCATCAGACAAATCAATCCTTTCATTTACAAATTAAGCTCTATCAAAAGAGAGTGATTCAATTAGTGATACCCATCTTCTATTGAACTCATATGCAGTTACCTATCTGCTCAAAACAGAATTATGATATACTAGGGAGCAAAGCCTGTTGTGGTGGAAGACAATGGGCCCTAGAAAGGAAGGGAGGGAGGTGGAAGGGAGAGAGGGTTGGAGAAAGGAAGGAAGGAAGGAATAGGGGGATGAGTGAAAGAAAGGAGAGAGGAAGAAAGGAAAAGGGGGAAAGGAAGGGAAGAGGGGCAGAAAAGGGCTTCTCTGGGCCCAGAGAAGGCCTTTTCTGTCCCCACACACCATCCCCTGGGCCTTCTATGGGGGCAGTAGGCAGTGTGTGGGGGAAAAGGGCTTCTTTGGGCCTACTGCCCCCATAGAAGGTCCAGAGGATGATGTGTGGGGGACAGAAAATGGCTTCTCTGGGCCTACTGCCCCCACAGAAGGCCTAGGGGATGGTGTGTGAGGGATGGAAAAGGCCTTCTCTGGGCCTACTGCCCCCATAGAAGGCCCAGGAGATGGTGTGTGGGGGACGGAAAAGGCCTTCTCTGGGCCTAGGGCCCCATAGAAGGCCCAGGGGACGGTGTGTGGGGGACAGAAAAGGCCTTCTCTGGGCCTAGGGCCCCATAAAAGGCCCAGGGGATGGTGTGTGGGGGACGGAAATGGCCTTCTCTGGGCCTAGTCCCCTCATAGAAGGCCCAGGGGATGGTGTGTGGGGGGGCGGAAAAGGGCTTCTCTCACTTGCCTCAGCCTTGAGGGCCTGTCGCTGTGTTCACACTCCAGACGGTCCTCTCCTGTCAGAGGACTGAAGCAGACTGAGCTGAAAACACTGACCGGGGCTGACCTGGGTGGGACTTTGCGAAGCAGCCAGTTAGCCCTGGCCAGTGTCTTCTGACTGCCAGTTCTTGAGCCGAATCAATTATGGCAAGCATGAATGTTGTGGAACCAAAATTCATATATATATAAGGACAGGATGTTATTGTAGCCAGTTGTTAGCCTCTGCATCTCTAAATTTCTAGCACACTGTGGTCTACCTATTTCCCATACAGTCAGTATTAAGTAGAACGACAGTGTTAATATGTGGCCCTGGTTTGATGGAAAGTTGTTCATGAACAGCAAGTATTAAGCTTCATTTCCTCCAGCCTACAATGCTTCAGAAACTGGCTAATAAACTAATTCCTTATTCCTCTGGTCATGCAACATGAGCTTTTTGACCACACTGGCAAGAATGCGGGATAGTACTCCTAAGAACAGCCCAGTAAATCTTATAATTCACCTAGGCAAACACTGGCCATGTATGTAGCCTGCCGGGTACTTGTCTCCTGATTTTTTGCTGACCCAGTAGGCAGTGAAAACAACAGGAGATCATTCAGTTCCTGGTCAGTCATATATGATTATAAGCATGCCGGCATACCTGAACAGATAAATCAACTGTTTTCCTGTTTTTTGACTGTGCATTTTTTAGTAGTCTGGAATAAAAAGGTATAAGGATCACAAAATATCCTGCAAGCTATTAAGATTCCAGAACTTTGATGACTAGGTGTATTATAATGCCACATTGTATCAGTCCATGATTAAGTAGCTAAAAATCAACATTCCTTAATTCTGGGTAGGCATGGACTAATTGCAAATGTGAAGTATTCTTCTGATTATCTGCTAACTGTCTCGGAGTTCCCTTCTGTGCAAGCAGCATTCAAAAGAAGGAGTTTGCAGATAGCTATGCATAACAGAGGAACATAACACATTGTAGGTATAAATCTATGTACAGAGGTGACACTGATCATGGATGTTGGCCTCATCATGGATGTTGGCCTAGTTAACTGAGATTAAAACAAAATAGATTTGCTGGAGAATCTTGTGAGGAGTGAAGGAGAACATTTGTTACCCTCCATTGTATCTGATTGTTAGAAGAAGAATCTTGGTTTGCTTGTCTCAGACAAATACTTATTCTACAACAGACTGGTCCACCCTACTTTCTCTATGTACTCTTCAACAGTACAAAGGGAAGGAGTCATCAGTGTCTCATCAAACCTACTGTAATAAAGGGTCCTTGACAGAGGTGCTGCACTGATGGAAAGATCTGTGGAGGTTACAGGCTTTTAGATCAAGAGCTATCTTTTCACTTTTCATTCTGTATTTTTCTAGATGACAAACAAGAAAATTTTATGATGAAAACAGGAGTTACCTTGATATATACAGTACATCTTAGTGTACTGTATATATCAAGTATGATATGTTTTAGGGTCAGATGATATGGGATGATGTACACATCACTGCTTTGCAAATTTAGGACAGAGAGCTTCTTAACTCTTTTAGTTATCTTAGTTTAAGATGAGACCTTTCTTTTTTTAAAAAAAAACAAAACTTGATTCTATTTAGATCAAAGCACCATTTGTTGTAGTTGTCCTATTTGCAAATTTTGACTAGGTCACCTTTGAAACAGAAATGGGAACTTATCCACCATAAGTCATTTGCATTATATATGTGGAATAGCTGAATCTTAGTCAATGGCAAATAGGAACAGCATACTAATGCTGACACAAAGCCCTTTTCTTTTCTTATTGGTTTGGTGTTCTTTCTCAAAGGGAATTTATTCACTGTCTTATGATGCCAGGCTAGTCAAATGCCAAATATAGAAATAAAAACTTGCTCAAAGCTCTGTCAAGCAATGTTAGGGGAGTTTGGGTTTTTTGTTTTACTGAGGATTTATTTCTAGAAGGATCTATTATTGAGAAAAAATTCTTGTTGATTATTTATTTATATCCTACTTTTTTCTCACCAGCCGTGACCCATAGCAGCTTATAGCATTGTTCTCACCTCTTCCACTTTATCTTCACAATAGCAACAACTGTATGAGATAGGTGAAGCTAAGAGAGAGTGGCTGGCCCAATGTCACCCTGAGAACTTCCATGGTAAACCTCTCTACCACTACCCTACTTTTCAAAAGAAATAAAATTTGGTGATTTGGTGAAAGCAGTCCAATGAAAGATGTCTTGTTGCTCTCTCTTTCTCCTCAGAGTGGCTAGCCACTGATGTAGCCTAGAACAGGAGGAACTAAGTGGCAGTTGTCCAGGCATGCTAATGAGGGTGGTGTTGTCTCTCTCCTTCAGTGATGAGAGAGCAAGAAGCAACTTTGGGAAATTACTAATGCTGCCTCCTTGTTCCCATAGGCTGTATGTTTACAAATAATCTGGCTAACGCAAAGTACATAATAGTCTTCAGAATGCCTTACAAACAAAAATTACATCCTAAAATGCAGTCCCTAGAACTTCCTATCACTAGGGGAAGCGGAGAGGGCAAAATAATTGAGTATATCTTAGTACTTGCACAACAGTTTTGCTGACCATTTACAGTGATAATTGACCACTCTTGAAAACTTTTAGAAAACACATTTAGTGTTTTATTATTATTATATTATTGTTATTTATTGGACTTACGAATCACCCAATCCCTACTACTGCAGGGCTCTGGGTGATGTACAGCGACAATAAAAACATCAAACATAGACTAAAACATCTGAATAATATTAATACCACAAATCTAAAAGACTCAGATGGCAAGTTCCAATTATTTCCAGTTACAGACTGCCAACCACTTCATGGGTAGTGGAGGGGGAGGGCCAGGGTGAATTTAGCTGGGAACAGAGAGCAAAAGAATGTGCCAGCCAAGATGGTAACTGTTGCTGTCCTCAACCAAAAGCCTGACAGAACATTTCCACCTTACAGGCCCTGTGGGATTGCATAAGATCTCACAGGGCCCTGATGGTGTTCAGCAGAGAGCTCCACCAGGTTGGGGCCAGGATTGAAAAGGCCCTGGCTCTGTTCAAGGACAGCCAGATATCTTTGGGGCTGGGGACCACCAGCAAATTGCTGTCCAAGGTATTGGGTAAATAAGGCAGGGAGACTGGAGTTTTTAATCAAAATAAAGTTCTTTATCTAAATCTATTAGGAAGAGGGAAAACAGGAAAGTTCTAATAAAATAAAGTCCTAAACTACATATTCATACAGCAAAGTAGATTAATACATACCACAAGTCTCTAAGAGGAAAAAGGTAAAAGCCTAGGGTGAGACTGCTGAGCAAGTAACCTCTCTTCTAGAACCTTTACAGGAAGAAGCTCAAGCTCATTAGCCAACCCAAACACTGGTAAATTTAAACCATCCAATCAGTTTCTCAAACACACCAATTAGCACAGGATTGGCTCTGAGCCAGGTTGTACTTCCAGGTCAGGTCTCTGGTAGAATCATAACAAAAATGTTAACCCTGTAATGACTGAAATTTAGATCTTGCTATATCCCAACACAAGGAGCATAATGCTCTTCTGGGGACATAACGGAGGAGATGGCCCCATAGATACATTGGTTCCTGACCACTCAAGGCCTCGAAGGTCAATATCAGAACCTTGAACTTGACTCAGTACTCCACTGCAAGCCACTGTAGCTGGCATAGTACCAGTTGTATGTGTGCCATTTGTGATGTTCCCATCAGAACCCACACTGCCACATTCTGGATCAGCTGTAGTTTCCAGGTCAGTCTCAAGGGCAGGCCAGCATAGAGATAGTTACAGTAGTTTAGCCTGGAGGTGTTTTTACCTTGATCTGGATGGCCCAGGCTAGCTTGATCTCATCATATCTCAGAAGCGAAACAGGGTTGGCTCTGGCTAATACTTGGATGGGACATCACCAAGGAAGTTCAGCCTCACTATGCAGAACCAGGCAATGGCAACCACCTTTGAATATCTCTTGTCTTGAAAACCCTACAGAGTTGCCATAAATCAGATGCAACTTGATGGCACTTTCTCCAACCACCAATTAGTGTTTTTATTATATATATATATATTTGTTGACTTTGTCTGAATGCTATTACTTTATTTTTAAAAAATTGTATCCTGTTTTAAGAACAGATATATTTTTCAGTTTCAATAGATTGCAGGTTTCCTCTTACCCTTTCTTTTTTAAGTGCTTTATATTCGGTAGCACAAATCCAACCATGCACTTGCAAATCTTTAAAAGTCCTTAAGTTCTTGGAAGAGGCAGCAGTAATGGGAGCCATTAAAAACATGGGAGCCATTAAAAACAAGAAAAGCCATTAAAACATACCATTAAAAATAAGCCATAACATATATACCCAGCAGTCCTCAGGCAAATAGAACAGTCCTCAGACCAGAATCAGACCATAAAACAGTAAAAAGATAGAAAACCCTTTAGTTAAAAGCCAGGTTATAAAAGGAACATTTTAGCTGGGAAGCTACACAAAAGTAAGCTAGGTGACAGGCGAGCCTCATAGGGTAGGGCATTACAAAGGTGACAGTACCACTGAAAAAGCCCTATCTTGTGTCACCACTCACCTCATCTCTGTAGGCAGGGAGCACAGAGAGCTGGGCTTCAGAAGAGTATCTTAAATGGCGGGTTGGGCAATACAAAACAAATGTTTATTAGCTATGTAAAGACCAATGTTACCAAGAGATGGATTTTACACTCCTTTTTATATCTGTGACATTTCAGCCTCAGAAGATACACAGTTTCTGTTTTACACACGCACACACACAGATACCCATCTCACATGTATTGTTTTACTTTAAATTGTGAACTGAGCACTGGATTTGTCTTAGCTGGTTTCTGGTCTAGAGAAGAAAGAGTGTAGGAAACAAAGTCAGGTAGTATAATAATTTAATATTAAATGAATTAGGTCATTTTATTAAATATTAAATAATTAGGTCAAGCAAGCAGTAATTTGAAAGACATTAATTCGATCATACTGTTATATAAACCTGAACACACACACACATACATATATATGGAAAGCCAGTTTGGTGTAGTGGCTAAAAGTGGCAGATTCTAATCTGGAGAACCAGGTTTGATTCCCCACTCCTCCACTTGCAGCCAGCTGGGTGACCTTGGGTCAGTCACAGTTCTCTTAGAGCTGTTCTCTCAAGAGCTCTTAGAGCTCTCTCAGACCCATCTACTTCACAGGGTGTCTGTTGTGTGGAGGGGAAGGGAAGGAGATTGTAAGCCTCTTTGAGACTCCAAGTGAAGGGTGGGGTATAAATCTAATTCTTCTCCCCCCCCACACACACACACACACTGAGTAGAAGTGTGGCCATCAGATCACCATAAACTTTGTCAAACAAGTGTATACTAGACTTGTTAATTACCCTTCCATTCAACTGTTATGCTTAATTCAGAATTTCTATAAATGGAAAGCCCATGAAGTTCCTAGTGCAATACTTTAGTTATATTCTTTATATTGTGTAGGCAAGTTCTCGCTCTCTCTTCCTCTCCCTCTCTTTGGAAAAAGTGATTGCTCAAGAAGGTTTTCTGAAAATACAAAATGCTGCAAAAAGATAAAGTGTAAAAATAAAAGCTTAATACCCCATAATGCAACATAATTGTGGGCCAGTATAGTAGTTAGAATGTTTGACTGGCACTGCAAAGAACCTGTAAAATTTATTGTGTAATTGTCAATGGCAAAATTTATTGTGTAACCTTGAGTGAATTGACCTTGTGTAACCTGACCAAATTTATAGGCTGGTTGTGAAGCTGAAACTTGACCATGACTATTGCCCATGAGCTATTTAGAGGAGGGAATACAAATGTAAAAATATAGATATCTTAAATTCATTGGCAATTAAATGTTGCCAGTGATCTTCCACAATCTGTGGGGTTTTTTTGTGCCCTTTACTTTACTGTTATACCAATTTATGTCATTCGTTGTGTGTGTGGGGGGTAATCTTTTCTAAAGTTTTGAGGACAGAAAACTGTTCATATTATTGATCTATATTCATATTCATTTTTATATTGTCACAACATGTATCCCATTGCTTTTACACCTGTCCCTTAAGCCCCACTGTATCTTCTTAACTTCAATTTCTGTTCAACTTCTTAACAATTAGGGCTTTCCATTGTTCCTGTCAACAGCAAGCAACTGGCCATATTGAAGAAAAGCAAGAACAAACAAAAAGGACCCCCAAGGGAGTAGTGCATAATGTATACAGTGAAGTGGAAAGTCTGCAAATCTCAAAGCAACAGTTCTAAAATATAAATAGATATATAAGAGGTAGAAAGAAAAATGTTTCACCATGTATTACATTTCACTTGTTGAAATCTAAGCTTCCTATTACTTTCTTCATATTAGCTGCATTCTTGAACTGCAAAATACATTTCTCCTCTTTAAGAAAAAAAAAAAAGAACCATTGTTTGCAAATTAAAACTGAGTAGAATTATTTTAGGGAGCTTCATGTATATACATCCAAACCTAATACACATGCAATTGCCTTTATTGAAAACTAGGAATTAGGCCCGTTGTGGAAATAAATACAATGAGCTCTAGAAGGAGGCTCTGGGAGAGTGCCAAGGCCTTGGACAGTCAGCGTCAATTTGCTGTGTTGACCTCAGCAGGGTATAATGACATCGAGTCCACTATTTTCTCCAGAGAAACTGATCTCTGCTACCTGAAGAGCAGTTGTAATTCTGAGTGATCTCCAGCCCTCACCTGGAAATTGGGAACAGTTGTTACCGAGGAGGAAATAGCTGGTTTGGGGGGTGGAGTCTATGGCATTGTACCTGTCTGAGGTCCAACCCCTCCTCAAACCTCACCCTCTCTAGGCTCCACCCCTCAAATCCCCAGGAATGTTTTAACCTGGAGTTGGCAACCCCATCTCCTTCCCAGCTAACCATCAACCTACCATTATCTGCCTCTCTAACTGCAGCTGACTTCCACGTCCATCCTGGAGATCAGTTGTAATTCTGAGTGATCTCCACCCCTCACCTGGAGATTGGCAGCAATGGTTTTTCAGGGGAAAATGGGTGGTTGGGAGGGTGGGGTTGATGGCATTGTACCTGTCTGAGGTCCGACCCCTCCTCAAACCTCACCCTCTGCAGGCTCCACCCCTCAAATCTCCAGGAATCTCCCCCTGGAGTTGGCAACTCTATCTCCTTCCCAGCCAAGCATCAACCTGCCATTATCTGTCCCTCTGATTTCAGCTTTGCATGTCCTCCCCCCTCCCTCCTGGAGATCAGTTGTAATGCTGAGTGATCTCTAACCCCCACTTGGAGATTGGCGACAATGGTTCCCCAGGAGGGAATGGCTGGTTGGGAATGTGAAGTCTGTGGCATTGTACCTGTCTGAGGTCCCACCCCTCATGAAACCTCACTGTCTCCAGGTTGAAGGATCACTGACCCCAGAAAACTGGCATTCCTAAGAGTAACCATCTGAGGTGGGGCAAGCATTCCCATGGTACAAATGAGGAGCTAAGGCCACCAAATAGTTAATAGTTGATCAACAACTCATTCGTCTCCCTCCAGGTCTCACACAGAACTGTTATTAATACTTGTGTGTATTTGTGTATTTATGTATTCTTTAATTTCATTAGCAGCCTGCCACAGCTTTGCAGGAGAATTGTTGGGGTTGATGGGCCCTGCCAATAGAAGCAGATTCTCCATGGCTCAGTTAAAAGTGAGAGGTGGACTGGGCAGGAGGGATAGCGGAGAGAAGCCTCCCTGCCTAACCCCCTCCACCCAGTGGATGATTGAGGCTGGCCAGTGTCTCCAACGGCCGCTGCTCCCAATCATCACCTTGAAGGGGATGTACTAAAAGGAAGGACAGGATTGCCCATTGGAAACAATCTGAGAGACTTGAAGGCCCAATGGAAACAATGAGAGCCAGGAATGCCAATTGACTTGCATGGGCTCCATTGAAATACATTACAGCTCAAGAAGAGTTGCAAAGAAAATGTGGAATGGATCTTCCATTAAGGTCTGCGGTCCCAAGTACACTGCTCCGGGTCTGGAATGATAGGCCCCAGAGTGGAATGATAGCCCCTGGGGGTAGGAGGAGTGTTCTGGGAATTGAATGACAGGTCCCACAGTAGAATGAGAGCCCCTGGGGGTAGCAGGAGAGTTCTAGGACGGGGATGACTGGCCCCAGAGCAGAATGACAGCTCCTGGGGGTAGCAGATGTGTTCTGGGAGTGTAATCACAGGCCCCACAGTGGAATGACCTGTCATTTCAGTCCCAGGACATATCCCTTAACCCCCTGGGCTGTCATTCCACTCTGGAGCCTGTCATTACAGATTGTAGGTGATGGGATGGGGGTCATTCCATTTGGACCATAATGTATAATAACTGAATATGTTATGGAGCAATGATTAAACTTGTCCATTGAATCCTTGCTGGCCTTGACCTTAGTAAAGGCCTCTCCAAATAACCCAGTTTGCAAATATGTCAGATCTCCCGCATTCATCATATTGCCTTTAAAATATATACTTAAGGGTGACCAGAAAAAAGCCCATGGTCATAAATGCTTACAGGAAAAAAGCCCACATGAAAAAATGCCCAGATGGAAAACTGCCCAGATGGGGAAAAAGCCCACACAGAAAAAAGCCCACATGGGAAAATACCATGTAAGGCACCACATATATTTATAATTGTGGATAACCATTCATCTCCATTTATGAGAATGAAGAGGTATTGTCTATATTTTATATTGTCATTTTAGGATTAAAATGTCATATTCACATGCAACAATTTGTGTTGTGATTTTATCAAGTACAATTAAATAATAATTTCACTACATTATTAGTAAATTACTTCATTACTATACAAAAGTGGCTTGTATGAAGAGGGCTTTAATGCCCTTGAATGTAAAGGCTTGGAAGGGAAAATACAGGAAATAAAAGTGACCATTTTGTTATCAACATACTTTATTAAGAGGGGAAAAGAGTAACAACAGAAATCAAATTTCTTAATTTACTATTTGTCATCCTTTGTAATCTTGGTATGAAGTATTTTCTAAAGTAAAGACGGAAAGGTGTTAAATTAAATTATGCATAGACTGTCTTGTCTGAACAACTATATGGCTTAAAATTCATCAAATAATTAATATTATTTACTTATTTTGTTATTAAAACATTAAAACCATAAGATCATAAAAATAAGTCAGTTTCCTAGCTCCATTTCCCTTGTATTTTAACAAATACCGTGTGGTACACCCAGAGACCACGACAAAAGAGTACCTAACTCTAATGTAAAAGCAACAATGATTTAATAGCAACATTTAATAACAACAACAATAGCAATAATAACAATCCTATCTGCCCTAACATATTGGCACTTTCCAACTCTCCCATTGGCTGTGCTGTGAGCTCCATCAGCCATTGGCCCATCAACTGCCACACAAGAGTACTCAGGTGCCAATGGCTGGCATCTGGGTCCACTCATCTCCCCTGTCCACTGCTATTCACTATCTGAATAAACTGCCAAAACTGCTGAGTGGTTCACTTTCACCTCAGTAGTGGTGGCGGCTGCTTAGCGGCCAAGCTTGGTTCTGTTGGTAAAAAGGCAAAGGAAGGAGGCCCTTTCCAGGCCTACTTTGGCCATTGTGGGGAACTCATTGGGGCCAGTCCTGTCTATAGTTGCCAGCTCCAGGTTGGGAAATTCCTCGAGATTTTGTGGTAGAGTCTATGGAAGGCAGAATTTGGGGATGGGAGAGTCCTCAGCTGAATATAATGCCATAGAGTCCACCCTCCAAAGCAGTTATTTTCTCCAGGGGGAGACCCAGGTTCTTGCTGTGGAAGCTGAGTTGGTGATTTCAGACCAGTCACAGACTTTCAGCCTAACCTACCTCATAGAGTTGTTGTTGTGCAGATCAAAAGGGGGAGAGGAAAATGATGTGAGCTGCTTTGGTCTCCACTGTGGACAAATACTGTACCTAGGTAAAGGCTGCAGGGAGGGAAGAGGAGATGGAAAGCTGAAGTCAGAGGGGCAGATAAAGGTAGGCTGATGGTTGGCTGGGAAGGAGATAGGTTTGCCAACACTAGGTTGGGAAATTCCTGGAGACTTGAGGGGTGAAGCCTGGAGACTTTGGGGTATGAGGAGGGGTGGGAGGGGTGGGACCTCAGACAGATTTATAGACTCCACCCTCCAAACCAGTCATATCCTCCTGGAGAACCAGCGATTCAAAAGCCTCGGCAAGTAGATAAAATGGGTACCACGCCTTAGAGAGGGTGGGCACACCAACCCCCCCCGCAGGGGAGGTGTTAGCTGACGGTAAAACGTCCTGCTGCAAAGATTGAAAGCTATGGAAAAAATCTCTCGGCGTCAGAAAGCCCTGCAGTAGGTTGATTCAGCCAGGCAGTGGCAGTATGGCACTGCGACATGAAGAGTCCAGAAAGCTTGACGTCACCAGCCAACCAACTGAAAAATGCCATCCGGAATATGACAGGTCTGAGGCAGAGACAAACCCTTCGTCAGCTGCAGTGTGTGTGGAATTAAGAAATTATATGTTGTCCTCCCTACCCCTTATAAACATTGTTAGTCCCTTGTCAAAATGTGTAACTGTACCTTGCTCAGAGACTGCAAGTGTGCGGGGTGAGCGATTAATAAATTGAACGATTATTATTATTATTGTTGTTGTTGTTGCCAATCTCCAGGTGAGGGTTGGAGATCACTTAAAACTGCTCTCCAGATGGCAGAGATCAGTTCCCCTGGAGAAAATAACTGCTTTGCAGGGTGGACTCTATGTCATTATACCCTGCTGAGGTCACCATAGCAAACTGACAGAGCACCCAAGGCCAGGGCACCTGCCCAGAGCCCCTTTCTAGAACTCATTGCATTTATTTCCACAATTGACCTTATTCCTAGTAATAACAATAATTTAATAACAACAATAATAATAACTCAGATATAATTCTTAATTGCAAATTAGCCAGTCTCCTTAAGTAATTCAGTTTATCTTTCACCTGCATAGAAATGGCAACCATGTCATGTAGCGCCTCATATTTCCTCTTTTTCACGTCTAGGTAACTTGCTTGTGCATTAGCCAGTGTTAGTTTACAGCAAGACAGGTCTCTATGCAGTCCATCAAATAGAGACCCCCCCCACTGGGATGACTGCAGTGGAATAGGGAATTAAGAGCACTGTGAAATCCCTCATGTTTTAATCCTAAAATAACAATATAAAATATAGGTAATACCTGTTCATTCTCATAAATGGAGATGAATGGTTATCCATAATTATAAATATCTATGTCGCTTTACATGGTATTTTTCCATGTAGGCTTTTTTCTGTGTGAGCTTTTTAATGTATGGGCTTTTTTTCCATGTGGGCTTTTTTCCTGTGAGCATTTATGACTGTGGGTTTTTTTTTCTGTGGACTTTTTTTCCTGTGGGCTTTTTTCATAGAGCCATATTTAAGTCTTTGGCTAATCCAAAATCAGTGAAGTGCACTATTGAAAAAGCAAACAAAGCCAAAACCCCTGCCTTCCTGTGGAACACAGGAGACATTTCTGATATAACATCAGGGGACTGCAAAATGGGAAGAAAATATTTTTTTCCATTCAGAAGACAGGAAGTATTGAGGTTACACACTAAAACCTGATTGGCTATATGGTACTATGTTGCCATGTGCTGGCTACATGATCTTCACTGGCTGAATCATATAGCCAGGATTTATAAAACTGTTATTGTTGTTGTGTTTTATGACCCATGAAACAGCTGTCCAAAGACACAACAAACAGAAGTAAAATTAAACAAACAGAGCAAAAATAGTGAGGTTTGGGAAGAATCTTTTGGACAGTATTTCAGACATCTTGGAAATCCTTTTCCTCAAGAAACATTTTGCCCCAGCCTAGTCATTCAACTGCTGGTACAGAGTAAATACATGCATAGCATAGGAAGATCCACTATATACAGAGTTCCTACACAAAATAATTGTACATAGGACTGCAGCTAAAGTCAAGAATTGGTAAGGCTTCTGAGGTATACCAGGCTGGTACTGTTGTTGTTGTTGTTGTTGCTATTTGCTGAAAAGTCACATCTATAATAAATAATCTTTTGGGGAAAAGCAAATGAGAAGCATGTGATTTTAGAATATAATAAACATTAAGTTGTACAATGGTAAATATTCATGAACTTCAGTGTTCAGTCTTTCCTGTTTTTCTGGCAGCTGTACCAGCTGCACACTGTATATTGTGTATACCTACATTGTTTTGTCAAATTGATATTTAAAAATGGATCATGCTCCAAAATCTAGCCCATTTCAAAGATGCATTTGTTTTCTGATGCAACGAGCTGTATTATCAACATTTTGATAAAACCCATGACTTCAGCATTACATTTTGTTTTGCAGATGGGTTTTTTGATTGCATAAGCTCCTTTTGAGGAAAACGTAGAGGATTTTGTAATGTAGATCCAGGCCAAGTCACTGGAAGATCTGATAGCCAGAAAGATGTCAGATACACAATGGAGGAGGAGGAGGAGGAGGAGGAGGAGGAGGAGGAGGAGGAGGAGGAGGAGGAGGAGGAGGAGGAGGAGGAAGAAGAAGAAGAAGAAGAAGAAGAAGAAGAAGAAGAAGAAGAAGAAGAAGAAGAAGAAGAAGAATTGGTTAAATACCCTGCCCTTCACCACCCAAAGGAGTCTCGAGGGGCTTACAATCACTTTATTTTGCTCTTCCCACAACAAACAACCTGTGAGGTAGATGGGGCTGAGAGGACTCTGAGAGAGATATGACTGACCCAAAGTCACCCAGTTGGCTTTATGCCGAGGAATGGGGAATCAAAGCTGGTTCTTCAAATTAGAGTCTGCCACTCTTAACCACTACACCAAACTTGCTCTCTCCTAACTTAGTTTTAAAACCGTATCCCTCTACACACCTAGAGTAACTCATAATTCCACTGCATTTAATCGTTTATCATATGATATGGTCTGAGCCTTGGATTCCTTTCCCCTCCATTGAATATGATGAAATTATACAGAATTAGACATGATTCTGCCCTCCTATACTTCCTTTCATCCTTTTTATTTAACTAATCTGGATTAAAGCTTTTAAAAAGGTTTGCTCTGTTACTACTTAGGGTTTTTTGTTGGCTTTACAACACATTTATGCTTTGTGTGTGTTAAGTGCTGTCACGTCACTTTTGATTTATGGCAGCCCTATGAATTAATGTCCTCTAAAACAGTCTATTGTTAACAGGCTTGCTCAGGTCTTCCAAACTGAGGGTCATGGCTTCCTTTTTTTTAAATTGCAATTAATTGAAAATTTTTAACAAACAAAACCAAAACTATACATATTCAAAGAACATATTGTAGTACGTATGTCTTCAGCAAGTTTAACCAACCAATCAAACCATGAAAAATATTCAGGCTTCAGTAATCTAAATTAATATCAACAATTGGGAATATCTCCCTGTTCTTGTAAATGTTCTAAAATAGGTGTCCAAACAGGAAAAAAATGTCTATTCTTTCCTATACAACTAGGTTTGATTGCACATGAAATTTTCTTCATGAAATAAAGATTCCATATTTTGTTATACCATGTTTGCATAGAGGGTATATTTTTGGATTTCCAATATATGGCTATTACCAATCTGGCTGCATATAATAACATCATTATTCTTATTTTATTCATATTATAAGTCTTATACTCTTCTCTATCATTCAGCAATAAAGCATTAGGGCTAAATTGTACTTTAACTTGGGTAATTTGATAAATGCTGTTTAAAACCTTTTCCCAGAGAACAAAAAATTTAGAACAATACATCCAACAATGCAAATAGGAACCTTTCTCAGTACAACCTCTCCAACAGTCTGAACTTAAATTCTTAGCATGTGCTACTTGCACTGGAGTGAGATACAAAAAGGATAAAATCTTAAATGATTGTAACCAAATTGAGATAATAGAGGAATTATAATCATATGAATTCCATATACGTTCCCAAGTTTCTTTTTCCATTCCTATAGATACTAATTTAGTCCATCGATGTTGATAAGTTGAGAGTGTATTTTCTCTAATTTGGGCCAAAATTTGAATTAGTTTTGAAAGAATTCCTCTCCTAGATCGGGAAATAATATTAATTAACTTTTCATACACTGTTAAAGGTATTTTACATATTTTTTCTAATTTTATTTTTTCACTCATATGTTTAACTTGAAGATACTGAAGTCACAGCACCAAGGATCCTATCTGTTTTTCTAATTTTTCTTTAGATCTAAAGTTTTGTATTAAATCTTTTAGTCTAGTAATTTTAACTATCTTCCATGTTGTATAAGCTTTATCTGACATTCCAGGCATAAACCATTGTTGTCCTAAAAAAGTGGAATATCTCGAGTACTCCAGAACTAATTTTCCTCTCCATTTATCCCATATGTCTAGAATAGTGCTTAAAAATTTATTTTGGTAAACCTTTACATTTCTATCTCTTTTCTTTTACCAAATTGTTTCAGATAATGTGTATGGAAATGTGTCTTCTAAGAAAAATAAAGTCCAATCATGAGTGGGAGTTTCCTGTAAAAAATGTTAGTATTCTGTTTAGATGGTTTGCTATATAATAGTCTTGTAAATTCGGTAATTGAAAACCTTCTGTTTTTCTATGCCTGTATAGTGTTTGGGCATTAATTCTAGGTTTTTTGTTGTTCCATAAAAATTTCAATAGAACGTTTTGCCATATTAATAAGAGTTGGTGCTATTTTCATGGGTATTGCCCTAAATAAAAATATATATATAAATTTTGGAAGTAAAAATGATTTTATTAAATCTATATATCTAATTCCCAAGTGCCCCCGCCCCCCCGTGCAGATACTTATTTCCGCAAAACAAGGGCACCTGGAGGCTAAAGAGGTTTTTCTGCATGCTTGGAGTACTGTCCAGAGTTGCAGAAAAATCTTACATGTTTGAAAAAATATACAGAGATCCTTAAATCCCCTCCCAAAGTCAAACTGTGTTCTCCACTTACAGATTCCCAGTAGCTTTAAGGAAATGCTCAGGAGCTTTAAGGAAAGCTGTGCAGGTGCACACACCGCCACTCAGAACAGCAGGAGCAGCTGTTGGTGCCGCAAGGACAAGGGCTCATGGCTCCAGCCCTCCATCCGCAGCACAAACCACCATCTCAGAAACCTGACAGGCAGAGGCTTTATCCTCCTTTATCCTGCGGAAGACAAGAAGCCTTCCCTCCCCATCCATCACAGTACTCTCTATCACAGAAACCCAGGGGCTCAGGAGTCAATGGGGAGGGGGGAAGCAAGTGAGTGTGCGCAGGGCAAGAAATGAGGAACACAGACCTGAAGAGTGGAAGGGGGTGAGGAGGGGGAGAGAATCTGCATTGGAGGGAGGACAGAAGGGGCTGATTCCTGCAGTTTCAGACCGCCCACAGGCTCTGCGATCCGACTCCAGTCCAGCCCCACTCCAGGAATGCAGAGCAAGAGCAGAAAGGGTAGGAAGCCATCTTCCCCAGTCCAGCGCCAGCTGCCTGCCTGCCCCTCCTGATGAGAAGTTACTGTTGTTGCTTGCTCTCCCTCTCTTGCGCCTGCCCTCACTCACTCAGCCAGCTTGCCTGCTCTGCCTGCTTTGCTCTGAACTGTCACCTAAGGCTCAGTTGTTCCAAATTGACAGTGCACGCCTTGCAGGAGAAGCAGCGAGGTGGAGAAGCCTGGGCAGTAACTACCAAGCACTGGCCGGGGGGGGGGGTGGAGCTCTGCAGAAATGCCACTGCTCTCTAGAAGGGCTCACATGCTGGGTCCTGACTGCCCTTCTTCTGAAACACTCTCTAGGTGACACAGGAAATATCATACAGCCAGAGATGACACACTTGATGATACATACATGCCAGGCATATTACAGTTGTAGTCCCTGCATTGGTAGGGGGGTTGAACTAGATGACTTTAGTGGCCCCTTGCAAGAGTAAATACACAAATAAGCCATTCCTTCAGACAAAGTATGAGATCTCTGGACCCTACTTAGGAAAGAAAGAAAGAAAGAAAGAAAGAAAGAAAGAAAGAAAGAAAGAAAGAAAGAAAGAAAGAAAGAAAGAAAGAAAGAAAGAAAGAAAGAAAGAAAGAAAGAAAGAAAGAAAGAAAGAAAGAAAGAAAGAAAGAAAGAAAGAAAGAAATCTCACAGCTAGGTTAAAATCTCTCCTCACTCTCTTTCCTAAGTAGGGTCCAGAGATCTCATAATTTGTCTGCACTGCACTCACTTTGTTAAGCAGCAAGCATGAGCCAGGAAGAGAAAATCTCTCTCTCTCTCTCTCTCTCTCTTGATATTTAGGTTAGGGGTAGGGTTGCCAACCTCCAGGTGGCATCTGGAGATCACCAGACAATGAAGATCTGTTCCCCTGGAGAACATGGCTGCTATGGAGGGTGGACTCTGAGGTTCCTACCCTCCACAAATCGCACTCTCACAAGGCTCCACCCCCAAAATCTCCAGGGATTTCCCAACCTGGAGCTGGCAACCCTAGCTGGGGGGGGGGCAGCAAGGGAAAGAAGAGGGTATTGGATTGGGGAGAGTAAGGACACTTACTCAGCTTTAACACACAAACACACACAAACTTCTTTTGCCATTTTCTTATATATCTACTTCACAGCTGTGGCCCCTATCTGTGGATACTTCTTTTCTGCACACAGAGGGCACACTATCCCCCAACAGGTTTACTGCCATAGAACAACAGAGACAGAGTTATGAGGTTAGACACAGACTGGCCAAGGGGACAGGCATGAGATAAGACATGCCAGGATGCAGAGACTTAGAGGCATAGAGGTGGCAGGAGAGGGGAGAACAGACCAGCAGATGATAAAAACCCTCCCTGCATCACGCATACCCACCAACAAATTCTCTGCCTTTTTTTCCAGAAACAACATTCCTTCATCAGTATCATAGACATACATACAATGCCAAAGGTCAGTCAGAAAAGGGGACGCCCTGCAAAGATGAGAAAATCCAAAAAGCTCACACAGCGATTACTTCAAGAAAGCCATTTACACAGTAACCGAATCTATTATGAAAAATACATTAATAAGACAAAACATAATGAAACCATGCATTCCTACAGAGCCAACAGAGACAAGGAAAATATTGATACTGACATTTTGCCCACTCATGTGAACAGTGCAGCTGGAACACACAACATAGCTTTATATATGGAATACCCACCAGCCCTTCAAAACTCGGCATACATTCTTCCTTATGACATAGGAGACATGACACATATCTGTCATCACTGCTCTGCTAGGCATTTCATAACAGAAAAGTCCGGAGATCACTACAACACTTGCTGCCACAATGGAAAAGTCAGCATTCTGCCATTACATTGCCCACCGTTACTTAAAAAACTCTTAACTGTCCAGCATCCTCTTTCAAAACATTTCTTAGAAAACATTCACCAATACAATAGCGTACTCTCCTTTGTTTCTGTGGGAGCTCAAATACATCATGCACCAGGCCACGGAGTCTACTGCTTCCGTATTCAGGGATCTGTCTATCATAGCATAACAAACCTTTACCTAGATCATCAAGTACTGCCACAATATGGCCAGCTATATATTATAGATACAACTGAAGCAACTCAAATAAGAATGAACAGACCTGAAAATACAGAACTTAATCTAGAATTACTGCACACCTTAACAGAGCTAATAAAACAAATAAACCCCTATGCACAAACATATATACATATGAAAGAAATATTGCATGCAGAAGAGGAAAGGGCAACAGCACAAGGAAGATTACCACTAGAACACTCACTATGTTTCTACCATGAACCAAATGAAGATACCAGGCGTTGCAATCACCCACAAGTGGCAGAAATTGCTGCAGTATTCCAAAGCAGTGATGGAGCACCACCAACTAGGAGAAGTATTACCATATATCCCAAACAGGGTAAGCCACTGCATTTGGATCCCTACAGCCAACACTGTGATCCCTTATCATATGTTTTAGCCTTTCCATTTGGTGAAGCAGGGTGGCACTGCAAATTAACACACAACTCACATTCTAAGTCAGCTATTAGGAACAAGATCACACAACTTCAGTTCATATCTCACCATTGGGCAGTGAGAGACCACTTTAATACTATCCATAACTTGGGCAAACTTACACAACAACTGGCCGTAGACTACTATTGTTGAATAGAAGGGGAGAGATTAGCCTACATCAGACATAATCAAAATAAATTACGTGCTGAAAGTTATGCAGGCCTCTCGGATGCCTTAAGCATGAAAGTGCAAGATGATTCTTTAAGAGTAGGCAGAATGGTCGTGCTACCATCAACATTCTTAGGAAGCCCAAGGAATATGTTGCAGCTTTATCAAGATGCTATTGCAATGGTTACACAGTTTGGAAAACTAGACATATTCATCACATTTACATGCAATCCAAAATGGAGAGAGATCAAAGACAATATTAAAGAATACCAACAACCAGAGCACAGACCAGACATTGTAGTGAGGGTTTTCCATGAAAAGGTAAAAGAAATGATTAAACTACTAAAAACTGTACAAATTTTTGGACAGGTAAAAAATTACCTCTACATCATAGAATTCCAAAAAAGAGGACTGCCTCATGTACACATCCTTCTAACCTTATGTAACCAAGATAAATTACGTGAACAACATCAAATAGATGCAGCAATATCTGCTGAAATACCAGATCCCCAAAAAGATCAAACACTACATAGATGTGTCACTGAATACATGATACACAATCCATGTGGGCACATTAATCCACAGGCTGTGTGCATGAAGGATGGAAAATGCAGTAAAGGTTTTCCCAAACCTTTCCAAGAGAACACGAAAACAAATGTCAATGGTTATCCCCTCTATCAAAGAAGAAACAGTGGCCAGACAGTACTTAAGAAAATTAAAGTACAATATGTAGACATAGACAACAGATATGTGGTTCCTTATAAAGGACACTATTATGGTATATGATTACATCGGCGAGAATGGCTTTTGCTCAACAATGGAAAGCGGAGAAGGTGCCAGATATACATGACTGGTTAAGAAAACTGCTGTTTTTAGCCGAAATGGACAAAATGACGAAAAAACTAAATGGACAAATGGCAGAACAATATTTAAAAGACTGGGAAGGCCTGAAATTGTGTATGGAAACTGAATATAGAATGAAAGGGAAAATGTACAATCTTGATTTGTATTGAAACTGAATGAGAAATGAAATGAACACTTGATTGTACTGTACCTTTATTGGAAATTATGTTTGTAAAAGTCAGGCTTTTATGTATTTGAAATTGGGTTACCTGGTTTGTTGATTGTTACAAGTTTAAACTTGATTACCTTTTAACTTTTTCTTTTTTGTTATTAGCAGTGTTGGAAGCCTATTAGGGGGGTGGGGGGATGGGGTGAAAATCTTTTTAAATTGTATTGGTAACGATGTTTAACAATGTTGAATGCATTCCAATAAAAATTTTGTTTCAAAAAAAAAAATATGTGGTTCCTTATAACCCATGCTTATTAAAATACTTTCAAGCACACATTAATGTTGAGGTGTGCTCCAGTATAGCTTCTATAAAATACTTGCACAAATATGTATATAAAGGCCATGACTGTGCAAATTTGGCAGTCACAGTGAATGATGGTGTCCAAAATTATGATGAAATCACAAATTATGTCAATGCAAGATATGTTGGTCCAACTGAGGCTATGTGGAGAATCTTTGAGTACAATTTATATGACAAATCACATACAATAGTACGACTCCCTGTACATCTACCAATGCAACAACAAGTACTTTTTAAAGAGGGCAAGGAACACTTGGCTTTAGCACTGGCAAAGACATCAGATACTATGTTAACAGCTTGGTTTAAAGTCAATCACCAAATTGCTGAACAAATACAGGAGAAAGAAAACATATCTACAGGCTTACAGCACTGTGAAAATACTGATTACTACCTTTACCCAGATATGCCAAAACATTACAAGTGGAATGCAGCAAAAAAAAACGGGGGGGGAGGAAAAACAAAGCCAAGGCAGACACTGTCCTTGGGAGGATGTATGGTGTGTCTCTGGGAGACACAGAATGTTTTTACTTACGATTATTACTATTACATGTCCCAAATGCTCAGTCATTTCAGGATCTGCTAACAGTTGAAGGGACAATTTGTACAACGTTCAGGGACACAGCAATACGAAGAGGTCTTCTTGCAGAAGATACCAAGTGGGAGAAGACCATTGAAGAAGCAGCAACATTTAAAATGCCTTTACAACTAAGACACATGTTTGCGTACATCTGTGCACTTCAACAACCATTCAACGTTTCACATCTGTGGGAAAAATTCAAAACTGACCTGTCTGAAGATCTCTCAAGAAAACATTTTGAAAAAGACAGTTACAACTTTGCTCTTCAAGAAATAAATGACATATTGAAAACCCATGGATTAAGAAATGAACACATAGGATTACCCATCCCAGAAGATACACCATTGCTACAAGAAGAGGAAGCATATCAACAAGCACAACTACACATTGGATTGACAATGAAAGCACAAGCTACACCAGAACAAAGAAGAATAATTGAGGAAATACTAAATGTTACACAAAGTACCCAACAAACGCCCAAAACATACTTTTTAGATGCACCAGGAGGATGTGGGAAAACATTTATATATCAAACATTGATACATATCTTATTGGGCCAAGGTAAAACTTCCATTGCTGTTGCTTGGACAGGGATAGCTGCCATGTTGCTTAAAGGAGGACGAACAGTACATAGTCAGTTTAAATTACCATTGATTCTAATGGAGAATTCTGTATCAGCTCTATCTCCTAGCAGTAAAGAAGCCAAATATATTAAGGAAGCAACGCTAATTCTATGGGACGAGGCATCTATGATATCAGCAAATGCTCTTATGGTAATACACAGATTGGTGACAGATCTCATGCATAATGACATACCCTTTGGAGGAAAAGTCATCCTATTAGGTGGAGATTCCAAACAAATCTTACCAGTTGTACTGCATTCATCAAGCCAGGCAACAATACAGAACTATCTGAAGACAAGCTCACTTTGACCACTATTCAAATTACTCACTTTAAAAACAAATATGAGAGCACAATCTGATAACAGCTTTGCACAATATGTCTTACAAGTGGGAAATGGAACCATCCCAGTGCAAAGAACCATATCAAACTGTGCAATAAGATTACCGCCTCAGTGTTTAACATCTGACATTATAACAGCAGTCTATGGAACGACATTCACTCCACAGTCCATTCTTCAGCATTCAACGTCTGTGATCCTAGCTCCAAAAATGAGCACTGTGATTCTATTAACACCACTATAATTTCTAAGATGGATGGAGAAAGTATTACTTACTATAGTGTAGATGAAGTAAAGTCAGACGACATTGGTGAAATAATGAAATACCCCACAGAATTTTTAAACTCATTGGATAGTTCTGGATTACCGCCACATAAACTAACACTGAAAACAGGAGCAATAGTAATTCTGCTGAGAAACTTAAATCCTGAACAAGGATTGATGAATGGTACCCGTCTACAAATTCTGAATATGTATACAAATAGTTTGTATGCTAAAATAATAACGGGTGAAGCAGCTGGGCAAACTGTTATACTCCCAAGAATTGATCTAATACCAACAGATACAACTTTTCCTTTCGTTTTACAAAGATGACAATTTCCAATAAAACTAGCCTTTGGAATTATGATTAATAAAAGCCAAGGCCAAACATTGGAAAAAGTAGGTATCTATTTAAAGGAACCCGTATTTACCCATGGACAATTATATGTTGCAATATCCAGAGTAAAATGTTTTGAAAACTTAAAAATTCAAGTTTGCAGCACTTCTATCCAGGGATATTTAAAGATGAAGATGGAATATTTACATCTAACGTTGTATTCAAAGAAATACTTTAATTACTAGCAGCAGTAACAAATCATACAAACAACTGAGAAATGCAGTCATTCAGAGAACAGTGAGAGTTACAGTTAAAACATTTAGAAGCATAACAAGCCAACAAGCAATAAATAAATAAATGCATTACTGTTTTGCATACATTTTGAGTACTGTACTGAGTGGGGCTGATCACAAGAGGGTGGCAGGGCCAGGGCTTACTAAGCCACCGCCAGGAAACAATGGGAGCCCGCAAAAGAATGATGCCCGCCTCACAGGGACATGTGGAGCCCACCCTGGCTACTCCAAAGGATACAAGGTGAGACTCCCGAGTCCTTGAAGCCGAAGCCTTTGTACAACTGAGCAAGGGAATAAGGGAGGGAGGGAGAAAAAGGAAAGGGAAAAAATTACTTAACCTTCCCAAATCCACAACACAATTAAGCAGTGGTAACAAAACACAGGAGAGTTCTGTGTTTTGTACTGAATGGGTGTCACCACAAGGCATATATACATTTAGTGACTACAAATCCTACACAGCAATTTCAAGTTAAAACAAAACAGAACACACTACGCAACATTTTGTTGCAGGTCCCCTCTTGCTATATCTATCAATGAAAGATGGAGAGTATTTTTCCCATTTTGTTATTTTTAAGTTAATATCTTTTATCATCTCTTTGTGATTAAATTTAACAATCATATCCAGGTTAGCTGGTAATTGAATTCCTAGATATTTTAATTTATCAGTGGACCATTGGTACTGAAATGATGTTTGTAATATCTCTTGTCTTAGTTTGGATATATTTATTGGTAGAACATTTGATTTTGTTGTATTAATCTTTAAGCCTGAGATTGCCTCAAAATCCTTCAATATAATTTGTAAATTTTGTAAAGAGCTTTCCAGATTAGTTAAACAGAGTAACATATCATCAGTGAAAAGCATAATTTTTATTTTTGTGTTTTGAATTGTAATTCCTGAAATACTCTGGGTACATCTTATCTCTTGGGCCAACGGCTCTACAGCCAGAGCAAACAATAAAGGAGACAGGGGGCAACCCTGTCTCATTCCCTGTTCTAAATTAAACCTTTGAGATAACATATTATTTATATTTACTGACATTTGTGGAGTTGAATAGAGAGCATTAATAGCCTGGAGGAATTTATGTCCAAAATTCATTGTTTCTAACAGAGTTTTTAAAAATGGAAGTTCCACAGAATCAAATGCCTTCTGTATGTCGAGAAAAAGCAAAATAATCTCCTTTTTTTGTTTTTTTGGGCATGGTGTAGAATATTTTTGTGTATTATCAATTAAATCCCTTCCTGATATAAAACCAGCTTGATCTGATTTTATATATTCATTTACAATTTGGTTTAAGCGTTGGGCCAAAATAGATGTAAAAATGTTTAAATCAATATTTAATAAAGATATAGGTCTATATGACACCAGAAGTGTGTTGTCTCTATTGTGCTTAGGAATGACCACCATTGTCACAAGAGACCAAGATGGAGGTAGTTGTCCTGACTTCAAAATATAATTACATGTATCTTTTAGTGGGTCTTTTTTTTATATAGGCTGATTTTGATATCATTTTTCCTCTCAGAACAGGCTTCATTGCATCCCATAAGATTAAGGGGGAAGAAACCTCACCAGAATTGTCAAGAAAAGAATTTTTTAAACTTTGCTCTAACTGTTCCTTTATACTTTGATTTTCTAATAAAGAATTGTCCATCATCCATGTTTTATTATTGACTCTTTGTTTAGACCACTCCCACACACACTCAACCCAAGTGCGGTCAGTCCATAATTTGTCTCCAATTTGAGATGAATTAATCTGCTTTTGTAGTGTGTTCAACACTAGTAAATAATCTAATTTAGTGTGAATATTATATTGAGCAGAATAGTAAGTGAAGTCCTTTTCTAAAGGGTGTTGTGACTTCCATACATCCAACAAGGCGTATTCTTGAAAAAGAGTAAGAAGTTCATGTTTTCCTTTCTGTTCACCCTTGCCTTTGTTTTTCTTTTTTATTGGGTGAGATCAGTCTAGTTCTTGATTTACTATATAGTTTAAATCCCCTACCAAGTTAAGTTCACCTTCCTTAAACTCTTTTAATTTCTGAAAAGTATCTGAAAGGAATCTAATTTGGTTATAATTTGGGGCATATATGGATCCTATTGTTATTTTTTGTCTTCCATAATGCCCTTCACAAAAAGAATTCTGCCATTTCCATCCCTTAATACATCCAAGATTTTAAACTTAACGTTCCTAGAAAGCAGTATAGCAATTCCTCTAGATTTTGAACTGCTACAGGATTGTAACTGGAGTGTAAACCACATATTATTAAAAATATTTTTGTCTGGATTTTTTTGATGAGTCTCCTGAAGGAGTAATATATCTGGTTTCAGATTCATTATTAGAAATTATTTTTCATTTAATACAAGAAGACAAGAGAGAACGTGGTGGCAGGCAGGAAGCTCAGCACTCGAGCTCCTGTGAGAAGAGTAAACTTTTAAAGATTTTTGAAGGGATTAACACTCTGTAGTGCCCTAAAGAATTAAATATTAACAGCATTGCATTGCGAGGTATGGTGAGAAAGCAAACCCTCCATGAAACTTACTCTTGGGGTGCCTGTGTGGATGGTGACATGGAAAGGACGCCTAGCAGCCTGGTCCTGACGGGGCTGATGCTTGACTCCCCAGCCTGTTGCAGGGCCTTGACTGGGACCATGACTTGCAGGCAGCTGGCACGAATGCGATCACCATTTTGGCACTGGGATCAAGACGGGACTTCTGTTGCCCGACCAGCTGCAAATGTGGCGCTTGACCTGGGAGGATGGCTGGTAATAGGAGGATCTGGGGGGGGGGGCTGCATCCTCTGGAAGACCCAGTTTCTTGAATTAAGGCTGAGTACAGACTGGCAGTTTGCTCCGGTAGCCAGTCATAGCAAAAAAAAACCCAGATTAAACTATACTGGGTTTTCCCGTTCACACTGCAGGGGCCTCTGCCGGAAGATATGGGCTGGAGGCACGCGGGAGCGTTCAGACTGCCGCGCCAGAGGCGTGCTATATTCGCCGTTTCCCCATTAATTCGGCTGTGGGTGTATGGGTGTATGCCGGCACCACATTGGGCAGTGGAGCGGAGCACAGCCAATCACACCGCTGCTGCCTCCTGCCCAATGCGGGTTGCTCCCGGCTTTTCGGCTGCGCGTTCAGACTCCCCGGAAGCAGAAAAACGCGCGACACATGCGGGCTTTCGGATTTGCTACAGCTTTTATCAGGTATTTTTTAAATCCGGCAGTGAAGCGCAACAGCACGGGTTGGCTACGGGTGGGGGATGCCAGGCAGATGTGCCTGTGTGAACGTCCCATTTACTCCGGGATTGAATTGTCGTTGGCCCGGGGTCCCTACCGGGGCAAATTGCCAGTCTGAACTCAGCCTAGATCTGACCCTGTTTCTTAAATTAAATCTGAAGGGGATGAGATCCGCCAGTTACCCAGAGTCTTTGTGCCTGTGCCACCCAGCCCCAGTCGATGGGCTGTTCCATCAGAAGTGGCAGTGCTTGCTCCTCTGGTAGTGACACCTGCGATGATGGTTCTGAGCAGGGGGGACTTTACATCTGAGTTTGCAGTACCGGCATTGGGCGTGTGGCCCCCAATTGGAGGTCACTCAGGCTGCATCCCCCCCCAGTCGGGCTTGGGGTCACTGGACGACAACAGAGTGTGTGGCTCCTTTCCCCAGCATTTTGGGCTTCACAGGGGTGATCCCCTGGCTGCCCTACAAGGATAATGTTAGGGTTGGGATCAATGTTCCCTCTAAGCTCCAGAGTGTTCTGAGCAGAAATTCTACCTTGTGAGCAGAAAAAACTAGTAGCATTAAAGTTGTGAGTGAGTCTACATTTGACTATCATGTAAATTAGTTTTTTAGATTACTTCCCTAAACTTGTAAAAATCTCAGAATAAATTATTTTAAATTATATTTAAACTATATTTTAAGAATAATACATACAAAACATAAAAACTTGAAATAATAAACTACTAGCTGTATTACAAGTCATACTTATATTTGCTTTTAATGTTTCATCTAACTACTACATACATTAGTTTTTTGTACTACCATAACCTTGTGAAAAGCTCAGAATGCATTCTTTTAGAACATATTTTAGGAATGAATTAAACTTTAAACATTACAAGTGAAAACAGAATTAAGTCAAATTCCATTAACAAAAATGTTATAATTTAACTTCTCTCTTCTTCCTTTCTCTCTTGTGCGCCTACTTAAGCCTTTCATGCTGAACCAAAGCCACCAGACTCTGGCTGGGCAGTCTTGCAGACTTTACAAAGAGACAGAGAGAGGAGAGAGGGAGGGGAATGCATTTCCCTAAATGAAGCACAAAGAAGGCCAAATCCCCTTCCTCCACCCCTTCCAAATCCCTTCCTCCACCCCTTCCCATGGGAGAATCCTTTGACCACTCCTTCACCAGCATACAGTTGCTATGTCCCCCCTAGCTGTGGGGGGAGGGAGAAGGAGGACTAGGTTGCTAGATCCAGGTTGGGAAACTCCAGGAAGTTTCAGGATGGTGCCTGGGGGGACAGGGACCTCAGTGGAGTTGCCACGTCCACCCTCCAAAGCATCCATTTTCTCCAGGGGAACTGATCTCTATAGTCTGGAAATGAGGTATTCTAGGGGATCCCCAGGTCCCACCTGGAGGCTGGCATCCCTACCCCATAATAACCATCCATGCAAGAAGTGCCCTGGGTGGTTTTGGTCCTTGCTGCACAGCTTTCAGCAGCTTGCTTTTTTTGAAAATTCCTCAAACCAACTGAGGTTTGGAGGTGGAGCATGGGAGAGACAGGGACCTCAGTGGGGTAGAATGCTGGTGTCCATCCTCCAAAGCATCCATTTTCCCCAGGGAAACTAATTTATATGGAGTTCAGCTGTAATAATTGGGGGGAGGGGATTCCCTGTTAGTTTCCACCTGGAAGCTGGCATTGCTGGAAGGCTTAGATGGTGGTCTCAGGATGCACACACCATCCCCCCCATGGGACTGCTGGAGGGAGGCCCTTGGATGGCTAGTGAAGTCCATGCGCCACCTCCGCATGAGCCTGCTGGAAGCCCCTGCCAGCTGTGGGGCCAGGCTGTATGTTTCCTTCTCTTCACCCCTGGTGAGAGCAGGCAGGCGCTCCTCGCCTCCCCCCACGGGATCACTGGGGCCAGGCCACTCGCCTTCTCTCCCTGTCAAAGATGAGAGCAGGCTGGGTGCTCCCTCCTGCCTCCACCTCCCCTCCCATAAGCTCGATGGGGCCAGGCCATATGCTCACTGTCGAGCTTGCTGGAGGACGAGTGCAGGCTGGGCACTCCCTCCTGAGGCTGGGCAGTGCCTGGGCACTCCCTCTGCCCCCAGGCTCGCTGGGCCCGGGCCGGAAGCTCACCTTCTCTCCCCGTTGAGCCTGCCAGAGGATGAGTGCAGGCTAGGCGCTCCCTCCTGCCTCCCCCCCCCATGGGCTCACTGGGGCCAGGCTGCTTGCCTTCTCTCCCCGTTGAAGATGAGAGCAGGCTGGGTGCTCCCTCCTGCCTCTGCCTCCCCTCCCATGAGCTTACTGGGGCCAGGCCGCATGCTCGCCTTCTCTCGCCGTTGAGCCTGCTGGAGGACTAGTGCAGGCTGGGCGCTCCCTCCTGCCTCCCCCTCCAGGCTCACTGAAGGTCCCTGCCATCAACTGGGCCAGGTTGCACATACAGCCCTCCCCTGGCAACCCAGGCCTATCTGTTACTTACCCCAGCTGGCTGATGCTTCGAAGTAATGTTCTCCAGGAGCAGTCAGCCGGGAAGATGCTTGGGACTAAGTGTGGGAAACTGCAGCATAGAAGTAAAGGAGGGGAGGGGACAGCTCCTATTTCACAGCAGCAGGCAAGCAACCTCCAGCGCCTCCCTTTGTATGGCCCACCAATAGACTAGCTAAATGGAAAGGAAGGAAGGAGGGAGGGAGGGGCGGGGAGTCCTGGAGGAATCCCGTGCATAGAGAAGGAAAAGCTGTGCATCCATTGAGGGAAATCCCTGCGAGTTGGTGCACAAACGCACGTTACCGGGAACTATGGTTGGGATACCTAAGAGGTCTGTAGTGGGGACGACCTCCTATAAGGACAGGTGAGGAGCGAGAGCAGTTGAAGCTCCAGTGCTTAAAATGGCACGAACCAGCAAGAGCCTCCCATATACCAGCATGTGGAAGGACAAGATCTGGGACTGGATATCATGCAACAGAGACTATCCAAGCAGCTGATTGCTGCTACTAGATGCTGCTACTTTAGAGTGGTTGAGTAATCAGCCCTAATTAATTGAGATATTAATATTAGTAATTAATTGATTTAACAGATGAAGTAAGCGAGTTAGGGGTTTGAATTAATTAATTGATTGAAGGTAATTATTAAGTTAGGTGCTGTACTATGAAATTGGAATTAACTGTTAAGGCTGTCCAAACCAATTGGAAAATAATTCAGTGATTGCCATTATTGATTAAACCTAGTGAGTTAGGAAATGAAATAAAACAAAATAAAAAACAAAACGCACACACACACACACACATATATATATAAAATAAAATTACTAATATAAAATAACTATAAAGTGGGGGGTATTAAATAGACAAAAAGAAAAAGAAAAAAGACAGTGGGTGGGATTTCTGTAGGGCCTTTATTTACTTACTGGTCGATATTGGATTTTATTTGGTGATCAATTCTTTAGACTATTTGTTGGTAGGATAAGCTGCATAATTGTGGTAGTAGCATCATTGTTGTGCACTTTATTGTACCCTCAAATTGAGCACTGTATTGAGCATGTTCTGCTTGCTGCTCGGCCAATGGTCTGAAGCTTGCAGAGACTGTCAAGGGCAACAATGCAGGCCAGGGAATTCCAGTGCTCCTGGGGAGGGGAAAGTACACTGGTGGGAGCAGGCAGAGTAGTATGTGAAGAGGGCGGAGAAATGGGGGAGCTTGGCCCCCTTCCAGCCTGTGTTCCATCCTGAAAGATGGTGGCAGTGGAGCTAGGAATCATATCCCCCCTCTGACATTGGTGTTGTGTAACGCCAGGTCCATAAATAATAAGACCATGATCCTTAGGGACTTCTTGCAGCAGCAAATTGGGCAAATTGATTGAGAGGGCAGTGGCAATACAGCTGCAGGGTTTTCTGGATGACAGTTCCATGTTAGATCCCTTCCAGTCCAGCTTCTGTCCAGGTCATGGGACAGAGACGGTGCTGGTCGCTTTGACTGATGACCTCTGGAGACATCTGGATCAAGGTGGAACAGCGGTATTGCTGTTAGATCTGTCAGCCATGTTTGACATGGTCGACCATCAGCTGTTAGTCCACCACCTCACTGATGCAGGAATTCGGGGGCTCTCCTTACAGTGGCTTGCCTCCTTTCTTCAAGGTCGGGGACAAAGGTGGTGCTAGGGGATCAGCAGTCCAGGAGGCACCCACTTGAGTATGGTATGCCTCAGGGGGCTGGGCTGTCCCCGATGTTATTTAACATCTATATGTTCCCCCTTGCCCAGATTGCCCAGAGGTATGGGCTGGGGTGTCACCAGTATGCTGATGACACCCAGCTCTATCTGATGTTAGGCAGCCAGTCGGATTCCGGACCTGAAGACCTGGAACAGGAATTGCAGGTCGTGGCTGGTTGGCTTAGACTGAGTCGGCTGAAGCTGAATCCAGTGAAGATGGAAGTCCTGTGCTTGGGTCGGGGTGGCTCGGGGGTAGGGATCCCACTCCCAACCTTCAGCGGGGCCTCATTAGTCCCACCATTGGAGGTTCAGAGTTTGGGAGTGCTCCTGGATCCCTCCCTTACCATGGAGGCCCAGGTAGTGGCCACAACCAAGTTAGCCTTTTACTATCTCAGGCTGATTAGGCAGTTGGTTCCCTTCCTCAACTGTGCCAACCTGGCTACAGTGATCCACATGATGGTCACCTCGAGACTAGACTACTGTAATGCTCTCTACATGGGGCTGCCTTTGTCGTGGATTTGGAGGCTTCAGCTAGTGCAGAATGCCGCAGCCAGGCTGTTGATGGGTCTCCCTAGATGGGAGCACATCCAGCCTGTGCTAAGGTCACTGCACTGGCTGCCAATAGCATAACAAGTCCACTTCAAGGTGTTGGTTCTTACCTTTAAAGCCCTATATGGCCGGGGTCCAACATACCTATGGGACCGCCTTTCCCCGTATATACCCCAGAGAGCACTATGGTCTGGGTCTCAAAACCATCTAACCCTCCCTGGCCCAAGGGAGGCCAGGCTAGCTGCTATTAGGGCTGGGGCCTTTTCGATGGCAGCCCCTACCTGGTGGAATGAGCTCCCAGAGGAGATTAGGGCCCTGCGGAACCTTTCTCAGTTCCACAGGGCCTGCAAGATGGAGTTCTTCTGCTAGGCATTTAATTAGGGGCCCCTGCCGGTGTAGTGCCAGCCCGTAACTTTACAGTCAAGCAGCTGCCACGAGAGGCAATGAGTAGAGCAATATCTACAACATCTAGTGCTTACCATTGAGCAGTCGTGAGTCAACAAGCAGAAGAACATCTAGCATTTGTAGAAACCATCTGAAGCACTTTATTTAATTGAATTTAATCGCTGCCAGTACTTTGTACTGCATTATTTTAATTGCTGTGTTTTAATCATGTATGTTTTACTATGTATTTTATGCTATTTGGAAGCTGCCCTGAGCCTGCTTTGTGGGGAGGGTGAGGTATAAATCTGACAATAAATAAATAAATAAATAAGAATTAATCCCTCTTACATTCAGAGTAATGACCTTTAAAGTAGACATTGTAAAATAATTTGCTTATTCTTAAAAACTTAAAAATATCCAAACACCTGTAGACTATTTCTTATATACCCTCTGAATAAGCAGTAACGTTCCCTGAACCTTTATTCTTATGTCAAGTTTAACACACTAGCTTTTATTAACAAATAGCTAAAACAGCTAACACTGTCTAACTACCTAAAAAAAAAAAGAATCAAAATCCTATTGTACCTAAAAAGCCCACAAAACCTTGTGGGATGACAGGAAACAATTTCCTGACTCCTACTAAGGCACACTATAAGGAAGGCCGAGCGCCGAGGGTCGAGCGCCGAAGAATAGATTCTTTTGAACTGTGGTGCTGGAGAAGTCTCTTGAGAGTCCTTTGGACTGCAAGGAGATCAAATCAGTCAATCCTAAAAGAAATCAACCCTGACTGTTCCCTGGAAGGCCAGATCCTGAAGTTGAAACTCAAATACTTTGGCCACCAAATGAGAAGACCCTGATGCTGGGAAAGATTGAAGGTCAAAGAAGAAGGTGACGGCAAAGGATGAGATGGTTAGACAGTGTCATTGATTCAACGAACATGAAATTGAGCAAACTTCAGAGGACAGCAGAAGACAGGAGGGCCTGGCGTGATCTGGTCCATGGGGCTGCGAAGAGTTGGATTCGACTGTGCGACTGAACAACAACAACTAAGGCACACTTAACTAATTTAAATTCAATCCAATTATCCCCCCAAAAAAATCCTACCCACAGCTTTTTTAACTTAAACAATTATTTTTCTTTTTTTTATTGTTTTCCACCATCTCCAACTGTGTATAAAACTAAACATGTAAACCTGTTATAACAAATCTTATACACTTTCTCATATATTTAAGTAAATATTAATTTGGACTTAACCCAGCATAAAGACATAATACAATCCAGTGTTCAGGAAGTCTTCTGCATTGGAGACTGGAATTTTGCTGTCTCTTGGAGGAGTAGAGTTAAATTGCAGCTTTCTTTTGTAAAGTCTCTTGTTTGGTTCTTCTGGCACCTTTAAACCTAATTTCTGTAACATTCTAAAACTGGATTCAAGGTTTGTTGCTTGAAGCTTTTTTCCTTTGTAGATAAGATGTATTGTAGCAGCACCAATCCATTTATATTTCACTCTGGCTTCCTGGAATGGTATAGTTATTTGTTTCAACTCCCTTCTTTTACTGATGGCTTCTGGTGGAAGAGCTGGAAACACTTCAATCTTATTTCCTTAAAATTCTAGTGAACTTTTTTCTCTTGCTGTTGCCATGATCTGTTTGCGTACTCTGTAATCCAAAACGGTGACTACAATGTTTCTTGGGCCTTTTCTGTATGAGTTTTTGGGAGAGCCTATGCAATATGCTTTGACACAGTGTCTTCTCCAAGATGCAGCATGTCTGCAAGCCATCCAGCCATAAAGTCACTAATTTCTTCATCTGTATTGAGGTGCTCTGGGAAGCCTCAAAGTTTAATATTATTTTTATGCAATTCCACGTACACAGTATCTTTTTATTTAGAGAGTCATTTTCTTTTTGTGGGTTATTTGTTTCATCTTGTACAGTCTCTGCAATCGTTAGTGCAAGCTCTGCTTTCTTCAATGTTTCAGATATGGATTTTTTTATTTCCCCCAACTGATCTTGTACTGTTTTCAATAAGGCTGTTAATTTTATCAAAATCTGATCCTCCATTTCTATAAGATCCATTTTAGAGAGAGGAGTGAGTATCTCAGCATCCTCTATACTTTCTCTGATAGCTTCGGCTGCCATTTTGTTTCTGCCACAATTCCCGCCCCGGTGCTATGTCTCTCAAAATTATATTGAAATAGGAAGCTTACTAGCTGGGTTTCTTCAGCAAGATGTTCAGTGATTTGGTGGCCTCTGAATTTGGTAAAGTGGAATATTTTTATTAGCAAGTCTCCGCGATGTTCTAATAGTTGTAGGTGGGTTGGGAGACAGCTCCGGGCTCAGCCATCCATTCTGTATGACACCCCACCCCCTCCTTCCAGGGTCATGGCTTCCTTCATTGAGTCAATCCATCTCATGCTGAGTTTTCATATTTGCCTGCTGCCTTCAACTTTTCTTAGCATTATGGCTTTTTCCAGTGACTCTTTTCCTCTCATAATGTAACCAAAGTACAATAGCCTCAGTTCAGTCATTTTAGCTTCTAGGAAGAGTTCAGGCTTGATTTGATCTAGAACCCACTAATTTATCTTTTTTGGGGGTCCATAGTACATGTAAAACTATCCTCCAATAACACATTTCAAACCAATCAACTTTCTTCCTATCAACTTTCTTCATTGTCCAACTATCACACCCATACATAGAAATGGGGAATACTATAGCATGATCTCGGTTGCCAGCAACACATCCTTACATTTGAGAATCTTTTCTAGCTCCTTCATGGCTGCCCTTCCCAGTCTCAGTCTCCTTCTGATTTCTTGTCTGCAGTCTCCATTTGGGTTGAAGATAGAGCCAAGGAGTAGAAAAATCTTCATTTTTTCCCATCATCACCCTTAAAATTGTGTAATTTCTCAGAAATCATGAATTTTGTCTTGTTGATGGTCAGCAGTAATCCTGATTTACCACTTTCTGTTTACTTTGCATTTATTTATTATTTGTAGGCTCCTTAAGCAACAGATGATAGTGAGGGATAGAAATATTTTAAATACATACATGAATTAATGTATATCTAAATAATCTGTAACCATTTGTATAAGGTCCATGTGTGAAAATTATAGAAATCTTAATTGTGTCTTAGGCCCATTACACATGCACAGTTTACTGTAGATTTTCCAAGCAGTCAAGCCTTTAAGCTTGACTTCAGGTTCTGTGCCTGCCTTACACACCATTCTTTTTTCTATAGTGTATTTATTCTGCAGCTACCAAAAAAAAAAAAAAAAAACTCCTTACAGTTTTCTTAATTGGGGTGGAAATATCACTTGTGACATGTCAGGGGTGGCATCAAAAGTTTTTATTTTAATTTATGCAATTGCCCTATTGCAGCTGCATAGTGGTGTCAAGTAAGGGCCTTACAGTTAAATCCTAGTGGTTCAGTTTGCTCAATGAAAGGGAACACAAAGGAACAAAGGCAAAGGGGGGAAATCATCTTGAAACTGACATGATTATTTTTTAAACTGTAGCATGGATAAGAATACATAATGATTTTTTAAAAATTCAGATTATTCATATACTTATATTTTTATATTAAGGGTTTATTGGGATTTAATAAAAGCTTACTAAGTGGTAAGGCCTCTCCTCTGTAGGTTAGAGTGTCTTTTTATCTGATGCTAGCAGACAAGAAACAACTTTTTTTTTTCCTTTCAAGTTGTTTGGATGAAATAGCTATCTAGCTGTCTGGTGTCTTAACAGGGCTTCAGTGGACTATTGCTGGTACAGCAGTGAACTTTCCTCCTCATTGTGGCTTCCTTTTTGGCTTGGGAATCTATTTGTAAAACAAAATCAACAATACACATTTTTCATATTGCCAAGCTTTAAGGGACACTCTGATGAGATATCGGCCACTGTGAAAAATGGGAGTCACCTCCCTCCGCCACCCCCCTTCTTCATTGCCAGAAAAATGCCATTTTGAATTATTTTCCCTGTAGTTTTATTTTTTTAATAAGCTATATGAAACTAGCACTAAAATGCTAATCAAAAGTGAAATCCCCACACAAGCTCAGACTTTTTCCTTTTCCTTCGGCTTTCCTTGGCAGTGGTGGAGATGGCCGTTCACCTTGAGTCATTCCCCCCTTATCTTCTCCCTTTCTCTTTCACAACCCTTTCCACAATTCCCTCCTTCAGTGCCATAGAACCATTTTCCCATTCTTTAAAAAAAATAGTGGCATGAGACTAGTGATAAAACATTAATTTAAAACCACCAAAAGCAAGAGAGTGCACAGTAATGCCAGATCTAAATGCACTCATGAACAGGAGGCTGGAGAAAGAGAAGGAAGAAGAGGAGAGATTCCCCCATCCCAGTGTGATGCCAACTGCAGATGCTTCGAGCATGATTCATGCCCAAAGCAGAGAAACACACCCACTAGACCCTAGAGAGAGATGGGGGAGTGGAATGAATAGGGGAACTGTGGGATGTGAAGACAGATCCAGTCTGTCAAGTGTCAAGAAGGGCAATGGCAGGGGAGGAATTGCAGAGAGACAGCTACAGAGTAGCTAAGTTGCCCCTTTTTCACAGCGTGGCAGCTACAAACATGGACAGTTTCAAGAGGGAATTAGATAAACATATGGAGCAGAGGTCCATCAGTGGCTATTAGCCACAAGGTATAGATAGGACGTCTCAGCCTGGGGCAGGTGATGCACTCTATTCTTGGTGCTGGGGGGGCAGCAGTGGGAGGGCTTCTAGTGTCCTGGCCCCACTGCTGGACCTCCTGATGGCACCTGGTATATTTTGGCCGCTGTGTGACAGAGTGTTGGACTAGATGGGCCGTTGGTCTGATTCAACATTGACTTCTCTTATGTTCTTATGTTCTTATGTGGCCCACAGCCTGATCCTACAGTCTGATCCTAGGCCTGTTGACTCAGGAGTAAGTTCTGCAATTGTGCTGTGCAACTTTGAGGCAAGCTCCACCTCGGAATTTTGCTTTGGAGCCAGAAACTTGCAGTAATTAATTTGCAAGGAGAGAGAGAGAGAAGGGAAGAAAAGGTGGCAGTGGTGGTTGCTGAGATGGGAGGGGGGAAGTGCTCAGCACCAGCTGAGCATTGGCCACAGCTACCCCACTGCTAGGCTTGATCAGTGGCATATGACCTAATGTTGGCCTTTCCCTCCCCCCCCACTTTCAGAGATTGCTAAGGAGGCTGCTCTCTCACAACTTTTTAATTTCTCCCCTCACCTGTTGTTTTAATTTTTTAAATTCAGTGATCTGAGACTAGTGATAAGACAGCAATTGCAGTCGTGCGTACTGGGGATTCTTGAATAGCATTTTATCACTAGTCTCAGATCACTCAATTAGAAAAATAAAACAACAGGACAGAAATTTAAAAGTTGTGCAAGAGGATGAAGTCTGTCTTGGACTTCTGTTTACACTGCTGGAGATGGTTATGGGGGAAAGCTGACAGGAGATGAAAAGTCTCTGGTTCGGGATGGCTCATCTCAAAGAGATGAAGGGGTAGCTATTACTTTTGTACAAGGAAATGGATTAAAATTGTCCACTGAGACTGTGGCTAACGATAGGGACTGCTTGGCAAGGTCTCAAGGCAGCAAGAGGAAGGTTTTGGGCTTAACAAGCATGGGAAACTATAAGTGTTTATACACAAATGCTAGAAGTCTCCGAGGTAAAATCGGGGAGTTGGAGTGCTTGGTGTTGGGGGGGGAAATAGAAATTGTGGGTATTTCAGAAACTTGGTGGGATGAGGAAAATCAGTGGGATACAGTGATTCCTGGTTATAAATTATATCGGAAGGATGGGGGGAAGGGTCAGAGAGAGGGTATATCGTCCAGTAAGATTGAGAGGGTAAAAGAATTGGATTCGCTTCTGGAAATGCTATGGGTTGAAATAGTAGGTCCAAAAGGAGGCTTAACAGTGGGAGTTTATCGCCCACCAGATCAAAAGATAGAGGAGGATTATCAAATGATGAATGAATTAAAGATAGCGGCTAGATGAGAGAACTGTGTCGTAATAGGCGACTTTAACTACCCACACATTGATTGGGTCAATATGAGTTCTAGTTGGGAAAAAAAGATTGAGTTTTTAGACACTCTCAGTGACTGTGCTATGGAACAGATGGTCACAGATCCTACCAGGGGAGAGGCGATCCTGGATTTGGTCCTAAGTAACACCCAAGACCTGGTGAGAGATGTAAAAGTGATTGCACCACTTGGGAACAGTGACCATAATGTCATTGAATTTAACATTTGTACAGATAGGGAGTTGCCCAAAAAGACTGACGCAACCACTTTTAACTTTAAAAGGGGTAACTTCTCTGGTATGAGGAGACATGTGAGGAAGAAACTGAAAGGAACAGTGGAGAAGGTCAAAACCATTGGGGAAGCTTGGAGACTATTTAAAAAGACAATCCTAGAAGCTCAGAAAAAATATATACCGCAGGTTAGGAAAGGTACAAATAGGTATAGAAAAAAACCTGCATGGTTAACAAATAAAATAATGGAAGCTGTAAAAGGTAAGAAGGATTCCTTTAAGCAGTGGAAATCTAGTCTTAGTGAGGTTGATAAAAGGGAACACAGACTATGGCAAATAAAATGCAAGTCTGTGATCAGGCAAGCAAAAAGGGAGTATGAGGAGCATATCACAAAAAACATAAAGGCCAACAATAAAACTTTCTTTAAATACATTAGAAGTAGGAAGCCAGCCAGGGAGGCAGTGGGGCCCTTGGATGACCAGGGGGTAAAAGGAGTAGTGAAGGAGGACAGGGAAATGGCTGAGAAGCTGAATGCATTTTTTGCCTCTGTCTTCACTGTGGAAGAGGAGAAGTGCTTGCCCACTCCAGAAGCACCAATTTCAGGAGGGGATTTGAAAGACCTGAATCAGATTGCAGTGACAAGAGAGGAAGTCCTCCAACTGATGGACAATTTAAAAACTAATAAATCACCAGGCCTGGGTGGCATTCATCCGAGAGTTCTGAAAGGCCTCAAATGTGAACTTGTGGATCTCCTGACAAAAATATGTAATCTTTCTTTAAAATCTGCCTCCATTCTTGAGGACTGGAAGGTAGCTAATGTCATTTCCATTTTTAAAAAGGGCTCCAGGGGAGATCCGGGAAATTACAGGCCAGTCAGTCTGACATCGATACCGGGTAAGTTGGTGGAAACTGTTATTAAGGAAAGAATTAGTAGGCACATTGATGAACAAAAACTATTGAGGCAGACTCAGCATGGGTTCTGTAAGGGAAGATCTTGTCTCACTAATCTGTTAGTGTTTTTTGAGGGAGTGAACAAACCTGTGGACAAGGGGGATCCAATAGATATTATTTACCTTGACTTCCGGAAAGCTTTTGATACAGTTCCTCATCAAAGGCTCCTAAGTAAGCTCAATAGTCATGGGATAAAAGGACAAGTCCTCTTGTGGATCAAAAACGGGCTTATAAATAGGAAACAGAGAGTGAGTATAGATGGGAAACTTTCTCAGTGGAGGATGGTAAGCAGTGGGGTACCACAGGGATCAGCAGGGATCAGTACTCGGCCCGATGCTTTTTAACTTGTTTATTAATGATTTGGAATTGGGAGTAAGCAGTGAAGTGGCTAAATTTGCAGATGACATGAAGTTGTTCAGGGTGGTGAAAACCAGGGAGGATTGTGAGGCACTCCAAAGGGATCTGTCGAGGATGGGTGAGTTGGTGTCAATGTGGCAAATGGGGTTCAATGTGGACAAGTGCAAAGTGATGCACATTGGAGCCAAAAATCCTAAATATAAATACACGTTGATGGGGTCTGAACTGGCAGAGACGGACCAAGGGAGAGATCTTGGAATCGTAGTGGATGACTCAATGAAAATGTCTAGACAGTGTGTAGCTGCAATAAAGAAGGCCAATGCTATGCCGGGGATTATTTGGAAGGGAATTGAAAACAAATCAGCCAGTATCATAATGCCCCTGTATAAATCATTGGTGCAACCTCATTTGGAATACTGTGTGCAGTTCTGGTCGCCACATCTCAAAAAGGATATTATAGCATTGGGAAAAGTGCAGAGAAGGGCAACTAGAATGATAAAAGGGTTGGAACACCTTCCCTATGAAGAAAGGTTAAAATGCTTGGGGCTCTTCAGCTTGGAGAAACGACGGCTGAGGGGTAACGTGATCCAGGTTTATAAGATTATGAATGGGATTGAGCAGGTTGAGAAAGAAGTACTTTTCTCCCTTTCTCACAATACAAGAACTCGTGGGCACTCTATGAAATTGCTGAGCAGTCGGGTTAGAACAGATAAAAGGAAATACTTCTTCACCCAAAGAGTGATTAACATATGGAATTCACTGCCACAGGAGGTGGTGGCAGCTACAAGCATGGACAGTTTCAAGAGGGAATTAGATAAACATATGGAGCAGAAGTCCATCAGTGGCTATTAGCCACAGGGTATAGATGGGATTTCTCAGTCTGGGGCAGGTGATGCACTCTATTCTTGGTGCTGGAGGGGGCAGCAGTGGGAGGGCTTCTAGTGTCCTGGCCCCACTGCTGGACCTCCTGATAGCACGTGGTATTTTTGGCCGCTGTGTGACAGAGTGTTGAACTAGATGGGCCATTGGCCTGATTCAACATTGGCTTCTCTTATGTTCTTATGTTAAATGGGAGGAACAACTTTGAAGTGGGTGGAGAAGTTGCCATCAAGGGATGGCAAAAGGCAGGAAAGAAAACTCTGATGCTTTTGTCCTGATCTTTTGTTCACTTTGGGTTGGCAGGAACAAAATAAAATCACCACAAAAGAGCACTCAGAAAACACAGGGAGGGGAGCAAAAAAAGAAAAGAAGAGAAAAGCCAGCCTGGAAGAGATCAAAACATGTGCAGAAACCCAATGGGCATGTAACCTAAATGCAAAGGGAAACTGACATACATAAAAGGTCATGAGACACTTTTGGAGTTCTATGTGGAAATCAGTCTATAATAGTAAAATAGTGAAAATCAAGCTCCATGAATGACATTTGCATTCATGTGAGATACAATTGTCTCCTATGGGTTGGAGCCTGTGAACCATTCCACTAATGGTGGAAAATTTCTTCAGTGTGAACAATCTTACTTAACTAAGCATATTTCTTTTGTGAGTGCAAGGCATCTTTCACTGGAGCAAAGCTTAATGCCAACTGAAGGATTCACAGGATCCAATCCTTGTTACTTAACTATATATGTGAAATGGAACAAGAAACCCAAGTAATATTTGCAGTTGGGAATGTGCACAAAAAGTGAAGAAAAGTGAAGTTAAACTTTTCTTTGACCTAGATGTTCGTGTTTAACTTTTGTTTTGGTTTCAATTGCATTTTGGTATAAACTATGAAGAAGAACAGATGTTTTACCTTTGAAAAGCTGGACATAAAAACACAGATGGATAAGGCCAAAAGCCTGTCTAGTTCAGGATCCTGTGTCCAACAGAGAAACCAGTTGCTTTAATATTTTCACTTCTTCAAGACTCCTGAAGTTATACCATCAAACAACTTAGTTGTCAAAACACCATGAGAGTTCAAGTCCAATTCAAATAAAAAGTGAATGTGACTTTTCAGTAGTCTGCAGGGCACAGATAGCCACTGCTAAATGCAGATTTCTTTCAACTGATTCTTCTGATAAATCTGAAGAAAACTTCATATTAGTGATTTCTTTTGTGTGGCTGATGGTAGGGGCCACAGAAGAGAATTACTTCACGATTCATCTGCAGTAACCTCCAGGACATTGTTGACAGGGTAGCACAAACCATATGCTTGAATAAATGCATCCATGTCTTGTTTCTGTCCCATAGGTCTCTGTACTGCCACTAGCCCTTCAAAGGAGCTTTATGTGACATAATGTGACCTTCTCAGGTGCAGCCCCTGCACTGACCTTGTCTAATATCAATTTTGTCAGTGGGAGGTTACTTAGCATTTAACTCTTCTCAGATATTTTTTTAAAATGAAAAGTTCCTTAGATGGAACTTCAGTCTAGCCCAGCAAATTTCCCCCTGTCTTTGAAATGCTGAAACCCTGCTCGCATATCTGTGTATTTACTCATAACACAATTCTCTTTATAGAGATGTACAGTTCATATCTAATTAAAAGCAGAGCATGATTGTGTACCTAAAGCCCTCTAAAACAATTGTTCAGAATTTATTTTTCAAGTAGAGCAAAACCTCCAGAATTAAAGAAAACTGATATTAATTAATAAAACATGGCAATAAGCCAAAAATTATGATATTTACTGCTCAGTATGCCTGCACAAGATCAAGGAAAGAGAAAGTACAATGTTCCCTTGAAGCATTCCAAAATATTGTCATTTCCATCACTTTTTTGTGACAATACTAATCAATCTCTGCAGATAAAATATGACTCAGATGTCTTGCTCTTTGTGAAACCTTATGTTTAATAATAATATACAGTAATTCTTCTTGTCAGTCTTGTCACAATGCTTAGAAGTCACTCCAGAGGGACTAATCATTGAACAATTAGCACTAGTTGACTTGGAATATTTTGTTGCTATTCTCTGGAGTAAATAGCTCGGCATCTAGAACTGCATATTACAAACTGGCAAATTATGTCTAACCATGTTCCTGAAAAAGCTATGTACTGAGTTATAGATCCTATGAATAGCTGCTGCACTGCAAATGGTAGTTTCCAATGTTACAGCTAAAGCCAAATCCTTATGCAAGCAAGTGTGGTATAACTTTTTTCTTTCCAATTTGCTATTAAAGCTCTTAACAAGGTACAAGGTTTTTAGACTGTACCTGTGTTCCTGGCTTAAGAGATAATGGAGAGCACCTACAATGGCAATCACTGCCTTTCCCAATCCCATTTGCCAGTTCCCTGTCCTGCATTGGTCAATCACCATACTTCACAAAGCTGTACCACACAGAATATTGTTAAGGAAGTAGCTTAGTCTGGGGCTATATTACCACAAGGCACCCATGAAATGAATTATTCCCTAAAGCCAATATTGAGTGATAAACAGATTCTCTGAAATGCTGCCTGACTTCATATATTGACTTTCACCACATTCCAGCTACTCACTTCCTATGTTGTATTGTTCCTAGTAGTAAGATGCAAAACTATTGAAACAAACTATACACCATGAAATATACTTGGGTGTCTATTATAACTTCTAACAGGCAATGCCATAATACCCATGGCACATTATAATACTTATACTGAAATCCAAATCATGGTATCATCAAAATAATTAAACCACAAAAAGCCCTTCAGGCTATTAGAAGCCATTATATCTCCATTGCACCCATCACATGAATGAACAGGATGTGCAAAATGGAATATTACTTTCACTAATGTACTAAGGAACATCAGGTTCTTAGTGTTGAGACAATTTCACATTCATTTTCAACACTAGGTAAATGTGACCTTTTACATTTGAGAAAGAAAGGTTTTAATCTCTAAGAGCAAATCACTAGTGTTCATTTCTATATAAACTGATGGGATGAACCAAAATGCAAGTGTATTATTCTTTTTCAGCTTAAGAAGCTACTCTAAGTAGCTTCTCTGGAATCAAATATTCAGACTTTTGAAAGAAAGTATGGCTAGGGTTGTCAGCTCCAGGTTAGGAAATACCTGGAGTTTTGGGGGTGGACTCTGAGGATGGCATGGTTTGGGAAGGGGGTGGGCCTTTGGTGGGGTATAATGCCACAGAGTCCATCTTCCAAAGTGACCATTTTTGCCAAATGAACTGATCTCTGTCACCTGGAGATCAGTCGTAATAGTGGGAGATCCGCAGCCATCACCTGGAGGTTGGCAACCCTAAGTATGGCTGTATCCATACTTTAACTCCCCTCCATATTGGTAAGACAGTTTGCATTTAAAAACGTAGATCATAAGAATCTTTATATAGAATAGCTGAAGGGCTTGCCTCAATGCATTTGATTAAATAAATCTACATAACAAAGCCAGCCATGGCTACAATTCAGGGTTCAGCAAACCCAGGCGAAACCCTAGGTTTTCAGGAAAAAAAATGATGACCTCCCAGATACTAATAATATACATAGACACTGCAATCCTTCAGAATTTGGTCAGCAGGTTAGATTGCTACAGCAACCTATAATATCACCCAACATTTCAACAGTGGCCACCAGGGGTCTTTTTGTAGAAAAACAGCTGCAGGAGCTCATTAGCATATGATATGCTAATGAGCTATTAGGCTATTAGCATATGCCACACCCCCTGACATCACCGGAAGTGATGTCAGAAGGGGAAGCAAAAGGGGGGGGGAGCATCTTCAAAAGCCTCCACTTCCTTTCCCCAGCTGGTCTGGGTGGGGGAGCTAAGAGAGAAGGGGGTTAAAATTTAAACTCCTTCTCATGAGAGTTGGGCTACAGAAGGAGGAAAGAGGGAAGGAAAGAGAGAGAGTAGAGAGAAGGAAGGAAGGAAGGAAAGAGGGAAAGAAAGAGAAGGAAAGGGGAGGGGAGGGAAAGAAAGAGAGGGAAGAAGGACGGAAACAGGGAAAGGAGGAAAAAAGAGAAGAGAAGAAGGTGAGAAAGAAAGAAAGAGAGAAGAGAAGAAGGAGGGAAAGAGGAAAAAGAGAGAAGGAAAGGAGGGAATGTAAGAAATTCGGCGGCAATTCGGCCCCATTATATCCTATGGGCCATTGAAGTCAAAGGTGAAAACATAGGGTATATTCTGGGGGCTGGAGGGGAGGGGGTTTCAGGGAGAGGCTCCAAACTCACAGAGTAGCTGATGGAGCCTCTCCCCAAGATACCCACTAAGTTTCAAGAACATTGGACCAGGGGGTCCCATTCTATGGGCCCCAAACAGGTTGCCCCTATTCCCTCCATTGTTATGGTGGGAAAAAGTTACTTTTTTCCCACCATAGAGAACAATGGAGGGAATGGGGGCAACCTGTTTGGGGGCCCATAGAATTGGACCCCCTGGTCCAAAGTTCTTGAAACTTTGGTGGATATCTTGGGGAGAGGCTCCATCAGCTACCCTGTGAGTTTGGAGCCTCTCCCTCAAACCCCCTCCCCTCCAGCCCCTAGAATATACCCTATGTTTTCACCATTGACTTCAATGGCCCATAGGATATAATGGAGCTGAAATTGACATTCCACTGCCTGAAAGACTCCCTGGGACACCGGCTGGGGGTGGGGCTTGGCTCCTGAGCTCTGGGAGCTCCGCTCCAGTGCGCTCCCCCCCAAAACACCCCTGGTGGCCACAAATATCAGGTGGGGAGAGGAAGTGGATGTTGGCAAAAAAACTATTCCCTTTAGTCTATGAACATGCAATTTGTTTCAGTTAAAAAGGACAGGATTCAGTTTGGGGAACTGCATTAATATTTAAGAGGAAAATTTGTTTTCAGGATCCATACGCAGTAGAAGTGAATTGTAGTAGAATTTAAAATTAATAATCCATAGAAATTAGTTTTTAGTTAAGCACTTTGAAAAATACTGCTCATGTCTCTGTTTTTATCAATTCATATTGCTACCTTGACCTTCTTGACAGTATTCCTAATGAGGTCTTGTTGCTGCATGTAGTGTGTGTGTGTGTGTGATGAACAGTACAATTCTGTGCAGATTTACTCCAACCTAATTCCACTGAAATCAATAGTTTTATATGGTGCAACTCGCATAGGATTCCACTGTAAATCTCATGTTTATTTTTCAGAGTTACACAACAATATAATTAACATAACTGAAAACAGGGTCACCCACCTCTATGATGCTTTTGGATAGTATCATCATCATCGTCATCATCGTTGTCATCATCATCATCGTCATCATGGAACTAACTGAAGCTGAAGTCTTCCTAACTCATCTGCCACAAATTGTCTCAGCAAAATACCAATATTATATGCTAAATATCCTACATTATGGCATTTTCTACATGTGGACAGGCTTCAGTGGTTATCTCATTGCTGGTGCAGCTGCTATAGCACAACAGCAATGCATTTTCAACTTGGCAGGTCTCTCCAAAGTTTCTTTGCCATATTCCCACAGTAGCAGGTACTCCCCTTCCCTTAGGCTACCAGTTTGTTTGTGTTCTAATAGAATCTGCAATTGAATACAAGCTGGGGACCTGCAAGGACTTGCAGGGAGGACCTTATTTTCCCATCCCTCCCCCCACACTTATGTACAGTTGCATGTAACATGCAGAACCAGCAAACTAAAAAATCACAGAAGCAAGCTCCATTAAAAAATAGGACTGGCTTCCCATTAACAAAAAGAGTTCTTGGAGATACCATCTTTATAAATGCTGATGCAATTAATTCTATATAATAACTATATTAGTTGTTACTGAGGAAGTTCAACAGCACAAAACTGATTTAAAAATGCAAATGCCGCACAAAACTGATTTAAAAATGCAAATGCCGCACAAAACTGATTTAAAAATGCAAATACAGATTTGATCTACAAGACATCCATCATATATCAGTATTTGAGTACCACTGTATTACTGCACCTACCCTCCTTTTAAAAACAAACAAACAAAAACAGGTCACTGTGTCAGGACTAAGAAGGAATTTTGGGGCCTCCACTTCAAATTTGCTTACAGAGCTGTCTCTTCCCACTTCATGTTGTTTTGTTGAAAAGCAGCATGTAGTTAATCCTGGGCCAGTTATGCATTTCACTGGCTATATCCTAAATAGGGTTGGACAAAAGCATAAACTAGATAGGAAAGCTTCTTGAGTCATCCAAAGGGGTTTATCCAAACTAAGCTCCTCTCAGCTTTGCTACTAGTAGGATATTATGAGAGGACACCCTTAGGGCTGGACATCATAACTTGTTGGTGAACAACTGGATCAGAAGTAGCTGAGTGATTTTATTTGGGAAAGATTTATGGTGACAATAGAGGGAACTTTGCAAATGAAATTCTATACCATTGAATAAGATAAAGAATTAATGCAAAAAACATTTGCATTAATTTACATGGTGCAGAAACAAGCAAAAGAGAAGAATGTTGTTGCCTTTCATCTGACACACCTCTCTCCCAGCCTGACTGTATGGACTGCATGTGTAACACCATAAGCAAGTCCTACGAGGAACATAAAGAAGAGAAGAACAAGAAGAGATTGGATTAATACCCCGCCCTTCACTTGGAGTCTCAGAGGCTTGAAAACTCTTTTCCCTTCCCCTCCCCACAACAGACACCCTGAGAGAACTCTAACACAAACTGCTCTTTCAGGAACAGCAACTGCCATGTTTTGTGCCTCACAGAGAACCTTGCGGCCTTTCTGGAAAAAAAATCAGGGAGTGCCAACAGGACTACAGCAATTAAGCCATGCCAGGCTAGAAGACAAAGATGCCTCTTCCTGTATTGTCTTTTACATGATATTCAATTACTGACCATTTACACAATTCAAACATTAAGTGCACTGTTGTCAGTAATGGCTTTCTTATTTTTCACACTGAGTCCATTGTTCTGTGTTTCCTATCTTGTCCCTGCTTCTGCACTTGCATAGGTATGCTGGCTGTAACGTGGGAGCTTCGCCACTACCGCTCGGTGTTATCACAGTGGCCTTGAATACAGGCTTTGGACTATTCTTGAGTCTATGAGAATTTTCCAGTCCCGTGGAGCCGAGCGGGTGGGGGGAGTAGTCTCCCGACCATTAAGTAACCCTCCTGCCGGGAGTTTCCCACGCGCACGCTTCAAGTTCATTTCCTAGTCACATTTTTGCATCACACTATAACCATGCCTGAGCTGCACATCCTGCCATTCCTGACAATAACCGTTTCACTGTGGGTTTCAGCACTGTATTCCAATAAAGCCTTTCTTGGTCTCAAGTATGCTTGGATCTACTTGCTTTTGAACCTGACAGAAATTGTCAGGAAACCTCTTCAGTGTTCCTACCGGTTTGCACCTCCCCACACCAGGATGAGCGGCCCCGGTGGAGCACCGGTGACGGTCCTGAGCACCACCACTCCCGTCACCTCGATTCCAGTGACTACTGTTCCAGTGAACATGGTGCCAGTCACGGTCGTGCCGATAACTACTGTTCCAGTGACAACAGCGTTGGTTCCATACACCTCGGCAGGGCCCATCACTCCCTCTGCGACCGGGACTTTGGGGACCTCGTACACACACCCAATCTACAGCCCAGCTGGACCCATCCCAAGCCATGGAGGGGCTATACCCCGGACCTACTACCAGGGTGCCCCAATCCCGTGGGACAAATGGGTCACACAGCGGAAGTCTAGAGATTGGTCCAGGAACTTATTGGACACTACTCAGACAACCTGGTCGTTGCGGGGAGCCAAAGCCGAGACAGCCTGATGGACCCTCATGGGAGTTTTGGATTACCCCAGGGACGAACTCCCCATGGGCCAGTGAGGCCCAGCCCGAATAAGGATGTAGACACCCGGATGGACACAATTGAAGATGATTGCCATAGAATGTGAACCCGATGGTTGATGCGGGTTATGGGCAAGCTAATGCAAGCCCTTCCAGGGATGATGGACCAAGCTATTCGCACCCATTTTCTGGCCCAGCCCGGACCTGCTCCGGGTCCAGGACCCCAATTGCCACCGGGGCGTCCTCCACCAGGACAACCTGTTCCAGGGCAGCCGGTGCCTGGACAGCCGATCTCAGGACAGCCAGTACCAGGTAAACCGGGTCCAGGGCAACCCATCCCGGGGCAGCCAATCCCGGGACAGCCGGTCCCGGGACAACCTCCACCGGGGGGTCCACTGCCAGCCCCGGCGCCAGCACCCCAACCGATGCCAGCCCCAGGACCCGCACCCGGTCCAGGTCTAGTGCCTCCCCCACCAATTTTACAGACAAAAGATCTGCTGGAGTTCATGTTTGATGGGGATCCTGAGACCGTCTCCTTCTTCATACTTCAGGTTAGAAAATTCGTTCAGCGGTGGGGCCACCTGTTCCCAGATGAAGAACAACAGATGGAGTTTATTGCCTCCTGGTTGAGGGGAGTTGCAACCAGCTGGTATGTGGCATTACATGATCTAGATGTGGTGGAATTGGGGAGTGTAGATGACTTCATGTGGGCCTTGAGAAACCGTTTTGAAGACCCAGCGGCTGCTCTGAAAGCTGAAGCCTTCCTCCGCACCTTTAAACAAGGGAGGCTTACAGTGAGGGAGTACTCCAGAGAATTCCAAAACCAAGCTGCCAAGATCCGGGACTGGACAGACCCAGTGCTAGCCCAGCAATACCGAATGTCCGTAACAATGTCCTCAGCTCCAAAGAGCCACGAACATTGCAGGGCTGGATGAAAGAAGCTGAGTGGGCTGAAAGCAGACTACGCATCATGAAGCTGGACATGTCCTTAGGGAACAATCGCCCGGCCACTTCCACTTCCCAGCCCAAAGGGAAGCCAGCCCCAGCCTCGAGCGGTCTACAGGATCAGCGCATGAGACAAGGTCTGTGTCTGAAATGTGGAGAGAAGGGCCACTTCACCGCCTCCTGCCCTAGGGAGGATTTGGGCCGGTTACCACCTTGTGAGGAAGACAGACGACATCTGGGGCCCTCACTGAAGAAGGGCACAGCCAAGCCACGCAACCCCCGGGCCCTCTACACTAATCAGGAAGTTATAGACCCACTGTTCCTGGAGGAGGATGAACCAGAGCAGCAGGGAAACGAGCAGGTCCTGTTGTATGTGGCACAGCACAACAGGACCCAGCCCCAGAAGTGCCCAAATTGGTGAGCAATTATCCCTCTCTATTTTTTGTGACTGTGATCATAATGAACCCGGCCATGGGGACCCACATTAGGGTATGGGGCCTCATTGACTCTGGTTGCGGGAGAGACCTCATTAACCCTTCTCTGGTTACGGGGTTAGAGGCAGCAGTAGTTAAATTGAAAGACCCCATCACATTCACCCAGATGGATGGGTCACTGATGAAGGAACCCTGCAGATTTGAGACTGTACCATTACGCATGGGGGTGGGCGAGCACTGGGAACTCCGCTCCTTTGTGGTAGCTCCACAAGCCAAATTCCCCTTGGTGTTAGGCAGCCCGTGGTTACATGGTCATGACCCATACAATTTGTGGGAGGAAGGGATTATGCGTTTCATTTCCCCAAGATGCTCAGAACATAGATGGGACCCGGAATGGGGCACCCCACCCGATAATGAACCTCCACGGGCTTGCCTAGCGGTGGAGGAGGTTGATCGCATCCCTACAGAGTATCGGGACTTGTCTCGAGTTTTTGAGGAGGAGGAAGCTGACGAACTCCCCCCCCCCATCGTAACTCAGACTGTGCCATTGAAATCCTCCCCAGTCAGAAAATGCCAAGGGGTAAAATCTATGCCATGAGCCCCATGGAGAAAGAGGAGTTGTGCCGGTTCATTGACAAAAACCTGACGCGTGGCTTTAGTCAACCAGCTTCGTCTCCATTCACAGCTCCAGTGCTGTTTTGCAAAAAGGATGGGGGGCTGAGACTGTGTATGGACTATCAGGGACTGAACGTGGTATCTGCCACCAACGCCTACCCCATGCCCCTCATCAAGGATCTCTTGGCAGAAGTGACTAAGGGGAAGATATTCTCTAAGTTGGATCTGCGAGAAGCATATTTCTGAGTACGCATCTGGCAAGGCGATGAGTTTAAGACTGCCTTTAACACCCCACTGGGTCAATTTGAGTACAGAGTTATGCCATTTGGGCTCCAGGGGCTCCGGGAGTTTTTATGAATCTGATTAATGAGGTGTTGCACCCCTACCTGTTTAAGGGGGTAGTTGTTTATTTGGATGATATCTTACTGTACTCCCCGGACCTAAAAACCCATGTCCAACTGGTCCGGGAAGTGCTCTCCAAGTTACTGGAGCACAAACTGTTTGTTAAGTTATCGAAATGTGATTTCACCAGACCTGCATGGACTTTCTAGGCTACCGCATATCCCCTGAGGGTTTGGAGATGGATCCCAAGAAGGTCCAGGATGTGGTGGGGTGGGAGCCCCCCAAAACCAGGTGGCAACTACAGAGCTTTCTTGGTTTCGCCAATTTCTACCACCAATTCCTGCCCCATTTTGCCCAGGTCAGCCTACCACTCACAGACCTCCTTAAGACTAAAGGGAGAGGGACCAAAGCTTCCCAGCCAGGCGCTCAACTGGACTGGACCCCACAATGTCAGGGCGCTTTTGAACAGCTCAAACAATTATTTACCACTGAGCCGGTCCTTGCGCATCCTGATGTAACAAAAAAATTCATTGTGCAAGTGGACGCTTCAGACACTGCAATGGGGGTGGATCCTCCAGGAGGATGCACAAGGGCACCTACACCCCTTAGCCTATGTGTCTAAAAAATTTAATGATACTGAAAGGTTCTGGCCCATTTGGGACAAGGAAGTGGCCTCGATCCGGTTGGCCCTCATCACTTGGCGCCATTGGCTAGAGGGAGCTTGGGTCCCTTTTGAAATCTGGACTGATCACAAAAACCTAGAAGTGTTGAGAAAGCCCCGTGTTCTCAATGTCAAGTAGTTCCGATGGGCTGAATTTTTCTCTAAATTCCAGTTCACTCTCCACCACTTCCCAGGGAAGTCTAATCATTTGGCAGATGCCCTTTCACGCCTGCCCCAGCACGATAGCAAGAGGTTGGAAGTGCGGGAGTCGTTCTTTACTCCAGCTCAGTTGACTGGAGTAGTGGTTACCTATAAACAGAGTCAACAGGCAAGGGCACCCCAGCCCTTAAGTACTCCCTGGGAGGACCACTTTGTGAAAGCCCTAACAGAGCAAGAAAAGCAATTGCTTCAATCCCAGGGGGCCTTGGTGTGTAGATCTAATGACTGTTGGTACAAGGGAGAGAAACTTTTCATGCCTGAGAGCATTCGGCTGGAAGTGTTGCAGTCTGTGCATGATTCAAAGTCAGCTGGACATCTCGGATATGTCAAATCGCTACATTTGCTCCAGCACAGTTTCTGGTGGCCCCACATGAAAAAGGATTTATCTCTTTATATACAATCCTGTCCTGTTTGCAGCCTTTGTAAACCCAGAGGGGGGGAACCACCAGGCCTGTTGCAACCACTCCCGACCCCCGGCCGACCCTGGGAAGTCATTTCCATGGACTTCATTACAGATCTGTAGTTGAATAGTGGGTCCAAAAGGAAGCTTAACAGTGGGAGTTTGTTATTGCCCACCAGATCAAAAGATAGAGGAGGATTATAAAATGATGAATGAATTAAAAATAGCAGCTAGACGAAATAACTGTGTCGTAATAGGCAACTTTAACTACCCACACATTGATTGGGGCAATATGAGTTCTAGTCAGGAAAAAGAGATTGAGTTTTTAGACACTCTCAATGACTGTGCTATGGAACAGATGGTCACAGATCCTACCAGGGGAGAGCCGATCCTGGATTTGGTCCTAAGTAACACCCAAGACCTGGTGAGAGATGTAAAAGTGATTGCACCACTTGGGAACAGTGACCATAATGTCATTGAGTTTAACATTTATACAGATAGGCAGTTGCCCAAAAAGACTGACGCAACCACTTTTAACTTTAAAAGGGGTAACTTCTCTGGTATGAGGTGACATGTGAGGAAGAAATTGAAAGGAAGAGTGGAGAAGGTCAAAACCATTGGGGAAGCTTGGAGACTATTTAAAAATACAGTCCTAGAAGCTCAGAAAAAATATATACCGCAGGTTAGGAAAGGTACAAATAGGTATAGAAAAAAACCTGCATGGTTAACAAATAAAGTAATGGAAGCTGTAAAAGGTAAGAAGGATTCGTTTAAGCGGTGGAAAGCTAGTCTTAGTGAGGTTGATAAAAGGGAACACAGACTATGGCAAATAAAATGCAAGTCTGTGATCAGGCAAGCAAAAAGGGAATATGAGCATATCGCAAAAAACATAAAGGCCAACAATAAAACTTTCTTTAAATACATTAGAAGTAGGAAGCCAGCCAGGGAGGCAGTGGGGCCCTTGGGTGACCAAGGGTAAAAGGAGTAGTGAAGGATGAAAGGGAAATGGCTGAGAAGCTGAATGCATTTTTTGCCTCTGTCTTCACTGTGGAAGAGGGGAAATGCTTGCCCACTCCAGAAGCACCGATTTTGGGAGGGGGTTTGAAAGACCTGAATCAGATTGCGGTGACAAGAGAGGAAGTCCTCCAACTGATGGACAATTTAAAAACTAATAAATCACCACGCCTGGATGGCATTCATCCAAGAGTTCTGAAAGAACTCAAATGTGAACTTGTGGATCTCCTGACAAAAATATGTAATCTTTTTTTAAAATCTGCCTCCATTCCTGAGGACTGGAAGGTAGCTAATGTCACTTCCATCTTTAAAAAGGGCTCCAGGGGAGATCCAGGAAATTACAGGCCAGTCAGTCTGACATCGATACCGGGTAAGTTGATGGAAACTGTTATTAAGGAAAGAATTAGTAGTTGGAACACCTTCCCTATGAAGAAAGGTTAAAATGCTTGGGGCTCTTTAGCTTGGAGAAACGACGGCTGAGGGGTTACATGATCAAGGTTTATAAGATTATGAATGGGATTGAGCAGGTTGAGAAAGAAGTACTTTTCTCCCTTTCTCACAATCCAAGAACTCGTGGGCACTCCATGAAATTGCTGAGCAGTCGGTTAGAACAGATAAAAGGAAATACTTCTTCACCCAAAGAGTGATTAACATATGGAATTCACTGCCACAGGAGGTGGTGGCAGCTACAAGCATGGAGAGTTTCAAGAGGGAATTAGATAAACATATGGAGCAGAAGTCCATCAGTGTCTATTAGCCACAGGGTATAGATGGGAACTCTCAGTCTGGGGCAGGTGATACACTCTATTCTTGGTGCTGGAGGGGGCAGCAGTGGGAGGGCTTCTAGTGTCCTGGCCCCACTGCTGGACCTCCTGATGGCACCTGGTATATTTTGGCCGCTGTATGACAGAGTGTTGGACTAGATGGGCCATTGGCCTGATTCAACATTGGCTTCTCTTATGTTCTTATCTACCCCTCAGCAAGCACATGACGGTCATTTGGGTCGTAGTTGACTTGTTTTCCAAACAAGCCCATTTCATTCCTTTCCCAGGACTTCCAACAGCTAAAGTTTTAGCGACGGCTTTCCTACAGCATATCATAAGGTTACATACTTTGCCAGCCAAAATAATATCCGATAGCGGCTCACAATTTGTTTCTAAATTATGGACTGAACTGATGGCCCTAATGGGCATAGAGCGCGCCTTAAGCAGCGCCTATCATCCAGAGACTGATGGGCAAACGGAACGGGTTAATCAAACCCTTGAACAATATTTGCGTTGCTTTACCAACTTCCAACAGGATAATTGGGTAGATCTGTTACCCCTAGCTGAATTTGTTTACAATAACTCTTGGCATGCTTCTACTGGTGTTTCTCCATTCAAAGCAGTGCTTGGCTATGATAGCCCCCCCCCTTGCTGTTTCTCAAACCTTCCGAGACAGCGGGAGATGCAGCGGATTGGGCTAAGACTTTTTGTGATTCATGGCCATTGATTTGTGAGACTTTGGAAGCGGCTAAAGCCGAGTATAAGAAACAGGCTGACAGGAAAAGGGTGGTGGGTTGGGACCTTCAGCCTGGAAAGTATGTGTACCTGTCCACAAAAAACCTTCATCTACACCAATCTTCCAGGAAACTGGCTTGGAAGTACATTGGCCCATTTAAAATCCTCCGATGTATCAATAAGGTTACTGTGCAATTGGAGTTGCCAAAGGCCCTTAAAATATTCATCCCATCTTCCATTTCAGCCTTCTCAAACCAGCGTACCCTCCAAATAAATGGCGTCTGGAACACCCTGCACACACACACACCCCCGCTGATTGTGGACAATGAGGAACATTATGAACTGGCTGATATCCTGGACTCTAAACTGATGCGGGGCCAACTCTACTATCTTGTTGAATGGGTTCATTTTGGTCCCCAGCACAGGTAATGGGTGAAAGTCACAGATATACGAGCACCTGATCTTATCAGGGACTTCCACTCACGCTTCCCAACGAAACCAGGAGGTCCTGGAGGGGCGGGGTGAATTGTGGGGGGGGCAGAGTGTCAGTAACGGTTTTCTTATTTTTCACACTGAGTCCATTGTTCTGTGTTTCCTATCTTGTCCCTGCTTCTGCACTTGTGTAGGTATGCTGGCTGTAACGTGGGAGCTTCGCCACTACCGCTCGGTGTTATCACAGTGGCCTTGAATACAGGCTTTGGACTATTCTTGAGTCTATGAGAATTTTCCAGTCCCGTGGAGCCGAGCGGGTGGGGGAGTAGTCTCCCGACCATTAAGTAACCCTCCTGCCGGGAGTTTCCCACGCGCGCGCTTCAAGTTCATTTCCTAGTCACATTTTTGCATCACACTATAACCATGCCTGAGCCGCACATCCCACCATTCCTGACAATAACCGTTTCACTGTGGGTTTCAGCACTGTATTCCAATAAAGCCTTTCTTGGTCTCAAGTATGCTTGGATCTACTTGCTTTTGAACTTGATAACTGTGACAGTCTGGAACCTTCCCATTTTCCCCCAAATTCCTGTCAAATACATGACTCAAGTTCATGTCTCCAGTTTTGTTGTCTTGAATTACAATTCAATGAAATATAACTCAAGCCTGTTGTTCTTTCCCAGTGCCGCTTCATCAGTTCTATAGTTTTCTCCTGATAAGTTGCCTAACTCTCAAGTATTCCTTTGTCACAATCCTTTGTTTCTTGAAAAGAACCCATTTTATGCTACAGGTCAAAAACAGTGTAACTGGTCTGGCTTTAGAGCCAGTAATTGGAGTCTGGAGTCTGATCCCGGATACCAATGGAACTGCAACAGACTCCCAACACACACACTGGATCCCTCCTTCATCCATCTGATTTCTTTGCAGAACCGGACAGGTAATCTTTGCTCTCCTCTTGATCTATCCCCCCCCCCCTATTTTCCAAACCACATGTACAGCTCTAGCTCAAAGAGTAACTCCTGCTCCAGTTTGGAGTAGCTCTGCTGAATGTTTGGTTGTTGTCGATATATTAAGTACGATAAGTAATGTATTTGTGTTTTGATTTAGTACTGGTAGTATTTGCTTAGGGTTATTCCTACACACACACACACACACACACACACACACACACACACACACACACTATTTTACCAATTCTCTGATACATATTAACATAGGGAATTAGTTTGAATGTTTGTGTAGGGAGCAGAAAACTGGGATCTTTTACCTAAAGAGGTTGCTGTGAGCAGTGAGTTTTCAGTAGGAGAAGGATGATAGAGACTTGATTTAAAAGGAATCAGAATTTATTCAGGGAATTGGTACAACGGTGTGGGGGTATGGTAATTTTGCTATAAAAGCTGATTGTAACATCTTGTGTTGCTTAATTATGGACTATGAAGATAGAAGGGTAAGGTAACACCAAAAAACCCTGCAACATGATCTGTTGCCCATGCCAATTTCATTGAAAGTCACCACAGAGCAGGAAACATATCAAGGCTTGCAAATCTTTTGACAATCAATATCATTTTTCCTCTTCAGGTGACACATGAAGGTACCAAATGTCTTGTGACTGATGGTCAAGCATGTGTGGTGGGACTAGAGAAACCTTCAGGTTGTAGCACTTTTTGACTGACAGCTTTAGAAAAAGAGTAACATTATGCTTGAGAGATATGGTTTGAAATTTGTCAAAGAAGGGACAAAATACAAATTAATGATCAGAAGAATTTAAACCAGTACTAAAATTATTTGAAGCAAATCAGACAAGTTTCTTGGCTCTTCCAAACAATAAGACTGATTTTCTTATTGCCTTTTGACTTTATCATACTTCGAACACCTGAGAAAAACACTGTTATTGTTTCCAGAGGGTTCAAAACATATGACACACTGAAGTCTTTCAACCCCCCTATGAACAGAAATGCAGTGATAACCACTCATGAAGAGACTAATACAAGAATTGCATTGTCCTATGACTCCCCTTAATAGAAAGGTTTCTGAAAGGTTGTAGGTGAAATCAAGCACACCAGCAGAGCCTAAGTATATTCCTGTATATACAGTCTGTGATAACTTGTCCAGTGTAGTAGAAGATCTGGACATAGGAATGGCAAGATAATGTTTTGGAAAGCATTTTCTTCAGATCTTGGTCTTTAAAATCTAGGGAGATCTGCTCTTCATCAAGTCAACAGAGAAGATTGTATGTAAGGTTAGGCATGGGCATGAACTGACTCACACCAAAATTTGTCACAGATTTTGGCTGGTTTGTGATTTGATGTCTGTGGAGGCTCCGCCATCATGTTCTCTGTTGCTAGGATTTGGGATTAGGGGTGCAGTGGACTCTGGCTCTGACTTGCAGTGCAGGGGCTTACATATTGTGCCTTCCCTCTCACCCACCTTTCCCGCTAGTGATCTGCTCTGCTGTTTGCTGTGGGGAGCTGAGAGTTTTCTGAAACCAGGAATCTGGGTCTGCTCTTCCTGTGCTCACACTATTGGGTGCTTTGCCTTTCTGTCCCCTCCCTGCTAGTAGTCTCCTCTGCTCTCTGTTGTGGGGGTGTGAGAGTTTTCTGGAACCAGGGATCTGGGTCTTCTCTTCCCACACTCATGATAAGCCCAGGGACTTAGCTATTGGGTGCCTTTATTTTCCTCCCCCAATCTTGACAGTGATCTCATCTACTGTCTGCCACTGGGGTTCGGGAGGTTTCTCAAATCAGGAATCGGATTGGCATGTTATTCCTCCATTCATGCCTAGCACAGAGGCTTAGCTATTGGGTACCTTTATATATCCCCCCCCCACTGATGATCTCATCTGCTGTCTGCCATCAGGTTTTGGGAGGTTTATCGGATTGGATTGGCATCTTGTTCCTACACTCATGAAAGCATACGGGGCTTAGCTATTGGGTGCCTTTATATATTCCCCCCACACACACTAGTGGTCTCGCCATTGGGGGTTATGAGGTTTCTCAAATTGTGAGCTTTCTCGAATCTTGGAAGGTTTATCAGATTGGATTGGCATCTTGTTTGTGTGCTACCCAGAGCACAGGGGCTTAGCTATTTGGGCACCTTTATATTCCTCCCCCTCTTTCTTGCTAGTGATTTCATCTGCTGTCTGCCATTGGGGTTTGGGAGGTTTATTGGATCAGATTGGCATGTTGTTCCTGCACTCACACTGAGCACAGGGGCTCAGTGAACACCATGAGGGTGAAAGTGGGTGGAAGGGGGGTTTGCCATAGGGAAAGAAGCCCTCCCCCCCCACAAACAAAAAAACAGAGAACCCTGTTCCCGGCCATGAAACCCACCCACCCCCGAGTCCAGCACCAGCAGGGCATCACCAGAGATCTTGGAGCCTTCTTCCCCTGCTTTGTCCCTGGAACTTTCCCAACAGGAAACAGAGGTGTTAGCAACATTGAGGCACCAGCAGTTGCTGGAACTCTTCAGAGCGTGGATGGATTGCTGTGGATGGTCAACCCTTCTCCCTTGTGGATGACATAGCCTTTTGCTGGATGCTGCACCACTTGTCTCCCTGGTACTCTGTCCCTTTGAGGAGGAACATGAGCCGGTGAGTCTTGCATGCATCATTCTGCAGAGGCCAAACTTTCCAGAGTACAAGACTGAACTGTCAATTTCACTGTGGACCTCTGGAGCAGCTGCCAGCATGGTTACCTTTCCCTCACCACCCACACTGGAAGACCTCACTGTCTGGAATGTTGGGCCCAGACCCCAGAAGGGGACAGTCTTGCCACCTAGCTACAAAGTAGTCCTGCTCCATGTGCAGGGGATGGATGCAGACCACACAGCAGCAAATATCACAGCCACAATTCAGAGTAGCCTGAGGGAGGGGTTGGGTGGCAGCAGCATTGTTTGTGGCTACATGGTCATGGATGCCGGCACCAACAGGCTGGCAGTGGTATAACTCCAGGGCATTGTCTGCCTAGTCCACAATGTGTACCTGGTGATGAAGGATGCTCTGGGGCTGGGAAGCACTGTGAGGGTCACCTGGGATGCTGCCACCCTCAAGCTGTGGTCTCTGCTGGAGACCTGCTGGCACCTGACTGCCCACTTCTTGCACAGCATCAAGTCTGCTTGTCTGCTGCATGAGAGGTAGGGGGAGGGGGATGAGCCAGAACACCAGCTCATTCAGAATGTGCCCACCCACTGGAACTCCGTGTATGAGATGGTAGTGCATTTGGTAGAACAGGAGAGTGCGGTGCAGTATGTCATCTCCTTCATGACCGTCCTGCACAAGGAAGAGGAGTGCAGCATCTGTTCCAATGTCTGGCTGACTCTCCAAAATGCTGTGTATCCTTAAGCCTTTCCAGGACACCACTGACATGCTTTGCTCCCACATGTCCAGCTTGGTGAGAGTCATCTCCCTGATTTGTTGGCTGTACAGGGCTCTGGCCTCTGCACTGCAGCTGGATCTTGAGGAGATGGTTGTACTCTCAGTGTTGTCCTCCTGTGTGTTCTCTCCCCCATTCCTTCTCCTCTCTGTATAATCTGGTATACAGCCCACGGGTTGTGTTTTGGTGCTTGTGTGGCAGGATGGCTGCTTCTACAGTCAACTAAACAACACCTACTTCATAAGCAAACACCTACCTTATGAACCAACATCTATCTCATAACAAAACACCTACTTCATGAACCAAAATCATGTACCAAAATCTACCTCATAGCACAACACCTACCTCATGGAACAACATCCATCTCTACAAACATCTGTCTGTAAAAGCAAGCCCGTTTCAGGCCTGTACCCAGGATTTTTCAGTTTAGGGGGCCTTTTAAAAAGTTTGGGGGCACTAAAGTTAAAATATTTTTTTTAAATAAACTTACATAGGCTGGTTGGCTGGCCCCTGCCCCAGCTGGTCTTCCCATGTGCTAGCTGGAGGGAAGGGCATGCCAGGATTCAGTGGGACTAAAGCACTTCTCACCTTTCCTTCCCCCCACCATAACCACCGCCCCCTCCGCTGTAGTGAGGAGCCATGGAAGGGGGCAGCAAGTCCCTCCTGAAAGCACCAGGGCCACTGGGCTTGGGGGGTGTTCTCTCCTCCACCCTGTCTGCAGCCTGAACATGGAGGTGCCCCCCCCCCGGAAGTCTGTGAGACTGTGGGGGCTCACCGTGCCTCTCTGCCCCTGCTGGCATGGGATGGTGGAATGCCATTCCTCCTTCGCACCCTTGCCAGCGCCATGGCTCCCATTGTCAGTCCACAGACAGCCCCTTGGAGTAAAGTGCCCCCCTTGGCCCATGACTAGGCTCCCTCTCTGCCAGCGTCTTCCAACCTACCCCCCACCAGTACCATTTCAAGAAGATCTGACAGGGAAAGCAAAATGAGACTGTATCCACAACTGCCCCTGAGGCCCATGGCTAGCATGGCTCCCCACTTGCCTCACAGCTGGGCGTGGCTTCCCTTCTTCCTTGGAGACTGACAAGGGATTTGCTCTTCCCCACTCCCCAGCAGGAGCCAGCCCCTCTAGCAGGGGAGGCACTTAAGGGCACCAGCCTTCACAGGGGCAGGGGCTCCAAGGACGCGCCGTTGGAGCCAGAGCTAACCAGGCACTTTCTCAGCAAAAGCGTGTGGGAGCTGCTTCAGACCCTTGATTGGCCTGTGGCTCCTGGTGCAAATCCAGCTGGGGTAAATAGGTAGTCAGGGGGCCTTGGTAGTAAGTCGGGGGGTGGGCCCTGAAATGTTCCAATGTAGCTACGGGCCTGCCCTGTTTGACTACCCCTTTCCATTGCATTTGTACAATTTGCAATCATTAGAACCAGGGCTCTTTTTGTAGCAGGAACTCCTTCGCATATTAGGCAACACACCCCTAATGTAGCCAATCCTCCAAGAGCTTACAGAGCTCTTCTTACAGGGGCTACTGTAAGCTCTTGGAGGATTGGCTACATTAGGGGTGTGTCGCCTAATATGCAAAGGAGTTTCTGCTACAAAAAGAGCCCTGATTAGAACCCTGATGAATCAGATCAATGGTCCATCTGGTCCAGCATCCTGTCTCACACAGTAGCCAACCAGTTCCTCTGAATGGCCAACAGCAGGGCACAGAGGCTGAGGCCTTCACCTGATGTTGCCTCCTGGCTGGATCAGTGCCTCTGGATGTGGAGGTTCCCTTCAGTCACCATGGCTAGTAGCCATTGATAGACTTATCCTCCATCAATCTATCTAATCCTCTGTTAAAGCTGTTTATTCCTGTAGCCATCACTACATCCTCTGGCAGCAAATTCCACATTTTAATAATTCTCTGTGTAAAGTAGTATTTCCTTTTGCCCATACTGAACCTACTGCCCATTAGTTTCATTGGATGTTCTCGAGTCCTAGTATTTTGGGAGAGGGAGAAAAAAATCACAATGGATGATCTCTTATCTGTACAATGTGTTCTGCTAATGGTGAGAAACTGTCCAAAAATTTCACCTAGGGGTAGGCTGTGATTAGAGGATTTTTGTGCTTTGGCCTGAGGGGGCCTAGGAGCATTGTGGACATGCTTCTTTCCCTGTGGTGTCTGGCTGGAGTGCCCACCAAGCTGCCATGGTGTCATTGTGGGGAACCCCCATCAAAACTCTGGAGATGCCTACTGTGCCTTTCTGTCTCTCATCACTGGTCTTTTTAGATTTGAAGAGTGGCCCTGCCAGCTTCACATGTCTTTCCATTTATCTGCAGAGTAAAGTATTTGCTGTGATGGATGAGCGTACTCTGGACCCAGGTGCAGTTGAATAAAACACCCCCATTGGTTGGTGTGTTCTGCATCTGTCTGTTTCCGCCTTAGCTAGTGAGGACCTTAGCTGAGTACCCACATCCATTACACCTTCCCTTCTGCCATGGGGGTACTTTGGGGAGCCTCTTTCCAAAGCCAGGGGGTGCCCGCCTTTCCATCTGTATTTTGAATACAGGCTGCATGTTTCAGCCTTTGGTGGGGGTAGTCACACTTTGGGGTTTGATATCAGGGATTTTAAGCCACCACATCAAGTTCCTTCTCAGGGGTTTCAAGCCACCACATCTACTTCCAGGGGTCTTTTCGGGGGGAGCGCACCGGAGCGCAGCTCCTGGAGCTCAGGAACCAAACCCCGCCTCCAGCCAGCGTCCCCAGGGAGTCTTTCAGGCAGCCGAATGTCAATTTCAGCTCCATTATATCCTATGGGCCATTGAAGTCAATGGTGAAAACATAGGGTATATTCTGGGGGCTGGAGGGGAGGGGGTTTGAGGGAGAGGCCCCAAACTCACCAGGTAGCTGATGGAACCTCTCCCCAAGATAACCACCAAGTAATTTTTTTCCCCCACCATAGAGAGCAATGGAGGAAATAGGGGCAACCTGTTTGGGGGCCCATAGAATTGGACCCCTTGGTCCAATGTTCTTGAAGCTTGGTGGGTATCTTTGGGAGAGGCTCCATCAGCTATCCTGTGAGTTTGGAGCCTCTTCCTCAAACCCCTCCCCTCCAGCCCCCAGAATATACCCTATGTTTTCACTATTGACTTCAATGGCCCATAGGATATAATGGGCCCGAATTGCCGCCGAATTTCTTTCTTTCTTTCTTTCTTTCTTTCTTTCTTTCTTTCTTTCTTTCTTTCTTTCTTTCTTTCTTTCTTTCTTTCTTTCTTTCTTTCTTTCTTTCTTTCCTTCCTTCCTTCCTTCCTTCCTTCCTTCCTTCCTTCCTTCCTTCCTTCCTTCCCACCTTCTTCTCTTCTCTTTTTTCCTCCTTTCCCTGTTTCCCTCCTTCTTCCCTCTCTTTCTTTCCCTCCCCTTTCCTTCTCTTTCTTTCCCTCTTTCCTTCCCTCTTTCCTCCTTCTGTGGCCCAACTCTCATGAGAAGGAGTTTAAACTTTAACCCCCTTCTCTCTTAGCTCCCCCACCCAGACCAGCTGGGGAAGGGAAGGGGAGGCTTTTGAAGATGCCTCCCCCCCTTTTGCTTCCCCTTCTGACATCACTTCCGGTGATGTCAGGGGGCATGGCATATGCAAATAGCCTAATAGTTCATTAGCATACAATATGCTAATGAGCTCCTGCAGCTGTTTTTCCATGAAAAGACCCCTGTTTACTTCCATCTCAGGGCTTTGAGCCATTGTGTCTACTTCCTCCTGAGGGTTTTTGAGCCACCCACCTTGTCCACTTCCTTCTTAGGGCTTACAGCCACCTCTTCAATGTATGTCATTGCATACTTTGGGGTTTGGATGTTTGGGTGGTGTTAGGGCTTGGAGCCACCATGTCTACATATGACATTGCATGCTTCGGGGGCTGGGTATCAGAGGTGGCCTCAGAGCTTGAAGCCACCACATCTACATATATCATTGCACACTTTGGGATTTGGGTGTTGGGGTGGATTCAGGGCTTTTGAGCCACCATGTAAACCTCCTTCTCAGGGCTTTTGAGCCACCATGTCTACTTCCATCTCAGGGCTTTGGTCCACCATGTTTACTTCCTTCTTGGGGCTTTGGGCCATCATGTCTATTTCCATCTCAGGACTTTTAACCCACCCCATCCACTTCATTCTCAGGGCTTCCAGCCACCACATCAACATACATTGTTTCACACTGGTTTGTGTTTGGGTGTCAAGGGTGGACTCAAGGGTGGACTCAAGGGTGGAGCCACTAAATCTACATACGTTTTTGCATACAGTTCTGGGTTTGATTGTCAGGAGTGGACTCAGAGCTTGGAGCCACCACATCTATTACGAGAACTTTTATTCTATTGTAAGCCACCCTAAGCCAGCCTAGGCCCGATGGGTGGGATAAAAATCAATAAAATAAATAAATAAAAATAAATCTACAAACATCTCAGGGCTTGGCTCCACCACATCTACATATGTTGTTGCATGCTGGTTCAGGTTGGGTCTAAGGTGGACTCAGGTTGTGAAAGCAGCTGTGCATCCCACCTGCTCCAACCATGGGTCCCCATTTCTAGTCACTCTTTAGAAATATTTCTATACCCTGTATGTCTGTCCTTTGGAACCCTGGAAGCAGTCACTCACTCACCTCATTGAGGAGATTATTGCTGTGCATGGCCAACCACCACATCTACATATGTCTCAGTGCATTCAAGCCACCACATCTACTCTCATCTCAGGGCTTTGACCCACCACATCAACTTCCTTGTCAGGACTTCCAGGCATCACATCTACTTTCTTCTCAGGGCTTCGAGCTACCATGTTTACTTACTTCTCAGGGTTTCAAGCAACCATGTTTAACTACTTGTCTGGGTGTTCAACTCACCATGCCTGCTTACTCCTCGGGGCTTTGAGCCACCAGGTCTAACTATTTCTCAGAGCTTTTGAGCCACCACTTCTATTTACTTCTCAGGGCTTTGAGCCAGCATGTCTACATGTGTCTCAGGGTTTGGAGCTACCATGTCTATATATGTCATTGCACACTGGTTTGGGTCTCAGGTGGTCACATTGTTCTGGTTCTGCTGGATTAGCAAAAATGCCTCCCCTTCAGTTTCTGTTGGAGAGATTCTTGGAGACTTTGATTCTGTGTCTGTTCTGATGGGTTTCTGTCCTTGCTTTTTTTTTGCTGTCCCCCCCCCTCCATTGGAAACAATGGAGTATGGGGCACCTTCTTTGAGGGGGGATGACTCAAACCCTGTAAATCCAATTCTCACCAAACATGGAGAGCAGGTAAAGAAGAGTCAACTGAAGATCTACTGCAAGTTTGGTGTCTCTAGCACATGGGGGGGGGGGTGCTGTTCCACCACATCACAAACTTACCAAACTGGTTCAGTTTGTACAAATGGGTTTTTGTCCATGATGGTCTGTGGTTTAGTCCATGGGTGCACCACAAACCAAACCACATTTTCCCAGTTTGGGAAATCCCTGTGTAAGATTTCTTTGTGTTCCCTCCCTAGTATTGCCAGGCAACCTTAACTTCTCCCACTGTTCACCTGAATATAAAAGCTGGAAGAAAAGACAAAAACAAATTTAATGGGTAATGTTAAGGAAGTCCAGAGGAATACAAATACATGATTTTTACACATGTACTTTCTGACTCTTCTATAAAATATTGTGTATCCACAGGGTTACTTGCTTAATATTTTTGGGGAAAGAGAGAAACTTTTAGGTTTGAACTAAATTAATATATATTGAACACTGATAGTTAAAACTGCAAGAGGAGAAGTCAAAAAGATCCACACTTATCAGGTAATGTGATAAAATCAATTTCAATAGACAGAACTGGGGTGTGGGGGGGAATTAATCAATTCTCAGTGGAACTGGTCATGGTAAGCCAATGCAAGCAGTACTCACTCATGGATTTATGTGTATTATTCCCAAGAAAGGAGAAGAGAAAGAAGAAGGGGGGTGTTTCAGGGCAGTGGGAGAGAAATCAGGTGTAAGAGGGCAATGAACAAAGGAGAAGTGACAAAGTGAAGAAAGGAAAGGACTTTGAGACTTAGCTTAGTGCCCTGCTGACACCCCAGGAGGCCATTCCTCCCCCTCTCTTGCATGCTGTCCCTCCTACGTGCCCCCGTGGTCACCATGGTGAGGTCTGATGCAGATAGCAAGTATTTATCCTGAGCCAGAATGGGAGGGAAAGGGGAACAATGTACAATGGTGCCACAACAGATTGAGGCTGCTTTACACAGCAGATGCAGATTCAGCCTTAGACTGAAACTGAATTGACTGAACCCAAAATATCAATAGTGGAGGAGCAGTTTAGAGAAAAAATGGAGTGGTGGCTAAAAGGTAAATCTTATATATGTAAAATTCATTTCTGCCAGTAGCAGGAATCCATTTTTTTGTGTACTTATTACTCCAAGGCGGGAGATGAATTTTTCCTGTTGATTAAAGATTTGATGGTTTATCAAGCAGGTCTGTATTATGAGACACAACTGGGAACCTGCAAGAAACTTGTGGGAGGGGACTGTCCAATTCCCACTGCCTTTTATTATATTTTAATGTATCTTATTTAGATTATTTATAGTCTGCCCGTCTCACTGGGACTAAAGATGAATTACACAAAGTGAGTCAATATAATCAACAGGATTTACTTCCTCTTCTCTCCCCCAAACCTTCTCTGGAACTCATTCCCACTCTTTCTTTCACCCCACACCACTTCTGTCACTAACCTCCCTCATTCTTTAGTTGTTGTAGATTTTCCAGGCTGTATGGCCATGGTCTTGGCATTGTAGGACCGGATGTTTTGCCAGCTGCTAGTGAAACATCATGTCCTACAATGCCAAGACCATACAACCCGGAAAATCTACAACTAATGAACTCCGGCCATGAAAGACTTTGATAACATAATCCCTTGTTCTACCCCACTCCTTCTCTGTCCCAAACTCTGTTGCCAGCTCAGCAGGGGGACAACAACCAGTTCTGCATCCCACCAACACCTCCAGCTTTGTCAGCTTGGCAAGGTGGTGATGAATCCCAAAGCCTCTAGCTTTGCCAGCTTGGGGGTGGTGACAGTTACTATATCTGTGCCCCCTTGTCTGCATCTTTGCCAGCTTGGTGAGGGAACAGCAATGATTCCTGACCCACACAGCCTAAAGCTTTGTCAGCCTGGCAGTGTGGGGAGCAACAAAGACATCCCTTGTAGTTTTGCTAGGTTGGCTGGTGTTAGGAGATGTACTTTTAAAATGCTTTTATTTGTTGTTTTCTGACATGCACACACACCTGAATGGTGCTTGCAAGTGTCTTTGGTTTGGGAGAACTGTGTGCTTTGTTTGATGTGACCACCTGCACTAGGAAGTTGCCCTTCTGTCTGCACTTTCATGCTAATGAAGTCACACACACACACACATATGTACATACATCTACCCATCATGCACTGGGAACAAGAAAAGCATCTCCATTATGGTCTGCCAGAAGGATGATATAAACAACAACCTGTCTACCATTGAGGAATTTGAATTCCACACGTAACCCACAGTATGCTTGGCTTTTGCAAGTTTTAAGACTGTTTCCTGTTGATGGCTTGGACCAAGCCAGAGTCATCTGTACTTCTAAGGTTTCCATGACAACCCATCTTTGCACCTTGGACCAAATGTCCTCTTTAGTGAAAGGTGTAGATTTCCAATATTGCCCCACCTTAGTAGGAGGGTACCCCACATCCTATAGCCAATGATATAGGGATGGGACGGACTGGAAGACCCTAATGCCAGCCCCCCAAAATAGCTGATAAAAACAAGGTTCAACCTTTGTTTTGGGGCTCACTCTGCTTCTGTTTCTTCTTCATCCCCAGCCAGCTAGCTAGTCATCCTACCCCTACCTTAGTAACCTAAAGGTAACTCAGGCGTGCTCTCTTGGATCCGGACCAAGAGGCCCCCACATGTGTTGGCTGGTTCCAACTGTGTGTAGTAAGAGTTTCCCTTAGTTAGAATTAATTCTTGTATTCTTCACTGTGAAGGTCGAGCTTCAGGAAACAGATAAGTATCACGTGATTTCCCTCTCCTAAATATCTTCTAGTTTAAAACCCCATATGGTTTTCCATTTCTATTGTATCTAAAGGAACTTGGTTGCATGTGTGTATGCATCTGTTTTGTTTGCCTGTGAAACAAAGATATTATTCAGTAAAGAGAATAACTGATTTTACTTAAGAAACCTTGTCACGTGTTCTCTTTGAAACTAGTTCTCTGGGTGAAACTACTTTCTCTGTATACATAGACCAGAACTCAATATAACTGTGAACCGATCAATGCATAGATAAGCATTTCGGCCAACACTGGGAGGGTAGTGATGTTCCCCAGTCCCCCCAACTCCAGCTGTGGTTCTAACAAAGAAGCATTATCTGCACATATGAAGACAACACTCCTCTGTCTGGAGATGGGGATTTACAGCCCCTTCATTTCCTCTTGGTTTTCAGATTTTCTCAACAAATGTGGGGGGGGGCAAGTTTGGAGAAAAATATTTCTGTGTAAATGGGTCCAGTCCATGGAATTAATTACCCACAGATGGGTCCACAATACACTGTTGGTTATAAGATGCTCTTGAGACAAATCAAATGCCAGGTTCACTTTGGCTTTGCTGTGGGCAGATCCTGTAGAGTCTGAAGACTAGCCCTTGATGAAAGGGTGTGATCATTTTGCATATAGACTTGGGTGTTTTGTTAGGAAATGGCATTTTATTGCACTTAATTCCTTAAATGATACTCTGGTTTGATTCAAGATGTCATTATCCTGTACTTCTGACTGTAGAGACCTTAGGAACATTGGGAGTTCTGTGGGTAACAGTAAAATGTTTCAGAGAAAGACAAATATAACTGAGCAATTGAATGGTTTGCTCTCAACTCCCTTTAGTACAGTTGGTTACAACAAGGGACAAAGTGGGAAGAGAAGATTGTAAGGAAAATGAAATAACAGCTTTCGTCGATTGCCATATAATGAGATTTGCCAAAGAAAAGAGTAATTATTTGAAGCATGATGTTATAGGTTTTTGAAAAGATCATTTCTTCATATTAGAAAATGCATTTTAATCACCACTTAATAACCACAGCTGCCAGTCATTGTCTGATTACATCACCTCCCCTTCACTTTAAACTTTCATAGTCAGGAATGTTTGTTATTTTCTGATGATAAATATATTTTGGTAGGAGTAGACTTCAGAGTGAAGTACTACTAAGGAGGAGGAGGAGATTGGATTTATACCCCACCCTTTACTCAGAGAGTGGCTTACAATCTCCTTTCCCTTCCCCACCCTACAATCTATCCTGTGGGGAACAGGGGCTGAGAGAGCTCTTTCGAGAACTGGTCTTGAGAGAACAGCTCTGAGGGAACTTGTGACTGACCCAAGGTCACACCAGCAGCTGCATGTGGAAGAATGGGGAATCAAATCTAGTTCTCCCAGGTTAGAGTCCACACTTCTAATCATTACACCAAACTGGCTCTCCCAAGATCAGCCCAGGATCAGCTGTGCCTGCAGATCAGCTGTGCCTGTAGGGAGGAGATTGTTCCCCTTGAGGACAGCTTCTGGTGTGTAATTCTTTCCTTCTTCTTGGGTCTATTAGACCCCCCCCCAAAAAAATCAGGATTTCCAAAAAATCCTAGATCTGAATATTGCAGTGGTATGGGTATCCAGAATTTTTGGGACACCCAAATTTATTTCAGTTCAATATACCCAAACTGAAAAAGGGGGGGAAATTGCACATCCCTAGTCAGGACATTCAAATAAATGCATTATCACATTGAACTCTTTTAAACTGTTTATTTGAATTTAATGGGAGGCTCCTCATTTTTATGACACTATACACTTGAATAGTTGCACTTCAGAAGCCGACAAGATTTTCAGGATATAAGCTATCAAGAGTCAAACCTCCCTTCATCAGATACCCTGGAAATCTTGTTGGTCTCTAATAAGCTACAGGATGCAAATATAGCTGTTCAACTGCATACCAGCATGGCTATGGCTACCCACTGAAAGTAACTTGAACAGAGAGAGAGAGAGAGAGAGAGAGAGAGAGAGAGAGAGAGAGAGAGAGAGAGAGAGAGAGAGAGAGAGAGAGAGAGAGAGAGGATTGCTAAAATGTACAGTTCTCAACTCTAGGATGGGAAATTCCAAGGTTTGGGAAGGGAAGGGAGCACAGTGATTCTCCCCTCTCTTTACAGTGGGACAAGAAGCACACAAACACATTGTCATCAGTTGTCATAGTACTGCATTTTGGGCCAGCAATAGGGCTGTCATAGCATCAGTTCTCAGTGGACATGAGTGACCTACCCCAGACTGTGTGGCTTGAAAAGAGTGGTAGCCTATGAGACCAGCTTCTGCCAGTATTCCTTCATCACCTGAGGGCCTCCCACATCATACTAATTCACTTAGCGGGTGACTTTGGGAAATGTACAGGAAAGCCCGTTAGTTTGCAGTACTGGCAGACATGGAATACCTGAGGGTTAAGTTTCCAGAGGATATTCAAATATGTTCAGACATGATCCAGTAGTACCTCATAGCCCAGGTATACTGAGAGGGCCTCTTTTTTGGTGAAGAGGGAAATAAAATGTGGGGGTTGGGGGGTTGGTGGCACTTGTATTTCATGCCTAAGCAGATGTTCAGGGGCAATGAAGTCTGCCTTTAAAATAAAGGTTATGATATTTTCCTGGGGATCTGCACATTAGGTGGTAGGGGACCAAGAAGAGAGCAGAAATCCCTGTGATAATATCAGTGCACGAAAAGTGAGCTAAATTGTTTGTATAAAGCTTAGATGAGTGTGACAGGGAATAACAGTTAATGTAAATTTTATGTTTGATTATTTATATGCCACTGCCCCTTTAAAACTGAACCATGTGGTGAACTGGGAAAATGGAGATGGCAGTTAGCAGACTTCAGAGCTGAATTGATTTTGGTTCTGAAGATATTTTATTTCATGCTGGTTGCGTTCTTATTACATTTTTTAAAATCATCATTTTCTATACATCCTGCCTGTTCCCGAGTGGAGTGTAACATGAGCACTCTGAGGTATAAGCTGAAGGATGACGGGACAATTCTCATACCAAAAACTTGTGTTCTTTCATACAATTGGGAGAGGAGCCCATTGACAGATGCTGTTATCCTTGATTCACATCTATGCAGAAAGGACATGGTGTCTCTTGATTATCTCAGGTTGGCTTCCCTGAATCTGTGTCCATATGCAATCACAAATGTTGTGGACACAAGCAGATCACAACCTCCAGACTAAATTACATGACATCCCATTAATTCTCAACTTTGCAAATTCAAAAAGCAAGGAAGGTCATTCGGTGAAATGAAAGGATGTGCTTTTCACATACAACCTTTTCTGAACTACCAAGGTGTATGTAGGTAAAGATCTACCCATGTGTGCCACATCATCAGATGTATTCTGGTTTTTATTCTTGTTGTAGAATGAATGAATTCCTCTAGTACACATGTTAATTATATATTATGTACATGACAATGAACAATTCTATCAAGTATGCTACCAATTAATGACCCATTAAATTTAAATTGTTCCTGCTAGGCATACAATTTATAAAACTCCTCATAACCAGTTATTTCACCTCCACTGCTAACATAATATAGCTTCATTCTGTCTTCCAAGAAATAATGGTAAGAAATTTTATAAATGATTCTAAAGCCTATACTTCACCTCAAAGGTAAGCTTCTACATATGCAGGCTGACTCTGACTGACAGAAATGGCTATGTAATTTCACTCAGTATATGAAAACTAATTGCAAACACAGCATCTAACACTCTTCCATCCTACTCTGATTTACCTATAAAACATGAACTAATCTTGCAACTGAAACATTTGTGACCCAACAAGCCAAATGCAACACACCAGCAATGTATTGTTTGTGGACACAGGGGCAAGGAAGTGAGCAAAGGTGAGTAAGGAAGAACCATGATACAAACACGTTTTTTGGGGAAATTATTGTATACAGCTGCAAGAGCATTGGTGCAGCATGGGGATGGATCCTTCATCGAGCAACCCACCAGCCACCAATATAACCCATCCCCCCTGCTTACCTGCTGGGGGGTGAACTGTGCACTGGCAAGCCCCGGAATCCACATGGGTGCCAGTTGCTGCATGGTTCGCTTGGCACTTCTTAGTGAAAGTCAGCTGACAACCTCCAAGCTTGGCATGCTGCTGAATGGCTGTACCCCCAAGCCCCTTAAGGAAGTCCATAATATGGGGGAGGCAAACCTGTAGGCACAGCCTCTCATCAAAGGATCCATCCTAATGCCCAAATCACCACAAGAGTGGGGGTGTCCCCTCCACTCCTGCCAATACTTCCACATCTGAAGCCAACAAAGCAACCTGTTCCATACCCCATGGAGCCAAATATCCATACCCCACTCTGAGAGATGGACCCTCATTTGCTATGGGATCATATGTTGTCTTCGTTTTTCTGTATCCATTCTGTATCTGGGCTATTGGGGGGGGCAGTTGGTGAGTGTGTCGATGTCTGTGTGGGAACCTGCTTTGCTTAGCACTGCATAACTGTTTTCATAAAGGGGCCCCCCATATGGGAAGAATGCTAATACCCTTGTCCGTCTCTGATAGCTGGCTGTTGTAGATAAAGAAACTTTTAAGTTTACAGGTGTGTGGGGAAAGCCCATTAGATATCCTTGCAGTCAAAGGGCTGACTTAACTCAGCAGTGGACCCTAATCCAACAAACTCTGGCCAAAGCAAAGGAGGACTATAAACTCCAAGCAGACAAGGGGCGGGCCCCAGAGTGGGACATTCACCCAGGAGATTCGGTGTTTTTGTTGTTCAGTCGCACAGTTGACTCTTCGTGACCCCGTGGACCACATCATGCCAGGCCCTCTTGTCCTTCATTGTCCTCCGGAGTTTGCTCAGTTTCATGTTTGTTTCATTGATAACATTGTCTAACCATTGCATCCTTTGCTGTCCCCTTCTTCTTTGACCTTCAATCTTTCCCAGCATCAGGGTCTTCTCCAATGAGTGCTCCCTTCTCATTCGGTGGCCAAAGTATTTGAGCTTCAGCTTCAGTATCTGGTCTTCCAGGGAACAGTCTGGGTTGATTTCTTTTAGGATTGACTGATTTGATCTCCTTGCAGTCCAAGGAACTCTCAAGAGTCTTCTTCAGCACCATAATTCAAAAGAATCTATTCTTTGGTGCTCGGCCTTCCTTATGGTCCATGTCTTGCTGCCACCACTTTGACTATATGTACTTTTGTTGGCAGAGTGATGTCTCTACTTTTTTATTATGCTGTCTGGGCTGCCATAGCTTTCCTCCCAAGGAACAGGTGTCTTTTAATTTCATGGCTGCAGTCACCAGCTGCAGTGATCTTGGATCCTAGGAATGTGAAGTCTGTCACTGCTTCCATAACTTCCCCTTCTATTTGCCAAGGAGTGATGTTGAGTTTCAAGCCAACTTTTGCACTCTCCTCTTTCACCCTCAGTAAGAAGCATTTTAGGTCCTCTTTACTTTCTGCCATTAGAGTGGCATTGTCTGCATATCTGAGATAGATTTGGTGTATATCTCCACAAAGAACCTTAGGGGGTTGCAGCCAGGGGAAAAGTTGGGGTGGAAAGATGTGGGACCATTTAAGGTTATGAGAGTCATCAACAAAGTGGCTGTTGAACTGGGCTTGCTAAAGAACTTACGACACATCCACCCTGTTTTCCATTTCAATCTACTGAAGAAGGATCTGGGTCTGTCAACACTGAGACCTTGTCTAGCATCTCCCCCTGCCCTGAACATGGAAGGGGAACTCCACCAGGAGGTGGAAGAAGTCTTAGGTTGAATCTGCATTTCTATTTTTAAATCAGTTTCACGCTGCTGTGACACCGTCTTTATGCTTGTTTGAAAGTCGTTTGGAGAAGAGTAATTTAAAACAGTGTGAAGGTACAATGACAGTGGAGCCACCACGAGAGGGTGATAAACATATGCAGACGTGCAAGAGTATGCTAACATTGCTGAACTGCGGCTTCTGGTCGGAGTAAAATGGCGAATTGACACACTTTGCGAGTTGTGCAGAGTGTACTGCGGTATCTGACGGCAGCCTGGGCTCTATTTGGCCCAGCGCAGCACTCCCCAGGCGGGGGGGTGGCAAGCAAGCAGCCAAGCCTGAGGGGGAGTTGAGATCGGTGTGGATAAGCTTCGGAGGAAGCTTGTTTACACTTTGATCTCCTTCCGTGAAGAGGGCAGTTGCAAATCAGCACTACAGATACCAGCTGGGCTGAGAATTCAGCATAAATTCGTCATCTACCGACCTCTTTAACATCAAGTTTAACATCGATTACAGAAGAAGCACCGCGAAACCCCGAGATTACAAGCAAGGTAACAAACGATTAAGCGCTTACCGGTTTAAAGAAGAACGCAAAATTGAAACGTACGGATAAGCGTAGAAACCTTTGATGAACTATTCCGCTTGATTTAAAAGTAAAATGAAAGCTTTCCTTTAGAGAAAACGGCTGAAAAGTGACTTTGTTTTGCATTCCTGTGGTCAATCAAGTCTAAACTTTACGTAGCAGAAACGAAACTAACTGTGACTCTATAATACGGGAAGTAGGCTAGAGTGGACGTATTAGAGGTTGTTGTGCCGGAAACAGACGGACGTTTGATTGTGTGACACCACCTTTACCGGAAGTTGGATTACAGAGACGGACAGATAAACAGGAAGTTTGGAAGGAGCCTACTCTAGCCAGAAAACCATAGAGAAATTGCGCCCGACATTTTGAGGAGGACTAAATTTTAAAAAGTTATTTTTAAGCCGAAAAAGCGCTGATACAAGTTATAAAGGTGGCGATTTGGCTTGAAGATTGCTAATATAAAGATTGATTAGTACTGAAGTCGCTTCCAAAATGAATTTGAGGTCAAGACCTAGAGCTGCGTCATCACCTAGTCCAAGAATGACTGCAAAGGAAAAAAAGTAGTGGCAAGCGGCTATGGAAGCGATGGAAAAACGGATGACCGAAGTGGTGCAGAATCTTGGAAAACAAATAGAATCACAGCTGCAACAACAATTGCAACAACAGCTGCAAATACAACTGGAGCAAATAGAACAAGTGCAAGTCCAAGTACAGAAAAAAATATGGAAGAACTGAAAGAACTGGTACTGACAGAAGTGTCAGGGATTAAAAAAGATACAGAAGAAGTCAAGAAAGAGGTCAAAAGTCTGGTGACAAAATCTGAAGAAATGGAACAGAAGGTTAAAAAATCCCTGTTAGAAAATACAAGGCTGGAGTCTATGATGGAATATAGAGCTACTCAAAATCATCTGAGATTGAGAGGGATAGAAGAGGAGGAAGATCAGGACTTACGAGCTCTAGTAATCAATACATTGACAACTTATGTAGGGGAAGATGTTGGAGATTTGGATCCAGACTTTGACTTGATTTACAGAGTAAATTCAGCTTATGCCAAGAGAAAGCAATTACCCAGAGATGTGATTGTTCAATTCGTGACAACAAAAATGAAGGAAGATGTTTTCAAGAAACAATTCACACAACCGTTGGAAATTAATGGAAAAAAAATAATAATTCTGAGAGAAATTCCAAGATCGATCTTACAAGACAGAAAGAAATTTAAGAAATTGACAGACAGACTAAAAGAAATGAATATTAGGTTCAGATGGGAGATTCCATATGGACTTTCATTCGTGTACAATTCGGTGAGATCTACTCTTAAATCTGAAGGAGACCTATACAGATTTAAAGAGAACAATTTTGATGATTTTAAAGATATTTAATTCAACACAACTATGGATTACAAATTTTTATCTTGGAATGTAAACGGACTAAATTCACCGAGTAAAAGAAGACTAGTGAATCATTGGCTGGAGAAACAAAAATGTAACATAATTTGTTTACAAGAAACACATATAAGAAAACAAGATAACAAATACCTGATTAATAAAAAATTGGGAGAAGAATTTCATTCCTCAGCAACTAATAAGAAAAAAGGAACAGTGATTTATGTTTCAAAAGAATTGGACCCTAAAAGAATCTTCTCAGATAAAGAAGGGAGATATGTTGGCGTGGAAATATTGATGAACAGAAAAAAGACATTGCTTGTAAATATATATGCGCCCAATGGTGCAAAAGAGACTTTCTTCAATGACTTGACTAAAGAGTTGGACTGTTTAAATTATGATCAAATAGTCCTAGCTGGAGACTTTAATGGTACAGTGAATAACATATTGGACAGAAAATCCAAAGCAACTGGAGAGACAATTGGAAAGTTACCAAAAATTTTTTCAATTGATGAAGCAAGAGAAACTGGAAGACGTTTGGAGGAAGTGGAATCCCAAGACTAAGGACTACACTTTCTATTCTAATAGACATAATTCCTTCTCCTGAATTGACATGATTTGGATGTCAGAGGAGATGGCGCAAAAAACTTATAAAATACAAATTTTACCGAAAATTAATTCTGATCATAATCCCTTACTCTGGATATCTAAAGAAAAAACTAAACAACTATATTGGAGAATTAATGAGGACTTATTAGATCAAAAATTAATCAATGAAACCTTAAAAAAAGAAACGAAAATTTTTTTTGAATTGAATTTAAACAAAGGTACGGATATACAAGTTGTATGGGATGCGTACAAAGCGGTAATGAGAGGTATGCTTATCTCTCTGAACTCCAAGGACAAAAAGCAAAAGATCCAACAACAGAAAGATCTTCATGAAAAAAATCGACAAAAAGAAAAGGAATTAAAGAAAAGACCAGGGAAGAAAAAGATTATTAAAGAGATCCACTTTCTGCAAGATCAACTGAATGTTTTATTGAACAGAGAATTATATTGGAATTTGAAGAAATTACAGCAAAAAGCATTTGAGGGTGCAAACAAACCAGGAAAGTTTTTAGCGTGGCAATTGAAAAATAGAAAAGAAAGGAACTTTATATCCAAGATTATTGAAGATGGAAAGGATGTTATGAATTTGAATGGTATAAAAAGAGCTTTCTTCAAATATTACGCCAAATTATTTAAAAAGAAAGGAATTGATCAACAGAGAATTAAGAAATATTTGGAGACTATTGAAGTTCCAGAGTTGGGAAAACAAATTAAGGAATCATTAAATGGTTTAGTAACGAAAGAAGAAGTGACAATGGCGATAGAAGATGCAAAGTTGGGCAAAGCTCCAGGACCAGATGGCTTCACAGCAAAATTCTACAAGAAATTTAAAGAGGAGCTAACCCCCATTTTAGTACTTCTGTCAAATGAGATAAGAAAGACCAAACGGATCCCAGATTCATGGAAAGAAGCAAATATTTCACTGATACCTAAAGAAGGTTTGGATTTGACTCAAGTAAAGAATTATAGACCAATATCGCTATTAAATAATGATTACAAATTATTTGCAAAAATAATTTCGGAGAGATTGAAAAAATATCTGAAAGATACTATAGCGGAAGAACAAGCTGGATTTTTACCAAACAGACAAATTAGAGACAATTTAAGAGTGGTAATAGACGCAATTGAATACTATGACAAGCATCCTGAAAAAGAAGTTGGATTCCTCTTCCTAGATGCAGAAAAAGCTTTTGACAATTTAAATTGGGAGTTTATGCTGCAAGTTATTGAAAAATTGGACATTGGACAGTTCTTTTTAAACATGATTGTGGCAATATACTCAGAACAAAAAGCGGCTTTGAACATAAACAAAGAAAGGACGGATTTTTTCCAAGTACAAAAGGGAACACGTCAAGGCTGCCCGTTGTCCCTGTTGCTGTTTATTTGGATGTTGGAAATATTATTGACAGCAATAAGAAAAGATAATAGTATTGAAGGACTTTCAGTGAAAGGATTCGTATACAAATATAGGGCATTTGCAGATGATGTGATGTTTATGATTCAGGATCCTATTGAGAAAATACCACATCTGATGGAGAAAATTGAAGAATTTGGTTCAGTTGCGGGTTTCTACGTTAATAAAAACAAAACTAAGGTGATGTGTAAAAACATGACGAAGCAAAGACAAATAGAACTTCAAGAGAAAATTCAATGTGATGTAGTTATAAAGACTAAATATCTTGGAATTGAATTAACCATGAAAAATATTGACCTGTTTAAAAACAATTATGAAAAGGTGTGGCACAGAATTCAGCAAGATATGAAGAAATGGGACACTTTGAATTTATCACTGATGGGAAGAATCGCAACTGTAAAAATGAATATTTTACCGCGTTTGATGTTTTTATTTCAGACAATTCCAATACTAAAACAAAGGAAAGTATTGGATTCGTGGCAGAAAGAATTATCCAAATTCGTTTGGGCAGGAAGAAAGCCAAGGATTAAAATGAAAATTTTATGCGACGCAAGAGAGAGAGGAGGCCTACAATTACCAAATCTAAGACTGTATTATGATGCCGTCTGTTTAACATGGTTGGAACAGTGGATTAATCTTGAGAATAAGAAGTTATTAGCTTTAGAAGGGCATGATAACAAATTTGGATGGCATGCATATTTATGGTATGGAAAAGTAAAAATGGACAAATTTTTTAAACACCACTTTATAAGACAATCACTGTTCGAGACATGGATGAGATATAGAAAATTCTTCTCAGAAGAAAGACCACTTTGGATAGTACCAGCTGAAGTGATTAACCCACATTCAAGAAATCAAGGGTTAGATTGGCAACCTTACAAAAATCTTTTAAAATTAGAAGGGAAAAAATTTGTGTTACAAGATAGATTTGATCTTGAATTTGAATATGATTGGTTGAAATATAGACAGATTTATGATTTATTTAAGACCGATAATAGAGAACATAGTTTCAGAGAAAAGAACATTGAAATTGAAACTGTATGGCTTGAGAAAGGTAAAAAAATAATTTCTAAACTGTACAAGGTTTTATTGAAATGGTACACTGAGGATGAAACTGTAAAAGAGCAAATGATAAAATGGGCTGTAAATGTTAATAATGAGATATTAATGACATCCTGGGAATATTTGTGGAAAAAGTCAATGAAAATTTCAACTTGTGTAAATGTTAAAGAGAATTGCTATAAAATGATGTACAGATGGTATATGACGCCTAAAAAAATTGCTATTATAAATGAAAGTATGTCCAACAAATGTTGGAAATGTAAAAAACATGAAGGGTCTTTTTACCATATGTGGTGGACATGTGATAAAGCAGTAAAGTATTGGACTGAGATCCACAATGAGATACAAAAAATGTTGAAATGTACTTTTAAGAAAGACCCACAGATGTTATTGTTAGGTCTTAAAATGGAAGAAATAAATGTAGCCAAGAGAACACTACTATGGTACTTGATTACAGCAGCCAGACTGACTTTTCCTCAATGTTGGAAACAAGATAAAGTACCTGAAACATGGGAATGGATTAAAAAGACGTTGTTTTTGGCAGAAATGGACAAACTAACAAGAAAGTTAAACAACGAAGAAGACGAAACTTTCTTTGAAGACTGGAAAGACTTTCAAAAATACTTGTTGAAAAATTGGGACATTAAACGTGGTTTGATTTGCTTTGATAGTTATTAAGAAGAAAATGAAATAGAATTAGATTTTTGAATTGTTACCGTTTGTAAGAGAAAATAAGTTTAGAAGTAATTGTAACAGAATAAGAGAGATATTAATGGGGTTGGAGCAGTGCGGGAAGCCTTGTTTGGGGGGGGAGAAGGGAAATTAGAAAAATGGATATGTAGGTAGGTTTAAATTGTATGAACATGTGATATATCCAATAATAAACTGTATTTACCAAAAAAAAACATTGCTGAACTGCGAAATCGGCAGCAAATGTGGACAGTTTTTTGCGGACAGAGTTAAAAGGCTGGGCACTGGTGGAAAAGACAAATGCAGATTCGACCTTAGACTCCAAAATTAAATGGGGCCACCTATACTATCTTATTAAATGGTAAGAGTTTGACCTGAGTCATAATGAATGGGTGAGAAGTGATCATGTTAGAGCCCCCAGCTGGTTTGTGCCTTCCATAAACACTTCCCTCAGAAGCTGGGAGGGTGAGGGGTATGTGGGAGGGCAGAATGTCAAACTCAGGGACTTGTTTGCCATGGGATCATATGCTCTGTCTTCATTTTCCTGTAATGCTGTATCTGGGCTATTTGGAGGGGGCAGTTGGTGACTGTGTGGATGTGTGTGTGGGAACCTGCTTCGCTTAGCATTGTGTAACTGTTTTCTTAAAATGGCCTCCCATATGGGAAGAATGTGAATGTCCTTGACCGTCTCTGCTAAGCTGGCTGTTGTAGATAAAGAAATTGTTAAGTTTGCAGGTGGGGGGGAGGGGCATGCACTAAATGAGGCAGGATGTGTAAATAGATTGATTGAATGGGTCACTGGGGGGGGGCAGTTGTTTGAATCATATATAATACCAGAGCTGGTGCCAAGCTAAGTCAGTTCTGACACAGAAGGTCTCTACTTGACACAGCTACATATCTCACTAAACAAGTCTTTAAACAGAAGAGTGTTTTAGGGAGTGAGTTTGTGCAAGAATCTGACACCATCCATCCTGAAGAGGGCAGATTGTTAATAAGATATGATTTTTTTAAAAAGAGGGCAGATTGCCTGAAGGTAATGTCCAGGTGCCTAATCACAAATCTGCCTGCTGATTCAATTAGCCACCCTCACACACCTTCCTTCTGGCCAAATCCAGCCTGTCAGCTGAGATAGCAACATGCCACTCACAAATTCCAGTAGTTCTGATCACAGCAGCATTATATTCAGGAGTCTAGATAAGAGAATCTGCAAGTCAGCAGCCATGGAACAAGTGAACACAAACCCCTTCTGGGCAGGAAGGTCATTCTCTCCAAGTTGGATGACTATGGCATCTGGGGGGCCCAAGTGGAAAACCTCAAAAGGCAGGTGCCATTGGCATGAATGAGGAAGGTGCCCAGGATGGAGGGCCTGACTGTGAGGTAATTGCCTGTGCAACAAATTGGGCAGAGTTGGGCTGCAGGAGCAGACTGAAGGAGGATCTGGAACACCCAACTCCACGGGTCCATCTTGGACTGACAGATGTCAGAACCCTGTATGGAGACACCTGCAGAACAAGATACTGATGCCTGCAATATGGGTTGAGGAGAAGATGTTAGATGAGAAGCAGTTCAAGACAAACCTGCAAATCAATCACATGACTGTCTCAGAGTGTGATGATTAATAGTTAATCACTCTGATGACAGCCTGATTATCACACCAACAGAGGATGCACCTGTTCTGGAAGATGTCCTGCCACAAAATGACCACCCAAATAGGAAAGAACTCAAGGAAAGTGAGGTCCCTGAGAATGCTTGTACCAACCGTGTTTGGAGGCCAATGCTTAGTGCAACACAAAGTAAATATCAAACCCCAGGCTCCCAGCTGCATCAATGTGAACCTGCAAAGAATTGCCCAGAGCTAATGGAGACTCCAATAAAGTTTGCCAGTAAACTGAGCCAGTCCTGCAGGTCCTCCTTCATACCTTGGGTAAACCTGATATGATGGTGAAGGGATGGGACTCCTGAAGTAGCCCCAGCAAGGTGCTCACAGAAGGCATGCCCTGGAGACAAAACCCTGCATGCAAAATTAAGGTAGCTAAGGTATGCCTGAATCTCCTTAAAGGTGCATTTTTTGCCGCTAATACCTCATGTTAACAGGGCCCTAAGGGCTGACAGCTTATCATCAGGGAGGTGGGAGGTGCCCTGAACTGAATCCAACATGAATTGGGTGGTAGGGCCCTCAATCTGACAATCTCTGCTGAAGTCTTCACAAAGGTATCTTGTGGTGGCCCTGTTGGGATAATTAGCTTTCAAGGGAATGAGGGCCTGGAGGTGAATTAGAGTCTGAGCCAGGCACAGATCTCCTTAGCAGTGCCAGTGGCTGTGGTAGTGGCCATGCCCACTTTTTTTTTTTTTTGCTTCCAGAGTTGGTGGAAGATTGCCCCAAGTGCTGAAATGTGTTCTCACCCCGTGGGCAAGATGGCCTGAGGCAAGAGCCAAGGCAAACACCACAGTTATGTTTGAATTTGCACCTAGCATGCTGACACTTCCCTGAATTGTATTCCCAGAAAACATGTTGGGTGGTGTCCTCCTTGAAGTTCACCTTAGCCTTGGATGGACCCGGCCTGGCTTTAATGTATGGACCAATGTTTAATAATCAGAGCTTGTTGTCCATGAGGTCCCATCTGAACACTGGCTATGAGAAGCCCGTTTGTGAAAGGCCTCACTGTATTCAATGGCAGTGCTATCTGCCACCAATGATTGAGCACTCAAGACATTACCCATGTGGTTAGACAAATGCAAGCTGCAGTCTGGGTATACAGACTGTACTATGCCCATAAACTGTGTATCGTAGTAGCCAGCTTTGGAAGGTGTGCTCAGCATTACCCTTGACAGCACCTGTCTTGTCCAGGTCCAAACCCTGCTGCCCACCTCAGCCTTGGGTTTGAGAAAGAATGAAAATATCTTCACAGTATCCATCCAGGATACACTCCAGGATACAGAATACACTTACAGGGGGAGGTGTATGCCTGTCCACAAAATCGTTGTAAGTAGAGGATGCATGTGCCTGGCAGGGCTGCTTGCAGCCCCAGGCCACCCGTGGCCTGGGCTCACCCCTTTTGTGCCTGAGAACCTGTGCTGGTTGACTCCAGCCAACCAATAATTCCCACAGTGGCCAAAAATACCAGGTGTCATCAGGAGGTCCAGCAGTGGGGCCAGGACATTAGAAGCCCTCCCACTGTTGCCCCCCAAGCACCAAGAATACAGTGCACCATTTGCCCCAGATTGAGAGCTCCTATCTATACCTTGTGGCTAATAGCCACTGATGGACTTCTGCTCCATATGCTTATCTGATTCCCTCTTGAAGCTGCCCATGCTTGTAGCTGCCACCACCTCCCGTGGCAGTGAATTCCATGTGTTAATCACTGTTTGGGTGAAGAAGTACTTCCTTTTATCTGTTCTAACCCGACTGCTCAGCAATTTCATTGAGTGCCCACGAGTTCTTGTATTGTGAGAAAGGGAGAAAAGTACTTCTTTCTTAACCTGCTCTATCCCATGCATAATCTTATAAACCTCGATCATGTCATCCCTCAGCCATCATTTCTCCAAGCTAAAGAGCCACAAGTACCATCTCCTAGCCCCCCATCACCACAAGATCACTGCTGACTTGTGCCGCTGCCTCCTGGTCCCCTGGTCTCACTGCCCTCCAGCTGCTGCCAATAACAAAGCTGCCACCAGGACATCTGCAAAGCTGTCTGTGAAGTCGTCCACCAAAGTACGTGGCTGAATTGAGAGGCTGAGAGCTGCTGCTAGGTGCTGCTGCTGCTGCTGCTAGGGCCAGACCCAAGTGAGGGCTAGTCCCTGTGGCAACCTGGCTAAATGAGGGATGGGTGGAATGAACTCTGAACTCTGGGGCTCCATCACCCCAGACCAGCCCAGAGCCGATGTGATTGGCTGGCTTAGAGCACTCACAGGAACCACACACACCAAGATCATGTAGCTGGCTTGGAGCTGGCAACAGCCTTCCTCCACTTGTACCTGGCCCCAGGCTGCAAATGTGACCCCTTAGTGAGTCCGGGGCACTGTTTTTGTTTGTTAGTTGATTGTTTTGAGTTTTTTTGTTTTGCAGCACCAGCAAGACTGGGGGGGGGAGTGTACATAGCTGCTGGACCAGTGGTCCATTTATTTTTTTAGCTTATCTCCCGCTCCTTTCCTTGCCAAGAGGGACTCAGGATGGTTATTCCCAAGGTGGGCTGTACTGCCCCCTGGTGGGAGATGAGATTATGTAGGGGGGCTTTAAGAGACAAGGGGAGGCAGGGGAGTGCTGAAGGTGGGCATCTTTGACCCATTGTTTACTTATTTACAATTGACCAGGCTACAATACCATGCTGGCAAATGACATTCTACATTTCTGCCTCTGCATAGTGTTGATTTTTTTAGTAAAAAGATCTCTAGTCAGACTAGTATAGCACATTTTGAGAAACTATGGTTGCCATGTGTGTTTTTGTTTCTCTTATTTTCCAAGTTTTTGCTGGTTAGTCCTTACCATAACAGTACTGAGTATAGTATTTACTTTCCTGTTTTCTCAGTCACAGGACCTATTATGATACGTGCTCCTTTCACATGTGTTGATACGTGTGGATTCTCTAACTTGGGTTTGGGATACTGGCTCAGAACCAGGACCAGTTTTAAGGGAATTAAGCTCAGAGTCAGGGAAAAATCTCTTCCCATTTCCACAGTCTGGCTAGTTTAAACAATTGACACATCAATTAAGGAGAAACAGAACATGTGATTTAGGGATCTTTACCTGGATAGTAGGCTAGCAAGCTCAAAGTGCCTCTAATAGGCTACCAGTAACCACAAAACAACCAGATCTTTTCCAAAGCAAGGTTAAAATGTATAGAGGGAAATATAGGGGCACAGGAATAGAAAAGGCACTCAGGCATAAGAACAGTGCAATTGCTGTGTACAGAAGGACATGCATATGAAAAGTTACACAAGGAGAGAAAAAGTAAAGGACAGCCAAGCCTCTAGCTGAGTAGAAATTCTGTACCAAGGAATGGCCACTAGGAGAAGTGATGGGGGGGGGTTAAAGGAGGGAAAAGGAGAGTTTTTAAGAGAAAAAATGTGTGAACAGAGAAGTTTACCTAACCTCAGTCTGCTAAGAGGGGTAGAATATGCTATCTGCTTAGATGATCCAGATATTATGGGTAGGGGAATTTAGACAGAGATTCCAAGGGAACAATTAGAAGGTTTACTGGTTCCAGAAGAGTGGAGTGGGCAGCCTCTAAGCCAGCAGAGGGGTTATTTATTCATTATTTATCATATGGCAGAGTTACACACAGGAAGCATATAACAATATAAAATATGTAACCTAAGTTATATAACAGGTATGCGTACCAATTGGGCAAGTCCCCTAAATACTAATATCTAGATTTTCAATCAATTCAATCACAGCTAGGAAGAGTTCAAAGAGACCCTGGAAAGCACAACAATCACATTCTCTGACAAATGGAAAATAGTTTGGTAGGCTGCACCATAATCACATTTATGTCCTAGTATTTTGCCCCATTTAAACAAGTCTGCAGAATTGCCAAAGCCTGTTCATATTCTATTAGTCATCTTCCATACTTTATGTAGAAAGTCAAATCCTTCAGGCTTCTCATTGGCGATTATCAGATTACGGATATTGAGTAGAACTGATTGTATCCATGTTTAAAACCATTCATTTCCCCTTCTTTAAACCCCCCTTTCTCATCACTTCTCCTAGTGGCCATTCCTTGGTACAGAATTTCTACTCAGCTAGAGGCTTGGCTGTCCTTTACTTTTTCTCTTCTCATGTAACTTTGTGATTGCATAATCTGTGCAGAACTTATTGCTGGGTGGTGGGATCTTACTCTGGATGAGCCATGTCTTAGTGTATGGGCAACTCTCTGTTTTCAATGAACTTTCTACATTCATGAAGAAGAGCATCTTATCTTAGGAGATGTTGGGAATGATGTGGCATAATGTGGGTAGCCAATAGGTCAGAGTGTGTTTAATACATCTACTGATGGTTCTCCTTGCTGTATTGAGTTGGATATCAAATTTGTGGACATCAGGGCTGCTGAGCCACACTGAAGCACCATATTCCACAGCGCTATATACCAACCTCAAAGCTGATCATCTAAGTGTTGTAGCAGATGCACCCCAAGTTGTACTGCATAATTTTTGGAGAATGTTGTTTCATGTGCATATTTTCACTGCTACATTGTTCAGATGGTGTTTAAAGTTTAAGGTCCTGTCCAGGGTAATGCCAAGGTACTTGGGTGTATGATTGTATGTAAGTTGGGTGCCATTGAAGTAGACATTCAGTTCACGGATTGTTATTGAGATGGAAACAGGAGCATTCTGTTTTTCCTGGACTTGGATAAGCCACCATTTATGGCCTGAATTTTGAGGTCCCTAGTCAGTATTTCCTCAGTCCTTTCAATGGATTCGTGCCTTACTGCAATCACCATGTCATTGGCATAAGCAAACTTCCTGGATATTGTCTCAGGAACATCAGAGATGTATGGATTAAAAATAACTGGAGCGAGGACCAAGCCTTGGGGGAGATCATTATTCAATTTCTTCTGCTTGTTGATTGGCTGACTCATAACTTGGAAAGTTCTATCACTCAGCATGTTATTTAGAAGTTGAAATAATGTTCTGCAGGGGAAAATCTGTAAAAACTTGTACAGCATACTATCCCTCTAGACTCTGTCATAAGCGACAGTCAGGATGATGGAAACTGGTGATGTCTTCAGACACTTCTGCTGCCCTGCCATGATGAAAGTTGTTAAGCTGAGAACCTAATCTTCATAATTATGATGGGGTCTAAATCCTGATTACTCTACAGGGATATTTTCATTAATTCTGTCACTGATTCTGTTCAGGATTAGCTTCCCAAGGAGTTCAGAACAGGAGCTAAGAAGGGAGATAAGTCTGTAACTTTCTGCCAGATATTTTGGTTTTCCAGCTTTCAGAATACCAACTATCTTTGCTTTCTTGAATTTCCCTGGGAGTCTTCCTGTTCTCATGATGGCAGTGAGAAACTTTGTGAGCCACTTCTTAGTGAATGTGCCACTGCTGATGAGGAACTCATTATGGATGCAGTCAAAGCCTGGTATCTTTCCACTGTCATCAGCACTGAAATCTCCTGACAGCTCACGATCTTCAGGGCAGATGTGTTTCAAAATCTGGAGTTCTTTTTGTATCCTGATAGTAAAATCTTGATCCTTCAGAGCTCTGGATAGGGATATCAGTCAAGCAGCTACCTGGTTTAATGTTACATCTAGATTTCCTCAGAGCACAGGTGGGTTTGTACCCAGTTTTTTTCTACTGGAATGCCTGAGTTCCAAATTCGCCGGTCACTTCAGTCTATTTTTGTCTACGTGCAGCATTGAGTTCATGGAATAGTTCATATGCTACTTCTGGGTCTTTGCTGTTGAGGAAATCTTGCTCCAATCACTACAACCTGGAATATGTTCTTTCCAATATCGTTGAGGAATGTGCCTTTTGGTCATAGATATAACAGCTCCAATGAATCACCAGTATTTATTATATGTTGGAGGGACCCATCCAAGATGCCTGTCCAAATCTTCACTGAAACCTTTTCAACTGGCCCTCTTAAAATTCCATTGTGGTCTTGGAAAAGACCTGATAACTGATATTTGGCTTCCTATCTTGAGGTTGCAGTTTGATGCTGACTCCATGGGAAAAGAACACGTCTGGATATAGGCAAGGGCTGACTTCTCCAGTCACATGAAACAAATGTTAAGTCAGGGTTGGATTTTCTATTCCATACAGCTGGTCTGAAGGTGCCTCTGTCTTTAACATTGAAAATGAGATGCAAGACATGTTCTTGAGCATCGTCAACAAGTACCTCACCATTCGTATTATTCACCATGTATCTCCAATTTCCATGGTGGCTGTTAAAGTCACCAGTGTATGCAAAAGGATGAGGGTAGTTTGACAGGACATGTGGTGGCCATGAAACTGCAGGAGGTTTGTAAAAATTGACAACATGTATTTCCCCAACTTTTACCACAATTGTGTGGATGTCTTTGTGGACATTTGTCAATACCAGCTTCACATGTTAAATATTGCTTTGGGCATAAGTCGGTATGCTATAGATATAATGGTATGTGATGCTAATAACATCATATTCTGAAATTTTCACTCTGAGGTGGGCTTGATTTTCATTATCAAGATGAGTTTCTTTACCATCCAGGAAATGCTGGGCAGAAGACAGCATAACAAGGTATTGTGATGTGGTTTCCAGGCAAGGGTCACTACAAAAATCAGAATTGGAACTAGCTCTATGTTACTCAGTACCATGGTATGTCTATTTACAATTACAACACACATGCAATCAACACAAAATACTTACTCTCCTGAAGGCCCCACACATGGACCTAGAACTTGTCATAAAATTATTCAAATCCTGTAATCGTGGTCTAATCTCTGCTCTCTATCAGGTATTGCTTAAAGAATCATCACTTGGCCTTCTGTCCTACCAAACATCCTGGCAAAAGGACTGTGCTCTCCCTCTGGATGATGCTATATGGTCTGAACTTTGGAGCTCCCCAATTTTTAATTCTTCTATTATTTAAATGGAACACCAAACCCTCAAAATTATGACCAGGTGGTACCTCACACCCCAACAACTCTCACATATGTGCCCTACAATATCACCCTTTTGTTGGAAAAGATGCCAGCAACAAGGCACCTATGTGCATTGTTGGTGGAAATGTGAGGAGATACAGGCTTTTTGGAAAATAGTTTTATATCACATCCAGCTTTTGACAGGTGTCACACTCCCCCTCACTCCTGAAGCCCTCTTTCTTGACCTGACCAACTAGCTACACACTGTTCCAAACCAACTATTGACATCATGTTGTTTACAGCAAAAACCACTATTGCTTCCTGCTGGCAGGAACACTATCCCCCTAACCTGAAATATGGTTCAAAAAACTGTGGGAAACTTACCTGATGGACAAAATTACTGGCAAATAGAACAGGTTTCTTCTGAAGCCGGCCAAAACAAATTTTGATAGTAAATGATTCCCAATACTTGACTTCTTATCACACCATGAATTTATTTCACCAGATTGGAAACAACTGCAGAGATGGCTTTGAATCGTACTCTCCAACAAGACGGACAATATACTTGTTTTTGGCATTATTGTAACCTCATTTGCTTTGTTGTTCAGGACACTTCTCATCAATCGTACTTCAAGGTATTCTATCAGTGCTTACCATGGGATCCAAGATATCCCTTTTATTGAATTTGCACTATTGTTAATACGATAAATTGTTGATAAGTTGAACACTATGAATAAAGTGGCCAACACTGCCAAGCATGTTTTACAGTGCTTCATGACAAAACACTGGCGGTTTCCATGTATCATACAACATTTCACAGTTGATTGCTAAGTCTGGAAATCCAGACTGTTTTGCATAAATCACTACACAATATAATTATGACAATTCCTCTCAGCAACAATAGATGAAATTGCTCAAACTGTGGAAGATACATCATGCAGCATACTAAGGACAACAAAATTTGCATTACAGATGAATGAGTCAAATTTGCCAGACACTGAATCTTTGCATCTCACTTATCTGTGCTTTATAAAAGATGAGATATCTGTGCTGTTGTTTGCAAGGCAACTACTAAAGGGAAGTCAATATTTCATGCTGTTGAACAGTTAATCAAAGACAAGGAAATTCTGCGTTATAACATACCTGCTTCTGCAGCATCTGGAGCACCATAAATGACTGGTTGCTACCATGGGTATGCTGCTTACTTGAAAAAAAAAGCAGTGCCAAATGTCTTTACCATTTACTGTGTCATTCATCACCAACATCTGGTTTCAAAAGATCTCAGCAATTGCCTCCACAAGTCATTATGCACTGTCATTACTGCAGTGAATAAAATTAAAGCCCATGCTTTTAGTGATTGACCATTCTGGGATCTCTGTGTTGAGAATGATGAAGATTTTGAACATTTTTACTTTTTCATACTAAAGTTTGTTGGTTATCAAAAGACAAGTGTGTAAGACACATTTACAACCTTCTTGATACTACTGTGGAGTTTTTTAAAGATACAAATGCTTTGTTCAGTGAGGAACTAAAAGAGAGCACACATGATATTACCTATTTATTAGAACTATTTGCAGAGTTTAATTAAATGAATTTGCAGCTGCAAGGAAACAAGGTCAATCTAATTAAGGTCAAATCTGTCATCTCTATGTTTATTTAAAAGTTAACTCTGTTCAAGTGCAATTTAGGCCATCACATGCTGTACCAATTTCTGAGTCTGTCTGAGCCGTTATTCTGAATAATGTTTTTTATTGGGCAGGGTAGAGGGAACTGGGGATGAGTTTATCAAAACAAGGTGTTGTCAGACCCTTTGTGATGAACTGAGGGAAAACAGTCTGAATGTAGGCAGTGTCAGAGGCTCACTCTGATTCGTGAGCCGCCTCCATGGCAACAGAAGTTATCCAGGAGAGGGAAAAGGTCTGGTCAGTTAGGCAGTTGGGGGCTGGAAACTTGAGGAGAGAGAGGGAAAGTGGTTAGTTTGAAGAGCTCTATTCTGAGAAAGACTTATTGAGAAGGGGCTTTTGGTGGCTTCCTTCTGAGGGAAAACTCTCAGTCTGTGACACAGTGACAGGGTGTCACAGAGCAGAGAGACAGATAAGACTCTGCAGAGACACTTTGCCAGACTCAAAAGGGTAGACCTCTGTTTAAAAGAAAAACACCAATACACACTGGGAAGGACTGTAGCTCTATTATCCAGGGAAAAGTCTTAGGGACAGGCAGATCTCCAGCACAACTGGGGAGCCTTGAGTTATACATTGTATATGATCTGTAACATTACAACTGCCTGCCTATGGTAAAGAAATATCTTATAGGGTTTATTGTTCTTATTATCCCTGCCTGACTTTTAAGAAGCCTGCAACAGTGTTATTAGTGTTCATATTGGGAACTGGCTGGTTGCCAACTGTTTAGATCATATAAACCTTTAAAAACCATTTTCCAATTCCCCTACCCTTTTATAAAGAATAAAACTTCTCAATTTATTTAAAACCACGCTATTGGTGCCATTCTTTTATATCTGTCAGGAAAGGTTTGGGCTCCTGAGGTAAAACGTAAGGGGATGACAGAAGTCATATAGGTCCACTTTACCAGAGTGAGGAGGATAACTCACATCCCTCCTCTCACTGAGGGCAGTTAATAGCTAGAAAATCATAAACACTTTTCCTACTATATCATCTCAAATATCATAAGCACAATACACTGCCTGGCCCAAGATGACAGAAAATGGATGTCAGCCAGAGGCAGATCTGGACATATAGTTTAGAAGTGTGAATAAGAGCAGCTAGTCAGCTAATGATCTCCTCCCCACCGCAGAGAGAAGCATAATTTAGGACAATGGGTCTCCCAAGAAAACTATCTCCTCACCTTGGATTAACCTCATCCACACCCAGCCTCCATTCCCCTCACCCATTTACCCTAATTAAACAACACTTAACACTATTCACAAAACCTAGTAACTTTTCCCATCTGGTACTTACAGGGTTTTCAAAACACCATTAACACCTGTAGTTCACTTCAGGTAAACCCATCAAGTTTCTCACAAATCATTGCCCATCTCTGAAAAACCCATCAATTATTGTTTCTGGGGCTGATGTGTCAGCTTGCCCCAGGGAACATTTTGCCCTATATCTGGAGTCCCTAGCCACCAGTGTGTGTGCGTTTGTGTATGTTCACTCTCAGCACCATACCTCACACCCCAAAATCTGTTTCAGTCCTCTCTTCTTTGCTCTGTGATATGCTGGTCATTTTGCTGCTGCTTCTATGGACTTCACTCTTCGAGACTGGTAATAGAGTCTTCCCCTAAACTGCTTTCTCCCATCTCTTCCCTGATTTCCTCTTATCTAGCTTGTGTGTGTTCCATGTGTTTGTATGGGTGTGTTTTGCCCTTTTATTCCTATTTCAATAAAACCCGTTCCATTTAAACATATGACAGGTTTATTTCAAGAATTCCCCAAGGGAAAGATCCCCATATACATAGGTGGAGAATGCCAGTTACCCCCTCTCACTCTGTCTAAACTAATCCCCCGAATTAAATAGGAGACTGCCTCTTTAGGTAACAAAGGGGGAGAGTGGCCCCAAAAAGTTTGGGAAATACTATGTTGGGTTATATCTGGTTTGGTTGGTTGCAATTTGAATGTGCCTCCATTAAGATCCTATATTCTCTGTTGCATTTTTTTTAGTTGGAAAGAGAGCATGTAAACCTTTTAGGGTTATTTCAGATTTTCCATCTGCATGGTCAGGAATACCATTTTGTCCCACCTACTTTCTTTAGCAGATTTCCATGTTTGTTGTTTTCTTTATGCAGTTTTTTTTAGTGCTTACTATTTACCTTGCTGTTGCCATGGGTATGAATTTCCACTCTGATCACTCTTTTTGTGTGTGTGCAAAATGCAAAAAAATGGCTATAGAACTTTTCCTCCTTAAGACATTGTCACCTGCACATTCATGTACTCAAAGTACAGCCACTTATAGTTTCCCTTCCATTATCAAAGAAGCACGTGGATATAAATAACTACTGACATCACACACATACAAAAATTGTGGGATTTTAAACATCCTGAAATACATTGAAATCCCGCAATACAAATTTTGAAAGGTTTTCAGAGTATGGTAACAGAGCTTCTGTGCAACTGACACAGAAAAGCATCAGTTTTGATGGCAACATATCAATTGAATTTTGTTAATGTTTAAAAAGGAGTTTAAACCTGAGTTAAAAAACCATACAAGGATTTTTTTTAAAAAATACATAAAAAACCAGAGGAGCTACAGAATTCAGTATCATGCCCAGTTGAAAGTGACTTTCATTCTCTGAATGTGTTTCTTTCAATATATTAATGTCATATATGTGCTATGGACTTAACCTTGGGACAAAATACCCTGAAATGTGCATTTCCTGTTACCATGACATTAGAATCAAAATACCATTTCATATTCTTTCTACAATTTTTCAGAGTTAAAAAACTGAGAAAACTGTACATAAGTAAGCATTTTTTTTTTCTGAACATGATATACCCTGATCCATTATGTATCTACATACTTGAGTTTATGTGGTTTTTGTCAACATCTTGTTGCTATTTTAGCTCATATTTGCATTTTAATGTACAATAGAGGTAATATTCTTTTATTGTGTTCATACCTATTTGCCAGCTTTCTATGAGACGTTTCAATGAAAACTCTTTATAGGTGTTCTGGCTTATTGTCATTTGTGTTTTCATAATTCTTTTGTGTCTTGCAAATGTTCATACTGGCTTCAGATCTGGAATTTTAAAATGATCTCAGTTCTTATTACAGATTTCTTTTACTTCCCTTCTCTTGTGTTAATAAGCAAACAGATGGAAACAAATATATTTGAATGCTGGTGTACATTTCTAAAAAAAGGAAAGGAAATATGACTACAAAATGTGAAAGGCTGTCATGGCTGACACTGTGATAAGTACTGATGGTTGCTAAATGGTCATATCATATGCTGAAGAGCATCTTGTTGGGATTTTTCTTGTTGGAATATGGCTTTATAAAACTTTTATTTTATTGCCACTGGTTATGATCTCAAGGACCATGCTTTATGGATCATCTCCATTGTGTAAATGATTGACTAATGCTTAAAACTTTACCCCATAGCCTCAGATGAATATAATCTCTCAGACACAAATTTATCAGAATATTGTAGGTCTTTGCAAGAATTCCTTTGGGAAAAAAATAATGTGGACAAAGTATGTTCAAAAATAGTCAAAATGCATGTTACTTTTAGTTCTTTTTTCAGGTTTTACTCATCAAATATTGAAACCATATGAGAGAAAGTGCTTTTTATTTTCCATTTAACGAATTACTATGCAATCCTTTGCAGAGTTAATCAAAAATTACTTGACATGAATAACCCTAGACTGAAGTAAGTCTGCATAACATGGCTCTGTGACAATGTCATCCTAAGCAGATCTATTAAGAATCCTACTCAGGTCTATTAAATGGGATAGATTCCCTTGAAAGAATCCTTAGGATTGCATTGTAAATTACCCCAAAGCAAGTCATAAAGCCTAGGCACATTAGCTCTTTTCCAGTTATTAACAAATCCAGTTTCTTGTTACTATGAAATGTTTGTGATATAATACAATGGTGGTGTGGTGAAGAGTGCCATCAAGTTGCAGCCAACTTCTGGTAACCACTCATGAGGTTTTCAAGGCAAGAGACAAGTGGAGGTGGTTTGCCATTGCCTGTCTCTGCATAGCAGTCCTGGACTTCCTCAGTGGATCCCCATCCAAGTAGTAACCAGGGCTGACCCTGCTTAGCTTCCAAGAGCTGATGAGACTGACCTAGCTTGGGCCATCCAGGTTGGGGCATAATACTGTAGCTACAGGAAATAATGGTTTGGACCAAACGCTTTTGAATTGACACCCAACGTTTATGATGTTATGTCATATCAAATTATATGTTGCATTCAGTTTTAAAGCTGTCATCACCCACTATCTCATAAAAAATCCAAATTGCTTAACGCCCCAGACTCGGTCAGTCTCATTAGACTCCCACCATTGGCACAAGGCAGTGAAGAGGAATAAAGTTGAGACTGCCCCTCCCTATTTCCCCATCTCTGAGTTTAAAAGTTTTTTCTCCCCTCTTTGGACATAGCAAGGAATCAGTTGCAATCGCCTGCCAGATTCCAGCCATAGAAATGATAATGACCCAGCTAGCAAAGCCAACTGATGGATTCGATGCTATGAAGCCTCCAGGTGATTCCTGGAGATTTCCCAGAATGCCTTCCAGAAGGGCACCCAGGATGCACCACTGAGACATGGGCAGACTGGGTCAAAAGGGGTGGAGGGAGCGATGTACAGTGGGTGGAGACAGAGGATTAACAAAACTTCCTTGCAAGGGGAAGGCATTCTCTTTTTCTCCTTGGGATACTGAGCTAGGGACATCTCCAAGATCTGGTCTGCCAGCAGGCAGCCATATTTTCCTTCAGACCATGCAGCCTTGCAGGTAATAAGACATCTATGGGAACACTGTAACTGCTTAAGACAAATAATATCTACCGTATTTTAACATCAGTAAGGGTATGTTTAGTTAACAGGGACAGAAGGAATTGTGTTTATATCCCCCTTTCTTTTGTTTCTGTTTGCTTATCTAGTGTTGTGCTCAAGTATGATTGTGAACTTTCCCTTTGTTTTATTAATTAATATTTTAACTTTTTGAAACTGGTGGTGTTCTCTATGCCACATTGTTCCTCTAACCACTTGGACATGCTGTTATTTTGCAAGAGAGATCCCCAGACTGGGATGAAAGAAGTCAAAGTTCCTGTTGCCAGCCCTGAAGGGGAGCCCCAAAGAAGGAATTTGACCTTGTGGTAACCTAACTGCAGCAGTGGGAGGCCTAAAGGAGAGCATCTGTGGTGTGAAGGGGAGTTAAGAGTCTGCCTCTTTTAGCAGGCAACCCCAAACAGGACAGTGGTGGCAGCAAGTAACCTAGTGGAAGGAATTGGAATAGTTACCTCCAGGAGTTGGCATCAGCCAAGGTGGGGGTGAGCAGAACAGGTCTGCAGGTCAGAGCCAGCCTGTTCCATCACAGGCAGACAGCAAAAACCAATCTCCCCTGCTTCCACAAATGGAAGTGCCCACTAAAAGCATAAAGGGAGATGAGTATCTAAACCAATTATTTTAACCACATCATAAATGATACCCACAATTTAGAGCATTCCTTGCTTCATCTGTTATGGAATTAATCTTATCCTTTACTTACTGTGCAGGCCTATGAATAGTCACTCCAGCTGATGTCTCAAAAGGGTCTAGATGGCAGGCCAAGCTGCAGAGAAGAGCATGGGTGAGAGTGGACAAGGGATTAGGTGGCAGGAACACATTCCCCCCTCCAGTACTGATGCCTTTGAGGGCATCTTCTGGGACATTCTAAGACTACATAAGGTGCTGAGCTGGCATACCTAAACCTAGGACCTCCACAGTTAATAATGAATAGGTCTACTCCCACATTAAATGCCAGTGATGAGAGAGTATGATCTTGTTTTCTTTTCTCCTTTAATAGGCAAACTCTCTGTAACTGCTCATTTACTGAGATCTTAATGTATATTTATTAATATGATGGATTCAAAGCATTTTAGTTTTTCCCAAAAAAAGACCACTCTGTCCTCCCAGAATCCTTCCTGTCAAACAAAATATGAAATGCATCTTAAACTTCTGTGTCCAGTTAATTCTGTTGTACAAATAGATTCCTAAGCCAAAAAAGAAGTCAAAATGAGGAGGAATGTTCATTGATTATTTAATTGCAATTAAACAATTTAAAACAGGCCAAAACAGCCTATTAAAAAATGACTGCTTTCTGAGCAATATCAGGAAGTACATGAGACTTTATACCCCAAGTGACATAGGATGACATAGGTAAAAAGATAAGAGCCAGAAATCACAGGCCTCGGTTGGGGCCGGAGCTCATCAGAGTGATGCTCTGGCAGAGAGGAGGCCAGGGGGCAGGGACATGTAGCAAACTCTGCCCCCTGCTCCCAGCAGCCCTCCCCTCAGTCAGCCTGCGAGGAGAAAGAAGAAGGAAGGTAAGTTGCAGATCCCCCCACCTTTCCAGGCCTGGGAAAGCCCTCCCCAACCCCCCAACCCCATCTTTCCAGGCCCATGCTAAAGCACCAGGCCCTGGAAAACCCTCCCCAGCACCACCAACCCCATCTTTCCAGGCCCACACTAAGCAGATCTGCATGCCCCCCCCCCCAGGTAGCAATGCAAAAAGTCCAGTGGCACCTTTAAGACCAAGGCTTACTCAGGTAGAACCTCTCCCTTCTCTGTGAGGGCAGATCTGCATGTTTCTCCCCCTCATAGGTAGCAATGCAAAGAGTCCAGTAACACCTTTAAGACCAAGGCTTATTCAGGTAGAACCTCTCCCTCCTCTGCATTTCTCCCCGCCCCCCCCCCATAGCTAGCAATTCAAAAGTGTCCAGTGGCATCTTTAAGACCAAGGCTTATTCAGGTACAAGATCTGCTACCTTCTGGCATACTTCCAGTGATGTTAGGGGGTGTGGCATATGCAAATAAGTTATGCTGATGAGTTATGCTAATGAACTCCTGCACCTCTTTTTCTATGAAATGACCCCTGAGAAATCATAATTGGTTACAAAATGTCAGAGCATCATCTGTGTAGTCATTTATTCATTGGTCAGTTACAAAAAAAGGTGTGCCTACATGATATCTGAAATGTTTATTTAACCTAACCTTATTAATAATAAAAGGATTCTTCATATCCAAACAGAAGGTGTTTTCTGATTTGAAATTAAAGCTCTTCTTGACCCTAACCCTGCAGAGTTTTTACCCCAAATGACTAAAACCATGAACCCTATACTTCAGACAAATATATTTATTTGAAAAACCCATTTTCTGCTATACTAGCTATACTTACTCAAAATCTGTTAAAAACACCAGACAGCTAGATAGCTATTTCATCCAAACAACTTAAGGGGGGGGGTAAACTTAGGTCATTAAGTGCCTTGGGTGATTTGGAGTAACTGCTGGCCACACCCTCTCCTGGGAGACAATTCCATTTAAGGCAGGAAGTTGCCAGAAGCAGAGCTGACCCAGCTGAGCTCTGAGAAGGAGCAAGGTGTTTGAGCTGCCAGAGGGGTGAGTGGTATTTTTATTTATTTACTTTCAGCTGAGGTGCTTTAGCTGAGAAGGTACTGTGTCAGGGACTGTATTTGGGAGTGTGTGAGTTGTAACAGACTCCTGACTGCTGGAGTTAGGGTGTGAAAGGGTCATTGTTTGCCTGTAATTAAGTGCTTGGGTGAAATTGAATAGCAGACTCCTGGCTGCTGGAGTTTGGGTGTGAAAGGGGCTTTGTTTGACCGTCATTAAGTGCCTTGGGTGATTTTGAGTAGCTGCTGGCCACGCCCTCTCCTGGGAGACAATTCCATTTAAGGCAGGAAGTTTGCAAGAGGCACGAACCGAAGGGTGAGAGCAAAAGGGCGAGGCTCTTTGCCTGTGGGGCTCTGTAAGAAGCCCAGGAAGAGCCAGAAAGCCAGGACCTTGGCTCCTTGGTAAGGTAAGTAGACTCCTAAAACAGGAGCCATATAAATACAAAGGGTTTTAAAAGGGGGGTTATAGAAAAGTATTTGTTTAAAAACAATTATGAAGCCAGAATGCCAGCAGGGGGCTGGGGGCTATCCAGTGTTTTGCATGGAGTGTCACATGTATGACTATCTGCCCACTGGTCAGAAGTCTTGGGTGTGTGCTCGGTGCAAGGAGCTCCTGGTTCTCAGGGAGTGAGTTTGCTCCCTTGAGGCCAAGGTGGCTGACCTGGAGAAGCAGGGACAGTCAGTTAGGTGCACGGGGAAGACTCTCGGGGACTTGTTAGATATGTCCCACTCTGGATCTGGCAGCCCGGCTGCTGCCAGGGAGCATGAGGGTCAAGGGGAAAAGGGGCACCATGCTGAGGATAAGGGGAATGTGCCCTCAGAAGGGACCTCTTCTTCAGCTGGTGAACGGGTATCCTTTCGTACCAAGGAACTGTCCCTGGGAAGGGTGGGAGGGGGGCTCTTGGTAGTTGGTGATTCAATCCTTAAGCAGGTAGACAGCTGGGTGGCGAACTCGCGTACTGACCGTATGGTGACTTGCCTGCCTGGTGCGAAGGTAGCGGACATTACGTGTGTTTTAGATAGGCTGGTAGATAGTGCTGGGGAGGAGCCAGTGGTCATGGTGCACGTCGGCACCAACGATGTGGGGAAATGCAGTCGTGAGGTCCTGGAGGAGAAATTTAGGCTGCTGGGCAGGAAACTCAAGGCCAGGACCTCCAAGGTAGCCTTCTCGGAAGTGCTACCTGTTCCACGCGCAGGGCCGGAGAGACAGGCACAGATCAGGAGTCTCAATGCGTGGATGAGACGGTGGTGTAGGGGGGAAGGGTTCAAGTTTGTTAGGCACTGGGATGCTTTCTGGGACAAGAGGGAGCTGTACAAAAGGGACGGTCTCCACTTGTCCTGAGAAGGAACCAGGCTGCTGGCGCTCAAAATCAAAAAGGTGGCAGAGCAGTTTTAAACTGAATAATGGGAGAAAGCCAACAGGAGATGAAAAGTCTCTGGTTCGGGATGGCTCATCTCAAAGAGATGAAGGGGTAGCTATTACTTTTGTACAAGGAAATGGATTACAATTGTCCACTGAGACTGTGGCTAATGATAGGAACTGTCTGGTAAGGTCTCGAGGCAGCAAGAGGAAGGCTGTGGGCTTAACAAACATGGGAAACTATAAGTGTTTATACACAAATGCTAGAAGTCTCCGAGGTAAAATTGGGGAGTTGGAATGCTTGGGGTTGGGGGGGGGAAATAGACATTGTGGGTATTTCAGAAACTTGGTGGGATGAGGAAAATCAGTGGGATACGGTGATTCCTGGTTATAAATTATATCAGAAGGATAGGGGGAAAGGGTTGGAGGTGGGGTGGCTCTGTATGTCAGAGAGGGTATACCGTCCAGTAAGATTGAGAGGGTAAGAGAACTGGATTCGCTTCTGGAAATGCTATGGGTTGAAATAGTGGGTCCAAAAGGAAGCTTAACAGTGGGAGTTTGTTATTGCCCAACAGATCAAAAGATAGAGGAGGATTATAAAATGATGAATGAATTAAAGATAGCGGCTAGACAAAATAACTGTGTTGTAATAGGCGACTTTAACTAACCACACATTGATTGGGTCAATGAGTTCTAGTCGGGAAAAAGAGATTGCATTCTTAGACACTCTCAGTGACTGTGCTGTGGAACAGATGGTCACAGATCCTACCAGGGGAGAGGCGATCCTGGATTTGGTCCTAAGTAACACCCAAGACCTGGTGAGAGATGTAAAAGTGATTGCACCACTTGGGAACAGTGACCATAATGTCATTGAGTTTAACATTTGTACAGATAGGGAGTTGCCCAAAAAGACTGACGCGACCACTTTTAACTTTAAAAGGGGTAACTTCTCTGGTATGAGGGGACATGTGAGGAAGAAATTGAAAGGAAGAGTGGAGAAGGTCAAAACCATTGGGGAAGCTTGGAGACTATTTAAAAAGACAATCCTAGAAGCTCAGAAAAAATATATACCGCAGGTTAGGAAAGGTACAAATAGGTATAGAAAAAAGCCTGCATGGTTAACAAATAAAGTAATGGAAGCTGTAAAAGGTAAGAAGGATTCCTTTAAGCGGTGGAAAGCTAGTCTTAGTGAGGTTGATAAAAGGGAACACAGACTATGGCAAATAAAATGCAAGTCTGTGATCAGGCAAGCAAAAAGGGAATATGAGGAGCATATCGCAAAAAACATAAAGACCAACAATAAAACTTTCTTCAAATACATTAGAAGTAGGAAGCCAGCCAGGGAGGCAGTGGGGCCCTTGGATGACCAAGGGGTAAAAGGAGTAGTGAAGGATGATAGGGAAATGGCTGAGAAGCTGAATGCATTTTTTGCCTCTGTCTTCACTGTGGAAGAGGAGAAGTGTTTGCCCACTCCAGAAGCACCGATCTCGGGAGGGGGTTTGAAAGACCTGAATCAGATTGCAGTAACAAGAGAGGAAGTCCTCCGACTGTTGGACAATTTAAAAACTAATAAATCACCAGGCCCGGATGGCATTCATCCGAGAGTTCTGAAAGAACTCAAATGTGAACTTGTGGATCTCCTGACAAAAATATGTAATCTTTCTTTAAAATCTGCCTCCATTCCTGAGGACTGGAAGGTAGCTAATGTCACTCCCATCTTTAAAAAGGGCTCCAAGGGAGATCCAGGAAATTACGGGCCAGTCAGTCTGACATCGATACCGGGTAAGTTGGTGGAAACTGTTATTAAGGAAAGAATTAGTAGGCACATTGATGAACAAAAACTATTGAGGCAGACTCAGCATGGGTTCTGTAAGGGAAGATCTAGTCTCACTAACCTGTTTGTGTTTTTTGAGGGAGTGAACAAACATGTGGACAAGGGGGACCCAATAGATATTATTTACCTTGACTTCCGGAAAGCTTTTGATACAGTTCCTCATCAAAGGCTCCTAAGTAAGCTCAATAGTCATGGGATAAAAGGATAAGTCCTCTTGTGGATCAAAAACTGGCTTATAAATAGGAAACAGAGAGTGAGTATAAATGGGAAACTTTCTCAGTGGAGGGTGGTAAGCAGTGGGGTACCACAGGGATCAGTACTCGGTCCGATGCTTTTTAACTTGTTTATTAACGATTTGGAATTGGGAGTAAGCAGTGATGTGGCTAAATTTGCAGATGACACAAAGTTGTTCAGAGTGGTGAAAACCAGGGAGGATTGTGAGGCACTCCAAAGGGATCTGTTGAGGATGGGTGAGTGGGCATCAACGTGGCAAATGGGGTTCAATGTGGCCAAGTGCAAAGTGATGCACATTGGAGCCAAAAATCCTAAGTATAAATACACGTTGATGGGGTCTGAGCTGGCAGAGACAGACCAAGAGAGAGATCTTGGAGTCGTAGTGGATAACTCGCTGAAAATGTCTACACAATGTGTAGCTGCAATAAAGAAGGCCAACGCTATGCTGGGGATTATTAGGAAGGGAATTGATAACAAATCAGCCAGTATCATCATGCCCCTGTATAAATCATTGGTGCGACCTCATTTGGAATACTGTGTACAGTTCTGGTCACCACATCTCAAAAAGGATATTATAGCATTGGAAAAAGTGCAGAGAAGGGCAACTAGAATGATAAAAGGGTTGGAACACCTTCCCTATGAAGAAAGGTTAAAATGCTTGGGGCTCTTTAGCTTGGAGAAACGACGGCTGAGAGGTGACATGATCAAGGTTTATAAGATTATGAATGGGATTGAGCAGGTTGAGAAAGAAGTACTTTTCTCCCTTTCTCACAATACAAGAACTCGTGGGCACTCTATGAAATTGCTGAGCAGTCGGGTTAGAACAGATAAAAGGAAATACTTCTTCACCCATAGAGTGATTAACATATGGAATTCACTGCCACAGGAGGTCGTGGCAGCTGCAAGCATGGACAGTTTCAAGAGGAAATTAGATAAACATATGGAGCAGAAGTCCACCAGTGGCTATTAGCCACAGGGTATAGATGGAAACTCTCAGTCTGGGGCAGGTGATGCACTCTATTCTTGGTGCTGGAGGGGGCAGCAGTGGGAGGGCTTCTGGTGCCCTGGCCCCACTGCTGGACCTCCTGATGGCACCTGGTATATTTTGGCCGCTGTGTGACAGAGTGTTGGACTAGATGGGCCATTGGCCTGATTCAACATTGGCTTCTCTTATGTTCTTATTATGTTCTTATGGGTGTTGTTGTTGTTGCTTGTCTGCTAGCATCAGCTAAAAAGGCTAACCTATAAAAGAGAGGCCTTACCACTTAATAGGCTTTTATTAGATGCTAATAAAATCTCCATAAAACCAGAAAAATATAAGTATATTAATAATCTGAATTTAAAGAATCATTATATATACCAATTCATACTACAATTCTATTAATTGCTCGTGTCACATTTTCCTTCAGTTGGTGACCTTTCAATGAAATATTTTGATTGTTATGTGTATAATTCTCCATGAAAAGAAGTTCTGTCCTGAAGAGCATTATACCCTTCTGAGCCCATTGACTTCAACGGACTCAGAGGTACATTGCACTGTTTAGGAATGCACTCTAAGACAAACTAGCTGTTAATGAAAGTATTGCAATCATGGAGGTGTAGGATGTGGAATTATATGTGCATCACAAAAACAGCCCTACCCAGGTCACTATTGCATAGATCAGAAATAATAAGTTCCTATGAAAGTTATTGATTTTCTACCAGTGTTATTGTTTCATTGGTGTTTATCTGCCTAGATCTGAGCCAAGGTGGTTTTGCCCTGTTAGGAAGCTTGCTTTGCAAGCACAATACAACCTAAATGGTAATGAATTGGTGCAGATCAGCTCATGTGTAAATAAAATTCCCAGTTTAAGTTATAATTTTTGTGGTGTTTCATTTGAGGGATGGGAGGGCAATTTCAAACAACCCCACACCAATATTGTGAGTGATGGAGGTTCCTAGTATTTATTAAATATTAAAGTGTCTTGGCCTGCTAGCATCTGCCAAAGTATAGTTTCCAAAGTCTCATATTAAATTTTAACTTCACACTATGAAATTCCATAGCCTGGGTACTCAGCATTCCAATGCATTTTATTTCCATCCAATATGAAATACCTATGTGTACAGATTTCAAAATGCTGAGATGAAAAATATTGTAGAAAGCAGAAAATAATGTATCACTTCATAAAACATTATACTGCAAGCTCCACATTGTAAACAGAATAAAATAAGTTGTTATTTGTATTGTAGAGTATGTTTAAGTAGAGATAGAGAGACACACAGACAGACAGACATTCTGTCTAGCTGACAGGGGGGGAAATCCAGTGATATTTCCACTCATATTGCTCGGTTTACAGCTCATTTTTTAACTCTGTGACTGAAAATCTTTCTCAAGTGTGGTTAAGGTATAGCCTTAAAAAAAACACCCAAAAAACAAAAACCTGTCTCTCATAGACCATGCAGCCATTTTGTATCATTTAATGCTTGGTATTTGTACATCCCTATATTGGAATATCTTGCATTCTTATGCTGTTGCTGTTGTTGATACTTTAGGTGCAGATTTTAAATTTATGAGATATGATGTCATAGCCCATGTACACTCTCAGTAACTAACAATAATAATTGGTATAATATTCTTTGGTCTATTCTGATTTCTACAATAAATCATCCCCTATTGACCCCTAAGTCTCTCCCCTCCAGCTCAGCTGCCTTGGGATGCCTGGTGCAGCCCCTTTCAACCAGATGCACAAATGAGCCAGAGACAGCTGGGCCAGGAGCACGGAAGGGGTGAAGTGCCTTCTTGGGGGCAGTGCCTTGTTGGCTGCAGCTCACCACAGCTACTGGTTAGGAAGGGTTTAAATGCCTTTCAGGAGACATTTCACTCCCTCCTTTCTGCTGGTCATGGAAGGCACTTCACTCATTTCCTTTTGCTGGGCTGGGGAAGGCTGCAGCCAGCAGAAAGGAGGTGATGAAATGCCCCCATATTTAACCCTATGCTTTTGCTGCCCCCCCCCTCTACTTTGAAGCAGTGGGGAGAAGAACCAGAGGGATTAAATGGCTCAGAACCATTTAAACCCCTGCTTTTGCTCCCCCCATTTTGCAGGGAACAGAAAGCAGGGTTTTAAACTTTAAATGGCCCATGAACCTGTATGAATGGTTCATTTTGGGATTCACATATCTGCTTGGTTTGGCTGGTGGTTTGGTAAAGAACCCCTAACCGAACTGAACAGCAAAAATGCAGTTCGTGGCTATCCCCAGTAAGAAGCAGAGGTGATTTACCATGGTGTTTCTCTGCAGAGTCTTCTTTGGTGGTCTCCAATCCAAGTACTGATCCTGCTCACCTTCCATGATCTGATGTGACTGGGTTACATCATACCATTCCACATCCCAATAATGGGGTGCAGGGAAGAATGGAACTATAAGTTGTGGTTCAGACATTATGACATATTATTGTTTTCCATGAAACTAGAAGCTTTCATTATCACACCAGGAGAGTAAGATAGCCCTTGAGGATCTCCTAGGGCCATATCCATGAAGACAACATTAGACCTGTTATTAGATCTGCATCCATATACATTTAACTTTATTTGGGGAAGGGGTGACTTTAATTATTTCCTTAATATCCCAAGCCATCATTTCAATTTGATATTTAATTACTTACGTATTACAATTATTAGCAACCATATCTTATATACATTTATATTTATGATATTTTAATTGATAAGGCCTAGCTTTCCAAGACTTAGGCATTTGAAACGATGTTGCAATAACAGATGTGATCCATTCCTGATTATTGGTTAATTGGAAAAGTGAAATGAATAGTGGACATAAACATATGCACTATAATATATAGGCAGAGCTGCTGAACTGGAATTCACATACACAAATTAGTAAGCCTTTTCTCAGTAAAGATTGGAATGGGATAGCTCACAACAGAGAGTAAACCCACAGAGGCACCTCATTTTTTCCATCTATCATCTTCTCCACAGTATTTCTCCTCTCCTCCTCCCCACAGTCACAAGACTCTCAACCTGTTCTTGTTTTCTTCTCCCTTTCCCACATGCCAACCAACCTATTTTAATCTGTCCACATCTTCAGATATATTTATTGTTTCATTATGCCCTGCCTTTCTCCACAATGGGGACCCAAGCTTCAATTATCCCATGTCATCCATTTTATTTTCATAACAGCTCTGTGAGATAAATTAGGCTAAGAATGTGTAACTGGCCCAAGGTCACCCAGTGACCTTCTGTGGCAGATTCAAACCTGGGTCTCCAAGATCATAGTCTGAAACTCTAACTAGTACACCACACTGGTTTTTATGGAGTGATTGATATTGAACAGCTAGAGCTGGGTCAGTCATAAAAGTCATGTGATAGTAAATCACATTGTGGTTGTTACCAGGTCTGGCCCTGGAACAGCCCTGGAAAGGGTTCTTCCCTTCCCACAGCCTTTAACTGACAGGATCATAGTTGTGATAATATTGTGTGGTTGCCTAGCTATAGCTGCTGAGGGCATTCATTTCTTAAAGCTACACATTCTGCTTCTATTATTATGGGGAAATTATTCCCCCAATGCATTTTTTTAAAGATTTCAATTTTATTTTGCAAAGTGGGGAATTCGAGGTTGTAAAAAGATCTAACTTCTCTGTTCATGGTTCCAGTCTCCAGATTTAAGTATCCACAGATTTGGCCATGTTGAAAATTAGATAAATTGATTCTTATTTTGCCAGTTTCTCACTAGCTGAAGGTGGTCCACACTCACTGTTAGGATTGCTAAGACTGGATCTTCTTTATTTTATACTTACAGCTTTGCATTTTGGACATAAACATGTGCACTAGTCATAGCCTAGAACTGTGAGAAATATGATCCAGGGGCATTTCAGTAGCATGGAAATTTACAGTGGGCTGCTACTCTAGAGCTACTCCATTTAGCAACACTGGAAGACTTCCTCTGGTTTAAGAAGGCATCCTCCAACTTAAGATGCTCTTCCTCCAATGGAAGAGGCTAGAGGAAAGCTGCAAATGTTGCTGAGAGGAGTGGCTGGATCCCTTTCAGTATTTAAAGTGCCATGAGACTCTTTTCTGTCTAAAAACTAAAACACTTCTTATGATATTCACATGAACACTAAAATGATCATGATTGAAGTTTATGACCACAGTCCAGGGTGAAATTGGGTACATTTAGTTTAATTGATGTAATGAGCCATGGGGATAACTGACCTGCTAAACCGTGTCCTATAAACATGTACTAAATAGGGCAAAGTCTGTGTTAATTTGGGGGGAGGGGGAGACACACTTTTCATACCTTCCACTCAAACCTATGCTGACTGTGAATTCTGGTGCACAAAGGGCTCACTAGTTATAATATATATATATATATATATATATATATTTCATTAGAATGATGATTGTTACAGAAAGTTGCACTGTAAATAATTGGCTTTCTGGATCATAAATTATTTTTATGTGTCACTTGCAATTTATATATCTGAAAGTGATCAGTTTGGGGTTTCATGGTTAAACTAATATTGAACATGTAATTTTATTGTGGAATGAAATTTGCATTCATTTAGCTGGGAAAAACAACTTTCCATAATATAAAGCATTAATATATTTAATCCTTTCAGATTATTTAAGTGTACTACTCAGTACTTTACAACTCTTTTTTATGTGGTTATTCTATCATATTACTTCCATCTACTTTGATACCTTTGCAGCTTTCCCCCAGAGCATTTCTTTTCTCTTCTCTTATTAACTCTAACATTAGGAAAAGTAGTATTCTTCTGTTTACAATATGTTATAATTGGAAATGTGCTCAGTAACAGGTGCTTAATGCTCCATGGGAGTTTGCAATGCAAAATAAGAAGAAAATAATAAGATGAAGAGATGCTTTAAAACTTTCTCAGTATATGGAAATCAGCTGCCCTGAGCCTGCTTTGGTGGGGAGGGCAGGGTCTAAACTTGATAAAATAAATAAATAATACGGGGTGCTTACAAATTTTAATAATGGCTTCTTTAATTAGCTGATGCTAATTAAATACAATGCATTTTTCTATTAGGTGGATAAATCAATCTCCCCAAGAATGTGGCTGTCATGGCCTTACCCAACAACTAAATCTCCAAGAGGCTGATCTGGGGAATTCTTCTTCATTGTCTAAGTGATGTCTCTGGTTTCTCAGCAAGGTATACTGGCCCTAACAGTCTTGATTTATTCAAATAAAACTTAATGAAACTAGGTTCTATAATTTCAATGTTTTCAATCCTTTAGTGCAGAATGGGTTTTTAAAATAGCCATGCAGACCAATTTGGTCTTGTGGGATAAAATTTCTGCTTACTCTAACTGTGACCAGTTGCAATACTGAAGGGAGAGTAAATGTAAAAATGGTCTAGGTGAGTGTTGGGAATACAGACACAAGCTATAATGCTATCTGATGTTTGCCTCTGATTGGCCAACTCTAACAGCAGGATACCAGCAGATGACTGTGTTGTTCTGGAATTGTAACAATACCACTCTCCCCATCATACCCTCAGGAATGATATTAGTCTTTTCTTGAGAACTTTGCCCGGGAAGCAATTGCTCTCAGGTACTAGTTACAAGCAATACTCCCTCTAAACCATGGAGTCTTGTGAGCAAAAATTCTACTTTGGTATTAGAGCTACTATTAAAGTATGGTATTAAAGTTGTGAGCAAGCAATTTGGCTATTGTATAAATTAGTTTGTTCTAATCCTTCCTGAGCCATCCTTCCTGAGCTAAGACAAAAATGTGTGAGCTAGAGGCTAAAAAACTGTGAGCTAGCCACACTAACTCAACTTAGAGGGAACACTGGTTACAAGTTGCACAGTCATTGTGTCTGTCTTAACTGCTGTAACTGTGTGACTGCTCCTGACACTGTATCTGGCCCTTGTGTTTATAAGAACTAGAGTAATGAGAGAATTAAGGTAACCAACTGATTTTTTTTTCAGGAAATGAATGGTGCCACATCTTACCTACCATTTAATTACCAGTGTTTTTTATGGTAATTAGAGACAATGACAGAACCTGTTGCTATGGAGTTTAATCATCCTGACCTTGTTTCCTCCTGGAGGTTTTACTTTTTGGACTCAAAACATCATCTTCTATAAAAAGAATGGCATTTATAAAATTCTGAAATATCATTATGTGATATCTGTATCTCTGCATTTACTGCTAATAACCTGTCTTGGCAAGTTAATTTCCTAATCAATAGGAGGAGTCAATAGTTAGGATAGCCTCTTTATTCAAGTATAAAGTAAGTATAATGTGACTCCCTCTGTATTTTCCATCCTATCTTACAGGTCCAAAAAAGAGAAATGAATTTACAGAAATCTCATGGATTGTGTAATGGCCCAGACAGTGAAAAGAATGAACATTCTTAGCAGTAGTAGAAACAAACTATCACTTGTATTGTACCTCAGAGGCCTAACAGCTTTGTCTTGTTTTGTGGGTAATTGTGAATTTTTAGCAGTAGAAAAGGACAAGAGTCCAGTAGCACCTTCCCCCTCTTTGCAGTATGTGCATCATCGCATACTCCATAGGGGGCCCTTAGTGCGGAGGTGTGATTCCTCATTTATGTGCATGGTAAACAAACATTTACAATTAATTCAGGCTGGGACAAATTAATCAATGACATTATTTGCTGTGAATGTCCTTCCTTTCTTGTTTCATTTTTCTCTTGCACATTTTAAAGGGTATGTTTGACCTATCTATATGTCCTTGTTTTTCTGTGACTGGTCCTTTCCGCATTTGCCTGCCACTCCATATTTTCTCAGTGTTCCAGTCAAGGCAATTTAAGTCCATGGCAAAACAGCATCCAAATAACCTGGGACAACAACAGGCTGAAACGGGGCTGACAACTGAAGGGAGGTAATGTAATGCAGAATGGGGGGGAAACCCGGAATAAAAAGAAGGTTGAACTTGATTTTAGAGCAGAATGGGGGCGGGGAGGACTGGGTTAAAAAGAAGGTTGAATTCAATTTTGATGCAGAATTGATTGGAGGACACCGTGGTGAAAATGGATTAAAAGGAGAGTGCAGAAAGGGCCTGAGTACATAACCTCAAACTTAAATGTATACAACAGTTATGTTACGTAGCAAATATGTTGTCAGTATAATGTTCCTGATAACTTCTTGGACTTGACTATTTAGCATTTATTTAAAACATTCATTAGTCACCTTTCTTCTTTGCAGAACTCAAGATGGCTTATAATAGTGAATAATAAACAGTAAAAAATCTTCATATAGGGCTGTTGATTCAGAAAATTCAGTAATGCGACATAAGAACATATGAGAAGCCAATGTTGAATCAGGCCAATGGCCCATCCAGTCCAACACTCTGTGTTACACAGTGGCCAAAAATACCAGGTGCCATCAGGAGATCCACCAGTGGGGCCAGACAACATGACTTTTGTCACTCGGATGAAGTATATTGTACAAGTACTGCAATAGCGCTATTATTTCCTAGCTAACTTCCAAGCTAAATTCAAAATTCTGGTCAACAGATTTGAGACTGACAACTACAAGGCTTTTTATCTTTTTATTTGTCAAGTAAATCTCAAAAACGTGCTGAATGCTTGTTTTGCTTACCAATATTCAAACAAAGCCACTGAAGTGTTCAACTGACCTTTATTAGGAGATGGACTAGAGTCCTAATATTGGAGTCATTGATAATTTGTCCAGAAGTTAGTAGAAGAGGAGGAGGAGGAGGAGGGGAATGGATTTATACCCTGCCCTTTGCTCAGAGTCTCAGAGCAGCTTAAAAACTCTTTTCCCTTCCCCTCCCCACAACAAGCACCCTGTGAGGTAGGTGGTGCTGAGAGAGCTCTGAGAGAACTATCCTTGAGAGAACAGCTCTGACTGAACTATGACTTGCCCAATGTCATCCAGCAGCTGCAAGTGGAGGAGTGAAGAATCAAACCCAGTTCTCCCAGATTAGAGTCCGCACACTTAACCACTACACCAAACTGGCTCTCGCCAGATAGCACACTAGATAGTACACTCTCGCCAGATAGCACACTAGAGCAATATGGCATGCTTTATTAGAAGGGGGAAGGGGAGACTTTAATTTTATTTCCATACAGAAGTACAAAATCACAGAGATATAAAGCATGAACTACTTTATTTTCCTACATGGGGTCATAAAAGGTATCTTTATTGTACTTTGATTAAATTAAAGTCATTTTTCACTGCACAAATGTGTGGCCTTGTGTTACCCCCCCAGCATCTGCTGACATACTTCTCTTCACAAAGTTGGTTATTTCTCAGAGAATATAAAGAAAAAGATGGATGATGCTTTCCATAGGAAGTATAAATTGTGGTTTTGCACATGCTGATTACCCTAGTACTGGATAGTAGTCTACATATAATTGATTTTATCAGATTAGAAACCTCTTTTTAATGCTCCAGGAAATGCATGGTATGTCTGGGCTACCACTCCAGTGCTCAGCAGCCCTTTCAGAACAGCAGACTCTCCTCTAATGGTACCACTCACAAGGGGAGGAGAGTCCAATGGTGCCTCTTCTTCTGGCAGCTCAGCCAGGAAATGAACAGCCTGCTGATGGTTGGGTCTTGGCCATCACCCCAGTCAAATTGCAGGCCCTTTGCCCCCATAGAGGTCTGCTGCTGTTTATCTTAGAGATGGCTTTATGTTCAGGTTCCCTATCCCTTTCACCAGCCAGAGGATTGCAACAGACACCAATAACCTCAAATCAAGTAGGGAGAAGTCTGAGGTTGTTGCCACAAAACTCATGAAGGAGTGCACTGCAGGCCAAATCACAGGCCCTTTTGACACCTCATCATTGCCCAACCTCCTAGTCTCTCCTCTGGGGGTTGTCCCCAAGTAGGCTCTGGGAGAGTTTAGGCTCATCCATCACTTGTCATATGCTAAGAGATCCTCAGTTAATGATGCCATTCCTTCTGAATTTTTCTTGGTTAAATACACATCCTTTGATCATGCACTGGGGTTTGTAACGGCCTGCAGCCCCAGAGCACTTATGACAAAATGTGACATACAGTCAGCGTTTTGCCTGCTCCTGGTGCACCCCAGGGATTTTTGCTTGTTGGGCTTTAAGTTCCAGGAATTGTGGTATATGGACAAGGCCATACCCATGGGTTGCGTGGTAGTGTGTGCAGACTTTGAGGCATTTAGCACCTTCCTAGAATGGACAGTGAAAGCCAGGGCTAATACCTTGCATCATGCATTATTTGGATAATTTCCTTTTCATTGGTCCAGCAGGTAGTGTCACCTGTACAGAACACCTGGCTGAGGAGCTCGGACTCCCACTGGCTCATTACAAGATCGAGAGTCCCACAACATAGTTAACTTACCTGGGCATTCAATTGGGTTCTGTTGAAGGGGGGTCCCACCTGCCGAAAGACAAGCTGCTTGCACTGCAGGCCCTTATTACCCTGGTACTGACATGGGCAAAATGTACATTAGTGGACCTGCAATCGCTTGTGGGGTATCTTAACTTCACCTGCAAGGTAGTTACACTGGGGAGGGCCTTCTGTGCATGCCTGACACAGAACACAGTGGGTGTCTCTGCTCCTCACCATAACATATGAATAATCAAGGGCATGAAGGAGGACCTCAGGGTCTGGCTAGCCTTCCTTTCTGAGTACAGTGGGGTTACTATTTGGCAGCAACCACTTAATTTGTCCAACAGCATCCAAAGAACCCCTTATTCAGTTTCAGGGAAGTGGCACAAGTTAGTCTGAATCTGCAGTCAGAACATTGGGCACTGAGTGAGAATCTACACAGCCTCATCTGAATGGGGAGATGACTTCAGCCTGGAGGAGGTGCTGCAAATCACTTGGATTGGCACATGGGAAATGAGATGGGACACACTGCTGCCTATGGTCCATCATTGCAGGGCTCAGCACTGCCCCCCAGATGTGTTGGTGATGTAACTGGGCAAGAATGGACTGGGGGACTGCATGGGTATTGATTTGGTGCACCAAGCTGAGGCAGATTTGCAGACACTACAGGTGGAGCTCCCAGCCATGACCATCCTCTGGTCAACCTGGCTGAGTAGCACCCTTAGTGTAGGGCCAAGTGCCCTGAAAAGGTTAATGTGTTAAGGAAGAAGATGACCAAAAGGCTGGGAAAGATTGTGGGAGGCCACCGAATTTGGCATCTGGACATCTTTCACTGGCTGGAGGCCCTGTTTTGAGCTGACGGTGTTCACTGGTCTCCATGGGGATGGACATATAGCTACATGGGGTTATGTATGGCCTGCAGACTTGGCTTCAGCTGTAGGAGCATTGGGGGGAGCCAGGTGGGAGGATGCCCGACTCTTGAGGTGATATCAGCATGGGGCCGAATCCATTTTAGGAAAGCCACCCTGTGTGCCCATTTTCCCTTCTGGGGATCCCCTTAAGGGAACTTGGAGAGAGGCCTTTCAAGGGGGCATGCCCAGCTCAGGGGTTGTCAATGGGTTACTCTCGCACTCACATGGCACGGGAGACTGTTGTTGTCGTTCAGTCTCACAGCTGAGTCCAACTCTTTGCGACCCCATGGACTACATCACGCCAGGCCCTCTTGTTCTCTGCCATCCTCCAGAGTCTGCTCAACTCCATGTTTGTTGCGTTGATAACACTGTCTAACTGTCTTATCCTTTGCTGTCCCCTTCTTCTTTGACCTTCAATCTTTCCCAGCATCAGGGTCTTCTCCAATGAGTGCTCCCTTCTCATTTGGTGGCCAAAGTATTTGAGCTTCAGCTTCAGTCTCTGGCCTTCCAAAGAACAGTTAGGACTGATTTCTTTTAGGATTGATTGATTTGATCTCCTTGCCATCCAAGGGACTCTCAAGAGTCTTCTCCAGCACCATAATTCAAAAGAATCTATTCTTCGGTGCTCGGCTTTCCTTATAGTCCAACTCTTTCAGCCATACATTACTACTGGGAATACCATTGATTTGACCAGAGCTCTTTTTGTAACAGGAACTCCTTTGCATATTAGGTGACACACACCTAATGTAGCCAATCCTCCAAGAGCTTACAGTAGCCCCTGTAAGAAGAGCTCTATAAGCTCTTGGAGGATTGGCTGCATTAGGGGTGTATCACCTAATATGCAAAGGAGTTCCTGCTACAAAAAGAGCCCTGGCTGTGACTATATGGACTTTTGTTGGCAGGGTGATGTCTCTACTTTTTATTATGCTGTCTAGGTTTGCTATCGCTTTCCTCCCAAGGAGCAGGTGTCTTTTAATTTCATGGCTGCAGTCACCATCTGCAGTGATCTTGGATCCCAGGAATGTGAATTCTGTCACTGCTTCCACGACTTCCCCTTCTATTTGCCAAGGAGTGATGGGGCCGGATGCCATAGTCTTAGTTTTTTTGATGTTGAGTCTCAAGCCAACTTTTGTGCTCTCCTCTTTTGTGCTCTCAACAAGAGGCTCTTTAGGTCCTCTTCAGTTTCTGCCATTAGAGTGGTATCATCTGCATATCTGAGGTTGTTGATCTTTTCCCCAGCAATCTTAATTCCAGCTTGTGATTCATCCAAGCCAGCATTTCGTATGATGTACTCTGCATATAAATTAAATAAGCAAAGTGACAATATACATCCTTGTCATGCTCCTTTTCCTATGCTGAATCAGTCAGTTCTTCCATATCCAGTTCTGTCACTTCTTGACCTTTAAAGAGGTTTCTCAAGAGACATATGAGGTGGTCTGATACTCCCATCTCTTTAAGGAATTGCCATAGTTTGTTGTGATCCACACAATCAAAGGCTTTAGCATAGTCAATGAAGCAGAAGTAGATGTTTTTCTGGTATTCTCTTGCTTTCTCCATAATCCAGCAAATGTTGGCAATTTGATCTCTAGTTCCTCTACCTCTTAGAAACCCAGCGTGTACTTCTGGCAGTTCTCTATCCACGTACTGTTGGAACCTAGCTTGTAGGATCTTGAGCATGACCTTGCTAGCATGTGAAATGACTGCAATTGTGCGATAGTTTGAACATTCCTTGGCATTGCCCTTCTTTGCAATTGGAATGTAAACTGACCTTTTCCAATCCTGTGGGCATTGTTGCATTTTCCAAATTTGCTGGCAAATTGAGTGCAGCATTTTAACAGCATCATCTTTTAGGACTTTGAATAGCTCAGCTGGGATACCATCACCTCCACTAGCTTTGTTGTTAGTAATGCTTTCTAAGGCCCATTTGACTTAACATTCCAGGATGTCTGGCTCAAGGTCAGGGATTACACAGTCATGGTTGTCAAGGACATTGAGGTCCTTCTTGTATAGTTCTTCTGTGTATTCTTGCCATCTTTTCCTAAACTCTTCTGCTTCTGTTAGTTTCCTACTGTTTTTGTCCTTTGTCATGGCCAGCTTTGCATGGAATGTTCCTTTGATTCCTCTAATTTTCTTGAAGAGATCTCTAGTTCTTCCCATTCTATTATTTTCCTCTATTACTTTTCATTGTTCATTCAGGAAAGCCTCCTTTTCTCTCTTTGCTGTTCTTTGGAAATCTGTATTCAGTTGGGTAAATCTTTCCTTTTCAGCTTTGCCTTTAACTTTCTTTCTTTCCTCTGCTATTTGTAAAGCCTCATCAGATAGCCACTTTGCTTTCTTGCACTTTTTTCTTTGGGATGGTGGTGATTGCTGCCTCCTGTACAATGTCACAAACTTCTGTCCATAGTTCTTCAGGCACTCTATCTATCAAATCTAGTCCCTTAAACCTATTCTTCACCTCCACTGAATATTCATCAGGGATGTGATCTAGGTCAAACCTGAATGGCCTAGTGGTTTACCCAACTTTCTTCAGTTTAAGTCTGAATTTTGTAATGAGTAGCTCATGATCTGAGCCACAGTCAGCTCCAGGTCTTGTTTTTACTGACTGGATAGAGCTTCTCCATCTTTGACTGCAAATTATATAGTCAATCTGATTTCAGTGTTGCCCATCTGGTGATGTCCATGTGTAGAGACACCTCTTAGGTTGTTGGAAAAGGGTGTTCACTATGACCAGCGTGTTCTCTTGACAAAACTCTGTTAGCCTTTGCCCTGCTTCATTTTGTTCTCCAAGGCCAAACTTGTCTGTTATTCCAGTTACCTTTTGATTTCCTACTTTAGCATTCCAGTCCCCTATGATGATGAGGACATCATTTTTTGGTGTTAGTTCTATGAGCTGTTGTAGGTCTTCATAGAACTGGTCCAGCCTCTTCTGCAGCAGTGGTTGGGGCATAGACTTGGATTACTGTAATATTGAATGGTTTGCCTTGGATTCGGACCGAGATTATTCTGTCATTTTTGAGATTGTATCCCAATACTGCCTTTCTCACTTTCTTGTTGACTATAAAGGCCACACCATTTTTTCTTCGGGATTCCTGGCCACAGTAGTAGATATAATGGTCTTCTGAGTTAAATTCGCCCATTCCTGTCCACTTTAGTTCACTGATTCCCAAGATGTCGATGTTCATTCTTGCCATCTCATTTTTGACCACGTCAAGCTTACCTTGATTCATAGACCTTACATTCCAGGTTCCTATGCAGTATTGTTCTTTGCAGCATTGAACTTTCCTTTCACCATCAGACACATCCACAACTGAGCGTCCTTTCGGCTTTGGCCCAGCCGCTTCACTCTTTCTGGGGTTACTCATACTTGCCCTCTGCTCTTCCCCAGTAGCATATTGGACACCTTCCGACCTGAGGGGCTCATCTTCCGGCATCATATCTTTTAGCCTTTTGTTACTGTCCATGGGGTTTTCTTGGCAAAGATACTGGAGTGGGTTGCCATTTCCTTCTCCAGGGGATCACGCTTGGTCTGAGTTCTCTGCTGTGGCCTGTCCGTCCTGGGTGGCCCTCCATGGCATAGCCCACAGCCTCATCGAACCATGCAAGCCCCCTCACCACGACAAGGCAGTGATCTATGAGGGAGAGTATTGATGTATAGGGTCTTATTTAACCATATTATTTTATCAATTTACCAATTTCTCCCACTGCTTGCTTCACCTGACTAAATTGAATGCTCCCAGTGCTGGATTTATGTATAGGCTAAGTAGGCTGAAGCCTAGGGTCTCTAAATCTAGGGCGTCTCCACAGCCCTGCCTCCCCCAGTGAGCAGTCTCCTCTCTCCCAAAATTGCAAACCCAAGACTTCATGTGAGGGCAGGGCAACTTGGGCCCAGCAACTATGAGACTCAGGGCCAGCCAGTGGGGCCCAATTTAAACTCTGGGGCCCGACTGGGAACATTTTTGTGGGGCCCCAGTTCACAGCCAGTCTGCAGAATCTTAGAGATATAAATAAAATCCATCTAGATTGCCCTGGTGTGGGACCCCCCTTGGGAGCGGCCCGTGGGGCCCAATTTGGCCAAATTGCTCCAATTGCCTTAAGGCCAGACTATGTAGGGGTTGGACTGACAAGCCCTGTCCCTTCTAGGTCCCTGGTGCCACTATTCAGAGTAGACTCCAGGACTCCAGAGCTAGCAGTCCAAAGTCAACAACCAGCTGCACAGCCTTCCCCAGCTCAAGGGTCAGGTCAGTAGTGGTACATGCTGAACTTTAATCAGTGGGAGAGTGTGAGTGGGGGGCCAGCTGGGGCAGATAGGCCAGGCAAGCAAGCTCTCCCAAGTCCCTTCCATTCCTTCCCTCCTCCTTGGCTTGAACAGAGCAAGCACATGTGACTGGCACTGGCCTCACCCCTCCCAGGCAGGGAAGTCTGTCTTTCACACTTCACAGAGCCCTGTCGATGCATGCAGCATGCACTTGCAACCCCTTTCTCAGAACTTCTTGGATACGAAAAGAAGTATTGATGGTGTCAATTGTCATGCCAATAAATCTAAACAATACTGCTTCATAAATTAATAGTAGATTAATTGTTCTAAAGCCATTGCAGAATCTAATCAAAGTTTTACATATTTATATTATATAACATTTTTTGGCAGTTGGCTCTTTTAAATGGCTAGTATTGATTGTTGGATGGGAGCCTGGTGTTTGCTGCTGCTGGAATTATTAGATGAGAAATTATAGTTAATTATTAACCTATGTTTTTGCATCATTTTCAAGCCTCCTAATTGCATGTGTCTTGGAGAAAATTATTTTGTATCCTTTTGGCAATTTTGGGAGTTTATAAACTTTTGAAAATGTTTAGATTGGAAAATGATGCTGTGCTATAGGGTTGGCTTGTTGGATGTGACAGAATAGACTTCATTTTGTGTTTGCTTTAGTTTAGGTTGTTTAGTTTACTTAAAATGGCCACCCACCCTGGGAAGCAGGGCAAAACTCCAGGGTAGGCCTACAAATACGAGATGCCTCTATGGCCAAAAAGTGTGGGAAAGCCAGGGGCGGAGTCAGAAGATATAAATACTCCAGCCAGCCTGGGGGGGAGTCATCCTGCAACTCTCAGAGAGGCCAGGAGGTTCTTGCTGCAGATTGCCCACAGGCAAAGAGAGGCCTTGGAGATCAGGGAAGGCAGCAGTGGGAAGGGATCCTCAGAGAGATTCAGAACTACCTGTAGAAGGCAGGAGGCCAGGCTGCAGGTTGGTAACTGAGGCTTATCCTGAGGGAAAATAAGTATAGGGATCAGTTCAGGGACAGAGAAACTGTGTTTTCTCTTATTTTATTTGTACCCAGTGATGTTTTCCTTTCTGTGTTTGATTTAAAGTGCCTTTTTGTGTTTAAAATCCTGTTACTTGTAAATAGTCAATAAAATCTTCTTTGTTTAAAACCCCAGTCTGGTGCTCTGACCATGGAGTCTCCCCTGCTCTACCCACTACCAGTGCCTTTAGAAGGGTCCTGGGAGGGGAGAAGCCCAAAAATGTGCAGGTGCCAACCCTCCAGGAGAAACCCAAAGTTAGGGGGTTTCATCTTAAAACCCCAGGAGTCAGCCAGAGGGGTCTCACTGCCCCTCAAGAAAGGCATAGGGAAGTCAGTGAGTAGTGGCAGCTACTGAAGAGTGACAGAAGCCCACCAAGGAGGTAGGAAGGTGAAGCGGGGCTCATGAGCCATAAACCAGCTACTCAGTCCCCCTGGGTTGAGGGTGTGTGCTCATTTTGCCACAGTGGAAAACTGAATTTTGTAACCCTTCAGCAGCAACCATCTATATCTTGTGCCAATAGTCACTGATGGACCTCTGATCCATGTGTTTATCCAGTTGAAGATTAATTTTACTTTTTATTTTTAGATTCTAATCTGAGCATGAGTAAAAGATTTGAAAGTGGTGCTAGCAAGCACAAGAGACAGAGACTTGAAAATGCTATGGTAATGAAGTTAAGACCAATCACTGCTTTCGTGCATCAACCACTCATTGAAGCAACAGCAGTGAAGCTATCCAGCCTGAGTCAACTACTAGCATGCAACCAGACAAAAACCTCCCTGAAAGAGAAACAGTGAAGCAGGATGTGGAACAGCAAGCTGATTATGAGGAAGCAGCCATGATGCTGGCTCAAACTGAAAACATAGAACTAATTCAAGAGTCACTTACTGGACAGGGAGAGGCTAAAGAGCCACAAGAAAATAATGTAAATAGATTTTGCAGTTCACACCAGGTAAGACAGGCCAAGTCTAAGATGTTCCAGATACAGATAAAGATAATGCCAAACATAGATCTATTGTAACAGATGTTGGTTTGTGGTCAGAATTATCACATGAGGAAGTATTCTACTGGGTAGAGAGGGGTCCCTCTCAAGTTCTGCATCATTGTGGACCATTTTCAAATTCCAAGGGAATGTACAAAAAGCAGTCCAGGTTTTGCACAAAAGCTCTTTTTTATTCAACAAAAGCAAATGGGGAAACATATAGCCAAGAGTGGCTTGTATATTCTCTCTCAAAAGGCTGGATTTATTGCTTTGTTTGTAAACTCTTTCCAAACCTTGCATCTTCTTCCACAGCTTTAGCTACTGAAGGGTTTGATGACTGGCAAAACACCCAACTTATCCAAACTCATGAAAACTCAGAGAAGCATAGGAATGCCATGTTGGGCTACCTAACAAGAAAGTGAGGGCAAACGTTAACTTCCAAGCTGGAGGAACAAATAGAAGCAGAACAGCAGTACTAGTGGCATGTCATGAAGAGAATTATTACTGTGATAAGCACTAGAGGCTTACCAATCAGAGGAGACAATGAACACTTTGGATCTCCAAATAATGGCAATTATCTTGGTCTTTTAGAACTAGTGGCAAAATATGATCCAATTGGTATAGACATTCTGGATCAGGCAATCTCTCTTATATGTGAGGAAATGATTCAACCCATGGCAAGAAAAAGTTAGGGATGCAATTCTGGCTGATGTGAGAATGGCTTTTCAGTAGATTTCAGCTTTTCAGTAAATTCCACTCCTGACATTTCACATACCGATCAGTTGACTTTAATTATGAGATATGTATCACCTGAAGATGGTTGCCAACTGAGAGATTTTTAACTTTTCTTGAGCTAAAAGACCACTCAGGAGAAAGCATGGCTGATTTAATGTTCAACTATTTCACTACTGAGCTTGAAATTGACTTTAGAAAATGCTGCGGGCAGTCTTATGACAACACTGTCAACATGGATGGTAAATACAATGGTATGCAGCAAAAATCATCAGAAAAAAATTGCAAGATTTATTCCATGTGCAGGTCACTCTTTAAATCTGGTGGGCCATTCAACTGTGGATTGCTGCCTTGATGCAGTGAACTGTTTTGGCATTATCACTGAAATTTATACCTTCTTGTCATCCTCCACAAAGAGATGGACAGTTCTAAAATCATTTTTGCCACTTCAGTCTAAAGTGCCTAAATATTTGTCAGACACCAGGTGGGATACACATGCAAAAGCCACAGAAGCTGTTTTGGAAAGTTACAGTGCTATCACTGATGCCCTCAGTCATTTGTACTCTGACATTAATGGGAAGGGGGAGACCAGGCTTCAAGCTAACAATCTTTTGCAGAAAATGGAAGAACTGGAATTTGTGTTTATGCTGCATTTTTGGACCCATGTGCCAGGTCATTTTCACAAGGTCAGCAAAGACCTTAAAAAATCAGACCTCTTATTGAGTTCTTGTGCAAGTTTGTATAGTTCACTTCTGGATTTTTAAAGGAAAATTAGAGAAGATTTTGATGAGCTTGAGAAACAAGCAAAAGCCACCTTGCCAAATGTTAACTACAAAAGAAGGAGACAAAGAGTAAGGGAACGACAAAGAAATGACAGAAGTGCACCTGATGCCTTAGATACACTTTCTTCAAGAGATAAGTTTAGGGTAAACTCCTTTATTCCTGTATTAGGTGCAATTGAAGGCAATTTAGAAAGAAGTACTGTATACAGTAATGTTGCACAATTGTTTTCCATTCTTGCTAATCTCACAGCATCTAAGCAAGAAATTCAGCAAGGTGTTGATGGAACTATTGATGGAAGTATACTCAGAAGATATTGACCTGAAACTTATTGATGAGCTTTTGCACTTTCACCTGTACATGAGACAAAGCCATAGGCTTACAGAAGAGCACTCTCTGTCTCATACAGACCTTTATCAAATAATATATAAGGAAAAAATTCAGATGGCCTTTCCTACTCTTGTGGCTATTTCTTAGCTTTATGGTCACTAACTGCTTGGGAGAGAGGAATTTTTCAAGACTCAAAAGAATTAAAAATGAATTAAGGGCCACGAAGTCTCAAGAAGTTGCCCACACTGAGCATTCTGTACATTGAAAGTGACAAACTTAGACAAACAAATCTTGATGAAGTTTTGGATGTTTTTGCTATGAGGAAGGCTAGAAAATTTTTTTTTTAGTCTTACTGTATTTGATGGTTGTAGTTTACGTCTTAATATGTATTTTAAAACTGACTGTTTAATGACAACATGAAGTAGATTCTAAAAGTGCCACACTGTCAGGTAATCATGATCATATTATTTACACTTCCCAGGCAATATAATTTGTAAATTCGAAGGGTTTTTGGGTTTTTTTTTTTAAGAACAACATTACAACTTCATTTTCCTAAAAATTAATGCTTATTCCACAAAAGGTTTACAAAGTTCAGTTATTGCAAAAGTTTTTCAGTGTTAATTTTAACATGTATGCATTTTTTCAATCACTATGGTATTTAACAATAACAATTTTGTTTATAACACTCTTCCATTTTCTTCTAGTCATGAGGGTGGGGGATTGGGAGGGGTCTCACAAGTGGAGTAGCCTAGGGCCTCTCTTCATCTAAATCCAGCCCTGAATACTCCCTTATGATCCATAAATGTCATGTAAAGCTTTCCACCAGGACTAGCTGTATATTTTTCTGCTAGATACTCTCAATGCTGGAAAAGCCTCTCCTAAAGCCAATTTATTCCCAGCCCAGGATTTTCTTGGTCTTGATCCATTCCACTAATCTTTGGTGCAAAAGGTAAGAACATAACTTCCCAACAGATGATAGGAGGCTAACTGGCCAATAGTTGGTCAGATCAAGCCTAGTGCCCTTTTAAAAAATTTGGGCAATTATAGAATGCTTCCAAACTGGGGGGATTTTCCCTATCTGATTTATCAGAATGAAAACAGGTGCTAGAATTCTTCCCTCCACAATAGATTTAGTTTGAGAAGCTCAAACATTATCTGGGCCAGAGGCCTTGCCAAAGTTTATTTGATGGATACATACATCTTTATCCAGTACAGGGGGCCCAATTAGAGGGGTCATCCAGCATTCTGTCTTCTTGGGTTATTGGAAGAACTAGAGCAACACAGCTCCTTAAAATATCTCATCCATCTGGAAGCAGAAATTTAAGATGGCAAGTTGGATCTCAAATTCATGGCCATAGAAACAGCTTTCCAAAAACTTTATGGATCGTTGTTAAGTGATGTAAAAAGGAGGCATCAGCCCTTGTATTTTTCTTCTCTTTTTAAATCCTGCATTTTTTTTTGTATCTTTTTTGAGGTCCACTAATTCCCCTAGATTAGAACATATAAAGTATTCTCTCTTTTAAATTCCCTGTGTGATTGTCGCATCCTTCTTTTCATAGTTTTGCACTTGGAATGGAACCACTTGTTTCTTTCTGAGGTTTGGACATGTTCGTGGGCTTAAACGGGCATACATAGAAAGGCTCGAATAACAAAAAAGATTATATAGCAGCTCTAATGAGGACATAACTAAGATCTAAAAATTTTATCCTTGATAAAGCTGACTGCCACATATTATGAATGCTTCCTTCCAATTGCTGGGGCCAGGAGACTCAACATATTTCATGCCCTGGACCATTTATGGGAAAGAAACTCTCAACTTGAAACATCAAAATGAGAGAGACAGGTAACGATCTCTATCCATAAAGTCCTGTACAGAAAGGCTCTTTACCAAGTATACAAAATCAAAAACCACTAGGAAGTAATCAATAACACTTGCCTATCTGGCATTAAGAAATGTAAAATCTCCCCTATGATGAGTCTCCATATATCTATTTAATATTGTAAGTCCCTTTAATAAAGAAAATTCAAACAGTCTCAAGCCTGCTCTACTAATTTAACTAGCCTTTGATGACCTTGAGATCATCAGAGGAAAAAGGGTATCCTTCAGTCTAAACCCCAGCCAAGTAGCTAGCATGGCTTCATTATCACTACCAATTTTGGCATTGAAGTCACCTGCTAAAATAACCATTGTATCTGGGAAAGACTCCATTAATTGATCATATAAGCCATTTAGCGTATTTAGTTTTCATTCACAGTTGCTCACTAGCAGCAGGCTATAAACGAAGTGAGATAAACAATCAAAGGGTAGTTATCCAAAGTACCCAAAACAGCCAATACCAAATCATGAAAGATCAGAACTTTGGCTGAGGTGATGTTTAACACAGAGGAAATCAAACAAGCTAGAATGGCCCTGGGTCTCCCTTTCCTAATTCCAAATGAGGCTTTCCTTAGAACTTCATTTAAGGCCCATGGTTCTTAGAGGAGAATAATGTCATATTGGGATAAAAATGTGATGGCAAGTGGCAACTGAATTTTGCTACTTCATCCTGTGGTGTTTCATTGAGTGTTTTGAGTTGACTTGTCTCAACTGGTCATAAATCATCACACTGTTCACTGCCAGGAGCATAAAGTAAAGGAGTGGGATAGCAGATTGATCAAGCAGTACAGAGGCCGGGGTAGCCTTCCTCCATGAGGGGAGCATCCCTAGGAGGTTTTATTCCTAAATAAGGTGGACTTCTACCTACCATTTTGGATGAGTGTAGGAGGTCACGTATAATTGGCCCTGATGGGGACTTTCCTAGGCTGAGTTCAGACTAGCAGTTAGAAGCGGGAGCGAGTCGTGGCAAAAAAGCCCCGAAACAAACTGTTCTGGATTTTCCCGGTCACACTGCGCTGACTGATGCAGGAGCATACCAGGGAGGAAGCATGAGGTAGCGTTCACACTGTTGAAGGTGCGGCTGTAAGGCATGGCTTTCTCTAATCTGGAGATATGCGCTTATGCGCATGAGCACACAATCAAAATTGTGGATTTTAGTTTTCACACTGTGTTTGTGCAGGATATACACAGAATAGAAATGCTTTCCAGGGTTTGCTACCACTTTTAACAGGTATCTTTTTAACTTGGGAACAAAGCATTACAAGACAGGCTGAGTACGGCTGGGGAACGCCATACAGATGTGCCTGTGTGAACGCCCCCTTTAATCCACTTGTGAAACATTGCTGAAACCCACCTCTCTTGGGGCAAACTGCCAATCTGAACTCAGCCCTAGTTAGATAGATCTGTGTTTTTTTAAACCACCATGAATCTTGCAATCTACTTTTGGCCTGCCCAAAAAAGTTTTATTTTAACACACCACCCCTGCTTTCTATTTGAGTGACTGATTTTAATTAAGGTGGGTAGTTGTGTTGGTCAGAAGCAGCAGAACAAACTTTGAGTCAAGTGGCACCTTTAAGACCAATGAAGTTTTATTCAAAGTATAAGCAAAACACACTTCTTCAGACAAAATTGGAATAAAATCTCAAAAACTAGTTATAGGGAAAAAAGCCATTTGGAGAGGTCACTCAGAGCCCAGATGACAGCGCCAGCTTGCCCACTATCCAATCTTCCCCAGCCAGGGCGCTCCTGCACCCCCACAGCTTGCCCGCCCTCCCCCTCCTCAGAAGCATGGCAGTGGCCAGCGGGGACTCGCTGCTGCCGCCACTGCTGCCAAAGGATGCCTGGCTGGCCGGGGCACAGGAGGCAGTGCAGTGCCGCTGCAGCTTGCCCACCCACCACCCACCTTGTTTCCAGTGCCTCCCCCAAGAAATCCAATGTGACAGCATCAGACAGACTTGCTGTGGGAGAGCCTTTCTTCATTGCCGCTGCCCTCCAAGTGGAGCTCAGGACCAACCCAAGTCATGTGCACACGCAGACCCAAGGCGGGGGGGGACTGTTCTCTGCAAGGAGACAGACTCTCCTTCCCAGCTCAAAGCCTGGCTCTGCCACCACCCCAAAACCACAGGCACCCTTTGACTGAGTGTGTATCTAACTACATGCCTGCACCACCTTTCTACCCAATGGAGAACAAAGCAAGTTACATCATTTTTCTCTATTGTTACGTAATATAAGAGGTGGGGGCAGCATGGTGGCAACCAGCGGGGACTCTCTGCCACCACTGCCAGTAGAGAGCACCCGGCCAGGGCACAGCTCACTTGCCCTCCCTCTCCCCCCTTGGGGGGGAGGCAGGGGCGGCATGGTGGCAGCCAGCAGGGACTCCCCACCGCCGCCAGTACAGAGTGCCCAGCCAGGGCGCAGCTTGCCCACCCTCCCCCTCCCCTCTTGGGGGGAGGCGGGGGCGGCATGGCGGTGGCTGGCGGGGACTCCCTGCCACCACCACCAGCACAGAGCATCCGGCTGGGGCACAGGAGGAGGTGGTGCAGCTTGGGGGGGAGAAGATGGGGCGGCATGGCGGCATCACAAGGCCCCACTGGGAAGTTGGCATCTGCACCTGCCTAAGGTGCAGAAACACCTGGAGCTGGCCCTGCATGCAGAGCTGAAATTGGAATGGGTGGAGATGTGAGAATGAAATTGGAATCCAGCAGCACCCCCAAGAAAAACCAAACACAACCTTATGTACATGTGAGAACAGAAACTCCGCATGTGCACACTTCTTCACATACATTGAAACAGAGTTCCTCAAATATTATGTGCAGGACAATGGAACCCCCAGGGCTCAACAGAAGTATCAAATTCTTATGTCACTATACACATGAAGTCATTATTTTCTTACTTATACCCAGAAATTAAATTTTGTTGGCCTTATAGAGGCTACTGGACTCAAACTTGGTTCTCACATCTGATGTTAACTCCTTTATTATTTGCATGCCAACTTGCTGCTATTTATATGTCCCATTATATGTGTTATTCCAATTTTAGCTATATTTATGGCTCCGTTACTCATGCATCTCAACTCTAATTAGCTCTTCCTGGCAACTAACCTGCATGTGCTTTACTTTATACCCAAACTTGATGTTGTTGTTCTTGCCCTCCTCTCACGTGGATGCATGTAATGGGTAAAAACTAAATTCCAAAAACTATTTAAACAGGATAGTAAGCAAATTTGGTGCCACTAATCCCAATAGTCTGCCTACAGGACAAAAGCCAAATTGGCCTGGTTTAAATGTTTTAGGGATTGAGCCATGAGTGATTCAGAAACATTTGGACATGGGCACCACAGAAGCATTATAAACATACTAGGAATAAGGCCCATTATGGAAATAAATATGACATCCTCTAGAAAGAGGCTCTGGGTGGGTGCCCCGGCCTTGGGCACTCAGTGTCAATTTGCTGTGGTGACCTCAGTAGGGTATAATAACAGAGACATTATTGTTTTCTCCAGGGGAACTGATCTCTGCCATCTAAAGAGCAGTTGTAATTCTGAGTGATCTCCAGAATTCCACAATGATTCCACAAGAGGAAAAAACTGGTTTGGAGGGTAGAGTCTATGGCATTATACTTGTCTTGGAGATAACAACCCTATCTCCTTCCCAGCCAACCATCAACATACCATTATGTACCCCTCTGACTTCAGCTTTCCATTTCCCCCTCACACTTGGAGCCTCTACCTAGGAAAAGTACAGTCTTTCTCCTCGTCAGTGGGGACCCAAGCAGGAGGGGAAGCGACCTCAACAGGGTATAATGACTCAGAGTTCACCCTGCAAAGCAGCCATTTTTTCCAGGGGAACTGATCTCTGCTGTCTGGAGAGCAGTTTTAATTCTGAGTGATCTCCACCCCTACTTGGAGAATGGCAGCAATGATTACCCAAGAGGAAATGGCTGGTTTGGAGGGTGGAGTCTATGGCATTGTACCTGTCTGAGGTCCCACCCCTCCACAAACCCCGCCCTCTCCAAGCTCTATCCCTCAAATCTCCAGGAATTTCCCAACCTGGAGTTGGCAACCCTATCTCCTTCCCAGCCAACCATCAACCTACCATTATCTGCCCTGATCTCTACCATCTGGAGAGCAGTTTTAATTCTGAGTGATCTCCAGCCCTCACCTGGAGATTGGCAGCAATGATTCTCCTGGAGGAAAAGTACAGTCTTTCTCTGCACTGGAGACCAAAGCAGCTTACATCATTCTTCTCTCCCCCTTTTGAACTGCAGAACTACCCTATGAGGTAGGTTAGGCTGAAAATCTGTGACGAGTCTGAAATCCCCCACTCAACTTCCACAGCAAAAACCTGGGTCTAGCAGACTCTGCTCTGAAGCACTAACTGCTACACCTAGGGTAGCCAATCCCTAGGTGGAGCCTGAAGATCACCAGGTATCACAACAACAGACCTCTCCCCTCTGGAGAAAATAACTGCTTTGGAGTGTGGGCTCTTTGGCATTCTGTTTCCCAAACTCTGGCTTCCCTAGACTCCACCATAGAATATCTAAGAATTTCTGAACCTGGAGCTGACAACCCTAGTCAGGACTGCCCCCAATGAGTTCCTCACAATGAGTTCTTGGAAAACCACAGGAGCCAAGATGGAGAAGTGTCTTCATCAGGAGAAACAGGCATTTTTTGAGGGAAGAGTGTTCAGGCTGGCAGTGGGCAGGGAAAAGCCAATGGCATGCGAGTACTCTTGAGTGGTGTTTGATGGGCCAGTGGCTGATGGAGCACACTGCACAGCCAATGGGAGAGCTGGAAATGACCAATACATAAGGGAATTACATATATCTGTATAGGATGCAAAATCCTTTAAAGCCATTCTTATAAATAGAAATGTGCTGAAGACATCAGGGCAGCTCTTAAAAACTGGATTATCACATTCTTCTTTCCATGCTGATCTTTGCTTGTTTCAGTGGGATGATCCAGTATGGCATTCAGAGTACCCCCCCCCATACTTTAATGATGATTAACAGAATATACAGACCCTCTGAATTCTACTGGGGTATGGACTAGATAATATTTGTGTGTGTGTGTGTGTGTGTGTGTGTGTGTGTGTGTGTGTTTTAAGATTCTAAAATGATGATGAAATGAAATGAAAAACCTAGTGAATAATTCATGCTTCCAGTAAGGAACTAAGCAGACAGGAATCCTGGGGACATGAAAGAAAAAAGAGCCCTCGAGGAAGGCTGGGAAAAAAACTTGTTCATGATGAGTTTCCATACAACCACAACTATTGCAACAGTCCTTTTACTAAAACAGAAAGGCTAAAATGCTCATTGCTGCCAATCTATACACTGGGACCCCAGCTAGTCCAGTTGCCTGTTAGACTGACACATATAACTTGTGTTCACTAGCTGTTCTTTATTAGCTTGTTGTACTTATGCTATCTGTTATTGTTCTAAAACTGATGTTTGATATGATCTACAATAATGCATATGCTAATCTGTTTCAAACAGCCCCTGGTCCTTGCGGCTGTGGGGCTGGGGAAGCGTCTTTGCCTCCCAGCTGGAGAGACAGGCCATTTCTGTTAGGCGGCAAAAACACTGCTTACAGGTCCTCTTAGGGGGCAGGGCTGAAGAGCTTATAACTTGCCCCCCCCCCTCACCACAGTTCCACGGCGGATTTTGGGCAGGGAGGAGCTCTGCAGTGCAGCCGAGTTTAAGGCCTACCTTTGCGCAGGGGAAGCATAGAAGAGCTCCTCCTGGGACCCGACTGCAGTGGGGCATGCCCAGCTGGTTGCGGCGGCGTAAGGCACAGAATCCATCGATGGAGGTGGAGATTTCAGCAGCACGCGGCTGGCCGGGACATGGCAGCGAATGACGCGGAGCAGTGGAGGACTTTGCGCATGGTTTGTGGACAGCAGGCGCAGCAGCAGGGAACAGCATGGCGTCAGGGAGTGGCCCAGCAGCAGCATGCAGCCAGGAGGGTCGGAGTGGCCTATTGTTCTCTGGGGCCTGCATCGGTCCCTTTTAGCTCACCTGCTCTGGGCTTTAGTTTTGGGCTGCAGCAGGGGGTTGGTGCTGCTCTTCAGGTGACTTTGCCTGCTGGGGGGGTGGACTCTTTAGCTGCTAGGGGCTCCAGCCTGGGTGGCCCTTTCTGGATAGGTGGCACCTGTTCCCCCACTCCCCTTCTTGGCTTGGGGCATTAAGCCACAGTGGGGCTGGCTGCCTCCCCCCCCCATTTTGCCTGTTCATCTGTATATCTCAGTGGAGGTTTAGTCATCCAGTTGGTGTGGCCATTTTGAATCCCAGCTTGGGTGGCCATTTTGTATCTAGCAGTGGTCAGCCAATTTAGACCAGCATAGTGTTCCCCCCGCATTGGTGTTTAGGCTGAATAAGAGGCTGTGAGTTTAGGATAGTAATTCATATTGTTAGTCAGCTTGTTTGTAGGGAGCATGGCTCTGAAGAAAGGTGCAGGCCATTCTAAGGGCAAGCACCCAGCCCCTAAGCAACCTCCTAAGAGGCCTGCCCTGGCCTTGTCATCCTCGGAGGATGATGATGATGCGGCCGAAGAGGCCATTTTGGACCGGCTGAATGCAATGGAGCAGGCCACGGGTGTATCCTCCCCTCCTTCTAGGCCTGGGCAAGGTGTGTGTGGGGCCAAGGAAACTCACTCTGCCACCATTAAGAGGTTCCAAGCGGATGTTTTAACCCATTTGTCTCTCGTTGAAGGGCGGAGTACATCTCAGGCCATGAACAAGGAAAGGGGGGCAGCTCTGGATCAGGCTTCAGCTTCTTCCTCGATGGCATCAGACCAGCAGCAGCAGCCGGATGCCTCGGCTGATTCTTCCATGGCCATGGGTAAGTGTTACACACATTACATTGCAGGCAGCTGGCCATGGGGGCAACCATCGCCATGGGGATTAATGTCTGCCCCACCGCCACCTCTGTTTGTGGTCATGTTTGCGAACAGACAGGTGCCCCTGTTCTATCTTGCGGTGCCTCACCTGGGGGCTCTCTGGCCTCTTGTTTGAGGACATGCATGCACAGGCCACACCTTGGTGGGGGAATCCATCCCCTGGGGAGTGTCCTACGCGGCAGCGCCCACTGCAGCCCTTCTCTTTGGCGATCTGGCACTCCCTTTGGGTGATCACCTTCTGCCGGCAACAAGAGAAAAAAATGTAGGGGCAAATACGTTGATATTTTTACGCTCTTGTTCATGGAGCTGGAAAAGAAGGAAAAAGATGAACTTGAGGATAGGGATAAGGAGAAGTATAGGCGGATGAAGGTAGACAGGACCTAGGCTAACTGGCTCTCTGGTTGTTTAGTATATGCAGGGGTTCTATCTAAGGCACAACCCCTCCAGGAAGCTTCTTTTTTTCAATACTGAGATATTGTTTACAAGGGCTATACTGATTTCACTGGCCCCACTTGGCTCCAGTATGATGAGGAGCTCAGGATGCGGGCTGCCATGAACCCGTCACTGCAATGGGACCAGATCCATCCCCACCTTTGGATGCAGGTTATAGCCTCCTCCAGGCCAAACTCCAGTGACAGGTCTCACAGTGGCAACCTGGTGTCCCGTGTGGCAGTAGCTTCTGTCCCCTGCCACCAAGTGAGACAGGTGGTTCAACCCCACCAAATTTGCTGGGAGTTCAGAGCTCAGTGTGTATGTAGCCAGAAGCCATGCCAGTATAGGCATGAGTGCCCTTTTTGCGGGGGCCCACACCCCTTCTCTGCATGCAATCCAGAGTAAGCCCTGAAGGGGCTGCAGAAGGACAGAAGGGGGAGGATCTGGGCAAGCTCCTGCAAAGGGCGCCAACGCCCATAAAGTTGAGAGTGCTTGAGGTCCTGTTGCAGAACTATCCCTGGCGTTGTGACAGTTTGTATTTGCTGAATGGGTTCTCCAAGGGTTTTTGCATCCCCTACCAGAGCGAGATGATGCCCTTTATGGCGGGTAATTTAAAGTCCATTAAAGGAATGGAACACATACTTTGGAAAAAGGTTGGGAAAGAGCAGGCGGAGGGCAGAGTTTTAGGACCTTTCCCTTCTCCTCCTGTCTCTACTTTGTGGGTGTCCCCATTGGGAATTGTGCCCAAGAAGGCCCCCAGAGAATTCCAGCTTATCCATCACCTCTCATACCCTAGGAGTGACTCAGTTAATGATGCAATTCCAGAAGTTTTATACTCGGTCTGGTACACATCTTTCAATCAGGTGGTGCACAATGTGTGCTGCTGTGGTCAAGGGGCGGAGATGACAAAATGTGACATGAAGTCGACCTTTTGCCTCCTCCCTGTGCACCCGGAGGACTTCGAGCTTTTGTGTTTTTGTTTTGATGGACAGTTTTATTTGGACTGTGCATTACCAATGGGCTGCTCAGTTTCCTGTGCTGTCTTTGAACATTTTAGCTCATTCTTGAAGTGTGCCCTGCGTGACCGCACCGGGCTATGCATGGTGGCACACTACTTGGATGACTTTCTGTTCGTGGGGCCCTGGGGTTCTGGCCAGTGTTATAGGCTGTTGGGTTCCTTTATGGAGCTGGCGGGTGAGCTTGGAGTGCCTTTAGCACACGAGAAGACCGAGGACTCAATGCAGGTTTTGACATTTTTAGGAGTTGAGTTAGACACTGTGGTGCAGGCCTCCTGGTTACATGTGGGCAAGTTCATTTAGAACAGTTTATGCACAAGAAAAAAGCCACTTTAAGGGAGCTCCAGCAATTGGTCTGCCACCTTAATTTCGCATGTAGGGTCGTGATGCCTGGCCGGGCCTTCTTGCACAGGTTGTGTGGGGCTATGGCCAGGCTGCAGCTCCCTCATCACAGGATTCAGCTTACAGTGGGCATCCAGCAAGATTTGGAGATGTGGAAGGAGTTTCTTACTTCCTTCAATGGTGTTTCCTTCTGGAGGGAGGACCTTAAGTTGGAGACTGAGCTGCAGGTTTATTTGGATGCAGCTGTGTCCTCTGGCTTTGACATTTATTTTAGAGGGCATTGGTGCACGGAGACATGGACAGGCAAATGGGTTTTGACTGGGCTGACTACTGCCCTCACTTTTCTGGAGTTTTTCCCTGTTTTGATAGCCGTTCATATGTGGGGGAATGAGTTGGCTAACCACACCGTGCATATTTGGTGTGACAATGTGGCAGTTGGGCAGGTCATTAATTCCCCTTCCTCTAGGTCAAACCATGCTATGGATTTGGTTCGAGCTTTTACCCTGCAGTGTCTTTTGCTTAACATTTTGTTTTGTGCTAGGCATATGCCAATGGTTGACAATGGGGTGGCTGATGCGCTCTCTCTCAAACAGATGGAGAGATTCCATCAGCTGGCCCCAGAAGCCAACTTGCAGCCAGTACGGATGCCACCGGGGCTATGGCTGGTTGGAAAGCAGAAGTACGCAGGGCCATAGGACTAGCCATAGCACCCAATACCAAGAGAGCATATGACCAGGTGGTCAGTCAATTTGCTGCCTTTAGACGGGAGGTAGGGTATCCTAATGTTTGGCCCGCACCTGTGGAGCATCTCTTACATTTTTGTGTGGCATCAAGAGGTAAGGGTTTGGCCATTGGCTTTTATCTGCGCTAGCTTATGCCAGTAAGGCACAAGGGCTTGCGGATGCCACGGGAGATTTTTGCATTCACAGGATGTTGGAGGGCTGGTCTCATGAGGCTGGGATGCGGGCCGACCCTAGACAACCTATTTCTCCTGAGGTGCTTTGGGGTCTGCAGGCCACTTGGAGGGAGGTTGAGTCTCTTGTACTTGCTGTTCAGGGAGAGAGCTGGTCCTCCACCTCAAGTTTTGATTATACATTTGGGGGGTATTGATTTAGGCCTGATCAAGGGAAAGGCCTTGATTTTTCAGGCACAGGCTGATTTTCAAATGATTTAAAGACCAGGGTCCCTTATGATATGGTCTGCCATGATTCTGTACAGAGACTGGCATGGGACTGGTAGCCCTCTTGCCATTGATAAAGCCCACCAGAAGGCAAACCATGAGTTGCAGAGGGCCCTTGAGAACAGTTTGGGCCTCTTTTTACCGCATCCAGGCATCCATGCGGGGCGGGCTGAGTTGTACAGACAAGATGGTATTCATTTGTCTGAAGTGGGCATGGACATATTTCTGGAGGACATACGGGCAAGAGCTCTGGAGGGCCTTGGGCCTCCCGATGGGCACGAAGGCTTAAGCAAAGGCTTGGCCTTGGCAGTGGCTGGGTTTCAGGTTGAGACAGATTGCAGTCCAGTAAGCACCAGCTGACACCCCTTCTTTGGGGTTGAAAGGGTCAAATGAGTACAGCCTTTGTGCCTGGCAGCACGGGGCGCGGAAAACAGATTGCCCTCAGGACTGCCCTGATTGGGCCCTCCCTTTGGGCCCTGCGGTTCAGGGGATGGGCCTATGTGGCTGTCCTACAACAGCTAGCCGGTTGGGTGGGAGCCACAGTGGAAGGCTCTCACTCAGGACAGGGTGGCTCTCCCTATTTTGCATGGCAAGGGGTGGGTTTGACTCCTGGCCTTGACCATACTGCAAACTCTGTTATTTTTCAGTTAAAGTGATTGTTAATAAAGTGGCCCTATAGTTATTCCAATATTTGTGTCTGCCTCTTTATTCCGGCTTGGGGGGCAATCCATTTTGAACAGTCCCCGGTCCTTGCAGCTGTGAGGCTGGGGAAGTGTCTTTGCCTCCCAGCTGGAGAGATGGGCTGTTTCTTTAGGTGGCAAAAACGCTGCTTATGGGTCCTCTTAGGGGGTGGGACCAAAGAGCTTATAAGTAGCCCCCCCTCTCCTTGCCACAGATCTGCGGCAGATTTTGGCCCACTGTCCCACCCTGATAGTAGTGCAGGCTTTGGCTGGTCACCCGGTTTTGGGGGGCTGGGTAGGAATTTTTCACCCCTTCCTGATTGGAATATGGGAGGGGGTGTTTTTGCCTACCCTGCACTGCAGCAGTGTTGCAGGGGTTCTTATCAGGGTGGAGCTGTGTTAGCTAGATTGGTCACTTATAGGTGGGCAGGGTTTCAGGCTGAGACAGATTGTGGTCTGGTGAGCACCAGCTAACACCCCTTCTTTGGGGTTGAAGGGGTCAGGTGAGTACAGGCTTTGTCCCTTTGGGGCAGGGAAAACAGATTGCCTTCAGGACTGCCATGATTGGGCCATCCTTTTGGGCCCTGAGGTTCGAGGGATGGACCTACGTGGCTGTCTTACAACAGCTAACCAGCTGGATGGGAGCCATGGCTGAAGGCTCTCGCTCGGGGCAGGGTGGCTCGCCCTGTTTAGTATGGCAAAGGGTTTTTTTTTCCGACCCCTGGCCTTGACCATACCACAAACTCTGTTGCCCTTGCCATTATTTTTCAGTTAAAGTGATTGTTAATAAAGTGGCCCTATAGTTATTCCAATATTTGTGTCTGCCTCTTTATTCAGGCTTGGGGGGGCAAATGGAATTGCAGTGTGTTCCAAGTGGGAGAAATTAAAATTAGATCTGAGTTGAGCAAAAAGTAGGATTGCCTTTTATTTTAATAGTCTCATGTACCTCAAAAAAAGTGCCCCCTGTTTTTCAGTGATTTGCAGGGAAATCTTGTAAAAATGAAAAAGTGACCATGGGGAGGAACATACCCCTGGTGTTTTGCTAATTAAGTTACTCTGTGTTTTGTCATGCTATGGCACAGAAATGAAACTGGCACTCAGTAACAGAACATGGAGCATCACTACAAATGAACATGGAAGAGATATGTTCCAGTAAAATATAGAGTGGAATCCAGGCTTCAGAGTCAAAGTAAAGCAGCATTTTCCCCTCACTGATAGCCAGACTTGATAGTCTCCATCATCATATTCCTGACAAGAACCCAGATTGGCAAAGATCACATCATAAAGAAGTTTTTAAAAATGTTACCAGAACCAGCTGCCTGTTGGAGAAGTGGTGCCAAGTCTGATTGTGCTTTCAGGAGAAGAAAAGTTTTCTAATTAAAAATAAATGAAAACAACACATATTCAGTTTACAAGGTTGCTCGTTTTGGACAACTGCACTATGCTAAGAATGCAAAATATTGCCTCCTGTCTTATAAAACAGCCAGAAAAATATTGTCTCCTGCTCTTGTAAAGCAGCCAGTCTACTAGGATATCTTTAGTGAATTTTGTGACCATGGCCGAGGACAGACTGGCAGTCTGAAGTGCGAGGGAGTCACGGCAAAAAGATCTGGCACAAACTGTTCCGGGTTTTCCCAGTCACACTGCACTGACTGATGTGGGAACATACTGGGGAGGACATGCAAGGAAGCGTTCGCATTGTTGGCTTGCCCCAGTTGGGGGCGCAGCTGTAAGCAGCTTTTTTGTGTAATCCGGTTATATGCGCTCATGCGCATAAGTGCTCATGTGCATAATTTCATCCCTTACTGGATCAGCTTGTTCGTGTTCACACGTCCCTGAAGCGGGATGAACGTGTTCTCCAGGGTTTGCTACCACTTTCACCTGGTATTTTTTAAACTCAGGAGGGAAGCATTACAAGACAGGTTGAGTACGGCTGGGGAACACCTGACAGATGTGCCTGTGTGAACCGGCCCTTTAATCCATTTGTGAAATGTTTCTAAAGTGTGCCTATCTTGGGCCAAACTGCCAGTTTGAACTCAACCCATATGCTTTACATCTGCAACAGCATATTGTGATTGCAAATTCTATTATCAGCAAAGCACAACATCCCAGTTTATGCTGAGTTCAATGGCTTTTTGGACCCGTGTGATGAGTTAGTCATGGGAAATTTGGCAGCCAGTCCACCAAAAATGGCAAACTAATCCTTTTAAGGAGCTATGAAATATAAGTTACTTATTGCACAATTTTCCTTGGTTAAGGAAGAATAAGATTTGAAGCACATAAAAATTGTATGCATGCACATAAACTGCTTGTATACTATCAGATCTGTAGAATGTTACCTATTAATTATACTGTTCTCCTGTAAGAATTTGCAAGTGTTATACTTCCAGGCTGCAATTTTTTTGAATGCAATACTCAAGATAATACACTAACACAGGGAGTCTGTCAAATTTGTACAAGTTTTACCATTAGTTAGGCCAAAGTAGGATTGCCAACCTCCAGGTAGTACCTAGAGTTCTTCCGGAATTATAACTGATCTCCATTGATCTATTCCCTTAGAGCAAAGGCAGCTTTGGAGGCTGAATTCTATGCAATTACATCCCTGCTGGGCTTCCTTCCCAGGCTCCACCCCAAAATCTCCAGGAATTTCTCAACCCATGGTTGACAGCCCAAAGCTAAATTTACAGATCTGATTCAGACATTATAGTCCTTGTATTCTTGCTTGAAGCAAGTCCATGTTTATATAGATGTGTTGGTGGTTAACATGTGACTATTTTCATGAAAAGTTCAGTGACCTTGTATGTACCACTAATGTGGCGGCACCAGGCCTAGCAAACAGACCTGTTCATGAGTTCTAATAATGAGTCAGAAGGCCAACAATGACCATGTGCAATTCTACATGCCCATAAATCCAACCTTAGTCTCTTTGATTAGTTCTACTGACCCATATTGTAGATGGATAGTCAGTTGATCGTAGCTTTTAATTTATTGTATTTTGTACTGTGTTTTCTGTCACACAGCTATATCAACCTTTTAGGTACCAACCTTTAGCATTTTACTTTTTTGTTTCCTGAAACAAGGAGCTTGTAAAAGGCTTTGCAATTATTACCTTCAGCATCAAACAAGCCTCTGTAATTTGCATTTTGAAAGGTCTTTATTTTTCAAAAGTACCTGCTATGTTTAGGGCTGAAAATGCCATAAAGTCAAAAAAGATAGAGGAAAACAAAAAACGGTTTCTATTTATCCCAGTCTCTTAGACACAGTGGTGTCTAATAGCCACTTATATGAAAAAATCCAGGTAGTTATTAAGGAATGTGAATGGTATGTAACATTTCAGAAAAATTGGATTTTATGAACAGAAATATATATAAATGAGTGTAAGGTAACACAGAACAAATTTATATACATGTATAGAAATTCTTGCAAAAAGTTGTAATATCAGAAACCCTGTATCAAAAGCCAACAGTAGAAATCCAGGTTTTTTCCTCTATTAAGTATGCATATAGGATTATTCTATGTATAGTATATTTGCTAAACTTTGCTGTTGAAACAGTCCCCATTATTGGGGATTTATTAGCAAGAACAGATATTTAATTTTTCACATGTATTATTTGTACACTCTGCCAAGACTAATTTCCTTAACTCATTTTTGAAAGTTTAATCCCTCTGTACTTGGCCTTTGTTATGTACAGTCTGGATCTCTGCTAATATTTTAATTAACAAGAAAAATATTTCATTGCCCTAAAGCACACCCTTTTCATCCTCCAGATTGCCTTTTTATGAAGGATTTAGTCATTTTATGCAAGCAGTAAATGATTATTTTCTCATAGGTTCCTAATTGAAAAGATTTTTTCATAGCTCACTTTGTTTCCTGTAGTTTGGCTCATGTTCAGTCCACTGTGTCATATTTCTTATTTGTTCATGCTAAAATATTAATTTCTGCCAAATTCTCTAATATTTTCTAATGGTAGAGCTTTAACATGACTCTAAGAGAGGCTTATTAAAGCAAAAGGCTCAACAAAACTCACATTGTATTCTTCACATTGGAATACCATCTACAAATGTGAAAGTTTGATGCTCTTGAGTGATAACATCATCACATTTTCAAATACCATTGTATTCCTCTGTATTTTACCATCAGTAGTACAATGTAAAGTATTTGCAGGTCCGTCATGCTGGACGGTCTTGAGGGAGTTTTGATATTTCCACCAATGGATGAAGGTCCAATGGTATCCATGAGGGAAGAGAAGGAATCCAGTGGTTTCAGGGGTGACAGAGGTTTGGGAACAGAACCAACTTCAATGATAGATGACTTGAGACCCCTTTTTATAGGTTTTGGAGTAAACTAGATTTCAGTGGAGAATTCTGTTACTGGCCCACTGTATTACTGTGCAAAGTTTAGGATTTATAACAGGATTGCATCTGTGGTACATGGTCCTGCTTTCTATTGGTATGTTAGGATTTGAGATGAGTGCAGTCAGATGAACATTTAGGATGGAAACTGAAACATGACCATGCTAGGTGAGACTACAGGGGTACAGAAGATGTCTGGAGACATTAATGTAGCCTGTGAAGTGTTTGTCCCCATTCTAAATGCTCCAGGCTAACCCTTTCCAATGGCTTATAGGTCATTTTCACATTACTGTTCTAAACCAGATGTTATTCATTGTTGTCCCATCATCAAGTTAAAGCGAAACAGGGATGGGGGTTTCATACAGTGAGCTTTCTTCCATTAATGAGCTGTATATGAAGTCCTATAGTCATTTCAAACAGTGCCACCCCCCACGCTTTTTTGCCAGGCTCACCATCTTCCTTGGCCTTTTTAAAAACAGTTCTACTGGGAGTGCTAAACCAATATACCACTTCAGCATCATAGACATGCATTGACTCGATTCTAGGGGTATGCATTCAGTAAAGCTGAACTGAAACACCCCCCCCCAAAAAAAAAAACCCTTTTCCAGCCTTTTTCTGGTATTTAGCATACCGAATCAGATCCCCTGAGCTGATTCAGCTGCTGAATACTGAATGCCAAAAACTCTGAACATTTTTTTTTGGGGGGGGGGTTGGCTTTCTCGGGGAGATACTGCTGCCTGCCTTTTTCTCATCCCTATAGGAAACAATGGAGGATTGGAGGCACCCTTTTTGGATGCCGCTAGAATTGCACCCTCTGGGGGGCATGGCATTGGTCTCTGTAAAGATGGATGCCTGAACAGCAAGTTCCACCACTCCACCCCTCATAAACCTCTTTAAAAATCAACTTACCTACCTTTTCTGTGCACCATAGTATAGGCAGGAGAGGCTCAAGTAAAACTATAACAACTACCAACCTCAAAACTCAAAATTTAGACTTCTACTGGAAGCAATCTCAGTCTAAAAATTCACATGCTAATGTGCACAAAATGGTGGCAGAAGAAAGCCTGGTAAGCCCGTCTCTCTCTGTGACTCCCGATGATCACCTTAAAGCCCTATTCCAAGCTATGCAGCATAAGATTCTTGAAAACATTTCAGCTCTTATAAAACCTCATTCTGGCCAATTTGCTGAATTTAATATCTCCTTGAATAAAACAAAGCAGACAATGGAGAGTGCACTTGAATTAAGTATGCTGTCTCAAGAAGACTGCCGAGCATTATACAAAGAAAATGGCTGACTGCAAGATTGTGTTCTTAACTTGGAGTTCTCAGTGTGCCAATGCAATCTTAATTTCAGAGACTTTAATGAACAATTAACCATAGATGTAGACTTGTGTTCATTTCTGATGCAATGGCTTTCTCATGAACTATGCCTGGAAGATGGGGCTGCCCCTGTAATCACCAGAGCGATTTGACTGGGAATTCCTAACAATCCAAAATGCTGGGGCCCATGTGATATTCTAGCAGTTCTGCCTAATGCAAGATCTAGACACAAGATACTTGAGGAAGCTAGAACCCATGGATCTTTGTTTTTCCAAGGAGACCTGATCCTGGTCTTTCCCAACTTATCTCCTGAGGTGCTTAACAAACGGCACAAAAGCAGTCATGGAAGCCCTCCGCCAAGCCTGATTTAATTACAGATGGTCTAATCTGATGAAGCTTCAAGTGACATATAGGGGAAAAACCATCTATGCAGCTGACTCTGAAGTGGGACAAGCTCTGCTGTGATCTCTTCAGCTTCCTGAACTGATGGATCAGAGCAAGGCATCACAAAAAAGAAAATATAATCAACCTCTGTCACCGCTCAAGGCTAGTATAGAATAGCAGGAATAGAAAACTTCTCATTAGTGGAACTGATTTTTTATTGAATTAAAAAGGGTGGGCTTTTTTTACAAATAATAAAAAAGAGAGAGAGAGTACAAACAGGCAATAAAAATATGTAATACACAATAGGGAAAAAAATATCACATATATAGGGTTCGGGGGGGGGGAAGCCTGCTCTACCTTGCCTCTCTCTTTCTACCTAGTCTTCTGACGGTGGAGAATCTACTCTCCAACCTGTGAACGGGTTGTTTTTATTGGGGGGGGGGTTGTTGTTTTCCTTTCCACTCTACCATTGCTTTGTTATTGTTGTTCAGTTGCACAGTCGAGTCCGATTCTTCGCGACCCCATGGACCAGATTACGCCAGGCCCTCCTGTCTTCCGCTGTCTGCTGAAGTTTGCTCAATTTCATGTTTGTTGCATCAATGACACTGTCTAACCATCTCATCCTTTGCCATCCCCTTCTTCTTTGACCTTCAATCTTTCCCAGCATCAGGGTCTTCTCCAGTGAATGCTCCTTTCTCATTTGGTGGCCAAAGTATTTGAGCTTCAACTTCAGGATCTGGCCTTCCAGGGAACAGTCGGGGTTGATTTCTTTTAGGATTGACTGATTTGATCTCCTTGCAGTCCAAGGGACTCTCAAGAGTCTTCTCCAGCACCATAGTTTAAAAGAATCTATTCTTTGGCGTTCGGCCTTCCTTATAGTCCAATTCTCACAGCCATACATTACTACGGAGAATACCATTGTTTTCACCATGCGGACTTTTGTTGGCAGGGTGATGTCTCTGCTTTTTATCATGCTGTTTAGGTTTGCCATCGCTTTCCTCCCAAGGAGCAGGCGTCTTTTAATTTCATGGCTGCAGTCACCATCTGCAGTGATCTGGGATCCCAGGAATGTGAAGTCTGTCACTACTTCTACGACTTCCCTTCCTATTTGCCAAGGAGTGATGGGGCCGGATGCCATGATCTTAGTTTTTTTGATGTTGAGCTTCAAGCCCACTTTTGCACTCTCCTCTTTCACCCTGAGCAAGAGGCTCTTTAGGTCCTCTTCAGTTTCTGCCATCAGAGTGGTATTGTCTGCATATCTGAGGTTATTGATCTTTTCCCCAGCAATCTTAACTCCGGCTTGTGATTCATCCAGGCCAGCATTTCACATGATGTACTCTGCATATAAATTAAATAAGCAATGTGACAATATACATCCTTGTCGTACTTCTTTTCCTATACTAAACCAATCAGTTGTTCCATATCCGGTTCTAACTGTTGCTTCTTGACCCTTATACAGGTTTCTCAAGAGACATGTGAGGTGGTCTGGTACTCCCATCTCTTTAAGAACCTGCCATACTTTATTGTGATCCACACAATCAAAGGCTTTAGCATAGTCAATGAAGCAGAAGTAGATGTTTTTCTGGTACTCTCTTGCTTTCTCCATAATCCAGCGAATGTTGGCAATTTGATCTCTAGTTCTTCTACCTCTTAGAAACCCAGCTTGTACTTCTGGCAGTTCTCTATCCACGTACTGTTGGAGCCTAGCTTGTAGGATCTTGAGCATGACCTTGCTAGCGTGTGAAATGTGTGCAATTGTGCGATAGTTTGAACATTGCTTTAGGCGACTCATTATTAGAACGGGATTTAAATACTCTTCATAGTTCTGTCTAACGGACCACAGCCTTATAGAATTCTTTGTGTTCAGTCTCATCCCTCTAGCTTTAAACTTTATTATTGATAGTAGTTTCAGTGCATTTTGTAGATTTCTTCATAACTCTGGTTAAAATAGTAGCAGGTACATTTACTGGAGATGTAATCCTCAGATATCCATAGACAGGTGCTCACTCCACCATTTTATTAACTGGCTGTGGGGAAGTAGAAGTGAGATTGTTCTAGTCCAAGATCTATTTATTTTCATACCATTACTATTATCATATCTTACTATTTTTTCTTACCTCCAATCAATTTTTCTACATACAATTTGATTGTCTTTTTAAATAAATAAGTAAATGATTCAAAAATATAATATATATATATATATTATAATATTTTGAATCATTTACTTATTATTATACACACACACACACATAATTGATACCCATTTATCTGAAGTTCCACAATTAATTACATTGTTAGTGCTGTTCCTCAAATTGATTGCTGTATATAAATCTTTTTTTCTTTTTCTTTTTTAAACTGTTCCTAGGGACAGATTTTTATTTATTTTTCCAACAATACAACCATACATTACACTACAACACACACATGACACAACACCACATAAAACATATACGGGGGTAATCTTTAATGCTTAATATCATAGAATCATAGAATGTTAGAGTTGGAAGGGACCTTGCAGGCCATCTAGTCCAACCCCCTGCACTCTGTAGGAACACAGCCGAAACCCCTTCATACCTACAACATGCCCAAAAGATGGTTGTCCAGTCTCCTCTTGAAAACGTCCAGCAAAGGAGCATCCACCACCTCCTGAGGCAGTCTGTTCCACTGCTCAACCACTCTTACAGTCAGGAAGTTTCTCCTGATATTAAGCCGGTAATGACTCCCTTGTAATTTCCACCCATTAGATCTAGTCTTGCAATCCGGAGCAAGAGAGAATAGATCCACTCCATCTTCTACATGACATCCCTTCAAATACTATATCAATATGACCTCTATAGTTAATTCTAATATTCTTTTTTCACTGATGTGTGTATCTCTTATATCAGTCCATCTATTTCCCTTCAGCATTCCCTAAACGCTATACAAACACTTTTAACCCTTTCACCTCCTATTTGTTTAAATTGTACCATTCATAAAATTGTGCCCAAGTGTTCTGGAAGGTGGATTCTGTGTGTCCTTTCATAGTCCATGTCAACTTATCTATCTCTGCCGCCTCTAAGATCTTAGTGATATATTCTTGCTTTGATGGTTTTTTGGGTAGTCCTCCAATATTTTGCATATAAAATCCTGGCTGCAATCATCAGGCATATTATTAAATAGTGATCATCTCTATTTATCTCCTTAGGTAGTATACCAAGAAGTAGTAACTCCAATTTAAATGGAATTACCTGTAATTTTCTGTATCAATTTATGTACCTATATCTAATACTTTTTAGTAACTTCACACATCCACCACATATGATAAAATGAGCCCTTCTTATTTTCACACTTCCAACACTTATTAGCACATTATCATCATATTTCACAATTCTCTCTAGTGTTACATACCATCTATAAAACATTTTATACATATTTTCTCTATAAGGAACAGCTTTAGTTATTTTAACATTTTTATTCCATATTTGTTCCCATTGTTCGGGTTCAATATTATAGCCTAAATTCTGAGCCCATTGAATCATATTATTTTTAACAATTTCATCTGCCGTCATTTCTTTTAAAAGCAATATATACATTTTCCTTATGAATTTCTCCTCTGGTGTACTCAGTAATTTTTCCATCTCTGTAAAATTCTTATTGAATCCTGTCTTCTTATCCTTAGCATATCTCGATTCTATCTGTGCTCTCTGCCACCATATTAAATCTTCTTCCAGTTTAAGCTCATTCCTTGAATCTAAAATATCCATGTATCTCTTCTCATGTGATTTATTTTTCAGCTGCTATTCCATTGCTCTTTAATAATTAATTGTTTATTGTATTGATTAATTAATTGTCTTAAATTTATTGTAGTTGATTATCTTAGCTTTAGTGGTTCTTTCCAGATCCAATTAAGGGAAATCAATTTTTCTACATACAATTTGATTGTCTTTTTTTACTAAATAAGTAATTCATTCAAAAATATGTTATATTATATATATACAATTGATACCTATTTATCTGAAGTTCCTTAATTAACTACTTTGTTAGCACTGTTCCTAAAACTGATTGCGGCATAGAAATATTCACAGGTGATCTCTTTTTTAGATGCTGTTCCATCACTCATTAATAATTAATTGTTGATTGTATTGATTAATTAATTATCTTAAATCAATTGTAGTTGATTATCTTATCTTTAGTGGTTCTTTCCAGCTCCAAGTAAGGGTAAATCTTGGTTTTAATCTAGATTTCTTAAAGAATATTAGTGTGCCAGTGTGCTAAGTTTGCAAAATTTAACTAGTTCCACTCAACATTTATTATTTGAGTTTTTGCTCTTATTCTAACAAGACCATAACTTTAACCTGTAACAATCTTGCATCTTTCTATCTTCTTACTCACCTCTAAAAGTTCACTTCCTCTCATCTTACATAGTGTTTTTAACTACACTACACACTTACCACTTCTTTCATTCTGATTTCTGTGATAAAACACTTATCCTTCAAATCCAGACCTAAGTGCTCTTAAGTAGCTCTAGTTTTGGCTGACACTTGAACCACAGGCCTGACATAACATCCTTTGCATGCAGTTCTAACATGTTGAACAAATTAAATGTCACCTCTCTTAACGGACAAGGTATGAACAACGTAATCAAAAGGAAATATATTCTTACAAATCTAACAAAATTGAAGTCCGAAACACACATTCACTCCTCTTCCCACCAAATTTTGAAGTCTAACTGGATCCAGAATCAGTTTCACACAACTGGCTCCTCTAAAGCTAAAGAGCTGCTATTTCAATCTCCAAAACATTTTCCTTTCAATGTAAAGCATTCAAGATAGATCCCCAAGGGAGATTCATCTTTGGAAAGGATTCTCTAGAAGGGTTTCACTCTGCACCCCAAATGATAACGAACTGAAGTTCCTGGAAGACACTTTCTCCAATCTAAGGGCCTTTCAAGAAGGTGAAGTAATACTACATCATGAAGGTGGTGACTTCAACTACATCATGAACCACAACCTAGATTGCTCTCACCCAGTTAAGACAAAAACTAAAAGGAGATTGTCTGATACAAAGCTACCCCAATTGTTAGAAGATTTTCATCTTGTCGCTGTCTGGCATCATCTACACACCTCAAAGAAAGATTTTATGTACTTCTCTCTGAGACACAATGTGTACACCAGAAATGACTATATTCTAGTATCAGAAACATTATGGGACAAAATAGTGGATGCAAAAATTGGCAGCCCTATATGGTCCAATCATGCCTGGGTCTCTTCTTCAATATTGCTAAACTCTCTCAACATGGCTTCAAAGCAATGGTCTCTGAACAAGTCTTTTATATTCTGAACTACATTCCAAGGAAATAGAACGCAACATCCAACAGTATCTTCAAGATAATGGATAGGGACTCACTTCACCGCCTATAACCTGGGATGCTCTCAAGGCAGTACTCAGAGGTCAATTGATTTCAATGTCTTCCCATCTTAAAAAACAAAGAAAAGCCACTAGACAAAACGTCTTGGATAGAATCCAAAGTTTAGAGCAGCTACACAAGGAAAGAGGAAGTACTGGAGTATACCAGGCATTACTTGCAGAGCGCAGGTTATTGGAGACATTAGAATGCACTCAAATACAGAAATATCTTTTGTACTTAAAACAAAAGTATTGGACAAAATCGCCCAAATCATTAAGGATGTTCTCTTGGAGAGTGAAAGAGAGGAAATCTGCTAAGAGGGTGTTGCCATTGCTGGATACAAAAGGTAAATTACTTATCAAACCTGAAGACATTGTAGGAACTTTTGCAGAGTTCTATAGAGCATTATACAATTCTAAAGCCCAAGCACATGGCTCTGTTTCAAATTATATACACTTGCATTTACTTATCAAAACTCTAATAGAGACTCATAGGGAAGTGTTGGACAGACCTATTGAAATTCAAGAAATTCTTGACACCATCAAGAATCTGAAGAACAACAAATCACCTGGTCCTGACGGCTTTCTTTCAGAGTTCTATAAAAGATTTGCTCATATCCTGGCTCCACCTCTACAAGCAACTTGTAACACTCATTGGCATTCTTTCTCCTTCGTGGAATGAAGCAACTATTATTGTCATACCAAAGCAAGGCAAATACCATTCCTCACCAGAGGCATTCCGATCCATCTTGCTTCTGAACAGTGATTATAGAATTTTCACAGCCATCATGACAAGACGACTCAATACCTTCATAACGGAATACATTCATCTGGATCAAGTAGGTTTTCTACAGGGTAGAGACCTGACAGACAACACTTTCAAGACTGTGAATTGATGCATATGCCACTTCTCATTCACCAACCCTCCTGCTTTCTCTTGACATTCAGAAAGCCTTTGACTCCCTAGAAATTCCTTACTTGCATTCTACACTTCATCAAATGGGATATGGGGACAAATTTCTTCATCTAGTAACATCCATATATTCCAGCCCAATAGTAAGAGTGCGGACTAATGGAACATTCTCCGACTATATACAGATATGTAGGGGCACAAGACAAGGATGCCAGCTCTCTCCCCTTTTGTTTGCAATTGCTTTGAAACCTCTGGCCTCTCAAATTCATCAACCCCTAGAATACATGGAATCATGATTGGGAATCATGAATTCAAGATAAGCTCATTTGCTGATGACATGCTCCTATACCTTACAGCTCCAGGAGAGTCCCTTTCTCAGCTTCAGAAAATGTTGTGTGACTTTGGGGAAATCTCAAGCCCCAAAATCTACTGCACAAAATCATCCATCTTGCCAATCAATATATCTCAAAACTTGAGATCCAATCTTGCCAGAGACTTCGACTACCATTGGTCTGATACCTTCATCTTGTACCTTGGTATACAGATTCCTTCTAACATGAAGGACATACTGAAACTCGATCACCACAAGAAATAGCAGGAGATTCAACCAGATCTCAAAGATGGGAAAAACTGTCTTTGTCATGATATGACAGATTTCACCTAGTTAAATCCTTCATTCTTCCCAAATTTTTATTCCTATTTTGAACTACCCCTTTAAGACTACCACTGGAAACACTCAGTAAATGGCAATCCTCACTTGATAGATTCTTGTGGCAACACAAATGTCCTAGAATCAACTTCACCACACTGCGGAGCAGCAAAAAACAAGGTGGCTTAGGTTACCCTGACATCAAAGCATATCACAATGCATATCTTCTAGCAATAGTGTTCAGACTGTTAAAAGCAGACAATCATACAGTGTGGACGAAATCCTTCCTTAGATCTCCTGAATTAAGGTCTATAGCGGGATTATTTGGAATAAATCTTCTGTTCGTCCAACACCAATCCATGATCAGATGTTTCTCTCTGATATTCTTAAAACATGGGATGTTTTTCAAGGCAAACTGGTTCCCCCACTCTCTCACTTCTCCACTTTCTTACACCAAGATTGGTTTCTGCTGGAGGCCTATTTTGCTGAAATCTAATGTCACTCAATTGGTTGATATTGCTTCAACAACAGATATTCTTTCAAAAGCGGACCTTGAACAGAAGATAGACCACAAACTTCCTTGGTATTTTTATCTCCAGCTAAAGCACATGTATTCGCAACAGGAACTTAATGCAATTCTAGCTGCTCCCAAGACTGTCTTTGAAAGCCTTCTCGATTAAGCAAGTTTGGGGGGAAAAGGACTAATCACCAAAATATGCAACACTCTCCTCCAGTTGAACAAACCCAAATTGCTGAATTATCAAAGATCTTGGCATTGAGACTGCAAAATGGAACTTTCTGAAGAGCAATGGTCCACCATATGGTCAAACACACTTAATAAACCCTCAGCCACAGTGACCATGCTACAAAACTTCAAGATATTAATGAGATGGTATCTCACCCCTCACAAGCTGGCTCTTATCACATCCTCTACATCTCCCATGTGCTGGAAAGGGTGTGGTGAGAAAGGTTCTTACTTTCATTGCTGGTGGAGCTGTGCCATTATACAGGCCTTCTGGAAAGAGATAGCATCTCATATCCAACTAATGATGGGTCATGCAAACTCATGGTCACCAGAAATGGTATTTCTAAACCTCTGGCACGACGCTTGACTTTCTTTGAGCAGATGAGAACTTATTGGAAGTCTCCTAACTGCGGTCCAAATGGTAATCACATTGAGATGGAAATCTTTCCTGTCTCCAACAAGAGAAATCTGGCTCACAAAGGTATGAAAGCACTTTCTGATGGACAAAATAATGCACAATCTTTATCAATCAGAAATTTACTCCCAAACAACTAATTTTGTAGGAAAATGGTACCCTTTCTATGAATGTACTACATGTCATAAGATTTTACCAAACAGACACTATAGGGATTTAGTATTACTCTGAACATTTTGTTCACTAGGTTTCTGTTTTGATGTGGAACTAATCACAGAATATTTTTTTTCTTAGCACGGGCACATTATTTAAATAATCCTGATTCTAGAGTAATGGTTTGTTAATTAAGGTTGTTAATTGCACCATCTTCTTTCAAATTACATAAGCTTGTTTACATTGTAAATGTATTGTACTATATTGTATTATTATATATTGAATTTTCAATAAAACTTTATTAAAAAAAGAGTTGGGCCCCCTGGTCCAATCCTTTCCAAACTTGGGGGGGGTCTTTTGGGGAGATGCTCCAGCAGCTACAGTACAAATATGGTGCCTCTACCTCAAACCCCTTCCCTCCAGCCCCCTGAATACTTGTTAGAAGATTTTGGCATTGACTACAATGGCCCCATAGGATATGATGGAGCTGAAAATTTTCAGGAATATCAAAATTTTTCGGTTACCAATAGAATAGTGGTATTGGTATTTGGGTATATTTTGGAATTCCAAAAAAAATAAATAAATCTGCTTTATTATACCTGAATCTGAAAAAAAAAAATGATTCCCCCCCTGTACACCCCTACTTAATTCAGCATCTCAAGTGCTGAACTGATAACAGTGCAATTGATTGCAGCTGTTGTCACTTGGGAACAAGAGGAGAGAATTCACTCATTGGGTAGCAGGTGCTCAGAGCATCAGTGATTCATGTGACAAACATCCTGATGTTAACCCATCCATGCTCAGAAGTGATTGGCGGCAAAGTGACTTTCTGCACAGGAGATGCACCATGAAATATCACACTTTGATTTTTTAGGAGGTTAAAGAAAGGCTGCTTGCATTTTTAAAATGCCCATCCTCCCCCTTTCTCTTCACCATCCCATCTTCCATCCCTGCAAAAAAGGCACCAGGTTTCCAGCTGTATCCAAAGTCTCCCTGAATTACAGATGCCAGCCTCCAGGTGGGACCTGGGGATCACCTGGATTTATAGCTCATCTCCAGATGGCAGAAAGCAGCTGCCTTGGAGAAAAAAATATTTTGGAGGCTGGACTCCATATGGCATTGTGTGCCACTGAGGTCCCTGTCCTCCCCAGTCTCCATCCCCAGGTCTCCATGAGTTCTCCAACTTGAGCTGGCAACCCTACCCCTCACCCCCACCTCTTTAGCCAGGAAGGACATGATAACCATTCCAGGCATGCTTGAGTGTTATTGGATCTGAGTTGCAATGAGAGCACTGTTGTGGGTACTGGCTCTGCTGAGGCTGACTACTCCTCAGATGAGGAAGAAGCATGGAGCAACCCAGTCTCCTCTGGAGTCAGCCCAGCAGAGAAACCCTTAGCAGCACCTGAAGGAGAAGAGGCCCCAGCAGCTGCACAGGAGGTGCAGCCAGATGGAGAGACTGATCCAGAGCCTGGCCCAGCACCCCCCGGTGAAGGCACCCTGAGGCCAGAATCCCCACCTAGCTCTCCTGAATGTCCCAGAATCAAGGCACGCCAACGGCTGGATGTACAAGAGCAAAAGGAAGAATGCGAGACTGCAGTTCTTGCAAAGGCAACGTGAGGGGCTGTGAGTCTTGGCAGACTGACTCCCTGGAAGGGAGGACCTAGTCATAAACGCCCACACACACCTGCCTCAGAGCAGAAGCTCCCGTGCCTGCTTGGATCTGATCCTGGCTTGTAGCATCCATTCCCTGCTCCTAGCTCCTGCAACCTTGGACTGATTTCCTGACTTTCTGACCTTCTGCACTGCTTGACTTTATTTTGGACTGCATATCCAGTTTCCAGTGCATGGTAACCATGGTGACCGGATGACCCAGCACAAGCACACACACGTGAGAGAACCAGAAAATATTGAATTATAAATACAAGATAAATTTTTATTAAAGTACATAAAAGGAAAATATAACATCCTTCACCTGTAACCCCCACACAAACAAAACTCTCTGTGGGTGGGTGTGCTCGCTCACTCAATTCACACACTTTGGGAAATTATATCAAAACAATACAGAGTGTTAAACAACTAAGAAAACAAATAAAACATGGGGCTAACCAAATTGTACAGTAATTGGTATAACCTTGGTGGTACCTTTCCTGGAATGGATACAAACCTGCTGGAACCTTGAGAAACAGAGACTGGTCAAAACCAGTGTTCCCTCTAAGCTGAGTTAGTGTGAGCTAGCTCACGGTTTTTTAGCCTCTGGCTCACACATTTTTGCCTTAGCTCGGGAAGGATGGCTCCAGAGCAAACTAATTTATGCAGTAGCCAAATCACTTGCTCACAACTTCAATGCCAGTTGCTCATGAAGTAGAATTTTTGCTCACAAGACTCCCACAGCTTAGAGGGAGCATTGGTCAAAACAGACTTCTCTCCATTGCTCCCTGTTTACCATACCTTGGTGTCCAGAACTTTTAACCCTTCCTGTTCCAGCTGCAAGGGTTTCACTTTAACCCACTATGGAATTTGGAGTGGGTCCCACATGTATGCCTCTGTACCCTTTCTCCAATTGAATTAAGTACATGTCCCAAAACTTTATGACCCAACTCAGAATATCCAAATAGCCATCTATCTCACCCCTTCCTTGCCCCTACATCTCGTCTCATCCTGCAATCTGAGGGGAAAAAAAACAAAAACATTTTCTCTGAAATCAATGCATCCCTGAGTGTTAATCAAGTATAATATATCTCTCTGTCATAAAAGAACCGATCTTATACCTTTCTCTCCTTGAAGGGAAAATGGGTTATCCATTAGGTATAGCTCCTGAGTGAGTTTAGTTGTGGCCAGGATCATTTTGGTTGACTTCCCATGCCAGTCTACCAGGGCATCATAAAAAGAAGGGCTATAGCTATCCCATTCACACAAGTCACAATGTTATACCAATAAATCAGGAGCTTCTTTAATTCCAGTCTTCTTGGAATATGCTGCCAGAAAAAAAGCTTAACTAATCTTTATTTCAGGCTCTTTAGTCAAGAAGATACGTAACATTATTTCCCCCTTAATTTTGTAGCATGGATTGTTGAGATGGACTATTCAAGTGAACACTTGGGATTTCTAATGGAAAAGCCTCTTGCATGCTTACAACCATTGTGGTTAAAATGATGCTCTATAATAAAGAAAGCTGCAAGCACAGAAATATGCTTTCTACCTTAACATCTTTTTCTTACTTTTTTTCAGTGTTAAAAGCCTTCACTTATGCTTTTTTTCTTTGGTATTGCAGTGAAGTTCTAATCCCAGAGGCCAACTTTCCATTTATGGTATTCCATAACTCTGCAACTTATACATTAGTTTCAAATATGCAACTTTATCAACTGCTGTCAGAAAAATCCATGTGCAATACATGATATATGCCACATCCTTTGCCTGTATAGCAAAAATATCCTCCAAGCATCCCGATAGGTTAATGAGGCATGCTATTCTTTTGCCTCAAACAACAATGACTGTGTTTTCCTTAACTACACTGATCTTCTCTAAATATCTTCACATCAGTCTTTAAAATGGTCCTTCAGATGTTCTGTACAATGGATAGTAAACTATACCTTCAGATTAGTGAGCTTTTCTGAATACCATGTTACTTCTATGCGATTTTGTCATAATTTTTCAACTTGGGTCACACAAATAGACTCTATAGTTCCAATACAGAAATATATTAAGATCATAAGAACATAAAAAAGAGCCCTTCTAGATCCAATCAAAGACCCATCTAGTACAGCATTCTGGTCACATAGCTGCTAACCAACAAGGCACATTTCTAGGAATAAGATCCACTGAGTAAGCTAGTTATTAAGTTTGAGTAAACAGGCATAGAATTGAACTGGTTGACATATGCGTGCATAAAATAGTGTACAATGAGGATGCAAATGTGTTCTTTCATTCCTTGAGGCAATGAGAAAGGCATTACATCAACTTGATCCTGACTCCCACTTATGTGTACTCACAGCCATACATGTGACTTTGCCACCCCATAAAATAGTATCAGTGTAATTTGTTAGGATTGGGCCTGATGGTGTCCTCAGATGATGACAGCACCATGTTGGTAAATGCTGTGGAGAGTGTGAAGGAATGAGCTTGCAAGCTCTTTCCTGATCCTTCTTATTGGACCCTAGGAGAACAGAAAAACCCTGCAATCACCCCAAGTCTCTGCTCAGCAATGCACCCCTTCCATTCATTCTCCAAGAGTGTCAATTACATAACTACTAACTGCCACCAATAGCTCTCCTGCCAGACTGAGTTGCACACGAAACACTGTGTACCTGCACTGTAGTTTAGAGACACTGCCTAGTTGCTGGACCTCCTACTTGGCTTATACAAGCAAGCATGGGGACAGTCTATTATAACTTCAAAATTTAGAGCTGTCATGCTTCTCGGCTGCCCCTCCCCATTACTACACTTCAGATTACTAGACTGAATAGGTGTGTCAAATTTTCAGAGATCTGACTCAGAGAATACAAAATCTAAGAAAGTTTAATAAATGAATAGAAGAAGATGCACTTTTTTAAAAGATTTCAGGTTTAGCAAAGGAACAAAGAAAAGGTTACCTCCATGCAGACCTCCTTCCTTTCTCTGGAACTTTGCTAAATTAATTTTGCCTTAAGACAAGCTTTATTGGAAGTTGCAGTAAATTAGAGTTCATTGCTACCTTAGATCTCCTTGTTGGAACTTCTTTGCATTTTCCTTGTGGACAAGAGAACCTCAGTGAGTGCTTAATCCATCATGGCTTATGTGCATCTGAAGAGCTGCCCAAAATGGAAGAAGAACTTGTCCCTCCTTTGGGATGTTCTTCCCAAAGGGTTTTCCATCTATCATATAGTCTTCCCAGCTTTATGACTTTATGGCTCCAGGTGTGATTTACTAGTAGGGGATGGGTAGTAAGCCATTAGCATAACCAAGAACTTGAGCGCTCTGTACTGGGAGTTCTGTACTGGGAGCTTGATGGCTACTATCTGCAAACCCTCCCCCTCCCTTGTACCAGCTGTTATTCTGCTGTAGGGTCCCTGTCCATGAACAGAGAGCAGTAATAATAATTGAAGTTTTGCAGTGGATGGTATTTCTCTACAAAGAAATCATGATAGACCTGAGCCCTCTGAGCCCCATTGTCATCAGGGAAGTTGTGCACACCAGTGGCTACCTGACCAGAAGCCCAGGAAACTCAGGAGCAAAATCCAGCACCAGAAACTGGGATTGCTGAGGGGCCCCAGGCAGCCAATTCTGCTGCTGAACTACTCTTACTGTAAAAAAATAAAAAAATTCTAATATCCAACTGGTACCTTTTGTTAAGACCCCGTCACCCTATTGCCTTACTACCAACACCCTTTCCCCGGGCTGCCTAAGGCCCTTAGGGACTCGGGCTATATTTCATTCTCTCTGGGGTCAGTTCAACCAGCACAGTACTAAGGTGTGTAAAACAATTTGGTTGCTTGTTATTCCTGGTAGCCAAACACCGTCAAAGGCATGACTCATGGGCTAGAGACTCCATCCAGTATAAAAATAGATATATTTATTCAAAAGAGAGAAAATAGTTAAAAAGGTCAAGTAGGAGAAAGAGCAAATATACAGAGCACAACATAAAACAAAAAAACTTATCTTACTAGCTACAAACATACATAACCTTGAGCACAGAGCTCACAGCAGCACTTTGGGTTCTTGCCAGGAACAGCTTCTCCTCCTTTCTCTGCTATGGTCCCAGTCCCAGGTTACCATGTAAATGCTCAAAAGGGTGTTGGAATCCTCTTGCATAAGTCCCAGCTTTCTTCCCAGCATAACTTGAGCTGATGCACCATTATTGGACACAGCTTTTGGCCTTATTCCTGGCCTCACTAGCTCATTTGGTCTGAGATGTTCCTATTAAATACCAGCTCAACTGTCAAGCAATTAGAGGTAATTACTACCCAGCACGTGGTGACTCTAGATCATGAACTGTCAAGATCTCAGCAAGTCACAATTAAAGTTGACAGTTCACAGCTGTATGGAATGTTACAACTGGTTATAGGCAACAGGTGTTTGCTGTCAAAGTTACCCTTTTTTATGCTCATGGTTCTGCCACTACTTACTGCTGTCTCATCAATGCAAACACTTACAAGCTGACAGGCCTGTTACGTGACACCTTTCCACCCATAATTTAAACCCATTATTGTGAGTCCTATCCTCTTCTGCCAACAAAAACAGCTCCCTGCCTTCCTCTAGGTGACAGTCTTTCAAATACTTAAAGGGAGTTATTGTGTCCCTGCCCCAGCCTCCTCTTTTTCAAATGAAAATTCCAAAGCCTCTTAGACTTTCCTTGTAGAGCTTGGTCTCCAGGCCCCTGATCATCTTTGTTGTTCTATTTTGCATCCACTCGATTTTGTCCACATCCTTTTTGAAGTGAGGCCCCCAGAACTGCACATTGTACTCCAGGTGCAGCCTGACCAATGTGGTATGCAGTGGAACTATGACATCTTGTGATTTAGGTGTTATGCCTCTGTTGATACACCCCTAGACCACATTAGTCCTTTCTGCTGCTGCATCACACTAACTGCTCATATTTAGGTTATAGTCCACCCATACCCTAACATCTTATTCACACACACTGCTATCCAGAAGTGTGTCCTATCCAGTATGTGTCCTTCTCATTTTTCTTACCCAGATGTAGAACTTTGCACTTATTCTTGTTGAACTGTATCTTATTCACATCTGTCCATTTTTCCAATGTGTTCAGTTCTCATTGAATTCTCTCTATCTTCTTGGGTGTTTGCTACTCCTCCTAATTTGGTATCATCTGCAAATTTAATGAGTAGTCCCTCCACCTAGATCTTTTCTAAAAATACTTAAAAATACCAGACCCCGACCCTATCCCTGTTGCACCCCACTGGATACCTCCCTACAATCAAATGAAATGCCATTGACAACTACTCTTTGGGTGTGGTTCTCCAACCAGTTCCCAACCCACCTGTCTTAGAGTCCAGTCCTCCATCCTCCACTTTACCCATCAGAACATCATACAGAACCCTATCAAAAGCTTTACTGAAATCCAGGTAAACAACATCAGTTATGTTCCCACTGTGCCCCACCTGACTTCAAATATGCAGCCACACAACCTCAGGAATTTTTATGGATAATTTTATTCAGAGTTGGCTGACTTAAATTGATTTTCCCAAATAAAATCCTGATACTTCATCTTGTACAGCAGAAGAATAATAGTTTGCATATATAGTCTCATTGTAGATGCAAGAAACCAACATAATGGCATCCCTTTTCTTCAAAATTATACAGTCATTACAGCCTCCTGCTATGACTTTCATAGCACCAACCATATTTTAATTGTTTCTGTTAAAATGAAGGAATCTAAAATTACATGAATATTTTCAGAGAACACCTATCCTTCAGATAATTTTAAATACAACTGCAAAAACTACTTCATCATATTCTGGGCCTCTGTGACTCAGTAAGATGGACTCAATATGGCTTCAGATGGCTCTGCAGGATCCTACGCCTCCTGACATCTTGTTAGATGTGCTTGTGGAAGACTGGCACACCTGACTTTCCACAGCCATCAGTGAGATCCCTCCCAGGCACCCTCTGTGTCTCCGCTCTAAGCTAGCTCCGTGGTTTACACTGAAGCTGTGGCTGATGAAGCAAAAACTAAGATAGCTAGAGAGACAATGGCAGCTTGCCCGCGACAAAGGCACAAGAGCATCCTATAGGTCATTTATGAGAACCTATGAGATGGCAATCAAGGCCTCTAAGAAAGACTTTTATGTGGCCTTGATTGCATCTGTGAGCTCACGCCTGGTCCAATTATTTAGAACAATTCAGTCTCTGACTACTCTGCCCTTTGACAGACCAAATGCTAGGGAACTGGACATTGGCTGTGAGGCTTTTGTGAGCTTTTTCAATATAAAGTCTTATCATTCTGCCGTGACCTCCCTGCCACAATTGAGACAGTAGCTGTACTTGAAACTCCATGCATGTCTTCAAGTCAGATCATGAATCATTTCACTCAGGTCAGCCTATAAGAAGTTGACAGAATTCTCTTGACTGTACATCCAACCACTTGCAGCCTTGATCCGTGCTCAGCATGGCTCATTAAAGCGGGCTGTGATGGGCTGCGGGATCCCTAAGGGAAATTGTCAACAAGTCCTTCTCAGAAAGAACCTTCCCTGGGGCACTTAAGGAAGCAGTTGTTCGTCCTCTCCTAAAGAAGCCATTGTTAGACCCAGCTGAATTGGCAAACTATTGGCCAGTCTCTAACTTAGCCTACTTGGGCAAGATTATTGAAAGAGCGGTGGCAATTCAGCTGCAGAGCTTTCTCAATGATGTTAACATACTAGACACATTACAGTCTGGATTTCACCCTGGCCACAGGACAGAGAAGGTACTGATTGCCCTCATGGACGACCTCAGGAGGCATCTGGATCGAGGTGGAGTGGTGGTACTGTTGTTGTTAGACCTGTCAGCGGCATTCAACACAGTTGACCACCAGTTACTGATCCACTGCCTTGCCAATGCTAGGATTCAGGGGTCTGCCTTACAGTGGCTATCCTCTTTCCTACAAGGTCGGGGACAGAGGGTGGTGCTAGGGAAGCAGTTGTCCCAAAGACACCTGCTAATCTGCAAAGCACCACAAGAGGCTGTCCTCTCGCCAATGTCATTCAACATCTATATGCACCCCCTTGCCCCGACTGCCCAGAGGCATGGGTTGGGATGTCACCAATATGTGGATGACACCCAGCTCTATCTGTAGTTGAGTGGCCAGTCTGACTCAAAACCAGGAGAGCTAGACCTGGTGTTAGAAGCCATAGCTGGGTGACTTAGACTGAGCTGACTGAAATTGAATACAATGAAGACAGAGGTCCTTTGCCTGAGCTGCAGTGGTCCAGGTTTAGGGATCCGAATACCAACCTTCGATGGGGTGCCACTAGTGCCAGCATTGGAGGTTAGGAGTCTAGGAGTGCTCTTGGATGCCTCCTTAACCATGAAGGCCCAGGTACCAGCCACTGCCAAATCGGCCTTTTACCATCTTTGGCTGATCAGGCAGCTGGTTCCTTTCCTTGACTTGGCAACAGTGATCCATGCAATGGACACCTCGAGACTAGACTACTGTAATGCTCTCTATATGGGGCTGCCCTTGTCCCAAATTTAGAAACTACAGCTAGTGCAGAATGCAGTAGCCAGGCTGTTATTGGGCTTCCCTCTTAGAGAGAACATTCAGCCTGTGCTGAAAGCTCTGCACTGGCAATCTATAGTATACTGGGTTTGCTTCAAGGTGCTGGTTCTTACCTATAAAGCCCTATATGGACAGGGTCCTGCATACCTTAGGGACCACCTTTCCCCATATGTTCCCCAGAGAGTACTGTGGTCAGGTTCACAAAAACTTCTAGTTCTCCCTGGCATGAAAAAATGCCAGGCTAGCCATAACCAGGGCTACAGCCTTTTCTGTGGCAGCTCCACTTTGGTGGAATGAGCTCCCTGAGGACATCAGGGCCCTGCAGGATTTATTAAAATTCTACAGGGCCTGTAAGATAGCGCTCTTCTACCAGGTGTTTGAGATGCCACACTAATTGATTTACCATCTAACTGAATACTACGCCCTGCCATCCACTCTTGGCTGTTGGCTTAACATCTATGCCTGTATGAAAGAACTCAAACCCTAAGGAGCCTGATACCACCTGCTGTTTTCCAAATGGTGGCTCTAATAAATAAATAAATAAAATCTGGAATCAGTGTTGCTGAGAGCTACCAAAGACATTCTTCCATGGTTCACATCAACCAGACCTGACCCAAACTTTATAGGAAAACTGTTATTGCTTTGACAGGCTCAATGAAATCCCAGGATGCCCTTGATAATCCTGATAATCCCAGTTTATCCCCCATAAATTCTCTGGATAGTAGCTGGTTTTGCTTTTTAAAGTCCTACTTGTTTCAGTTTTGTTTTGCATTCCCTTGTTGTCCCTAATTCCTATTTATGTGTTTCATTCAACTGTTATTTTAATGGTTTAGATAAATAGATAAGGACAAGTGGGGACTCGCAAGAAACTTGTGGGGTGATTATCCCATTCCTCACACTTTGCTTCCTCTCCTCTCCCCCTACCTCTCTCAAAATCTTTCTCCCTTCTGCCCCCCTTTTCATACTCTCTGTCTCTCCTCCATGCATATTACTTCCTCTCTCCTTCTGCCCCCTCATCATTCTCTTTGTTTTTCTGCCTTCTCACCCCTCTTTTTCTCTCTTTCTGCCTCCACCCCATCACTCTCTCTTTCTGCCCCCATCACTCTCCCACCCTGCATAGCAGCAGAACATAAGAACATAAGAACATAGGAGAAGCCAATGTTGAATCAGGCCAATGGCCCATCTAGTCCAACACTCTGTCACACAGCGGCCAAAATATACCAGGTGCCATCAGGAGGTCCAGCAGTGGGGCCAGGGCACCAGAAGCCCTCCCACTGCTGCCCCCTCCAGCACCAAGAATAGAGTGCATCACCTGCCCCAGACTGAGAGTTCCTATCTATACCTTGTGGCTAATAGCCACTAATGGACTTCTGCTTCATATGTTTATCTAATTCCATCTTGAAACTGTCTATGCTTGCAGCTGCCACGACCTCCTGTGGCAGTGAATTCCATACGTTAATCACTCTTTGGGTGAAGAAGTATTTCCTTTTATCTGTTCTAACCCGACTGCTCAGCAATTTCATAGAGTGCCCACGAGTTCTTGTATTGTGAGAAAGGGAGAAAAGTACTTCTTTCTCAACCTGCTCAATCCCATTCATAATCTTATAAACCAGTGCTCTCAGCCACCCACCTGCTTCCTCTCCCCCCATAGCAGCAGTGGCAGTACTCTGGGAATCACAATGGATCTCACAGCTACAGAGATTAATTCACCTTAGGGCTGCCAGCTCCAGGTTGGGAAATTCTTGGAGATTTGGGAATGGAGCCTTGGGACAGTGAGGCTTGGGAGGGAAGCAACCTCACCAGGGTATGCCATAGACTCAACCCTCCAAAGCAGCTGTTTTATCCAGGGGAACTGATCTCTGTCACCTGGACAACAGTTGTAATTCTGGGTGATCTCCAGCCCTCACCTGGAAGCTGACAACTGTAGTTCTCACGGAGGAAATGGCTGGTTTGGAGGGTAGAGTCTATGGCATTCGACCAGTCTGAAGTTCCTCCACTCCTCAAACCCCACCCTCCCCAGGCTCTACCCCTCAAATGTCCAGGAATTTCCCAACCTGAAGTTGACAACCATATTTCCTTCCCACCCAAAAGCCAACTTACCTTTATCTGCCTCTTTGTCCCCATCCTCCCCCCCCAAAGCCTGTCTCCCCCTCCCCCAGACTCTTCCTAGGAAAATTGCAGTCTTTCTCCATAGGGAGGACCAAAGCAGCTTACATTATTATCTTCTCTCTTTTATCTGCACAACAACCCTGTGAGTTTGGTTAGGCTGAAAGTATGTGACTGGTCCAAAATCACCAGACAGCTCCCACCACAAGATGGGGATCTGAACCTGGTCTTGCAGACCCTACTTTGAAGCTCTAACTGCTGCACCACACTGGCTTTCATAGGGTGGCTGCTGTTGAACAGTAACAAGCAGCCAGACCTAGTTGAGTTATGCAAGTCAGGTGGTATCAAGTCACCCAGAGGGTGCTGCCAGGCCTAGGATTGCCAACCTCCATGTGGAACCTGGAGATCCCCCAGAATTACAACTGAAGTATAGACATTAGAGATCTCTCTCCATGGAGAAAATGGCTGCTCTGGAGGCTAGACTCTGTGGCATTATACCCAGCTGAGGCTAGTTCCTCCCCCAAACCCAGCCCTCCTCAGAGTCTGCCACAAAATCTCTTAAGAATTTCCCAGCCTGGTACTGGCAACCCTTGTCAAGCCTAGCCCCAAGGTTTCCTCCTTCAAAGGCCAAAATAGGCCTGGAAAGGACCCTTCCCCCTCTGCCTGCCTTTTACTGACAGAACTGGTTTGAAGACTCCCCCCACTCCGGACTTTGTAATGTCTCACTGTTGATGCCTGGAGTAGATCCCTGCAGAGGTTCTTTCAAAAGTTTTGTTTTGTTTTGTTACTTTTTGGATTTTTCTGGAGACCCAGAGAATCCCCTGAGTATGTAGAAAAAGCTTTTGGGGGAGAGTGAGCCCTCTATTGGTGGAAATAAGTATCCATATGGAGAACAGACTTTGGAAATTAGTATATAGATAGATCTTAGACACCATGTCAAGCAGCCATGCACCTCTAAGGTAGTTAATGTTACAGGTATTCTTTTATAAACTGCTTCATATGCTTGAGAATGATGGGCAGGCCAGGTCATCATAAATAAACTATTTGTTATAACTCATGTGCTAGCATGTTCATTTATGCAATCAGTGGAGAGAGTATTCTCAATAATCCCTGAAGGCAAGGCAATGTCATGCTGGGTCATTAAGGTGATCCAATTTTCAACCAGCCTTGCAGTTTGACCATTCTTTGCACCTGCAAAGTGGAGTAGGGTTAAAAATGTTTGTTTCCCATGAGACAGTGCAAAGAAAGAGCATGTATGAATTGTTCTAGATACAAACCATCCGCCTGCCTTTGTCATTAACAAACACTGAGTCAAGCAGCCAAAAGGAGCAGAGGGAAATACTTCAGTTTCTGACTGCAGATTTTTTTTTAAAACTTAAAGAAACAACAGATGGAGAGGTGGCTGCAGCAGCTCAGAGAAAGCTGTAGAAAAACTGATTTTTTTTTTTGGCAACTCAAACATATGTGAAATGTTCAAACACAGGCAAACAGTTTGGGGAACATTTTACTGTAAAGATGATGAGAAGTTTGTGGTGAGTCTGTGCAATAATTAAACATACCTTATTTGACAGCAACAATCATTTATGAGCTAAATGATGTGTTTGCCTGTCCATAGACCACCCTGAATGGCTATCAAACAGTTTATCAGTAGCTGTGGTGCTGGTTTTGTTTCCTCATGATTGTGGAGTTCCATTGCTTTGCCTTGCTGGGCCTTTGCTTCTGTGCAGTAAGTGACATTGCAGTAGATGAGATTGACTCTACCCATGGTCATACATAATGGTGAAAATTCCCTTGAGCATTAACTCTCAGCCAATGTACTAGAATGTAGAGCTTGTAGACAAGGACCAGTGCAGTTCTACCTGTGTGTTTTTACTTCATGACTAGAATGTAATAGCAATTTCATAAATAATAAAGTATCACAATTATATTTATTCATAAATGTTAATAGATAATGCTACTAGTTTCAATATTTCCTTAACCTAATGTCTATACTTATTCTTTGCTTCTCTAGAGTTAATACATCTTAGCGGGGATAGAAAGGGCAAATCACTGCAGTATTTTGGAGAATGAGGTCAGGGCAGTCATTATCATAGATAGTTATATCTGTCCAGTCCTTGCATTGTGAAATAATCTAATGCTTGTCATCCATACATAATTTAGCACACTTAAATTTTATTGAATTCATAAATGGGATAGAATATGGCATAACCATTTATTCTTAATGTTTTTTTCTGGCTTGCAACCATTATATCTATATTTAAAGCCCACTAGAAGTTTTATATCTGACTAATTACTGGTATTATTTAATCTTTTGGTTAGAGTGGAACTGTCTATTTTATAATTTAGAGAGAAAGATTGCTCTCCAAATTAGCAATTTTGCTCTACAGTTCTTGTCCAAGATCCTATTCAGAATCTGGCTACTTTAGTCTTATTAAAGTCACTGGAATTCAAACAGATTTTTATGCAGGATTTGTACCCTTTATCTGTATGTTTTTTGGAGTTACTCAGCTAAAGTATCAAGGCTCCCCCCCAGATATAATTTGTATTGATTATTAATAGCAGGTTGTTGCTAATTGCCTACTTAACAGTGTGATGGAGAGCAAGGCATCTGTCTTGTGCCTGTAAACTCCTCTTAGCACTTTAAAATTCGTAAGACTGGGAACAGCACTTTTAAATACACGAATGATCACACTGCTCAATTTAAAATTAAAATTGTGTTCAGTTACATTTCAACCAAGGTCATAAGCAAGATAAAGTATAGATTATAGATATTAAAGACTAAAAAAAACAAAATTAAATCATTTCATGCTGAATAGACACTACAGGAATTGTAAATTAAACCAAAATCAACCCATTTTTATTGAAGATTAACACAATTCTATGTAATATTACATAACAGGATAGCAGAATATTGTTTGATGGATTAGGAATCATGAGGGTATTTTTAATCTTGTCAATATTCAAGTTTTATTAGACTCTTACTATTAGAACAATACGTGTAGGTATGCTAGTGACAGTTTTTAACATGTTCAGATCTCTGAGAAATGTAGAAGTTATTGCTAACTTGTTCTATTTATAGAATTCCTTTACTACCAGTCTTCTACACTTACCCACCCCTGCTTCTGCATAGGAAGAGCTGTGCACTTGCACAAAGGCTGCATGTCCATTTTACCATATTCACAGTGTGGATTGAATTGTGCTCTATTTAAAAATAATAATAAACATAAACCCATGAAGCTACCTTATACTGAATCAGATCACTGGTCTATAGGTCTCCTCAGATCGGTATCCGCTGTACAGGGTCTCAGGCTCAGGTCTTTCACATCACTTCCTACCTGATCCTTTAAACTGGAGATGTCAGGGGCTGAACCTGGGACCTTATGCATGCCAAACAGATACTCTACCACTGAGCCATAGCCCTTCCCATGAATAAATTGGCCCTATTTGTGTCATGAATACATCATCAAAATTAATTATGTCTATAACACATAATATAAACAAGGATTCTTTTTCCCAAAAAAACCTGTTAAAGGGGACAGCATTTCCCCACTGATTACATCCAGATATGTTCAGGATCACACTCACAGAAATTTCAGACTATGTGGTAGGTTTGACTCTACATTGAATTTGTGTTAGATACAAGAGGCAGAATTTCAGTGGGATTGTTTTGTTGCCCGAAAGCACTCCTTCAGAGTTTTTCAAGTCAGTTATGCCTATATCTGCCTGCTATGCAGACCCCACATGTATATTTATAATTCAAGAAGACAATAGTGAGTTCAATATTGCAGTGCAGTGGTAGTTGGTGCCCCCCAAATCTGGGGGGAAGGCTGCTATAGTCCATTCTTCACTTTATAGTCCATTACTTCCTAAGAACACTTTCACTTAGCCCTTTGACCTAATATACTGATGTACTGCATTGATTACAAGATTACAAGAAGACTTAAAGACACCTCTGCATAGATTCAGGTGGGTAGCCATGTTGGTTTGAAGCAACCATTATCTTGCATCTTGACTCTAATTAGCTCTTCCTGGCAGCACCCTCCTCACCATCTACCTTTATGTAATGGTTGGTGACCTGTTTCAATGCATCTGAAGAAGTGTGCATGCATGCAAAAGCTTATATAATCCATCTATCCATCTATCCATCTATCCATCTATCCATCTATCCATCTATCCATCTATCCATCCATCTATCCATCCATCTATCCATCTATCCATCTATCCATCTATCCATCTATCCATCCATCCATCCATCCATCCATCCATCCATCCATCCATCCATCCATCCATCCATCCATCTATCTATCTATCTATCTATCTATCTATCTATCTATCTATCATCCATCTATCATCCATCTATCATCCATCTATCATCTATCATCTATCATCTATCATCTATCATCTATCATCTATCATCTATCATCTATCATCTATCTATCATCATCTATCACTCATATAGTGATAGCCTTGAGCAGAAAATAAAATTATAAAATAATGCCTTACTTAGTGTTATTCTTCTATTGTTTAATTATTGCCTCCATAAATTTTGCCACAGAGAAAAACTTATACCAATAATAAAACTTTGTTGGTCTTAAAGTCACCATTGGATGCAACACCTCTGTATGAAGAAGGACCAGTCCTTATATAGGATCTTTATTTAATTATTGCACTGACTGCCACCAATTAAAAGTGCTGGTTCTTACTTATAAGGTCCTGAATGGTCTGTGCCATTTTATACTTGAAGTGGGTGGGAAAAGAAAGTGGCATGGTTTTGTTTCAAACTTTGTTTTAAGCCTGTAGTCTATTCAACATGTTTAGAGACATAACTGAAAGCAAAATATTTGATAACAAGCTTGAATAAGAAATTCATACTTTGAAATCATAACAGTCAGCTAATTGACCTAATTGACTGATGTACAGCAATATTAGAGTTTCATCCTGGCATAGTTTCCATCCATTGAAGATGTCAGATGGCTTCAGATCCTTCTGAGGGACAACCCACCTTCCTTCAAGCAATAAATATGTTTAAAATTTAAGAGCTACAAACCTTACTGCAGTTGTAAAAAATATAGGTTTAACTCTCTCTAAAAATCAGTGAGAGCTATATGAAGCCTTCAGCTTATTTATCTCCTGATTTTACATGGGTATTACACAAAACACAGCTTATTACAAAGGAAAGAGCAGAACACGTGTGATCCCATGAAGCCAACAGAATGCTGAAATGGGGAACTGTTTTTCCAGTGGTACATCTGCTATGGTTTATAATCATATAAACCTTCTGCTGCCTTCTGCTATCTTCACTGGACAAAAAGGTGCATCAAAACACTGATGAACAGAATTCTTTCTTTCCTTATGGACAATCTCTTCTTCCATCTATTGCAAAAAAATCACAATTAGCCGGTTCCAGAATAAAAATATTTAGAGTGCCATGGGCCATGTGTCCCATCGATCTACTGGTGACAGCTTAGGGATTGAGGCTTGCCCATCCCCAAGAGGTCCTGATGCCACGGAGCCAGCATGGCGACCAGAGCCAACCTCTGGATGAGCAGACAAGAACGTAAGTGAATCTAACTCCTGAAATGAATAACAGTGGCTTAACAGTGAATTAAGCACATGTCTTCTTAAGTGATAAGTCCCTGCCTATTAGATCGATCTGTGAAGGAGCAGTGGGTGGGGAAGGGTCGGTGATCCACCCCCCCAAACTGAAACGGTCTGTAAGTGATACAAAAAAGAGATAGAAAATGAAACTAACCACATGGGACTTTTACTGATCTTGAAAGGTGTAATCTAATCCAAGACATGTTGAACTTGACTTTAAAAATAAAAATAAAAAATCACATAAACAATGGCTGGTAGAGGGAGAAGAGTAGTGATGGAAAAGAAGCCTCAACAGGAAATGCCATACCAACAACTCCCACCCAGTCATAAGATTGCTACTGCTGACTTTCCTAATACATTGGCTTCAACTCTGCACCCTCTGCTGGAGCAGAGTCTAACATGAACAGTCAGCTGGATTCTGTTCAAAAGCAGCTCTTGCACATGGAAAAAAGAGCTGAGAAGAAAGACCAAAAGATCAAGAAAGTGGAAAAAAAGACTAAAGATATTGAGCAAAAGAGGGAAGAAGAAGAAAAAAGAAAGATATGTGGATAAAAATCAAATCCTCCAACTGCAATTGGAAGAATCCATGTATGTTCTACATATTCAAGGGGTACTGGAGCAGAAGGGAGAAAATTTTAAACTGATCTTAAGTGAAGCAGTTGCATCAATTTCAGATCTCAAACAAGAGGACCTCCTGAACGATATGGACTTGGTCTATCATACATATCCGGCCTTTATAAGAAAAAACAAGTTACCTGGTAAAATATATGTGAAATTCTCCAAGAGAACTATGAGAGAAAACGTTTTAAAAGCCACTTTGGGGAAAGCATTAAAAGTCGAGGAGGAAGAAATTAAAATTCTTGAAGACATTCCATTTGAGATCTGGAAATGAAGATGTCAATATAAAGACTTAATCCATTTCCTTCAAAATAAATCAATCGTTTACAGATGGACTTTACCAGAGGGGCATTTTTTCAACTTTAATGATAAGAAAATTAAAATCGACTCTGTCAAAAAGGCCAAAAACTTTTTGAAACAGCAACTAAGCCCAAACAAAGATGACAAGGAAGAAGCAGAATTAACTGATGAAGCAATGGATAACATTTCAAGTGACTCCACCAGTACAACTGAAACTTCAGAGTCTGAGAAAGGAGCAGCAGTACCTAAGACACTGAAAGCTAAGAAGAAAAAATGCAAGCAATAACTGGAATATAATGGATTATAAAACACCTGAATTTAGCGTAATTATAGTTTATAGTATAGAAACTTGAAATTTTTCTTCTTATTGTTAAAGCGGGAATTATAAGTAATTGTAATTCCCTGAGGAAGCTTGTCATAGATTTTAGTTGTGTTCTCCTGCCCCCTTCCCTATAGGTTGTAGTGAAGTAAAACCAATAAAAATATTATATAAAAAAAGAATCAAATGAAATGCATGTACAACTTGTACTACAGGAAAGGTGCTATAAAGACGAGACTCACTGTCAGATCACATCCAAGAGAAAACATCACTATGCACACACACGGCTCTGCATAGACTAATGGGTCTAAAGGAATGTTGGCAATGTACTAGGTCAGTAAGCACATATGGACATGAAGTGGGGCTGCTCAGTGCCTCCCCCCGGTAATACTGATGCCTTGAAAAAGAGGGAGATGCAACCTGGAGGTGCTGCTTTTTGCCTAGGGAGACCCAGGCAAAGGGTGCTGCTTTTTGCCTAGGGAGACCCAGGCCTGGGGAGATCTAGGCTGAGCTTTTCTACTTCTCCATCTCCACCCCCAGCTGTCTGTTTGTAAAAGGAACAAATTTGAAAGCTGGTACTGATTTGTTAATTAATAGCTTATTGTTTTATGCCTGTATTATAATAAAATGATTTGTATCTGTAGCTGCCAGGATCATTTTTTTATACAAAAAGGTGGGATACAAATAAAGAAAATAAAATAATAAAAAAACAAAGAATGATAGTGAGAGTGACAAAAGGCGATTCTACATCTAGCATTCATTCCACATTCAGAAACTCTGGGGCAATACCATACTGAATGCAAAGTCACCCCTGAATGGCCATAAATCTATGCAGAAGGTACCATAAAATCTGATGATCAAAGAAAGCCAACTGGAGTTTCTGAGTTTATTTTACAATGTATAGTACATTATAGTACTCTAGTCTCAATGTTACTGTAGTGTGGATCCAAGTGGCCAGGTCAGCCTTATCATCGGGCCATTTTACAGGCTATGCTGAGTTAGAAGAAAGACTTATTTTGCAACTGCATAACTTGCTTCTCCAACAATAGTGCTAGGCATAGCATATGCCCAAACCCCTTAACTGTATCAGCAAGGGTCAGCTGAACAATATAAAAAAGGGGGGAGCACAAAGTCCTTTGATATCTCTACCTTCCCAACCAGCATTACCTCTGTTCTTTCAGGGTTTAGTTCCAATTTGTTCATTCTTATTTTTAACCTCAGCAGATATTTAACCTCAGCAGTTTAACCTCTACCACACCACCAGTGGATTTGGATAAAGATACATAGAGCTGGGTATCATCCACACATTGATGAACACCAAGTTAGAAATGATTTGTCCTAAGGACTTTACATAGTGATTTAAAAGCAAGGGGGGTAGTATTATGCCCTGTGGAACTCCTCAGAACAAGTCCCATACTAATGATAACTGGTTTCCTATAGCAGCCTTTTGAGTCTGATCTGTAAGGAATTATTTGAACCAGTTCAACATGCATCCCCTGATACCTATTTCTGCCTATAGGCACCTCAACTAGATGGTATGGTCTACTGTATCAAAGGCTGATGGCAAGTCCAATCAGAACAACAAAGAACCATGGTCTTAGACTACACTCAGACAGAGGTCAACAACCAAAGCTAGGTGAGCCCAAATCCTGACTGGACATGGTCTTCTATCCAAGAAGACATGGAGTTGGTCCACTTCTGCTCCCTCAATCACTTTGCCCAGGAAGGGCAGATTAGAGACTGGATGATAATTGGTCACATCATTTTTCCGCAGAGATCTTTTTTTTTAAGTAATGGACAAATAACCATGTTTTTGAGTGGCCAAGGGAAGGTGCCCTGTGTTAGTGACTGATTTTTAATTGATACTAAGGGTTTGTTGATGTGGTCCTTGACTGATTTTAACAGCCAGGATGGGGAAGGATTCAGAGTACAAGTAGTGGCTTTCACTGATTCTAGGATCTTATCAATATCTATAATGGAAACTGTGTCAAAATAGTCCATAAATATGCCCTGACCTGGATAGCCCAGGCAAGCCTGATCTTGTCCGATCTCAGAAGCAAAGCAGGGTCAGCTCTGGAAAGTATTTGGATGGGACACCTCCTTGAAATATCAGCAGTCGGAAGGTGGGGGCAGGCCTTATTCAGTCACCTCTCTGAATATCTGAATATCACCTCTCTGAATCTTTCTGAACACACAAACATGCACATATGAAAAATCCAAAAAAATACCCCCCAAAGGTCCATAAATAGACCAAGCCATGCATTAGTCCTTTCTTCTGGTGTGCCTAAATTACAATTGATATCCAGATCAAAGCATACTTTTGGTATTTTATCAGCAAAAACATTGGCAAAAGTATCACAACTCAATGTCTCTTCCACAGACAATGAAGGCTCAGATTTTAGTGTAAGCAGCTGCTCAGTCACCTTAAATAATTGGGATGGCTGTGAACTAGGTGATGTTATAGTAGTAGAATAGCAACATTTCTTTGCCTCCATCATCAACATTTCATAGGTCTTCCAATGTGCTATATAGTGTTACCTATCAAATTTGGTACGAGTTCACTGCCAGCATTGTTCTACATGTATCCTGGCCCTCTTCAGGTCATCCAGCTCTGTGGTAAACCAGGGGGCTGGTTTTTGGCCCAAGAGCAGGAATGGTCATTGAGGGACAATCTTGTCAATACAGCATCAAAACCAGTGCCAACTCAGCATTTGAGAATAGCTCAGTTCAGCTCTGTATTTCTATTAAGAGAAACTCCAACTCAGACTTAACTAAAGCTTCAGTTCCAACTCCTATAAGCATTGAAAAATGCTTCTCCAAGAGCAAATATATTTTCAAATCTACATCTCCTAATATATACACCCCTGGGTCGAGTTACCCTGATTAACCTGTTGCCATGCTGCCACCTTATACAACTTCTTTGAAGGTTATGGACTATGACTGCAAACTTGACTGTGCAAATAGGATGCCAGGGAAATGGACTGAATGGTAGCCATGAGACTGTGCCACCCTACTGGAATGCTGGCATGTGCACAGACAAGGAAAACCTTGTCTTTAAGCAACGTGCCTAACCAGATGTGGACCCACAGAAGACCCGATGCCTCTCACTCCTGCACCTCTGCAACCCGATGCCAGAAGGCAAGCTCCCTGACCCTGCAAACCCACGGAGCCAGCAGCAGTTCACTGAAGAGAAACCTTATCTATGAAGGCAACTAGAGCATTACTTCAAGGGCACATGAAAAGCTCTCTTTTCCATCACACAAGCACCTTCCCTCCCACCTCTGCATACTGACATCTCCAGGTATAGCATATATTCAGCTTCAACCCAAATAAAAGAACTCACTCCATGATAGGATTAGTCAGCAGTCACATCCTCCAGCCACCCATCCTGATAATGCAGCTGTTGATTGTTGGATTATTAACACCAACTACCGGCACTGGAGCTGGGACATTGCTATCCTTTTCTTTCTTTTGTCTTCTCCCATTTCCTTAAGAGGTGTCACTATTAGTTGACCATTACTGCAATTGCCCCACCAATTAATCCCATTCTCATGACCCATTAGCATCTAGGGGACTACGCGACTAGTGAAACATCAACTTCCAGTCATTTTAGGGTATAAAAGGAGAGCATCACCCCATTGCTGTCTCTTTCGCTTCTGTCCTCCTAACCTCACCCTGTCTTGCTGGTTCCATTCCTTGTGTGGTTTGGAGCCTTTCCACAAGTGTTGCTGGCTAGCTCACAGTTCTCCCTCCCTAGTTATTTCCTTTTTCACTGCAGAAACAAGTCGCCACATTGGACAGGTAACATATCACCCAATCAACGATATTTCCTGCTAATGCAACTGTCTCTGTATTTTTCTGTCTAAGATTCCTAGATCTGTATTGTGTGTGTATGTTTGATTTTATTGTATGTGGTCTCATAGTTAATGCCTATTGCCAATTAATATTCATAATTCCCCACAATTATTAAGAAATACAGCTAAGTAACTCTGATCCTATTTACAGTAATTAGGCAGTGGACGTAATTCTTCCCCCACTACTTCATCAGAACTTGAGGCAACCAACCTACCAGGATTACAAAAGATGTCACTTCAACCTCTTCATCCACCTGGTGTGAATCTATTTAGTCCTCACATGAAGGACTTACTACATGATGTGACTGAAGTTGGTCTGGGCTTCCCACCAACTGAGGAGAATCTTATGAACCACACAAATTGACAATTGCAACTTCAGGTTAATATCCAGATCCTCTCCTGGAATAGTTCCGAGATAACTGATCCTCCCGTTCTGGAATACTTGCCATTCTTCAAGAGACCTGGACTCAAGTGCTTATGACAGCGGATGGATTTTCCACATATGAATTATATGCCCCTCCTGCAGAGAGAAAGGGCAGACACATGGGAGGCCTGGCTATTCTAGTCTATATGAAACGTTAGGCTACAGTAGTAAAATTAGGGCCAAATGCCCAATATGCACAGACTTTGCCTTCAAGTACAATTCAATAGATTAAAGAATATAAGAGAAGCCAATGTTGGCTCAGGCCAATGGCCCATCTAGTCCAACACTCTGTCACACAGCGGCCAAAAATACCAGGTGCCATTAGGAGGTCCAGCAGTGGGGCCAGGACACCAGAATTTCTCGCACTGTTGCCCTCCCAAGCACCAAGAATACAATGCATCACTTGCCCCAGACTGAGAGTTCCTATCTATACCTTGTGGCTAATAGCCACTAATGGACTTCTGCTTCATATGTTTATCTAATTCCATCTTGAAGCTATCCATACTTGTAGCTGCCACCACCTCCTGTGGCAGTGAATTCCATGTGTTAATCACTCTTTGGGTGAAGAAGTACTTCCTTTGTCTATTCTAACCCGACAGCTCAGCAATTTCATTGAGTGCCCATGAGTTCTTGTATTGTGAGAAAGGGAGAAAAGTACCTCTTTCTCTATCTGCTCTATCCCATGCATAATTTTATAAACCTTGATCATGTCACCCCTCAGCCATCGTTTCTCCAAGCTAAAGAGCCTCATGTATTTTAACATTTCTTCATAGGGAAAATGTTCCAACCCTTTTATCATTCTAGTTGCCTTTTTCTGCACTTTTTCCATTGCTATAATATCCTCTTTGAGGTGTGGTGACCAGAACTGTATACAGTACTCCAAATGAGGTCGCACCATTGATTTATACAGGGGCATTATGATACTGGCTGATTTGTTTTCAAGTCTCTTTCTAATAATCCTCAGCATAGCGTTGGCCTTTTTTATTGCAGTCGAAAATTGTCTAGACATATTCAGTGAGCTATCTACTACGACTCCAAGATCTCTGTCTTGGTCAGTCTTTGCCAGTTCAGACCCTATCAACGTGTATTTATAGTTAGGATTTTTGGCTCCAATGTGCATCACTTTGTACTTGGCCACATGGAACCCCATTTACCACATTGATGCCCACTCGCCCATCCTCGACAGATCCCTTTGGAGTGCCTCACAATCCTCCCTGGTTCTCACCACCCTGAACAACTTTGTGGTATCTGCAAATTTAGCCACTTCACTGCTTCCTTCTAGCTCCAAATTATTAATAAACAAGTTAAAAAGCATCGAACCGAGCACTGATCCCTGTGGTACCCCACTACTTACCACCCTCCACTGAGAAAATTGTCCACTTATACTCACTTTCTGTTTCCTATTAATTAATCAGTTTTTGATCCACGAAAGGACTTGTCCTTTTATCCCATGACTATTGACCTTACTTAGGAGCCTTTGATGAGGAACGCTATCAAAAGCTTTCTGGAAGTCAAGGTAAACAACATCTGTTGGGTCCCCCTTGATCACATGTTTGTTCACTCCCTCAAAAAACACTAACAGGTTAGTGAGACAAGATCTTCCCTTACAGAACGCATGCTGAGTCTGCCTCAATTGGTTTTGTTCATCAATGTGCCTACTAATTCTTTCCTTAATAACAGTTTCCACCAACTTACCCGGTATTGACATCAGACTGACTGGCTTGTGATTTCCCAGATCTCCTCTGGAACCCTTTTTAAACATGGGAGTGACATTAGCTACCTTCCAGTCCTCAGGAATGGAGGCAGATTTTAACGAAATATTACATATTTTTGTCAGGAGATCCACAAGTTTGCATTTGAGTTCTTTCAGAATTCTTGAATGTATGCCATCCGGGCCTGGTGATTTATCAGTGTTTAAGTTGTCTATCAGTCGTAGGACCTCCTCTCTTGTCACCTCAATCTGACTCACGTCTTTGAACACCCTTCCCAAAATCAGTGGTTCTGGAGTGGGCAAATACTTCTCATCTTCTACAGTGAAGACAGAGGCAAAAAATGCATTCAGCTTCTCAGCCATTACCCTATCATCCTTCAGTACTCCTTTTATCCCTTGGTCATGCAAGGACCCCACTGCCTCTCTGGCTGGTTTCCTGCTCCTAATGTATGTGGAGAAAGTTTTATTGTTGGTCTTTATGTTTTTTGCTATATGCTCCTCATATTCCCTTTTTGCCTACCTGATCACAGACTTGTATTTTAATTGCCACATCCTTTTATCAACCTCACTGAGACCAGCTTTCCACCACTTTTTCCAAATATTGCCTAGAATGATAAACTGATTTTCTGACCATTGTGTACATTAAGATTCTTTCAACAAGCATCCTATTTTCTTTTAACAGAAGAAAACCATTAAAGTATATGAACTACCACCTGCAGTCTGAAGAGTTAGGTGAACTGTTAGGTTTTGAATCTTGGTGACTGGCAAGCATTCACTGTCTTCGTGGGTCCACACTCTTAAGTGATCTACATAATCTAACAGTTTATGCAAACTGAAAACAAAGTCAATGGAACTAGCTCCTTGGCTTTACAAGAATGAGAATGTGTACTCACCAGGAATATCACCTTTGACTATGCCAATCAAAATAAACAAACGTAATCTTGCTAATTGAGCTAAGCAAAATCCTTTGCACTTTGATTTAGCATCCTTAGATTGTCTGAGGGAGGGGGTAAGGTAAATGTTGATTCATCTGAGGGGTGCAGCATCATTACTTAAATACAACATTTCATCAGAGGAGCCGGCTCTGCCATTAAAATCACCAGCTACTAAAACAAAAGCATCAGGCTTTAGTAGGAGACTAGTTAAGTAGTTTTCAAGATTTATCCAGATATCCTGTAGCCTAGGCTTATTACCTTGAAGGGTTATGTATACATTAATACCTTGAAAGCAAAGTGTTCCAAAAGGTTTGGAACACTTTCCCTATGAAGAAAAGTGAAAGCGCTTGGGAGTGAAAAGTGAAAGACTGCAAGTTTGGAGCCCATCTGGTCCTGGCTTGCGATGCCTTCCCCTATGGGGTGGGCACTGTGCTGGGGCACCAGTTTCCTGATGGTTGGGAAGTGCTGGTGACCTACTACTCTCATACCTTGTCGGCCACCAAGAGGAATTACGCCCAGATCAATCACAAGGGCCTGGCGATCCTGGTGGGGGTGAAGAAGTTCCATGACTTCCTGTACGGGAGGCGCTTCACCATCATGACAGACCATCACCCTCTCCTTGGCCTTTTCACAGTGGATAGACAGACACCCCAGGTCCTGTCCCCATGAGTCCTTCAGCAGTCCATCTTCTTGGCAGGCTATAACTACCATCTCCAGCACCGCCCTGGGAAAGCGATGGGGCATGCAGATGCCCTAAGCTGCCTGCCCTTACCTGATGTTGAAGAGGACCCAGTGCCAGCGCACTGCATTCTGCTCATTGAGGATGTCCCAGAGCAACCCCTCCAAGCCACCGATGTTGCCTGCTGCTCGGCCAGGGACCCCGTCATCTCCCTGGTCCTTGGCTGGGTGGGAAGGGGGTGGCCTGTTGCTGCTGTGGGCCCTGAGTTCACAACTTTCACAGCCCACAAGGATGAATTCTCCATGTACAAGTGGAGCCTACTGTGGGGTGACAGAGTAGTTGTTCCCAGCACCCTGTGCCACCGCATCCTCCTGGCACTACATGAGGCTCACCCAGGGATCTTCCAGATGAGGACCTTGGCCAGGAGTTACATGTGGTGGCCAGGGATTGATGCAGAAATTGAGTTTTGGGTGAAGAGGTGTCAAGCATGTCAGGCTGTCCATCCAAACCCCCCTGCACGCCCACCCGGGCTTGGGAGTCCACCTGCATGCCATGGTCCAGGCTACACATTGACTTCACTGGGCCTTTTCACAAATTACTATTCCTCGTCATGGTGGACTTCTACTCCAAATGGCTGGAGGTTAACCCTGTCACCTCAACCTTCTCCAAGGCCGCCATCCGTGCACTGCACCAGATCTTCGCAACCCACAGGCTGCCGGACACAATCATCTCAGACAATGGGACCACCTTCACATCTGAAGACTTCAAGACATTCCTTTGGGGGAACTTGATCCAGCACATGTGGTCCACACCCTTCCACCCCACGACCAATGGACTGGTGGAGCACATGATGCAGACCGCTAAAGAAGCCCTCAGCTGAATCACGGATGGGTACTCGGAGGCCCGACTAGCCTGATTCCTCCTGTCCCAATGGACCACCTCAAACCCAGTCAGCAGCCACAGCCCAACCGAGCTACTGATGGGCCACCAACCCACTGTCCTTCTAGACAGACTGCACCCGGACAGGGCTCCTGAGTCATATCAGCTCTCCAAAAAGGCCAAAGCTCCCAGGGGGTTCTTTCCAAAAGACCCCTACTACATCAGGAACTTTGGGAAGGGGTCTCCATGACTGGTGGGCTGGGTCATGTGTCCTATGGGGCCTGTTTTGTACAACATCTCCATGGAGGACAGCCAGGTCCTGTGGAAACATGTGGACCAGATGCAGGGGCACCTGCTCCCGATGCCCCCAGAGACATGGACATCAGCAGCCCCCAGAGGGACACCAGCCACTGACCTCCCCAAAGCACGAGTCAGGGAGCCTGCACTGCCTCCAGCTCCAGGGACCAGTGAAGTGGCACTGGCCCCTGCTCCAGAACGTGAAGAGGATTCCTCACTGCCTCAAGACAACTGAGACGTTTCACCCAGGGTAGCTCCTGAGGCCCTGGTTCCAGAACCCCGGCATTCACAACGGGAGCGCCGGCCACCTTCCTTCTTATCAGACTATGTGCCTTAGGCACACTTGGAACTATAGGGGAAGGGGTGTTATGTATTGAGCCTGAACTGTACTTGCAAACTGTACTTGCAAAAACTCAAGGGCTTGGCTTAGGATGCATAACAATGGCTTGCTAGGATCCTAGAATGGACCAGTAGGGAGACAGGGATTCTAGAGAAAACCAACTGGTAGACAATGGAGTATAAATAGCCTGTCGTTGGGAGTGGGGTGTGTTTTGGGTGTGACCTTTTCCAGGCATAAATACCAGGCTTTGGGTCAGGGATTTCAGTCTCCTTTTTCTTGCTGAATCACTAATAAACTATGAGCTGATCCCTTGAACATGTCTGAACCCAGTATATTGCACTGAGATTCCATTTTTATGCACCTGGATTTACTTGGCTTCAAGTTCTGTGCAGAACTATGATACATGCTGGCACTGGACCAAAAGTGCATAATCAGGCTTCGTATTGGTGGGTTTGAATTTTTGATAAGCAGAGGGTGATGTGTAACCAGGGTAAACATAGACAGAAGGAAGTAGAGGAGAATGGGTACCAGGTGAGGCAATATGAGACAGCATGATAATCTAGGCAGGGAGATTGAATTAGCTGAGTAGCAAACTAATTAAAGGATGTTTGACAAAGGCCAGGAAGTGGCTTGCTGACCCTTCCTTTTGATTGAATCACTGAGGAAGTTTGCATCATGGGGAGATTTCTGGGATCTTCATCATTGTCCTGCAAAACTGGCTTGCTACTTATGTGAGGCACTCAGGAGGGTCAAACGAAAGAGCCTTCTTTATTTATTTATTTCTTCAGATTTTATTTCAGATATTTTCCTAGTCAGGCTCTAGGGGAATCTCTGCCTTGATTGAGACAATCACCTTTAATATAAAACTGCAGCATTTCTCCCACTAGGGTTGCCAGGGCCATTCTACTTCCTGGTGAGGGAATTAGGGGGCATTCCAGGAGGGGGCGTGGTCACCCCCAGCATGATGACATCACTCTGCATGACATCATCACATCCCCGCTTCCCTTTAAATGGTGTGTGGGGGGTTGTTGTTGTTCAGTCGCACAGTCGAGTCTGACTCTTCACGACCCCATGGACCAGATTACGCCAGGCCTTCCTGTCTTCCGCTGTCCGCTAAAGTTTGCTCAATTTCATGTTCGTTGCATCGATGACACTGTCTAACCATCTCATCCTTTGCCGTCCCCTTCTTCTTTGACCTTCAATCTTTCCCAGCATCAGGGTCTTCTCCAGTGAATGCTCCCTTCTCATTTGGTGGCCAAAGTATTTGAGCTTCAGCTTCAGGATCTGGCCTTCCAGGGAACAGTCAGGGTTGATTTCTTTTAGGATTGAATGATTTGATCTCCTTGCAGTCCAAGGGACTCTCAAGAGTCTTCTCCAGCACCATAGTTCAAAAGAATCGATTCTTCGGTGCTCGGCCTTCCTTATAGTCCAACTCTCGCAGCCATACATTACTATGGGGAATATCATTGCTTTGACCATGCGGACTTTTGTTGGCAAGGTGATGTCTCTGCTTTTCATCATGCTGTTTAGGTTTGCCATCGCTTTCCTCCCAAGGAGCAGGCATCTTTTAATTTCATGGCTGCAGTCACCATCTGCAGTGATCTGAGATCCTAGGAACGTGAAGTCTGTCACTACTTCTACGACTTCCCCTTCTATTTGCCAAGGAGTGATGGGGCCAGATGCCATGATCTTAGTTTTTTTGATGTTGAGCTTCAAGCCCACTTTTGCGCTCTCCTCTTTGACCCTGAGCAAGAGGCTCTTTAGGTCCTCTTCACTTTCTGCCATCAGAGTGGTATCGTCTGCATATCTGAGGTTATTGATCTTTTCCTCAGCAATCTTAACTCCAGCTTGTGATTTATCCAGGCCAGCATTTCGCATGATGTACTCTGCATATAAATTAAATAAGCAAGGTGACAATATACATCCTTGTCGTACTCCTTTTCCTATGCTAAACCAATCAGTTGTTCCACATCCGGTTCTAACTGTTGCTTCTTGACCCTTATACAGGTTTCTCAGGAGACATGTGAGGTGGTCCGGTACTCCCATCTCTTTAAGAACCTGCCATAATTTATTGTGATCCACACAATCAAAGGCTTTAGCATAGTCAATGAAGCAGAAGTAGATGTTTTTCTGGTACTCTCTTGCTTTCTCCATAATCCAGCGAATGTTGGCAATTTGATCTCTAGTTCCTCTACCTCTTCGAAACCCAGCTTGTACTTCTAGCAGTTCTCTATCTACATACTGTTGAAGCCTAGCTTGTAGGATTTTGAGCATGACCTTGCTAGCGTGTGAAATGAGTGCAATTGTGTGATAGTTTGAACATTCCTTGACATTGCCCTTCTTTGGGATTGGAATGTACACTGAACTTTTCCAATCCTGTGGCCACTGTTGTGTTTTCCAAATTCGTTGGCAAATTGAGTGCAGCACTTTAACAGCATCTTCTTTTAAGACTTTGAATAACTCAGCTGGGATACCATCACCTCCACTAGCTTTGTTGTTAGTAATGCTTTCTAAGGCCCATTTAACTTCGCTTTCCAGGATGTCTGGCTCGAGGTCAGTGATTATACCATCATGGTTGTCAAGGACATTGAGGTCCTTCTTGTATAGTTCTTCTGTGTATTCTTGCCATCTTTTCCTAATCTCTTCTGCTTCTGTTATGTCCCTACCGTTTTTGTCCTTTATCATGGCCAGCTTTACATGGAACGTTCCCTTGATTTCTCCAATTTTCTTGAAGAGATCTCTAGTCCTTCCCAATCTATTGTTTTCCTCTATTACTTTGCATTGTTCGGTGTGGGGGGGGAAGTGAGGGCAAAGTGCTCCTTCCATGCAAGAAGCAAAATCACCTCTTGCAAGGCAGGAGGTGATGGCCCCCACTTGGGAAGAGCAGGTGCCACATGCTCCTTCCTTGCAAGAGGTGATCTTGCCTCTTGCAAGGCAGGAGCCGACAGCCCCCACTTGGGAAGAGTGGGCATCATGTGCCTGATCTCCAAGAAGTATTGCTGCTTGGAGATTGGATGCACAGGGCCCAGTTCCCACTGGCTATGAGCACTTAAAGGGGTCCCTTTAAGTGCTTGCAGCCGACAGGCCCCACACGTCCAATCTCTAAGCAGCAATGCAGCTTGGAATTCAGGCACATGGCCTGCAGCCATCCCTCTCCCTCCCCTCTCTCAAGAAAGAAGGCAGAGGGGTGGCTGCAGGTGTTCAGTTTGGGGGTGGGCCTTCCCCTACCAGCCAGCTGGCCAGGTGGCAGGTTAACCCCCCCACCAAAATGCCAAAGTCTGCTGGGGTGCAAATGGCAGAGGCTGGGCTGGTAGTGGTGAGGGAACCCTGTGGGGTAACAGTGGCTCTTCAGGTATGTAGGATATAGACCATAAAAGGCTTAATATTGCTATCAAGAGGAAGAAAGTACTTATAACAACTCTGCTGACCTAAGTTTCCATACATACATATCATCGGGCCTAAAAATTTCTCCAATGTCTTTACAGAACTGATTACCTCAATGGAACCCCATATAGGTAAAGGTAAAGGTTCCCTTGCTTGAAAGCCAGTCGAATCCGACTCTAGGGTTGCGGTGCTCATCTTCGTTTCAAAGCCGAAGAGCCAGCGCTGTCCGAAGACGTTTCCGTGGTCATGTGGCCGGCATGGCTAAACACCAAGGTGCACGGAACGCTGTTACCTTCCCACCGAAGTGGTACCTATTTATCTACTTGCAATTTCTTGCTTTTGAACTGCTAGGTTGGCAGGAGCTGGAACTAGAGATGGGAGCTCACTCCATCTTGCGGCACCTGGGTCTTGAACTGCTGAACTACTGACCTTCCACAGCCTGCAGTTCAGCGTCTTAACCACTTGAGCCACCGCAGCTCCTGGAACCCCATATAGCGTAGACCAAAAGATCCCCTTCAGGATTCCAGCCTGTTTATGATAATTGACTTCCATACTTTATTCTATACTTCTGCAGACTGCCAGTACAAGCTATCACTGGTATTGACTGTATTCTCCTTACAAATTAGGCATTCTTCTTGTCTACCTGCCACTTAGTTTCCTAATGGGCACCCTTTATGAGTTGGCAAAGGTACTGTGGTGCTGTGTGATGCTGGCAACCCCTAACCTGATCATTATGGGGGATTCAAAGAGCCCCTTGACCACTCAAAGAGGTGGTTATCCATCTGCTACTTAAAATACCATCCCTACAGAAAAATGAACTTGCCAATTATTACCCTGTCTCTAATCTGCACTTTCTGGGGAAAGTGATTGAGAAAGCAATAGTGGTCCCACTCTAAGCCTTCTTGGGTAATTCATTTGCTCTAGGTCCTTTTCAGTCTGGCTTCAGGACAGGCTGTGGAATAGAACTTTAGTTGATGACCTTCATCTGAATGTAGACCAAAGCCATGCCTCTTTGTTGCTCTTATTCAACCTGTCTGCAGCCCTTGATACAGTCGGTCATGCCATCTTGTTGAGGTGCTTGGAGGCCGATGTTGGTATCAGGGATGTGTGCTAAACTGGTTAAAATCAGTCCTCACAGATCATACTTAAGAGGGTTGCTATTGGAAACTAGTTATCATCAGTGTGGGACCTTTCCTGTGGAGTTCCACAGGATGCAATCTCTATGTAAAGCCCTTAGGACAAATCATTTGTATCTTTGAGGTTGGCTGTCATCAAATATGGATGACACTCAGCTCTATATATCCCTATCCAAATCTCCTGGAGATGTGGTAGATGTCTTGAATAACTGCCCGGCTTCTGTGGTAAATTGTGGTAACAATGAACAAATTGTAACTAAACCCTGAAAAGACAGAGGTAAACTGGTAGGGAAAGCAGAGATTTTGCAAATAAAATCCAAAGGAGCTTTGTTCTGAATTGGCGATTGATGTATCGAAGCATTTGCCAGTGAAACACTTTAGAAAACTGTTGTGAACTTATTGGAAGTGACAAGTAATGGCAAGCTTTCTTTGAATGGTAAGGCATATCTTTTAAGTAAAAAGAACTGTAAGGTGATGTGCAAGCAATATTTACGCTACTGCACCCTCTGAATGAAAATTCATATATAGGATACATCTGAATGTCCCTTGAATAATAAATGCCAAAGTAAAAGTTCATTGTACATGAAAGTCTATAAGAATGTCACATTCAAACACATAACTCTGATTCTGCTTAAATCCATTAAAAGACCTAATGTGGGGATTAACAATGAGGTAACAGTATCATTAAGATAAATGATGGTCACATAATAAATGATAATTTGGCAGGGATATAAATTACCATCAGTTGATCAAGTTAATGAAGCCTGTAAGGAAGAAATCAGATGGAAGAAGAAAGTTTTTGAAGACCAAATGCAAGAATAAATGTTTCATTTTCTATACATGATTTTGCTTGTCATTACCGTCAAATCACAGCAGTTTCATATTATACCATATACTGTAATTGTAGGTATATGACAAGCTACAGTTAAAAAATAATTATGTCCCAAGATGTATACATTTACACAGGATTTTAAATGTAGAATGGTATATAATATAAGGAAACAAACCCAGTGAGAATTAGATCTCTATCTACGTATCATTTGTTTTTTCCTCTTACCCGTATTTGAAACAAACTTTTTCTTGTTGTATATTGCTAAATTCAGTATCACTTAGCACCAAACAGCACAGTGCTCCAAAATTGTAAGAAAGTTGATCCTCCAAAAATCAACATCAGCAGTCATGTCAATGTAAATGGAACCAACTTGAATTAAATTATCTGTTCACAAGAAGCTGAGTGTTTCTTGTGTGGATTTGGTTTATAAAGTATCATGAAAAGTAGCTTCTCCTATGACAGAGTCAATTGCAGTTATTTTTATCCTATGACTGGTTTTGTTTTTGATGTTCAGAGAGCTACCTCAACATACAATTTGACATTTGCAATCATGAATTTAATAGTGTTGAATTATGAACTAGCTTGCAAAAGAAAACTGTAAAAGGATTCAGCACAATAGAAGCAGTGGTGAACAATATATCATAAATAGCTCTGATCACAACAAGAATAAATCATATAAAATATTTTATCCACCAGCTAGTATACTTCTTTCCAATCTAGACCATTATTAGCTATCTAGTTTCAGAATGAGCACTTCTAATAATGTTTGACATTCATAAATACATGAAGCTGCCTTATACTGAGTTGGACCATTGATCTATCAGGCTCAATATTGTCTACTCTGAATGGCAGCAGTTCTTGGGGTGTCATGCAGAGATCTTTCATATACTGATGGACCCTTTTGACTGTACATATTGTGTATCAAATCTGGGACCTTTTGCATAAAAATATATTTTCTACCACTGAGCCATGTCCCCTTCCCCCAGACTAGCAACACAAGAAATTGCTCTTGGACATGCCACTGCTGAACAGTCCTTGCTTGGCAAGGGGAGTACAGCCAGCTGGGACTCTGAAACAGCACATAGTCTGCTTCTTTCAAGTTAGATAGGGTTCTGATCAGGTAAAGTTTGCTCGCTAGACTTCTGCTTCACTGGTAGCAACATGTTGTTCAAGGGATCCACTCTTTTTAGAGGGAATTTACATTTAGCTCAATGATACCGGCTTTCTGAAAACAGCTGTAAGAAATCCCATCTCCATCTTTTCATTCTTCTCTATTTCTCCATCTTTTCATTCATCTTTTCATTTTTCTATATTTCTTCAGAAGTATTTGAGGAAAACCTTTGTTTCAATATAGTTCATATGGTTTAACCCATATGAACAGCCAAGAGAGAGAGAGAGAGAGAGAGAGAGAGAGAGAGAGAGAGAGAGATTGCACATTTAAAGGTAATTTGATGAAGAGATTTCCCTAGCTCACCCAGAAAAAGAAATAAATTCAGTAGGATCATCCAACAAGCCATTACAGTAAGTTAAGAAAAAAGAAGAAAAACAAGCCCTCTTAATATTTTACAGTTAATGCACATACACCCTGCATGTTTGTGCATATATCTGTTTATAAGAATGAGCCAGCACATGTTCAGTCTACAAATGAAACATGATACCAGTACCTGGATACATATGGGGTTAAATTACACATTCTGCTTTACATGTGTCAAAATAACATGAGAATGACTCAACACATGTGTAAAGAAAAGTCAAGTGTACACTGTGGTTATACATCTGTTCACTGTAGCTTGTGAACAGACTTACAGAGCTTTGTCAGTCAGAACTAATCATTCCTGCATACATATGCTGGAAAGGCTAATAAGAGTGTGTGAAGGGGATTGATGCCTACTGGAGAAATTACATAGGGATACAGCTTAGACCCCCTGGCACTGATCCATATCACGGCTAAACATGACTGTCATTTCTGTTTTAAACCACTGGGGAGATGTCACATCTCGTTTTGCCTTTCCTATTGCAATGCATTCCACGATATTCACAACAGTCCTTGGGTTAATTTACACTGAAGATAGTGACTGGCCCAAAATAACTCTCTGACTTTCATGGTTGGACAAAAATCCAAGTTTCCCTTGAACAAATCAAACATTTTATACTTCTTATACTGGTTTGTATCTATATACAGATAGGTGGAGAAACAGCACAGGCTAAACATAGATACAATGAGTCTTGTAGAGAACAAATTATCCTAATGATTCCCTCAGAATGTGCAGTGCAGATTCACATATATGGGGATAATCATATGTAGCATTTTCTACCAATATATGTCATGAAATGTAATAAGTGAAAAAGTCTAGTGTGTTTTAATAATTATTAGGCTGTGTGTGTGTATCTCCTTTGTTTATTCTCCATTAAAATCCCCTTTCCATCAAAATGTATTAAAATTAATGTATTAGGAATTAATTAAAATAAAATAAAATAGAATTTAAAAATATGCTAACACCACCAAGGTATAATGACCTTTAAAAGAAATAAAGGAATGGGAAGGAAGAAAACTAGACAAAGATCAGAGAGTGTTAGCAGGTTTGTTTTTTTATTGGCACATGGGGAAAAACATCCCTTCCAATACTATTGTGTCCACTAACAATTAGTAAAATAGCAGTACTTATGTTTGGAAGAGGCAGCAGATGAACAACATAAATGTCATTGGTAATTTGATGAAAATGAGTTTCTCTGTTGAAATGCTGGATGTTTCTTGCCTTAAAAATAGAAAGCCTTGACCTCACTAGGAAGATTGTGTGATTAGGAGGATACTTATATGAAACAACAGCAATTACTACAATTTGCATACCTAAATTAACATAATTGTTTTAAATACTAATGACTTAAAATCTCAAGCAAGTTTTGACCTATAATAGTCATAACAACAGGTTATGAAAATAGACAACAATCTGCATTTTCCCTGAAGAGCCATTCTACTTTAGGTAGAATTCAGAATGAGTACTTATTATCATATAAGAGCCAAGCCACGAGTTATTGATATAAAAATGGAATTCTAAATCTATTTGAAGTTTATAAAAGTTCAGTCTCTGTATATTGTTATTTTTTGCTTAGCCCTCCAGTAGGCAATGCATTTTCCTCAAAGCAAATCTATTAGTTTACTGAAATAGTTTGTAGTGGATGGATAACAGTGTGAAAAGCATTTGCCTATTAGTAAGGAAGCAATGGTACTCAGACAATAATGCTCTACTTTTCCTTCTTGAGAAATAGGATATAAACAAGCAGGAACCCACAAGGACTTGCAGGAGGCATCTCATTTCTCCCTCCTCCACTATTTCCTCTTTCCTTTTCCTGAAAGCCCATAGCCTCTCTCGTTTTCATGCTTCCTTGGCTCCTTCTAGACTGGATGTGTTGCTCCTAGCAGAATCTAGTAAACTGTTCATAATAGCAGTCAGTAAAATTGTTGTCTTTAAATCTTTGTCTCTATGCATGCTGGGAACTGTATTCCCAGGTCAGGTGATCCAAAGCAGCCTTCTTATTGGCTCATAAAAACGTTGTTTCGTGTAGCGCAGAGGTGTGAAAATAGGGTTTACTGTTCTTTTCCTGTCTTTGTTCTACCTCTTATTGGCAAGGAGGCATGAAAGTAATTTCTTTTCACTGCAAGATCTAAGATAATAAACTCTGCTTGTCAAGATGAACTGTTTTGCCCTACATGATGAAGGAACATGAGTTCTAACTTCTGAACCTTACTGCAGTAGAATAAAAGTCAGGTTTTCTATGAATTATTTTCTTGGACTATGAGTTGGCACTATCTGGTAAATAGACTTAATCTTCTCTGGTCTACAGCCCAGAATAGTGCCCAACCTCCAGGAAGAGATTGGAGATATCCTGGAATCCCAACAGATTCCCAGTTACAGAGATCAGTATCCTGTTAGGGTTGTCAGCTCTAGAGGTTGTCCTGGAGATTTGGCGGTAGAGCCTTGGGAGGATGAGATTTGGCCTCAGAAGGATATAATGTCATACAGTGCACCTGCCAAACTAGTTGTTTTCTCCAGGGGAACTGATCACTGTTATCTGGAAAGCAGTTGTAATTCCAGCTTGTTTCCAGCCCCCACACAGATGTTGGCAACCCTAGTTCCCATGGAGGAAATGGCTGCTTTGGGGGGCGGAGTCTATGGCATTGTAGCCCTCTGAGGTCCCTTTCCTCCTCAAACCCCACCCTCCCCAGATTTCAGCCCCCAAAAAAATCTCTAGCAATTTTCTAACTCAGAGTTGGCAACTTTATCTCCTTCCCACCCAACAGCCAACCTAGTTTTATCTGCCCCGAGGCAGCCTTTACCTAGGAAAACGTTGGCCCAGTTGTGTGGTGCCTGCTGCTGGACCAAGTCCACTTGCATGGTCAAAACCCTCATGGACTTGTGGGGTGGCATCTCACTTTCCCCTATATCTCCCTTCCCACACTATTTCCTCTTTCACTTCTGCAGGCAACCCTCATATCCTCTCCCCTTTCTCTGCCTTATTCTCAGCGACTCGCAAAACTACCTTTTATCTACCTCCCATCTTCAGTTACATTTATTATTAATTTACTTTATTTATATAAAACCTTTCTCCACAGTGGGGACCAAGGCAGTTTACTTTATTCTCCTCACCTCCTTTTTATCTGGAAAACAACCCTGTGAGGTAGATTAGGCTGAAATTATGTAACTGGTCCAAAATCACCCAGTGAGCTTCCAAAGCAATATGGGAATTCAAACTTGGGTCTCGCAGATCCTGTTCTAACTGCTACACAACACAGGCTTTCACAGGGTGGCTTCAACTCCCCGCTGTGTGGCTGACTTTCCCCTAGGGTTGCCAATCTCCAGGTGGGTGACCTGGAGATCTCCCACTGTTATAATTGACCTCTGGATGACAGATCAGTTCCCCGGGAGAAAATGGTTGCTTTGGAGGGTAGACTCTATGGCATTATATCCTGCTGAGTCCTTCCACACACACCCCAAATGCTGTCCTCCACAGGATCCACCTCCCCCCCCAAATCTCCAGGTATTTCCCTAATCAGAGTTGGCACCTGTACTTTCTCCTCTGTCAGTAAAAGGCCCTTTCCACACCTATGTTGGCCTTTGGGAGAAAACTCATTGGGCCCAGTCCTGATCAGGTTGCCAACTCCGGGTGGGCAATTCCTGGAGATTTGAGGGATGGAGCCTGAAGAGGGTGAGGTTTGAAGAGGAGTGGCACCTCAGACAGGTACAATGCCATAGACTCCACCCTCCAATCCAGCCATTCTCTGATGGGGAACCATTGTTGCCAATCTCCAGGTGGGGACTGGAGATCACTCAAAATTATAACTGCTCTCTAGGAGGGAGGGGGGAGGAGATGGAAAACTAAAGGTAGGTTGATGGTTGGCTGGGAGGAAGATAGGGTTATCAACTCCAGGGTTGGGAAATTCCTGGAGATTTGAGGGGTCGAGCCTGGAGAGGGTGAGTGTTGAGGTACAATGCCAGGTACAATGCCATAGACTCCACCCTCCAAACCAGCCACTCCCTCCTGGGGAACCACTGTTACCAATCCTGGGGGTGGGCTGGAGATCACTCAAAATTACTACTGCTCTTCAGGTAGCAAAGATCAGTTCCTCTGGAGAAAATGGTGGACCCTGTGTCATTATACCCTGCTGAGATTGCCACAGCAAATTGTCACTGAGTGCCCATAGCCAGGGCACTCTCCCAGAGCCTCTTTCTAGAGCCTGTTGTTATGGGCGGGGGAGGGGGTTATGCTGAAAGTCTTTTGTTTTTTTACTCACAGACCCAAGCTTGGCTGCCTACCAATAGCCACTGAGGGGACAGTCCCTCACAGGAGTCAAGAGAACTGTCTTCCTCAGGAGAGAGAGCTGTCTGTCAGGGGGAGTGGGTGGGGAAGAGGAGCAGACCCAGCACCCGGCCAATGGCACGCGAATACTCTTGACTGGCGGCTGATGGGCCAGTTGCTGAGGGAGGGCATTTTACAGCCAATGGGAGCACATGGAATCTAGCGAAACCAAAAGATAATTATTTATAAGGAGAGATAAACAAAGGTATGCTGCATGTATCAATACACCAGTGAATTTGGTTGGTTTTTTTTCAATTTATTTAAATATAACCCCAATGTGACTCACTTCTGAATATAAATGTACCTCTAATATTTTTGTTTGGAGGGGAACTGCATAAGCAAAAAGAACACTTCTGGAGGCATATTTTCCCCCAAGATTTGTGGAAATCAGGTTTGTTTTCTATTTTAAGTGAAACCATGCAGCACTGAAAATAAAAATTTAAACTGATGATCTCAGCATTTCTCTATTATAGTTAATTCATGTTCTGGCTTTAGAATGGACATAAAAATGGAGTCTCCTGAGAATGCTGCAACAGAAGAACTGAATATTTCATGTACAGCAGCTCTACCATGTGAACCAAAGGTTCACAAGCAAAAAAGAGCTTGCACTCAAAGCCAGATTTGTACTTTATTGATTTGGTCTCATAATCCCACACCTGTTTTCTTATCTAGCTGTGGACTTAAACTGAATGTAAAGTATATTCATAGAATTACCAATTGAGGTGTCAGGAAAACTGTCAACTCAGCCATATTTGCCCCCCAAGCTGGAATAAAGAGGCAAACACAAATATTGGAATAACTATAGGGCCACTTTATTAACAATCACTTTAACTGAAAAATAACAGAGTTCGTATGGTCAAGGCCAGGGGTCAACCCCCCCCCACCATGCGAAATAGGGTGAGCCACCCTGCCCCAAGTGAGAGCCTTCAGCCGTGGCTCCCGCTCAGCCGGCTAGCTGTTGTAGGACAGCCATGTAGACCCATCCCCCGAACCACAGGGCCCAAAGGGAGGGCCCAATCAGGGCAGTCCTGAAAGCAGTCTGTTCCCCCCCCCGTGCTGCCAGGCACAAAGACTGTACTCACTTGACTCTTCAACCCCAAGAAGGGGGGCCAGCTGGTGCTCACTGGACTGCAATCTGTCTCAGCCTGAAACCCAGCACTGCCACCACCAAGGCCAAGCCTCCGCTTAGCCCTTCATGCCCACCAAGAGGCCCAAGGCCTCCTGGAGCCCTTGCCATAAGTTCTCCAGAAATATGTCCATGCCCACTTCAGACAAAGGAACACCATCTTGTCTGTACAACTCAGCCTGCCCTGCATGAATGCCAGGATGTGGTAAAAAGAGGCCCAAATCGTTCTCAAGGGCCCTCTGGAACTCCCAGTTCAACTTCCAGTGGGCTTTATCAATGGCAAGGGAGCTACAGACCCCATGTCAGACCATATAATAAGGGTCCCTGGCCACTGTCTCTGAATAAAGTGAAAATCAGCCTGTGCCTGAAGAATCAAGGCGTTTCCTTTGATCAAGCCTAAATCGTTTCCCCCCAAATGTATAACCAAAACCTGAGGTGGAGGCCCAGCTCTCTCCCTGAACAGCAAGTGCAAGATAATCAGCCACTGAATGACTCGGTGCCCCTGCCACTCAACTGTGGTCCACTGGTTAAGGCCCAGTTGGGAACTCACAGACATCAACTTAAGAACATAAGAATATAAGAGAAGCCAATGTTGAATCAGGCCAATGTCCCATCTAGTCCAACACTCTGTCACACAGTGGCAAGTACCAGGTGCCATCAGGAGGTCCAGCAGTGGGGCCAGGACACTAGAAGCCCTCCCACTGCTGCCCCCCCCCCAGCACCAAGAATAGAATACATCACCTGCCCCCGACTGAGAGTTCCTATCTGTACCTTGTGGTTAATAGCCACTGATGGACTTCTGCTCCATATGTTTATCTAATTCCCTCTTGAAACTGTCCATGCTTGTAGCTGCCACCACCTCCTTGGCATGATGAACAGCCCAAAAAACGAAACTGTGCCCACAGATTAACATGCTCTTCTTCTGCTGACGGCAAACCAAACCTAAAATGAGAAAACAGTGAGCACAGGAACAATCTCAAACTTAATTTGGCCATGACCTCTGCTAGCGTTGTGAAAAGGGGTGCACATAGGACTTAAATACTTAGGAATGCCACCTCCTCAATCGCTGAATATCTCTAGTTGGGTACCCCATGGCCACTGCTGTTGAGGCCGCACTGATACAAAAAGAATGCATACAAAACGCACCCCTTCCAACCCAAGCCTACCCAGAGCCCTGGACATGACCGTCCTAAACTGGTGCCTGGTCAACTGGAGCCATCTTGATGCAGAAAAAGCAAGCCCGACCACATTCCCCTGACTGCTAAATAGGCCATCAGCGCTGACACGGGACATAACTGCTTTTCCGCACAAGCGCCTAGCTCCACTACAGCTCCCCTCTGCTGTTTGTCAGTTTTTGAATGCCTGAGGGTGAGGTTGGCCTTGACAGCTCCCAAGTGAACTTCCTGAATTCCCTTCTTTGATTGGGCAATCAACTCACTGATCCTAAAAGCCCCCCAAAAGGCCACCAGGGTGGCCACATGGAACAGCGATGCCTCAAAATCAAAGGAGCAGACCTCCCTCCAAGTGGCCTGCAGACCCTGAAGCACCTCAGGAGAAATAGGTTGTCTAGGGTCAGCCCACATCCCAGCCTTATGAGACCAGCCCTCCAACATCCTGCGGATGCAAAAATCTCCCATGGTGTCCTCAAACCCTTGTGCCTTACTGGTATAAGCAATCACAGATAAAAATCCTTTAATAGAGCCAAAATCCAAACCCTTACCTCTTTCTTTTTTACTCATTTATTTTCCATATTAAGAACATATCATTTCTAAATCATCCTTTACACATTTGTGAGTCACATTTTTTCAACCATATGTACATATGTCTTGTTCTTTCCCTTGTAGCATTAGGCCTAACCTGTCCATTTCTGCCATTAACAACATTTTTTCTATCAGCTGCTCCTTCGTGGGGATAATATCTCTTTTCCAGCTTTTAGCTAACATTATCCTTGCCGCAGTAAATATTTAAGTTATTACATATGTATTATCTCTATTAACCCTTTCAGGGAGTCTAGTCAATAAACATACTTCTGGTATAAATGGTAACTCAAGTCGTCTGATATCTTTTACAAATGTTTATACTTTACACCACTTTTTTGCACTCTTTCACACCTCCACCACATATGCAAAAACGTACCTATGTTTTGTTTTGTTTTTTACATTTCCAACAATTTTTGTTTGTATTTGGATAACATTTTGCTATTCTGTCCAGAGTCCAGTGCCACCTATAAAACATTTTATAAATGTTCTCTTTGTATAGTATTGCTCTCATCATTTTAACTGTTTTCCAAATATTGGACCATTGCCCTATCTCTACAGTATATTCTAGGTTTTTCATCCAGACCACCATTGTTCCTTTTACTGTTTCATCTTGTAAGTAATCAGATAGTAAAAAACTATATAACTTTTGTATGAATTTATCACTTGAGGACAGCCAAATTTTGTCTAACTCATCATTATTATTGTTGTTGTTATTATTATTATTATATCCTAATTTGCTATCCTTTGTAAATCTTGTTTTAATTGTACATTGTCTTTAATTGTACACCAGGTAAGTCTAATATTCTGAGCTATTAATTCTTCTTCTGCTTTTATGTCGCTCTCTTATTTTTATCCATCAGTGTAGGCATTGTAAATGCCTCCAATGGTGATACCCATTTTGAGGTTTTAAAGTAATAACAGTTCCTTATTTCTCTTCATATTTTTATTAGTGCACCTCTTAAAGTATGTTGATTGAAACTCCTGGTACTTTTGTCTTCATCGTACCAGACATAAGCGTGCCATCCTCTGGACAAATTAAATCCTTCTAGATTTAAAAGTCTGGTGTTCTCTAATGTTATCCAGTCCTTTATCCAACCTAATGCTGCTGCTTTATAATAGATATTCCAATTTTGTATACCAAATACTCCTCTCTCTTTCCTATCCTGCATGGCTTTTCATTTAATTCTTGGTCTTTTATTACTCCATATAAATTTGCTGCAAACTTTATCCAGTTCCTGAAAATATTTTACATTTCTTAATACTGGTATATTTTGCATCACAAACAGGAATCTAGGTAAAATATTCATCTTTATGGTGGCTATTTTTCCCATAAATGATATCTTTAGGTCTTTCTATCTCTGTAAGTCCTTTTTAATTTCTGATAGCAGTTTATTATAATTATCCTCAATCAATGTAATATTTCTATTAGATATTGTTATTCCCAGATATTTAACCCTCTTCACTAATCCATATTAGAAGTCATTTGTATTTGGTTCCTTTGTTGTTCTATACAATTCTTCATTAATACGTTTTTGTTTTTGTTTTTAAGTTAATTTTTAGACAGGATGTGCCCTGGTGCAGTCAGGCCCCCGGAGGAGCGTTTCCACACTTCCCCAAAGCAAGAGGTAAGCCCTAAAGTCAGCCACACTGCAGATCTCCTACTCGCTCGAAATCGCCATGGAACTGTGGCGAGGAGAGGGTGTGGCTGATTTATAAACTCTTCAGCCCCACCCCCTTAAGTGGACCCACAAGCAGCATTTTTGCTGCCTAAAGAAATGGCCTGCCTCTCCAGCTGGGAGGCAAAGATGCTTCCCCAGACCCACGGCTGCAAGGACCGGGGGCTGTTTGAAATGGATTATTAGTTTTTAAGATGATATTGGGCAAAAAAAAGTTTGCTGTACAGCAGATAAAGTAGCTTCCAATATTTTGCATAAATGACAAGTTTTTCTATTCCAGTTTGTTTTCCTCACCCCCTCCCTCAAACAAACAAACAAACACAACTTGCACAGGATTATCCTGCTATTTCATGCTTCTAAGTAGGGTTTCTTAAATTTTGCCTAAAGCAGAGTTTGAAGCAAAACTGAGGGTTCCATTTCATGGGAAACAAAAAGAATTTCTAATGGTTGGATCCAAAGTTCTTATTGGAGCTGTCACAACCATTCATGTGATTTTAAAAATATGGTTCAGCCCCTTTGCAACTAGGTTTCCTGAGAGCCCAGTGAGATTGGTTATGTTTTTAAAACCTTTTACGTTCAACCTCCCTGAAAGAAAACCTTTTATGCTATTAGAAGCTGCCACTATTAGAATTTCTCTCCTTGTTATGCTTTTCCCTGTCTCTCTTGAACACCAGTAGTTTAGTGTGCATGTGGAAGTCAGAGGGGAGAAGTGAGGTGCCTCCTCACAAGTCATTGAGGGTTGCCTGCCATGTAAACCACACAACTGGCCCATAGTTTTTGCTAGGTAGAGGCTGCTGGGAGGGGGGGTATGGAAAGCTGAAGACAGAGGGGCAGATAAATGTAGGTTGGCTGTTTTATGGGAAGGAGAGAAGGAACCAGGAAAAGGGAGGAGGCTATGGAGGCTTTTAGAAAAGAGAAAGAGCAATTAGCGAGGGAAAGGGAAATGAGATGCATCCCTCAAGTCATTGCAGGTTCCTGCTTGTAGTGTCTAAGATGTAAGATTCATGATGCAAACAAAAGAGATGACAGTGGGCACCCTTGTCTTTTTTCCTTTTTCAACCTTACTTGGTTTTGTTAAGTCTCCATTTACAATTATTTTAGCTGTCTGTATAGACTGACTTTACCCATTTTGTGAAATTTTCTCCAAAATCAATTTCTTCTAGATTCTTAATCAGAAAAGTCCCATTTAAATTTGTATCTCTTTGCCATGAACTACAATTGGGGTCTGTCTTTGTATTTTCAATATTGCATTTAGTATGTATTTATAAGGAAAGGCTGAAAGAGTTGGGTATGTTTAGCCTGGGAAAGAGAAGACTTAGAGGGGACATGATTGCAGTCTTCAAGTATTTGAAGGGCTATCATGTAAAAGATGAAACAGATCTATCCTCTCTTGCTCCAGATTGCAAGACTAGATCTAATGGGTGGAAATTACTAGGGAGTCGATACCGGCTAGATTTCAGGAGAAACTTCCTAACTGTAAGAGTGGTTGAGCAGTGAAACAGTCTGCCTCGGGAGGTGGTGGATGCTCCTTCCTTGGATGTTTTCAAGCGGAGGCTGGACAACCATCTTTTGGGTATGTTGTAGGTATGTAAGGCTATCTTTTGGCTATGCTCCGGCAGAGTGCAGGGGGTTGGACTAGATGACCTGCACAGTCCCTTCCAACTCTAACATTCTATGATTCTATGATTCTATGTCCTGGGGCAATCTATTTTTTGCAGCAAATCTTGAATTAATTCTATATATTTGATCAATTCCAAGAGCATCTTCTGAAGCCCCTAAATAATCCTATAAAAGCTTTGAAAAATGGTCTTCAAGATCAGTCTTCCCAAAGTCATCTGGCACTCCTCTGAAACATAAATTTCAGTTTCTGCAATGCACCTCAAAAACTTCAATCTTTTGAGTGGCCTTTCCGTGAGATAAATCTTGTGTTAGTTAATGCAAATCTATTTCCTTAAATTTCTCTTTAATTTGATCAATTTCTTGAGTGTGTTCTTGCAGTTGAGTCTTGATTTCTGCAAGGCTTGCATTATTTCTTGTCTGAGGTTTGTTACTTCCTGCTTAATTTCTTGTTTAATTTTGTCTTGAGCATTCTGCTCAGATTGCTGTATTTGACAAGTGACAACTTGCAGTTGATGAGCAAGTGTTTACATTTGTTTAAAGAGTGACTCTGAAAGTCTCTCCATATAGCCTATGACATCAGGGTCTTCATCATCTTCTTTCTGTTTTTTTCTTATCCTTCAAACTTGTCACCACCATTCTAATTTTCCTGAGCCCTTTTCTTCCTTTAAATATAACACACAACTTTTTTTTCATTTAAACATTTAGAGATTATCTTTGCCTTATTTAACACTAACTCATGTAAAGAAATAATAAATCAATATTTCAGTAATAAATGTTTTAAGTTCTTTTGTACTTGTTTCAGATACTAATCAACTTCAACTTTAAATAACAGAATTTGCAAGCTAAAATTTATTACACCAACCCATTATATATGTTAAAAGAAAGAATAAGAAAGGATTAAATATGGACTAATATTAACTAAGAAGGAGCACTAATAACAGAATGTAGGTTAACTGGAGAGAAAATAAAAATTTCATGTTAATATTAGTTTAATTAGTGTGGTTAAATGTTTTGTTCAAAACAAAGTTAAATATTAATATGTTATGAAGAGAATCAAATATGTTTTATCAATGGTACATCAGTCCAAAAGATATTGCTAAGATGGATAAGAATTACAAAAGGGCCTGCTGTAAATGAAAAAAGAAGATGGCACATTGTATCATATGCGGTGACCTGCATCAAGATGAAAAGAAACTGGAAAAATATACATGAAGAAATTCAAAATATTCTAAAAACTAAATTTTCAATGAAACTGGAGCTTATGTTACTGGAAATCTTACCAGATAACATAGACAGAACTTCACAAGACCTATTTAGTTATATGTTTGGTGTAGTGATTAAGTACGTGGACTCTAATCTGGGAGAATTGGGTTTGATTCCCCACTCCTCCACTTGCAGCTGCTGGATGACCTTGGGCAAGCCATAGTTCTGGCACAGCTGTTCTTGAAAAACAGCAGTTTCTGTCAGAGCTCTCTCAGCCCCACCTACCTCACAAGATGTCTGTTGTAGGGAGGGGAAGAAAAAAGAGTTTTAGCTGCTCTGAGACTCCCTTGGGTAGTGAAGGTGGGATATAAATCCAATTTCTTCCTCCTCCTCCTCTTCTTCTCCTTCTTTGTTGACGACAGCCAGAGTAATATTTGCAATGAAATGGCAGACAGAAGACTGTCCTACGATAGAGATCTGGAAAGAAAAAATAGCTGAGTATGCAACATTGGTAATTATATAACCAATTATATAGACAAAAGACCACTGAAATAATTTCTGCAGAAATGACAAACTTATTATTCATACTATGGGATTAATTAATTTTTTAATGTTCTAGAATTACCTGAATATCATATTAAAGGTGATGAATGTATTGATTATAGTTGTAATATTGGATTCAGTATTCCATTAGTAATTCAATAATTAGTAAGAATATAAATTAGATTTAGATAAACAAGACCATATTAAGGATTTTACAGTGATTTAATTTTAGCATAGAAGTTTGTTCAATTGTTAAAGATGTAATTTCTTTTATTGTTAATAGATTATCGCTAACCTTAGGAAAGTTTTTATTTATTCTTTAATGTCTGCTTCTATATTTGAAATATGTAATATATTTGGTAATATATCTGATTTTACTTGTTGTATTTAACAACTTATATTATTTGACAAACCTGATGAATTTATATTTTCCCCCACCCCCTTTTCCCTTCTGTATCCTACCTTTTTTCTGAGAAAATAATAAAAAAATTAAAAAAGAAAAGTCCCATTTAAGTTTTCAAACACTTTCTCTGCATCTAGAAAAATCAATGCTGCTGGTTTTTCATTGTGTTTCTCTAAGTACTCCATGATGTCAAGAACCATTCTAACATTGATCTTCATGAATAAATTCTTGTAAAATCCTTTGCAATTTTTCTGCCAAAATAATTGTAAACAACTTATAGTCATAATTCAGTAGGGATATTGGTCTATAATTCTTTATCAAATTAAGGGCTGAGTACAGACTGGCAGTTTGTTCTGGTAGCTAGTCGTAGCAAAAAAGCCCCGGAATAAACTATACCAGGTTTTCCCGTTCACACAGTGGGGGCCGCTGCCAGAAGATACAGGACAGAGGCGCGCGGGAGCGTTCAGACTGCCGCGCCGGAGGTGTGCTATATTCACTGTTTCCCCATTAATTCGACTGTGGGTGTATGGGTGTATGTGCACATGAGCACCCATGTGCTCATGCGCTCATGTGCATAAGCGCATTTTGCCAATTGGGGGAGGACCCCACAGCGCCAGCACCGCATTGGACAATGGAGCGGAGCACAGCCAATCACACCGCTGCTGCCTTCTGCCCAATGCGGGTTGCTCCCGGCTTTTCGGCTGTGTGTTCAGACTCCCCGGAAGTGGAGAAAGGCGCGACACATGTGGGCTTTTGGATTTGCTACGGGTTTTATCAGGTATCTTTTTAATCCAGCGGTGAAGCGCAACAGCACAGGTTGGCTACAGGTGGGGGACGCCAGGCAGATGTGCCTGTGTGAACACCACATTTACTCCTGGATTGAGTCGTCGCTGGCCCGGGTCCCTACCGGGGCAAATTGCCAGTCTGTACTCAGTCTGTACTCTTGTTCCTTGTTATATTAGCCTCTTTCCATGACTCTGGCATCTTTCCAGTCTGTAAAATAGAATTCATTGTAATCTGTAGTGGTTGTAAAAGTTCATCTTCAAAACGTTTATAGTACAATCCTGAAAAACCATCTGGACCTGGCACTTTCCCCGGTTTAATATTATTTATTGCTTCCCCCACTTCCCTTATTGTTATAGGGCCATTCATAATCCGTCTTTGTTCTTCAGTAATTCTAGGCAAAGTTTGTTTTCCAAGATATTCCTCCATTTTTAACAATGGTACCTCATGTCCTTTATACAAATTGGAATAATAATTATGTATTATTTTTAGAATAGCCACATTATCCATAAATATCTTATCACACTCTTGCAAGTTTAATATCATTTTCTTTTCTTAGTTTATAAACCAGACATCTCCCTGGATTATTTGCATATTCAAAATTTATTTGTTTTACAAACTTCAAATTTTGTCAATGTTTGTCTTACTGTTAACATGGAAGCTGTTGTAAAAATTTTCTTTTTCAAAAAATATTGGTACTTCCTGAGGCATTTTTTAAATCTCATCTAAAACCTTCTGAAATTTCTCTTGCCTCTTTTACCTAAATACATTATGTTGTATAAGGAAACCTCTCATAAAAACTTTACTAGCATTCAAAACCAGTCTCATGCCTATAACTTTATTTAAATTACACTCTAAAAATTAGCTTTTTTTGGCAGTCTTCTGCAATCACTTCTTTCTGTAGCAAGGCCTCATTTAATCTCCATCTAAATGTACTAGATTTTCTTTAAAGCACCAAACTTACCAGGTTGTGATCAGAAAATATATTTGGTAAAATAGCTACTTTAGCAACATTACTGACTAAATTATTTTTTTTTAAAGAATTTTATTAGTTTATATAAAGAAAGTAGGGAAGGGGAAAGGAAGGAAGAAAAGATAAATACAGAAATATTCGAGTTTCAATTTAGCATTCTGCACACATATCTTCTCATTACAATTTCACCACTATTTCATCTCTCATTCTTATTATTCTTCACTTAATCTTATTTTCTCAATACTTAAGTTTGTGCGCATAAAATACCCATAAATTTTTCTTCCAGTTTTTCTTTCAATTTTTCTTCCAGTTTCCACAGGGATCAGTATTTGGTCCAATGCTTTTGTTCATTAATGATTTGGAGTCAGAAGGAAGCAGTGAAGTGGCTAAATTTGCAGATGACACAAAATTGTTCAGGGTGGTGAGAACCAGGGAGGATTGTGAGGCACTCCAAAGGGATCTGTTGAGGATGGGTGAGTGGGCGTCAACATGGCAAATGGGGTTCAATGTGGCCAAGTGCAAGGTGATGCACATTGGAGCCGGAAATCCTAAATATAAATACACATTGATGGGGTCTGAATTGGCAGAGACTGACCAAGAGAGAGATCTTGGAGTCATAGTAGATAACTCACTGAAAATGTCTAGACAGTGTGCAACTGCAATAAAGAAGGCCAACGCTATGCTGGGGATTTTTAGGAAGGGAATTGAAAACACATCAGCCAGTATCATCATGCCCCTGTATAAATCGATGATGTGGCCTCATTTGGAGTACTGTGTACAGTTCTGGTCACCACACCTCAAAAAAGATATAACATTGGGAAAAGTGCAGAAAAGGGCAACTAGAATAATAAAAAGGTTGGAACACTTTCCCTATGAAGAAAGGTTAAAACATTTGGGGCTTTTTAGCTTGGAAAAACAATGGCTGAGGGGAGATATGACCAACGTTTATAGGATTATGCATGGGATAGAGCAGGTCAAGAAAGAAGTAATTTTCTCCCTTTCTCACAATACAAGAGCTCGTGGGCACTCAATGAAATTGCTGAGCAGTTGGGTTAGAACAGTTAAAAGGAAGTACTTCTTCTTCTTCTTCTTTTGGCCCCCCAAAGGGGATTTTTTATTGCTTTTTTATTATACAACTAAAACTACAATGAAATAGGGGAAGGCAACAACAACTAAGGAGAAAGAAAAGTATACCCACACTAAACTAAAAACCCAAGAGTAGGAGATCATTATCCCAGTTAGAATTTATGTTAGTACTACACTGTTAGTAAACAATGCATGCTGTGAGTTGCTATTTATCTCTGCTCAAATATTAACTGGTTACTTGTTATGGGAAAGTTCCAGAGCATCCCCCAACTTGCTTCATAAAGGCCATTTTCATAGTCCTTCTGCCTTTACTTAGGCTTTCTATCTCTAAAAGCATAAGTTGGTTTGTGGGCAGCAGCGCCTTCTTCCTCAGCCAGGTCCTCGTCCGTCTCCGAGGGTGTGGAGCCACTCAAACCAGTTTCACCTTCTTCTTTGGTTCCCAGGTGGTGTTTCAGGAATTCTTTAGCCTTGTGTACAGAGTCAATCTTCTCTCTTTTTTCGTGGACCTTAAAGATGACCCCTTCTTGGACTACCCATTTATATCTGATTTGGTTAGTTTGAAGGAAAAGGATTAAGTCCTTGTAACCCTTTCTCTTTTGCCCGAAGGCCACACAGTGGCAGGACCGTCAGGACAGAGGGGTGCCTCAATTCTCCGGCATTACGCCATCGAAGAGGCTACCTCTCAAAAGCCCTATGGCTAGGAGCCCTACCCTCGGGGTCCATGGGGAAACAGCTTCAGCAGCCTCCCTCCATACTGCTGGTGTGCGTGTCACTCCCCCGAGCGAAGGGAAGAGTGACCGCCATCGTTGAGCCAAAAACTGGAAGCCAAAGGAAGTACTTCTTCACCCAAAGTGAAGAAACACATGGAATTCACTGCCACAGGAGGTGGTGGTGGCTACATGCATGGACAGCTTCAAGGAGGAATTAGATAAACATCTGGATCAGATATCCATCAATGGCTATTAGCCATAAGGTATAGATGCGAACTCTGGGGCAAGTGATGCATTGTATTCTTGGTGCTTGGGGGGAGGCAGCAGTGGGAGAAATTCTGGTGTCTTGGCCCCACTGCTGGACCTCCTGATGGCACATGGTATTTTTGGCCACTGTGTGACAGAGTGTTGGACTGGATGGGCCATTAGCCTGAGCCAGCATTGGCTTCTCTTATGTTCTTAAGAGATATGCCTTTTCCCTTATATCTCTGTAGGGAAGGAGCTAGAGACCTTCTTTATAAAAATGTAAGCTCAGAACTCAGAGAACCTCCTAAGCATATTATTATAATGCTCTAGTGATATATCAATGTTTTAGTACACTTTTAAAGGGTGGGGGGCTGTGATAATCCCAATGATACCACTGATAACAATAGCACCCTCCCATGAAAATCTTCATTATTGAAGGCAGGTGCAGAAGAAAATAAACTGACTCCATAACTCTGAAAATGCAGAGGGAGGGCAGATATGTGGAAGAACCATGTCCAAATTGATTCTAATGCTCGTGGATCGACTGCCAAGAAAATCATAAGTTGAACATGTAGAAAAGTCCTGTTTTTCAGAAGGTGGGTGGACAAATGTATTCATACTGGAGGAAATTCCCTAAAACTATCTGTAACCATACAAGCTTAAGAACATAAGAACATAAGAGAAGCCAATGTTGAATCAGGCCAATGGCCCATCTAGTTCAACACTCTGTCACACAGCGGCCAAAATATACCAGGTGCCATCAGGAGGTCCAGCAGTGGGGCCAGGGCACCAGAAGCCCTCCCACTGCTGCCCCCTCCAGCACCAAGAATAGAGTGCGTCACCTGCCCCAGACTGAGAGTTCTCATTCTATACCCTGTGGCTAATAGCCACTGGTGGACTTCTGCTCCATATGTTTATCTAATTTCCTCTTGAAACTGTCCATGCTTGCAGCTGCCACGACCTCCTGTGGCAGTGAATTCCATATGTTAATCACTCTTTGGGTGAAGAAGTATTTCCTTTTATCTGTTCTAACCCGACTGCTCAGCAATTTCATAGAGTGCCCACGAGTTCTTGTATTGTGAGAAAGGGAGAAAAGTACTTCTTTCTCAACCTGCTCAATCCCATTCATAATCTTATAAACCTCGATCATGTCACCCCACAGCCGTCGTTTCTCCAAGCTAAAGAGCCCCAAGCATTTTAACCTTTCTTCATAGGGAAGGTGTTCCAACCCTTTTATCATTCTAGTTGCCCTTCTCTGCACTTTTTCCAATGCTATAATATCCTTTTTGAGATGTGGTGACCAGAACTGTACACAGTATTCCAAATGAGGTAGCACCAATGATTTATACAGGGGCATGATGATACTGGCTGATTTGTTATCAATTCCCTTCCTAATAATCCCCAGCATAGCGTTGGCCTTCTTTATTGCAGCTACACATTGTGTAGACATTTTCAGCGAGTTATCCACTATGACTCCAAGATCTCTCTCTTAGTCAGTCTCTGCCAGATCAGACCCCATCAACGTGTATTTATATTTAGGATTTTTGGCTCCAATGTGCATCACTTTGCACTTGGCCACATTGAACCCCATTTGCCATGTTGACGCCCACTCACCCATCCTCAACAGATCCCTTTGGAGTGCCTCACAATCCTCCCTGGTTTTCACCACCCTGAACAACTTCGTATCATCTGCAAATTTAGCCACATCACTGCTTACTCCCAATTCCAAATCGTTAATAAACAAGTTAAAAAGCATGGGACCGAGTACTGATCCCTGTGGTACCCCACTGCTTACCACCCTCCACTGAGAAAGTTTCCCATTTATACTCACTCTCTGTTTCCTATTTATAAGCCAGTTTTTGATCCACAAGAGGACTTGTCCTTTTATCCCATGACTATTGAGCTTACTTAGGAGCCTTTGATGAGGAACTGTATCAAAAGCTTTCCGGAAGTCAAGGTAAATAATATCTATTGGGTCCCCCTTGTCCACATGTTTGTTCACTCCCTCAAAAAACACTAACAGGTTAGTGAGACAAGATCTTCCCTTACAGAACCCATGCTGAGTCTGCCTCAATAGTTTTTGTTCATCAATGTGCCTACTAATTTTTCCTTAATAACAGTTTCCACCAACTTACCCGGTATCGATGTCAGACTGACTGGCCTGTAATTTCCTGGATCTCACCTGGAACCCTTTTTAAAGATGGGAGTGACATTAGCTACCTTCCAGTCCTCAGGAATGGAGGCAGATTTTAAAGAAAGATTACATATTTTTGTCAGGAGATCCACAAGTTCACATTTGAGTTCTTTCAGAACTCTCGGATGAATGCCATCCGGGCCTGGTGATTTATTAGTTTTTAAATTGTCCATCAGTCGGAGGACTTCCTCTCTTGTCACCACAATCTGATTCAGGTCTTTCAAACCCCCTCCTGAAATCGATGCTTCTGGAGTGGGCAAACACTTCTCCTCTTCCACAGTGAAGACAGAGGCAAAAAATGCATTCAGCTTCTCAGCCATTTCCCTATCATCCTTCACTACTCCTTTTACCCCTTGGTCATCCAAGGGCCCCACTGCCTCCCTGGCTGGCTTCCTACTTCTAATGTATTTGAAGAAAGTTTTATTGTTGGTCTTTATGTTTTTTGCGATATGCTCCTCATATTCCCTTTTTGCTTGCCTGATCACAGACTTGCATTTTTTTTGCCATAGTCTGTGTTCCCTTTTATCAACCTCACTAAGACTAGCTTTCCACCGCTTAAAGGAATCCTTCTTACCTTTTACAGCTTCCATTACTTTATTTGTTAACCATGCAGGCTTTTTTCTATACCTATTTGTACCTTTCCTAACCTGCGGTATATATTTTTTCTGAGCTTCTAGGATTGTCTTTTTAAATAGTCTCCAAGCTTCCCCAATGGTTTTGACCTTCTCCACTCTTCCTTTCAATTTCTTCCTCACATGTCCCCTCATACCAGAGAAGTTACCCCTTTTAAAGTTAAAAGTGGTTGTGTCAGTCTTTTTGGGCAACTCCCTATCTGTACAAATGTTAAACTCAATGACATTATGGTCACTGTTTCCAAGTGGTGCAATCACTTTTACATCTCTCACCAGGTCTTGGGTGTTACTTAGGACCAAATCCACGATCGCCTCTCCCCTGGTAGGATCTGTGACCATCTGTTCCACAGCACAGTCATTGAGAGTGTCTAAGAACGCAATCTCTTTTTCCCGACTAGAACTCATATTGACCCAATCAATGTGTGGGTAGTTAAAGTCGCCTATTACAACACAGTTATTTCGTCTAGCCGCTATCTTTAATTCATTCATCATTTTATAATCCTTCTCTATCTTTTGATCTGGTGGGCGATAACAAACTCCCACTGTTAAGCCTCCTTTTGGACCCACTATTTCAACCCATAGCATTTCCAGAAGGGAATCCAATTCTCTTACCCTCTCAATCTTACTGCTTAATAAAACAAGTGAACTGCTTTGTGCTATCGTAAGAATTACAGAGAGGAAGGGAAATCATTCCATCTCATCAAATCACATGCCATTAATAGAAGCCATTTATAATATTGTTTCAAATGAGATCTTAGCTACACTATGGGATCTTAAAGACAAATCCAAAAGAGATCACACAAGATCAGTGAGTTGTCTTTGAATTTAACAATTTCCATATTTCAAGTTCTGTCTTACTTTGAAAGATGTGACAATTGGGCAGAACAATGAACTGCTAATTTTGATTCATTCTTCTACCTCCACCCTTTGCCTCTTTTTCAATCACACTATTTCACTAAGCACTGCAGCATATCATATCAAACTGTATTCTGCCAAGTGACAACAGACAAATCATTCTAATTCCTGTACGGTTAATAACCCCTTGATTCATAGACATCTGCTAGAAGCACACTCTTCAACTATTTCCTTTCTTTCAAAGATAAACTTAGAATATCATTAAAGAACATTGGTGTACCAATTTGCCTGTGTTTTTTTGATTATCTATCATGTCTGCTTCTGAACTGTCTTGTATATTAACAACCACAGAATACTGGTCTTCAGATTACTGTCCCAAAGTTTCTTTTATTGTACCTTTTATACATGTTCAGCTACTTAGTACTTTGAAAAATATGGGGGTTAATTTTTAAATAATCTTTACAGCAGTGGTTTTTTTAAGTCCTTAAAGCCCTTAACCTGTAAAACAGGGTATTTCAGTTCCCATTTTGTGCTGGTTCAAATATAGTGACTTGCTAAAATCCTTCTAAAACTAAGCAAATTAACTATGAGTAATGCATACTTATATATCAGTTGCTTTTTATCATTCATCTGGCCTGTTCGTAGCCAAATGTGTCAATTGTATTTGAGGTGACAGTGCAATATGAAAACCCTTTCTGTGGTATTTGATCATGAATGCATACTGCTTCAAACGTGCACCTGATATTGCGATTGTTCAATAATGTACATTTATATGTGCATATCATTTGAGAGTCTAACTGAAGCATGATTTGAATTCAGGCCTGCCAAGTCTACCAGCTCACACTATTAATACACAAATTAACTATGATCACACATGAAGCTGTTTTCTACTGAATCAGACCATTGGTCCATCAAGGTCAATATTGTCTGCTCAGACTGGCAGAAGCTCTCCAGGGTCTGAGATAGAAATGTTTCACATATCATACTTCATGATCCTTTTTAACTGGGGATGCAAGGGATTGACACTGGGACTTTCTGCATGCAAAGCAGAGGTTCTTCCACTGACACACAGCCCCTCTCTTATGCAATGCCATTAATCAATATACTTAATTCTCAACATGGCAAAATCTCTGTTGACTGAGTGTGAATTGTCTCAGGGGAAGAAATGACACACATAAACCAGTTAGGCCTTGGCCTGGATATATATTTATATAAATGGTGACAGCACAAAAAGGAAGTAGTATTTAGTTCCCTAACACAATAGCTCAGGGAAATATTTGGGTGACAGTGGTTCAAAAGAGAACTGGGCTGCCCTGTTTAAAGATGTCTCTGGAAAATGGAGTGGGGATCTTATGTCTAAAAGAGTCAGTGCCTGAAAACAAGAAGTAGAGACAATATGGGTGGTGAGCCTGTGAGTGCCTAACCTACCTGCACCTCTGAATCTGAGAAAGGTTGCATTGAGTGCTAGGGTTAGGTATCACAAGCAGACATACCATGAAAACTTGTATGGTGTAGTGAATAGAGTTTTAAACTAGGATTTGGGAGGCCCAGGTTCAAATCCCTACTCTGCTATAGAAGTTCACTGAGTGACTATGACCCAGTTACACATTCTCTTGTTAGGCGAAAATGGATGAGAGGAGAATTATTTAAGCTGCTGTGGTTCCCATTATGGAGAAAGTGGAGAAAGAAAATACTGCTTTCCTTTCTTGCTGCCATCATTTATATAAATGTACGTAAATGAAGTATATAAATTCTAAACACAGATGAAGATAGGGGGGCAGATAAAAAGTCGGTTAGCAAGTGGGTGGAAAGAACAGAAGAAATCACGGAAAGGTAAGGATATGGGGGTTGTCTGGAGGCCACAAAGAGAAAGTAGTGTGGGTGGGTGCCCTAAGTGAGTCAGATTCAACTAGCTTTGGAGCAAAGGAAACCTTTACCTTTACTATGCAAGTCCTTGTGGGTTCCTCACCATGAAACCGGGTACCAGCCCAGCAGCTGGGACTGGTCAGACATTTCCAATTGAGTCAGACATTTCCAATTGAGAGAATGCCAAAAGTAGGAAAGGAGGGAAACTGAAAGGAGGGATAAAGATAGGTTGGCTGGTGGATGGGAAGGAGAGAACAAGGTAGGAACAGAGGAGAGGCTATGGGGGCTTTCAGAAAGGGGAAAGAATAAACTGTGGGACAGGAAAAAATGAGATATTCCCCACAACTCCTTGAGGGTCCCCCACTTGTAATATCTACTAACTAAACCAAAAACCAGATAATACCAAAGCCAGATATTAAAGCTATCAAATGTGTTATTTGGACATGTCTGGGAGAACACCAAATAAAGGTCAATATTACATTATTAGTACACAGGTAAAAGCAATTTAAAACCAGCCAAGAATGTCTTTATTTCTTGATTTATCAGACATCGCCACCTAAATAATTGCTGTACTCTAATGAACACTTAGATCACACTTATGGAATGTTAAAGTGATGAAACCTAGATTCTGAATACCAGATAAAATAAAATTTAAAAAGAATGGCACAGGTAGCATTAGATTGTCAGAACAGGGAGGAGTTCAGTGCACACTCTGCACAAAGATAACTACACAAGTGCAATTGATTTCACTAGAAAAGTTAAGCAAGCTTGCACTTAACTCATTGTCTTTGAAATCAATGTGTTGTAAAATATTTCACTTTGGCTAGATCATGCCAGTTGTATTCAGTGCTGGGAAAATGATGTTTTCTCAAGAGTTTGCCAGAAAATAATCTCTTAGCTCTTAGGTGTACTAAAAGCATTTCCCCCCTGTGCTTTACACCACCATTAACAAGAGAAAACAACAATGCAAAACTTTGGGGGGGAATCCCATTTGCCATCGTTTTTTGCCATCTTTCCCTAGGTATGTGCTTTTACTAGTAAAAAAAAGAAGTAAGTTTAGAGATGAGAATACTTAGAATTCCAATCTTATCAGGCTAGAGATCTAATTGAAAACAATGGAAAACTTCCTTCTGAGTAAACATAAGGATATTATTTTAGTAACTGAAAAACTCAGCACGATTAGGAATATTTGTTAATTTTTGCAGATAACTGTCACATATCACTTCAGCTCTCTTAAAAGCTGGTTAAACTATACCATTTCAATGGCAGCAGAAACTTGAGCTGCTTTCCTAGTAGGCTAATTTGAAGGGCTACATAATAACATTTGCCTAAGCAAAATCCAGGTCTGCTCAAAGGAAATTTATTCAATTATGATTTTTTTTTAAAAAAAAAAAATTCATTGTTAAGGTGCCAAATCTCTCTATATAATAATCCTGTTTTCAAGTGGTAACATTCTATGCACTCCCTCAGTCATCGGCCTGTCAGCTGCCACTCATGAGTACTTTCGTGCCATTGGCCGGGTGCTGGGTCTGTTCCTCTTCTCTGCCCACTCCCCCTTCAGCCCCCTGTGCCCTGTCAGAATTACTGGCAAACGGCTTTCTCTCTTGATGAAGACACTTTTCCTGCTTGCTTCCAGTGTGGGACTAACTGTCCCCTCAGTGGCTGTTGGTAAGTGTCATGAAATGGCAGTTACCTGTGTTTGTAAGATGGCTGTGGTTGTTTGTTTAAAATGTTCCCCCATAAGGATTAATTGAGCTGTAGTTCCAGAGAGGGGCCTGCAGGGGTATCACTCACTGGGTTGAATGGGGATTCCTCATCTGCTGGACCACAGTTCCCAGAATCCCCAAGGCCAAAAAGTGCAGGAAAACAGGAACTGTCCCAAGGCAATCTTTATCCCTGGGAGGCACCAGAAATTCAGCCACTCCACAGTCAGCTGGTCTGGGGAATGAATGGAAGTTTCCCTGCTCTCTTGGGCAAGAGAGAGATGCTGAAGTACAATCAGCGGCCGGTCCAAGGAGAAATCTTATCCTGGCCCACAACCTTCAAAGGTAGAGAGTATTGTGTGTAGGGAAAGAGGATTGCATTTAACCCCTGTTGATTTATTCCCTATTGGTTCATAGTGTGCGCTTACTCCCACAGTGTGTATGTGCTACATAACTGTGTAAATAGGTAAATAAATTCTTTCATTTGGGCTAATAATCTGTGTTGTGTTCTGACCACATAGTCTCCCCTGCTCTACACAATACCAAAGGGAGGGGGTAGCCCAGGGAAGCAAGGAAAAGCCAGACCCTTGGGTTGCCAACTTTCCAGGAATCCCCCAAAGATCGCTGTCCCTCTAAAAAGGCAGTGACGATTCCGTGTGTGGTGGCAATGAACTTAAGGAGTGAGATACACCCACAGAACGAGGGTGGGAGGCAAACAGCTGAGTTGTAAACTGGAGCCCATTTTGCCATGGTACGCAACCAAGCTTGGTTCAGACAAAGGAAGGAAACCCTTTGCAGGCCTTTGTGAGGAACTCATTGGGGCCAGTCCTGACTAGGGTTGTCAGCTCCAGGTAGGGAGATTACTGGAGATTTCTGGTAGAGTCCATGGAAGCCAGGGTTTGGGGAGGGGAGAGGCCTCAGCTGAACAGAATGCCATAAAGCCCACCTTCCAAAGCAGTTATTTTTTTCCAGGGGGGAGAGATCTGTTGTCTGGAGTTCAGTTGTGATACCTGGTGATCTTCAGGCTCCACCTGGAGGTTGGCTGCCCTAGGCATAGCAGTCAGTGCTTCAGAGTAGGGTCTGCTAGATCTAGGTTCTTGATGTAGAAGCTGAGTGGGTGATTTTGGACCAATCACAGACTTTCATCCTAACCTACCTCACAGGGTTGTTGTGCAAGTCAAAGGGGGAGAGGAGAATGTTGTCAGCTGCTTTGGTCCCCATTGCAGAAAAAGATGACTTTTCCTCCTGGGAAATCATTGTTGCCAATCTCCAGATGAGGGCTGGAGATCATTCAGAATTACAACTGCTCTCCAGATGGGAGAGATCAGTTCCCCTGGAGAAAATGGTGGACTCTGTGGCAGTCAGGGCTTCAGAGTGCAGAAGAGGCTACAGGTGGGTGGGTGGGGGAGATGGAAAGCTGAAGAGTGAGGGGGAAATAAAGGTAGGTTGATGCTTGGCTAGGAAGGAGATAGGGTTGCCAACTCCAGGTGGGAAATTCCTGGAGATTTGAGGGATGGAACCTGGAGAGGGTGAGGTTTGAGGAGGGGTGGGACCTCAGACAGGTATCATGCCATAGACTCCACCCTCCCAACCAGCCATTCCTTTCTGGGGAACCACTGCTGCCAATCTCAGGAGATGGGTGGAAATCACTCAGAATTACAACTGCTCTTCAGGTAGCAGAGATCAGTTCCTCTGGAGAAAATGGTGGACTCTGTGTCATTATACCCCACTGAGATCACCACAGCACATTAACATTGAGTGCCCTAGGCCTTGGCACTCTCCCAGAGCCTCTTTCTAGAGCTCGTTGTATTTATTTCCACAATGGGCCTTATTTCTAGTACTTTCATAAGTCCACTTGTTAAAAGCAATGTGATATTGAATTGTGCCTGAAACACCTGATAGCCCAGAAACAATATGGGGGGAAACTGTTTCCATCCCAAATCTTTATGATTCCCAGTGACTGCAGTAACCATTCTGCAATGTAAAGACTAAATGAATACAGATTGTTAGAGCGAGCTCTGGTGTCTTACTGTTTGGGGACCCATGAGATCACTGAAGCCAATTATGACAGACCCCTGAGGCTTCCCCACTCCCAGACAGATTTCCCCACCAAAAATACTTTTAGTTCCCCTCAGTGACTGAGCCACTTTCAGTAGCAATGTATTTCTTCTTTATTTTGTAAGCTTTAACTGTTCCACCCTATCAAAGATATTAGTTTAGACTTATGACCCAGCACAGGAACTAGAGGGAATATAGGGTATGTCCTTTTTAAAAATACCCTCATGAAATGGCACGTAAGGCAAAATTAACTTTCAAAAACAGAATAAAGATTTTGTTAAACAGACAAGGAATATGAGTAATCAAGGTTTAGAGATCCTGAGGGTAAGCTTTCTAATTCATATAGATGTGAAGTTTTTGAACAAACAAGAGAGCATTGCTGTGGCTTATTTTCAGAGTTTCAGGCTCTTTTCAGTGAGAGGTGCTTTGCTCATAGTTTCTAGATTTCTCCCATCAGATTTCTACATTTTCCCTTTATTTTATATTTATTTATTTATTCAATTTTTATCCTGCCCTCCCTGCTGATGCAGGCTCAGGACGACTTACATTAAAAGGATTAAAAATATATTAAAACACAAATATCTATTAGTGCAATACAGCTTCAAAGAAGAAGAAGAGGAGGAGGAGGAGGAGGAGGAGGAGGAGGAGATTGGATTTATACCCTGCCTTTCACTACCCAAAGGTGTCTCAGAGCGGCTTACAAACTCCCTTCCCTTCCCCACAACAGACACCCTGTGAGATAGGTGGGGCTGAGAGAGCTCTTGACAGAAACTGCTCTTTTTCAAGAACAGCTCTTATCAGAACTATGGCTTGCCCAAGGTCATCCAGCAGCTGCAAGTGGAGGAGTGCGGAATCAAACCCAGTTCTCCCAGATTCGAGTCCATGCACTTAACCACTACACCAAACTGGCTCATAAAACACATAGATAAACAAATCACAATACAAATAGAATAAAGTGCTGCTGGCGGTAACATGTTACAGCTTTTCAGTAACTCTTGAGGTGTCTAATCCTCTTTATCTTTATCACAGACCAGGGTTCTCTTCCCAACCCTTTCCTACTGGCTAGAATTTCTTCTTCTTGTCCCTAAGAAGTAGTATCTCCTTTTCCTGTTTGGCTTGTCTGGGAGTTCTCTCTAACTCCTCAAACCTCCTGCCAAATTTCTCTTCCAGTATTACATGTCTATATAAAGCAATGTTGTATAGCTTCTTGACTGAGAATCTGAATTCTCCCTCAGAGTAGTTTAAATATATCTTAGACAATGTAATCCCTCTTATTCTTACTATAGGAGTACTTTTTTGACAATTGGTCATGCTGGCCACATGACCACGGAAACGTCTTCGGACAGCGCTGGCTCTTCGGCTTTGAAACGGAGATGAGCACCGCAACCCTAGAGTCAGATTCGACTGGCTTTCGAGCAGGGGAACCTTTACCTTTACTAACAGAAATCACTGACTCCCAAAGTCTCTTCCATCAGAAGCCAAACCCTATGGCTACCTATCAAGACATTAGATTTCAGACAAAGACCAAAAGGCAAAATTAATCCTTTTCCTCCCAATCAGCTGTTTTATTTCTTCTCTAGACTGATGCTAGCCAAAGCTCTTCTTTCCAGGGAAGATTAACTCATAACCCCACTGAGTCTGTGTCCCAAGCGGCATTTTAAAAACCTGCTTTTCTGTGCAAGCTGTCACACCAATCAAAACAGGAGTTCCAAGGTTACTCCTCATATCCAATATATCAGACTGCAAGGCATGCATATGAAAGTATGGATGTGGAAAATGAAATTGCATAACTGAAGATACATATGGAAATGGCTTGTCTGGGCCATTAACATGATCTTCTGGAACAGTACTAGGGATTCAGGTTTCTTAATGAAATGAAACACATGTTCTGTGAAAATATAGCAGTATTACAAGGTGTTATTATTACTTGGAAGATCATTGTCAACAAGAGAAATATTCTGTGTACTTTAACTAATATGAAAACCTATAATATCCATTAATATCTAACTTACTCCAGTAATACCAATGATCTTGCACATGGGCGACTTTGGAAGCAAGCTAAGGTTAGAAGACCACTATCTGTAATGTACATGAAAGAAATATGATTTCCTAATTAAGCAAGATTTAGTGGAAATGACATTAATATCTCAAAATAGAGTCCTGAATATGCCAGTGAGGGGCACGTGAATGACCCCAAGACCATAGAAAATTAATACCTTCCATGGAGACCTGCAGTTCATCTCCTCATTGGCCACATCTATATAATATTACTACAAAGAAAATGGAATGAAAGACTCAGGAAAAGTATTAAGAAAAAATATTCTGCAGGAATAAAAGAATAGCCTTCAAGCAATGCAATTACAAGATACACTTGTTCTCTGTCATCCTTTGCAGCACTGCATTTTCCAAGTGCTACTGTAGCATGTTCTAGCATACTCTAAGACTTTCATTTCCACTTCACCACAATGTGGAGCTCATTGAGCCCCATTACATCTTCATATACCTCAAAATGACTTCAGTAAAGTTAAAGGAGAACCATTTTATAAAAATGTAAAATTCATAATAATTTGATGTGTTAGTATGCAAGACATCCAAGGTCATTTTGTCAACTATGTCAGAATGTATAATGTATTAATTCTCAGAATTTGCTGGAGGTGAAATGATACCTTCTGAAGTGTTGTAGAAATGTGGTATTTATATCATGGTAGACCACAGAAAGCAGAGAGCAATTTATATAACACCAGTGTACTCATAGCTGTAAAAGTTTTTGGTTAGCTATATACCTTAGTAAAGGTAAAGGTTCCCTTGCTCAAAAGCCAGTCGAATCCAACTCTAGGGTTGCGGTGCTCATCTCCGTTTCCAAGCCAAAGAGCCAGCACTGTCTGAAGACATTTTTGTGGTCATGTGGCCAGCATGACTAAATGTCAAGGAGCACAGAACACTGTTACCTTCCCACCAAAGTGGTACCTATTTATCTACTTGCAATTTCTTGCTTTCGAACTGCTAAGTTGGCAGGAGCTAGAACCAGAAATGGGAGCTCACTCTGTCGTGTGGCACTTGGGTCTCAAACTGCTGAACTACCGATGCAGTTCAGCATCTTAACCACTTGAGCCACCACAGTTCAGCAGTTCTTAATATCTTATTAATAATTAACACTTTAACATGGTGTTAATTCTTAATAATATATGTTCATGCTATATTATTACATCTCCGCTGTTATTTGTTATCTTATTTAAATTCAAAGACAATAAAGACAATAAAATCAAGTGCAAAGGTAGTGCAGTCATAAGAACATAAGAACATAAGAACATAAGAGAAGCCAATGTTGAATCAGGCCAATGGCCCATCTCGTCCAACACTCTAGTCCACACAGTGGCCAAAAATACCAGGTGCCATTAGGAGGTCCAGCAGTGGGGCCAGGACACTAGAAGCCCTCCCACTGCTGCCCCCCCAGCACCAAGAATAGAGTGCATCACCTACCCCAGACTGAGAGTTCCTATCTATAACTTGTGGCTAATAGCCACTGATGGACTTCTGCTTTCTCATCTTTCCATACCTTTGCAATAACTATCATACCTTCCTTCTTGATTTCTGCCAGCACTTGCCTTGGGGGTGGCAAAGAAACACACAGAGGTATTTTTGGTAAACCCCTCTAGCTTTCCTCTAAAAATAAGAAGACTTAATCCAGTGATATCATTATGATTAAGCCCAACTCCCCAACCCCCAATGCATGATGGCTTGGGGAGAATTATTTTCCAATCAAACTTATTCCATTTTTTTAAAAGAAATCTTTATATTGAGTAACTTTAAATAATTAAGTTTTGATTTTGTCATGACTAGGGATGGACATGAACTGGGGAAATGCGGTTTGGTTGAATTCATGGTTCACAGTGTGCCTGGTTCACAAATTATGAACCATCACAAACTATTAGCTGCCAAACAACTGCCCTTCAGGCATGCTACAACCATCAAACTCACCAGGATTCTCCAGCCAACTCTCATATACCTGCCTGCCAAGTTTGGCAAGGATTGGATTTACAGTGTTTGAGTTATGGCCCCACAAAGAAGGTGCCCCAGGAAAGTGTCTTCTGGGGAAATGACAGGTGCATGTTCCAGAGGTTCAGGAGTGTATAGAATGGATCCTGTGCAAGCTAGAGACAACAAAGTCACAGTGGACCTCCCACTGATGCTTCTCTACACGCCCTCCAAGTTCTGTTGCTTTGAAGTTTAGTAAACATTTAAATTGAGCAGGGACAGTCTGTCTGGAAATATATCCATTCACAAACCTCCACAAACAGCTTGAAAATTTGTCAAAAGTTTATGCCTGTTGACCTGCCATGATCTTCACTTCATGAACCATGAGCCAGCCAAAATTCATCATGAATTTTTATTGAAGAGCCAGAATAGAACAATCTCTAGTCATGCCCATCTCTAGTCATGACAAGTGTAAACATGAAAACTTGTTATGGTCTGTGTATTTTTCTTCCACCTCTTCTTAAATGTAGAGGAACACACACACACAACTATTACTTCTCCCTGTTCCCTACCTTTCTACTTCCTCTGCAGCACAGATTCTTTACTAATTCAACAAAGGACCTCCCTATGCAGTCTTTTTGTACAGATATCAAAAGCATATTCAAACATGATCTGAATGAGGATTATGTGTATGGGCAAATCATCGATTTTAACATAATCCTATCCTGGATATGTGTAAATATGGGCATGCATTTAAATATGCATCTGAGTTCTCATTCTGTTGACAGCACTGCAATGCTAATAGAACATGTATACATTCTCAACTGACCCTAGACTTGCTCTATTCTGGATGGTGTTATTTGGGGGACTTCCTATTCCTCCAGAGGAGGAAATGCATCTTATTTTCAGACTTTTGAGGTAAACTGGATTGTGTGTGTATCACAATTAATTTCTTTTCTATCTGTGATGACCTTAATATTTTATCAGTGAGCAAGCAAGATATATTGCTGTTTAAACACTATGCAGGTAAACAAGAATATCAGAGCACACACAACTTATCCATCATTGTTTACTGAATTGACTTCATCTCCATTCCAATGGCAATATTGTAGCCCTAGAGAACTAAGCATCTCATGTAAAAAATCCCCTGATAATTTATATACTGTTGTTATGCCCAGTGTTCTACAACCAGTAGAGGGCTTCTTAAAAAGTAGGCCTATAACTATAACAACTCTATAATCCATATTCATGAAACTCTACACATGGTATAGTAGAATTACAAAGTTGGTATATTGTATTTAGGTCCATCATTTTAATCCCATCTTTATCCAGAAGGCAGCAAATGAGAATTTAGTAAAGTGGGCAGTGGGGGGAGATATACATTTTTTAAAGCTTTAGTTTCCCACATTATAGAAGATACATACCTTTGACAAAGGGCAATAATGGCTGGTATTTGCAAATGCCTCAAATTTTCTCTAAAAAAAACAGTACAGCAGTATTACTTCTATAAGGTTCTCAGCAACTCTTTGTTGGGCTGTAGTAACCTCCCTCCCAGACTTTAAAAACAGTTCTGCTATTGAGTAGTCTGTGTTTATTACCTCCAAATTGTTTTAAACTCCTTTGTTCATAATGCAAATAAATAACACTGGCAACAATAGAGAAAAGCCCTTGTCTAAATAATGACATATTGCTCTTGATAACAGGGCAGAAAAATATCAAACAAAATTATACACACTGGAAAACACTATTATTTGTCTATGTAATTACTTTGCTACTGGCAATCATATACATGAAACAATGATAGTTTCTCTGTACTGCTCAATGACAATCGATCTTCAAAATTTTACAGCAAAACCTTGGTCTTTCTGACACTGCATAAACAGGCTGCTGCTGTGTTATCACAGAATGGGAGAGATAAAGCAGTCATTGAGATGGAGAATGTTTGCTAAGAAAGGATTGAAACTGATTGTGTTTTAAAGTGCTGTCAACAAGTAACAGCAGCTTTCAGCTTTTAATCTAAATGTGCATTTATCTTTCTGCCTTTAAAGAGATACTGTTCAAAGAGTGGGACTCTGTGTTAAAATTAAGTTGTTCTTATATTACTGTGTCTTCAAAAATACAAAAAGGAAGCAACGGTCTAACCTGGTGATTTTTAGTAGCTTTAGGATGTCCCATAAACCACACCTAAAACACAGATTAAGCAGAATGTCAAATTTATTATGGTTTTGGAAACAGAAGTCCATATAAAGCGGAATGGCCTCTGCAAGGAATTTTGAGAACTAGAGGCAGCATCAAATAACTGCTGAACAGATCAGTAATAAATTGTGTAATCCTAAACAGATCTTCTAAAAATTCTACTGAAAACTACATCTACAAACATGATTTTGGGATTGCAATTTGTTCTGTTAAAGAAAAATATGTACCCCTTTCAATGCCCCCCCATACAGCATTAGCTAAACCACAGTGAAAAGAAGGAACACCAAAATAATAAGTATAGTTCAATGGCTGCTTCTCAACGGGCAAGGCCGGCGTCACTCCCCGTCCAACCTCCTTGCCCTTCGTGGGTGGGTCACCCAGCACCAGTTGAGCCAACAGTTTGGCTCATGCCTGGCAGCCCAGCAACTGGTTGCCACTCAGGACTGCTTACCCCTGAAGCCTTACAACTTGCAGGGAGGAGCCTGCCCCAAGAGGTTCCCAGAGGTGATCACCATTCCCCACCCTGGACCCTAAAATCCAAAGGCAGTTCCTGATGACTTCCCCAATGGGAAAATGCCGTAACATGCTCACCAGTTTCGCTTTCTTGCCTGCACAAAACCTGCCACTGCCAAGGCCAAGCCTCTGCTTTGGCCTTTGCGGCCACCTAACAGCCCAAGGCTGCCCTAATCCCTTGCCACAAGTCTTGCAAAAATAACTCATTGCCCTTGTCTGATAAATGCACCCCATCAGCCGTATACAGGTCCTGGAACTCAACCCATATGTTGGGGTATGGCAAAAATTACCCTAAACCACCCTCCATGGCCTTCATCATTTGCCTGTTGGCTTTACAACTGGCACAGTCAATACACCAGGGGTCCCTCAAGTTATACCACATATGGCTGGGCAAAATAGCCAACCAGACTATCTGGGCCACCTTGCTTTTATCATCACAAGGTCAGCCTTCACTCGTAACACCAGGGCCTTGCCCTTCATGGTGAGGCAGAATAGCCAACCAGACTATCCGCACTCTGGACCACCTTGCTCTTATCATCACAAGGTCAGCCTCCACTTGTAACACCAGGGTCTTGCCCTCCAGTAAACCTAGGTCATCTCCCTCTAGGTGCAGCATCAGAACGTGCAGAGGTGGCCCCTGCCTCTCTTCAAATATTGGGAAGGAGCGCAGGCCATCTAATGCCCCTCCTTCCCTTCCATTCAACAACAGCCCACTCACTAAGGGCCAATTGAGAACTGATGGTTGTCCTCCTGGCCCAGTGGGCAGTCCAAAAGACCATGCTGTGGCTGCAGACAGTGATTCTTCATCTTGCCCCACAGCCTGCAGCACCTGAAAGAAGAACCCCATTAATAACCTAACATAACATTAAACTTTGCAATCCTGCATGTATCCCTTGTAGCACTGTGATTTCCAGAGACCTATCTGCTGAATCTTGCTATTGGGATACCCCATGGCTGCTGCCACTAAAGCCACCCCTATACGGAAGGAGTGTGCTCTGAAACGGAACCCGCCTAATCCCAACAGACCTGCGCTTTCTGTGTTAGGGCCCAAAATTGAAATTTGATGAGGGGGTGAAGATCCTGTGGCAAAACAAATTGCCTTTGCTTTCACCCTGCATGACTAATGTTGTGTACCCAGCGAGACCACAAATGTGGTTGGGTCTGCATGTGGTCAGGCAAAGGGCCCAAGCTTCGCCCCAAAAAACAATAGCCCAAACATATCCTAGTGCGCACCTATCAGAGCGCTAGAATCCGAGAAGAGACCTATGGGACTCAGGTGCACTGTAAATAGCATATCATGGGAGTGGGTGTGTGCTGGGTGTGGTACTGGCTACAGGGATATAAACTGGCCTGCGAGCTGGGTCAGTCCTCTCAAGGTCTGCCTGTAACTAAATAAACTAAGAGCTGAAATCACTCTCCAATGCATCAATCTCTGTACTTTATACTGGCAACGAGGATGGGATCCTGATGAGTGAGACTGACTCTTCATCCAGCACAGCACCGAGCATTGATCCCTAGGAAGCCACCATGCCCCGCACCGCTCCCGAACAGCACCACAACGTGCAATGCTCCCTAGGACACCGATCCCCACTTCGCTCAAGAATTATGGCTGTCACTCCGGGACATCTCGAGGTCTTCAACGCCACTCACCCCAAGTTCTGGGAATCATGGGTAGACCAGCTCACCAGCTTCTTCACCTACAACAAGGTCCTCAGCACATGTGGAGTGGCCACCATTCGTCTGGCCAAGGGCCTCCTGGCACCCAAGCTGCTAAACAAAAATACATACGATGAGATCATCGTAATCTTAATGAAGTACTATGCACCAAAGCCCACCCTGATGGCCAAGTGCATGGACTTCCAAGCACGCCTCCAGAAGCCCAGCGAAATGGCCGCCGCATTCATGGCCGAGCTCCGTCAGCGAGCAATGGACTGCGGGTTCATGAAAGTAGAAGAAAACATCCTGACTCAGTTCGTGTGGGGTCTGAGGGATGCCAAACTCCACCACAAACTGGTAGGCACCACCAACCTCAAGATAGATGGAGCCCTCCAGATGGTGGCTGTGTTCAAGGGCTCACACTGCAACCATCTGCCATCTTCATCTTCCTCTTTAATGCACCATGTGTTACCAGCATCTAATGAGTCGGATGAAGAGGAGGTCTGACAAGTTCGCCAACCCAGCTGCAAGAATCACCAACCCCAGGCCGGTGCCACCACACATTGAGGAAAAACAACTTCCCAAGCATCCTGCGCCAGCTGTGGCAACTCACATGAGCGCAAATCATGCCACTTCTGTGACGCCATCTGCCAAACATGTGGAAAGTAAGACCACATCACTTGGGCCTGCCAATCCTATGGCAACTGGAGGACAACGTCCACCCACCAGGAGGACCTGGACCTGCATACACTGACCATCAACCACCACCAGCACCAGGTAATGAATTTGCCCCCAGATGCCCCTAACAAAATGCACATTACTATATTAATAGAGGGGTCCCCCTGCCACATGGAACATAAGAACAAAAGAGAAGCCAATGTTAAATCAGGCCAATGGCCCATCTAGTTCAACACTCTGTCACACAGCGGCCAAAATATACCAGGTGCCATCAGGAGGTCCAGCAGTGGGGCCAGGGCACCAGAAGCCCTCCCACTGCTGCCCCCTCCAGCACCAAGAATAGAGTGCATCACCTGCCCCAGACTGAGAGTTCCCATCTATACCCTGTGGCTAATAGCCACTGATGGACTTCTGCTCCATATGTTTATCTAATTCACTCTTGAAACTGTCCACGCTTGCAGCTGCCACCACCTCCTTTGGCAGTGAATTCCATATGTTAATCACTCATTGGGTGAAGAAGTATTTTCTTTTATCTGTTCTAACTCGACTGCTCAGCAATTTCATGGAGTGCCCACGAGTTCTTGTATTGTGAGAAAGGGAGAAAAGTACTTCTTTCTCAACCTGCTCAATCCCATTCATAATCTTATAAACCTTGATCATGTCACCCCTCAGCCGTCATTTCTCCAAGCTAAAGAGCCCCAAGCATTTTAACCTTTCTTCATAGGAAAGGTGTTCCAACCCTTTTATCATTCTAGTTGCCCTTCTCTGCACTTTTTCCAATGCTATAATATTCTTTTTAAGATGTGGTGACCAGAACTGTACACGGTATTCCAAATGAGGTTGCACCAATGATTTATACAGGGGCATTATGATACTGGCTGATTTGTTTTCAATTTCCTTCCTAATAATCCCCAGCATAGCGTTGGCCTTCTTTATCGCAGCTACACACTGTCTAGACATTTTCATTGAGTTATCCACTACGACTCCAAGATCTCTCTCTTGGTCCGTCTCTGCCAGATCAGACCCCATCAACATGTATTTATATTTAGGATTTTTGGCTCCAATGTGCATCACTTTGCACTTGGCCACATTGAACCCCATTTGCCACACTGACGCCCACTCACCCATCATCAACAGATCCCTTTGGAGTGCCTCACACTCCTCCCTGGTTTTCACCACCCGGAACAACTTCGTGTCATCTGCAAATTTAGCCACTTCACTGCTTACTCCCAATTACAAATCATTAATAAACAAGTTAAAAAGCATCGGACCGAGCACTGATCCCTGTGGTACCCCACTGCTTACCACCCTCCACTGAGAAAGTTTCCCATTTATACTCACTCTCTGTTTTCTATTTATAAGCCAGTTTTTGATCCACAAGAGGACTTGTCCTTTTATCCCATGACTATTGAGCTTACTTAGGAGCCTTTGATGAGGAACTGTATCAAAAGCTTTCTGGAAGTCAAGGTAAATAATATCTATTGGGTCCCCCTTGTCCACATGTTTGTTCACTCCCTCAAAAAACACTAACAGGTTAGTGAGACAAGATCTTCCCTTACAGAACCCATGCTGAGTCTGCCTCAATAGTTTTTGTACATCAATGTGCCTACTAATTCTTTCCTTAATAACAGTTTCCACCAATTTACCCGGTATCGATGTCAGACTGACTGGCCTGTAATTTCCCGGATCTCCCCTGGAGCCCTTTTTAAAGATGGGAGTGACATTAGCTACCTTCCAGTCCTCAGGAATGGAGGCAGATTTTAAAGAAAGATTACATATTTTTGTCAGGAGATCCACAAGTTCACATTTGAGTTCTTTCAGAACTCTCGGATGAATGCCATCCGGGCCTGGTGATTTATTAGTTTTTAAATTGTCCATCAGTCGGAGGACTTCCTCTCTTGTCACCGCAATCTGATTCAGGTCTTTCAAACCCCCTCCCGAAATCGATGCTTCTGGAGTGGGCAAACACTTCTCCTCTTCCACAGTGAAGACAGAGGCAAAAAATGCATTCAGCTTCTCAGCCATTTCCCTATCATCCTTCACTACTCCTTTTACCCCTTGGTCATCCAAGGGCCCCACTGCCTCCCTGGCTGGCTTCCTACTTCTAATGTATTTGAAGAAAGTTTTATTGTTGGTCTTTATGTTCTTTGCGATATGCTCCTCATATTCCCTTTTTGCTTGCCTGATTACAGACTTGCATTTTATTTGCCATAGTCTGTGTTCCCTTTTATCAATCTCACTAAGACTAGCTTTCCACCGCTTAAAGGAATCCTTCTTACCTTTTACAGCTTCCATTACTTTATTTGTTAACCATGCAGGCTTTTTTCTATACCTATTTGTACCTTTCCTAACCTGCGGTATATATTTTTTCTGAGCTTCTAGGATTGTCTTTTTAAATAGTCTCCAAGCTTCCCCAATGGTTTTGACCTTCTCCACTCTTCCTTTCAATTTCTTCCTCACATGTCCCCTCATACCAGAGAAGTTACCCCTTTTAAAGTTAAAAGTGGTTGCATCAGTCTTTTTGGGCAACTCCCTATCTGTACAAATGTTAAACTCAATGACATTATGGTCACTGTTTCCAAGTGGTGCAATCACTTTTACATCTCTCACCAGGTCTTGGGTGTTACTTAGGACCAAATCCAGGATCGCCTCTCCCCTGGTAGGATCTGTGACCATCTGATCACCTCTCCCCTGGTAGGATCTGTGTCCAACTGGACGGGGGCTCCTCAGTTTCCATAATTTTTGCAGAGACATTATGGAAACTCTGCCCCTGGGGGGAACCCCTCCTGCAGCAACTACGGGGTCTGTCCCTTTGGGATTTTCAAAGAAACCCTGTGGCTATCAAGGGCTGAGGCGAATTCAGGGTGCAATTCAGAGACTTTGACAGTCCTTTAGAATTGCTGGTGATGGAAGGGAAACTCATGAGGTTGCTGGGACTGGCGTGGTTTGGGCCCCTGGGATTTGAGTTGACGGGCGTCAACTCCGTGCAGCCTCAGGACTTTAATTCAGTCTGTGAGGAGTTTCCAGCACTCTTTGATGGTATGCTCAGCTGCTACTCTGGTACCCCGGTTTCTCTGGAACTTGATCCCACTGTATGGCCCATCAGAATGAAGGCCAGGTGGCCCCCATTAGCCCTGCAGCCCAAGATACAGGCCGAACTGGACCGCCTGGTAGAGCAGGGAGTGCTGGAGCCATTGCCACATGCCCGCTGGGAAACCCCCATAGTGACCCTGGTGAAGCCCAGTGGGGATGTCAGGATTTGTGCTGATTATAAGTGCACCATTAACAAGGCACTGCAAGACCCGTGTACCTGGTACTGGTGGTCAGTCATGTGTTGGCCTCCTTGGCAGGGGCAAGGGTTTTTGGCCCTTGGATGTGGCCCAGGCCTATCAGCAGCTGCCAGTGGATGATACCACTGCCAAGGACAAGATGACAGTAATGCACAGGGGGGCTTTTCAAGTGTGGCGGTTGCAATTTAGGGTGAGTGTGGCACTTGGTATCTTCTGAACCTTGATGAATTGTCTTGTCAAAGGCATTCCAGGAGTCCAGCCATTCTTCAATGATGTTCTGATCATGGCCCCGGATTCTGAAACATTTGCTGAGTGGCTCCAGTCAGTGCTTGAGTGCTTTGCTGCCCCCAGGCTGAAGGTGAAGCGGGAGAAGTGCCTCCTGGGGGTGATGCAAGTGGAATTCCTGGGATTTGCAGTGGATGCCCAGGGGATCCACCCTACATAAGATAAAGTCTGTGCCATCAGTGAAGTGCCTACACCCTCTTCCAAGGCAGAGTTACAGGCATTCCTGAGGCTAATAAATTTTTATCACTCCTTCTTGCCCCACAAGGCAGCAGTCGCCGAACCCCTCCACAGGCTGCTTGACAAGCATGCGCTTTGGGTCTGGGGTCCTAAACATGACGCCACTTTCAGGGCTGTTAAAGAACTGTTGTTCTCTAACAATGTGCTCGCCCATATCAATGACTCCCTTCCCATGGTCTTAGCATGTGACGCTTCTTCTTATGGGGTAGGGGCTATCCTGGGGCACTGGTTGCCAGATGGCCATGAGCTTCTCATGGCCTATTACTCTTGGACTTTGTCGGCTGTGGAGTGCAACTATGCGCAGATTGACAAAGAGGCCCTGGTGATTGTTGCCAGTGTGAAGAAGTTTCACGACTCCCTGTATGACCAGTCCTTCATGATTGTTACTGACCACAAGTCCCTGCTGGGTTTGCTCGCCCTGGGCCATCAGACCCCCCCAGATCTTGTTGCCCTGGGTGCTCTGATGGTCTATTTTCTTTGTGGGGTACTAGTATGCACTGCTCCACCGCCCTGGAAAAGCAATGAGGCATGCTAATGCTTTAAGCTGCCTCCCACTGCCCTTCTCCAACCCTGACCCCATGCCAGCCCACCACATCGCCCTGCTGGAAGACCTGCCCGATCACCCTATCGAGGTGGGAGAGGTATCACGCCACGTGGCCTGGGATCACATCCTCTCCCGGGTCCTCAACTGGGTGGGGAGGGATCACCAGCTGGCCCAGCGGGTCCCGAGTTCACATCACCAGCTGGCCCAGCGGGTCCCGAGTTCACATAATTCTCAGCCCACCATGACAAGTTGTCTTCCCACAAAGGGTCTCTGTTGTGGGGAAGTCAGGTGGTGATACCATCACCCCTGCAAAGTGCTTGCTGTCCTACACAAACACCACCCAGGCATAGTGAGAATGAAAGTGCTGGCTCAGAGCTATGTATGGTGGCCAGAGCTAGAGAGCAATGTGGAAGATACCATTAAGCGATGCCAGAAGTGCCAGGAGTCACAACCAGAGCCCCCAAAAGCACCGGTGCAACCCTGGGAGTCATCCCACGAGCCGTGGGCCAGACTCTACCTGGAATTTGCCAGGCCAGATCTTCTTCATTCTAGTCGATGCCTACACAAAATGGCTAGAAGTGACACCAGTCTCGTCAACCTCGTCCTGATCTGCCATCTGAATGATGTGGCAGATCTTCAGCTCACATGGCATACTGGACTCACTAGTAATGAACAATGGTACCATCTTTACCTCCTCAGAGTTCCAGGAGTTTGTTCAGTACTATGGTATTAGGAACATCCATTCCACACCCTTCCACCCTGCAACCAATGGCCAGGGGGAGCACATGGTCAGGACGAGAGGTGCTGCACCGCATGGACCGGGGAGACTGGGACTACAAGCTGGCAGCCTTCCTATTTGGCCAGTGCACAACCCATCACTCCATCACCAGCCGAAATCCTGCAGAACTACTCATGAGCCACCATCTGATGACCTGCCTTGACCACCTCCATCTGGACTGGGCACCGGACCACAGCGCTAGCCTGGAACGCCAGGTGGCACCAAGAGGTTTCTTTCCAGAGGACCTGGTCTATGCCTGAAATGACAGCCGGGGTCCCACCTGGGTTCTGGCCAGAGTGGTCGAGGTGACTGAACCTCTTTCATATGAAGTGTCCTGCAAAGACAGCCAGCTATGGAAGCAGCACATCGACCAATTATGCCACCGCATTCTGCTTACAGCCCCAGAAGTCACAGACAATGATGACATCTCCCCGGGGAACCTGAAGCTACTGATCCTCCACTTCCAGGGACCAGCGCTATTCCCAGAGGGGTGGACAGCAGCAACCCAAACCCAACGAGTGACCTGGAGCCCAGCAGCACACCCACCCAGGTTCCAATCCCAGTAGCAGAGATGTCAACCCTGGAGCCAACAGGAACAGGGCCAGTGAGCCCAGCCCTGGCCCCGGTCATCTACCTCTCCATAAGGGAGTACGAGAGGCCCACGTACCTAAAGACTAAATATGCTAGGGTAACTTGGACCAAGGGGGGAGGAATGTTGTGTACCCAGTGAGACTGCCCACCTGGTCAGGTCCACATGTGGTCAGGCAAAGGACCCAAGCTTTGACCAAAAAGACAATCACCTGAACGGCTCCTAGCGTACACCTATCAGACCACTAGGATCCGAGAAGAGACCTATGGGACTCGAGTGCACTGTAAGTAGTGTATCATGGGCGTGGGTGTGTGCTGGGTATGGTATTGGCTACAGGGACATAAACCGGCCTGCAAGCTGGGTCAGTCATCTCAAGACCTGCATGTAACTAAATAAAGTATGAGCTGAAATCACTCTCCAGTGCATCAGTCTCAGTACTTTATAGCTAAATACTGGCGTAACTCCACCTCAGAACAACGACTGAGCTCAATAATAGTCCAGCTCAATTACAGCTGGCCACTAGCCCACTGATCCACAGTGCCCTGACGAAGGCAACCAGTGACACTGTGTGGAACAGTGCGGCCTCATATCCATCCATGCAAAGTGTGTTCCACTGTGCCTTGAGCCCCCATAGTACTATTGGGGTCAAAGGTTCCTGGGTTCCTGTAATCTTGCCACCCTCCCGTGACCAGCCTGCAAGCATCTTCCATCTTCTCATACCCTGATGCCTCACTGGCATAAACTAGAGATGACAGATTGTCCCTAATGGAATGAGCTGACAGGCCCCTCCCTCTCAGTGACACACAAAATTGCATCATTTGGGATACTGGTATGGGCCAAACTTGACTCAAACCAGATTCCTCCCTAAAGAACTGGAACTGCTTACCCACCCTCTTATAAGCTCTTGGGGTGGACAGGGTGAGAGCTAACCAGGGCCATGACCCTAGGAGACTTTGACATCAATGAGTTAGTCACATGTTCCATAGATAGATTGTCGCACCAGAAGTGAACAATGTGTTTGGCAAGCTCTGCCAACCAAATCCACACTGCTACAACAATCAGAAAAAAATCCAGGAAGGTGAGGTCTTTGACCCAGTCCTCAGCATACCAGTATCCACGGAAATAGACCCCAAAGCTGGAGGAGCCTGCAGTGTAAGATGTAACCTGCAGCTCAGTCTCGATCAGAAGGTCCTCCCACCAAAATGACACCCTGTTGTATGAATTCAAAAATTCTTTCCATACAAGGAGGTGGTCTCTTATACCCCTGGTAACCCTAGTCCTAAGATGTGGTAGGTGCAAGCCCTTCATGTTCTCACAAACTCCTAACAAAAGCCCAACCAGGTGCCACAACTTTGCATGCAAAGTTGAGGTGGCCAAACAGCTGCTGCAATTTGAGCAAGCTAATCTTTTTCTTTTCCCTGGTGGTGTCAATAAATGTCTGCAATGCATTTAATTTGTCAGCTGGTAATTTACATAGCTGTCCTACCCTATCAATCTCCCCATGGCCAGGTAAGCCCCCCTTTGCAGGTGCTCTCAACCTTACCTTCATGCAAGGGAGGCCCTTCGTAAATCTGTGCCCTGGCTCAGTCATGTCATCTGAGCGCTGCCTCTGGACCTGCTGAGCAGATGTTGATGCTTTGTTGCCAGCCACAGTGACTTCACCTTGTCTGTCCTTGAGAAGAGATAAGCATGCCAGCACCTGAGCCTGAAAGGGTTGTTTAGAAGAAGCTTTAGTCTTCTTTGACCCACCATGGGCTTCTTGTACTGGAGGATGCCCACCCTGCTGTCCCTCTAGGGCCATTAGCCTCTCTAATATGGCTGCATTGACAGGGTCATGCCCCTCCTCATCCGAGGAGTCTAGAAGTGTAGGTCACTGTAGAGGCTTTTGTGGATGCTTCTTAGGGGTCAGCTGCTTGCCCTTAGCTGAGCCCTGACCCTTTTAGGAGCCATTGGCCAATCTAAAAATTGCTGTCAAGCTGGCTCTTTAAAGGGAGTGACCAAGACTTCCACCCCTGGTACCTAACCAGTGTAGATAATATTTTATAATTACTAAGCCACCCTGTGGGGCAAGGGGCCCAGGATGGCCAACCCCCACCCAAACTTACAGACATAAAATGGATGGCCTCAGGAAAAAAGCCCTCCCCAAAAGGCTACCACACCAGGTTGCTGCCTCAAAATGGCTGCCGCCTGGAAAGGAGTTGCCTCCAAAATGGCCACCTCACCAACAAAATGGCCGCCCTGTCAATACCTGCCTCAAAATGGCTGTGCTTACCATTTGAAGGCTGTTTCTGTTCGAGGGTCCCTAAAATGGCCACCAGACACTCACACTAGTCCCCAGCACATTTCTAAAGTTCATAAAATCTCGCTAGAGGGCTGTCTGCCAAAAAACCTCCCTAGCAACACTTTGCCACCTCTGGCCTTCTTAGTGAGCACCACCTAGCCTACTTCATTGGGTACTACCTCCCAACCGCCACTGGCCCAAGCAACACCCCTATGGGCCTTATCTTCACTATGGGAGTGCCTTCATAAGCAGAGTTATTTATGCACTAATAGCAATGTGTGGCCCTCATTTGACAATACTTAAATATGCAGATCAGGGCCACACTGATGCTAAACAGATTTTTCTGCAAACTTGAGAGACCCCTCTCTCCAGTTTATAGAAACGTTAAAAAATACATGGGGGGTGTTAAATTTCCTTCAAATGAAATAAAGAATTATCTATGCACATACAGATAATACACTCACCTTTAGAGTTGGCAGCAGTGGCAGCAGATGCTGGGAGTCATTCCAGGCATTGTGGCGGTGGCAGGTGCTGGGAGTGGTTCCGGGGCCTGGCTGCCACTGCTACTGGGACCACCTTCAACCCTGGCTGCTGCTTCCACAGCTGCTGGTCAGTGTTCCCTCTAAGCTGAATTGGTGTGAGCTAGCTCAGTTTTTTAGCCTTCAGCTCACACATTTTTGTCCCAACTTAGGAAGGAACAAACTAATTTATGCTCCAGAGCAAACTAATTTATGCAAATCATTCACTCACAACTTTAATGCCAGTAGCTCACAATGTAGATTTTTTATTCACAAGATCCCACTGCTTAGAGGGAACATTGCTGCTCGTAGCAGCTCCAGGCTTGGCTGCCACAGGGATGAAAATTGGGAATGGCTCTGGGACCGGCTGCCACTGTGGTGAATGCTGGGAGCAGCTCCAAGTCTGGCTGCAGAGGCAAGCACTGCACTGAGGACTGGTTGGGGGGGAGGCAAGGAGCCTGCTGAGGATGGGAGGGGAAGCAGGCAGGCAAACGCCATACGAACAACTGGGGCCCAGGTAAGCCAGGCCCATAGCCAGTATTTTGTGGCTTGTGGAGCATTTTTTTTTTCTGGTGGGGCTGAGGTTCTCAGTGCAGAAAGAAAGCCATTTAGCCAATTGTTCTATATTACGACTGGAACATTCCAGGATTATCTATCAGAGACTTGCTGAGCTTGGAGCTCTAGAACAATAGCCCACCAAGACTCTGGAGGTGACCAATGAGAAACTAATGTTATGTACATAGCCTATCATTGGGAGTTGGGTGTGTTTGCATGTTGTTTTTGCATGCTATTTAAACAGAGCTGTTGCCCTGGAGTCTTCAGTCTTATTCCTGAAATCACTTAATAAAGTAAAGCTGTTCACTGCAATGCATCTTGAACCCAGTATTTAATACCAATAGAAAGCTGTTACCAGGATAGATCTCTGAAATGCAAGCTATCAACCACTTTAGATGACGGTTCTCAGCTGCTACAAGTTAATCACTTCTGCCAGCCTAAGCAACATTTCTGATTACAGGCCAGCAGGTGGGGGTGATGATTTCTATAGTCAAGAAAGCTAACACTTAGGCAGAAACAACAAAGTTAGAGTCCAATGGCACTTTTAAGAGCAACAAAGATGTGAGCCTGCACACTTTGTCAGACAATGAAATGGAATTACATATCATAGTTGTATATATAGGGGTGGCTTGTTAAATTAGCATGCAAAACAGTGAAAATATTTTTAAAAAACAGATCAAAAGAATGACATGCTCAGTTTCTGGTTATCATCTGTTTCAGTTCAACTGGGGCAGGAACAATATAGGAAATAAATATGTTAAAACTGGAGACTGACGTGTCCTAATTTGTGAGAATCCTGTCCTTAGACCCCCATCCTTTCTAGCATGGAGGCAAACTTTACAACATCTTAGCTGTACAGAGTATTTTCTTTGTCCCCAAAACAGAGAACTACATTTAAATCTACCATTTCAAATTACATTACATATTTAATTACACTCTTAATTATTAAGAGAAGTAATAACATTTTGTTTCACTAAAACATGGAGTTAACTGACAGAATCCTTTTCATGGGGTACAGTGTTATATCAGAGATCAACAAGATAGTGCATTGCATTACAATCACTATTATAATATAATAGCTTCCAGTTTTGGTGCAACGAGATCAGGGGGAGCCATGGAGCTCTGCTCCAGCGGCCACCTGAATTGTGCAGTTTGGAGGAGTCTAAGAACATAAGAACATAAGAGAAGCCAATGTTGAATCAGGCCAATGGCCCATCTAGTCCAACACTCTTATTATACAGCAGCCAAAATATACCAGTTGCCATCAGGAGGTCCAGCAGTGGGGCCAGGACACTAGAAGCCCTCCCACTGCTGCCCCCTCCAGCACCAAGAATAGAGTGCATCACCTGCCCCAGACTGAGAGTTCCCATCTATACCCTGTGGCTAATAGCCACTGATGGACTTCTGCTCCATATGTTTATCTAATTCCCTCTTGAAACTCTCCATGCTTCCCGGACTCCTAGGCGTATCCCAGGAGAGAGATACCTGAAGCAGGGGGCAAGACAAGAGCCAGATCTTGGTGGCGACTTTGATGTAGAGTCTCATGTTTGCCCTGAAGCCCCAGCTAATGCAATCACCATTTTGGCACCAAGTTGTGACTACTGGACTTTTAAGAAATGAAATTAAGCATTCTTCTACATCAAGTGACCCTCTAAATAAACTATAAGAGGATATTCTGCAAGTAAGTTCTCTTTATTTTCATGAAATGCCTGCTGAAATAGAGCTGAAGGATTTAACCAGACTGTAAAAAGGATTAAAAAGATAATGGGGAGAGGGGAAACTGTACCCCCCCCAATCTGGAAGCAGCTCTCAAACTAAAGGAATTAATATTTCGGTCCCACTGCTGGACCGCCTGATGGCACCTGGTATTTTTGGCCACTGTGTGACAGAGTGTTGGACTAGATGGGCCATTGGCCTGATTCAACATTGGCTTCTCTTATGTTCTTATGTTCTTAATATTTAAAAGGGACTACAATTCTTAGAAGATTTTTGACTGTGCTGTCCTTTATTGACCTAACTGGTTCCAAATTGAAAAGTGGATTGGATATTATTAATATGATTAAAAGCTGACTGTGACTTTAGTAAAGGTAAAGGTTCCCTTGCTCGAAAGCCAGTCGAATCCGACTCTAGGGTTGCGGTGCTCATCTCCGTTTCAAAGCCGAAGAGCCAGCGCTGTCCGAAGACGTTTCCGTGGTCATGTGGCCGACATGACTAAACGCCAAGGCGCACGGAACGCTGTTACCTTCCCACCGAAGTGGGAATTATAAAGTGACTGTGACTTTATAATTACTCTATTTGGACTATATTGACATTAAATTATTGCTGGAAGATGATTTAATGAATATTGGAGCTAATTTGGATTCGCTGGCTTAGTCTAAAGAAACTTTGTGGTCTCAGCTATCTGGCTAAGTTGTTCCATGGGAACAATGGCTACCTTTCAAGTGATGATGGAAACATTAAAGGACATTTTTAACACAGCTATACTTCCAATACTGCACAATTTGTGCCTTTTAGAGGACCATGTCCAGGAGGGCTCTTTAGCTTGGAGAAACGACGGCTGAGGGGTGACATGATCGAGGTTTATAAGATTATGAATGGGATTGAGCAGGTTGAGAAAAAGTACTTTTCTCCCTTTCTCCAAAGAACTCGTGGGCACTCTATGAAATTGCTGAGCAGTCGGGTTAGAACAGATAAAGGAAATACTTCTTCACCCAAAGAGTGATTAACATATGGAATTCACTGCCACAGGAGGTCGTGGCAGCTGCAAGCATGGACAGTTTCAAGAGGAAATTAGATAACATATGGAGCAGAAGTCCACCAGTGGCTATTAGCCACAGGGTATAGAATGAGAACTCTCAGTCTGGGGCAGGTGATGCACTCTATTCTTGGTGCTGGAGGGGCAGCAGTGGGAGGGCTTCTGGTGCCCTGGCCCCACTGCTGGACCTCCTGATGGCACCTGGTATATTTGCCGCTGTGTGACAGAGTGTTGGACTAGATGGGCCATTGGCCTGATTCAACATTGGCTTTCTTATGTTCTTATGTTCTTATGTTCTTAGGTTTCTTGTAAATTTCACCAAGTAGAAAGTTTACTGAAACAACTACTAAATGAAGTACAAGATCTGAGGGAGGAACTGAGATTGGAAGAAGTGGAAATATCAGAGATTAAACTGTTTAAAGTAAAAATGGGAGAAATAGCTGCATGCCTGACTGAAGTTAAAGAACCACAAGATATCAAGATAGAGGAACAGAAGATAAGTTTAAGCATGACTAATACACTCTTTTTGGATTCAGCAAGTAAACAAGGAGAGAGTTCTACTCCCATACTGCAATACTACAGGAACAATCCACAATTATGGAAGATAAAATGCTGGGAATTCAAGATGGAGAAAAAAGGGGGGGAAGGAAGAACTACTTAATGTGGAATTGCTACAGCAGGGCAAGTGATATTTAAAAGGGAATTTTAAGGAGATATAATGAGATTGAAAGATATAAAACAAGAGAATTTTTGACTAAAATTAAATGTTAAGAGAAATAAGTTTTACAAGGTAGTTTTTATCTGTATTTATAGAAAAGCTCAAAACCTTGTAATGTGATTCAAGAACAAATATTAATAACAGTTGCATGGAATTTAGTATGGCTGTAGCAGGGTAAAGGATGGTTAATGAAAACTAAGAATATAAGCATAAAGGTTAAATTGAATTAAAATTGAAATTAAATTAAATGTCAAAGAAATAGTTGTTATAAGACGTTTGTATGTGTTATTTTAGAAAATCCTAAAGATAAACATTATTATTACCTTAAGAATTTTTTTGTAAGAAATGGGAAGTTGAACTTAGTAAAATGCAATCTTAAAGGGATGTGAATTAGATATGTTTCCTGTTTAGGGTTAGTATATTATTTTTAGATTGCTTTGGTTATAGAATGGCTTTTTATAAGCAGTAGGACATTAAGGGCCCATAATTGTATGAGTAAGGATTAATTTTGTAATAAATGATTAAGAAGTTATAAGAGATTTGAATATGAAAATCCATAGATATGAAGTTTAAATTTAATGACTTTAAACATGATTAACTAATTGGAATGATTTATTATAATGTATTTAAAAGATAATAAAGTAATAAGATTGTATATATTTTTAAGAAGTTATAGAATGCTTTTATGATGTAAAGGCAATAATTTGGCTTTTTGCATGTATCAAGAAACGTATGAAGTGATCAGAGTTAATATAAAGAATTACCTGATTGTATAAGTAGAATTACTAATGTAATGCAATAGTATCTGTAGAAGTAATTGTAAGCACTATTTTCTTTTTTCCCTTTGTTTCTCTATCTCCCTATCCCTTTCCCTTTACAATATTCAATTAAAAAATCTTTTTTTAAAAAAAAATATATACTATTTCAAAAAGAAAAGAAAAGAAAAACATCAAAATATAGGGGATGTATAGCCATACTTCGTGAGAATACATATGTGAGGATTGAATGAGTGAGCATATGTAATGGGATAAGAAACCAATATCCCTGTTAAGTAACTTAGGCAAAAAAAACTCTCTTAAAGGAGAGCAGTTTCTTGAAACAGAATTAGAAGGAGTCCTAGAGGTCACCTACTCCAACCTCCTTGCTCAGTGTGGAAATTAGTCAACTATAGCGCCCCACTCTGCTTAAAGGAGTGATGCCTTTTAAAAATGTTTTAAAATGATTGAAAAAAGCATTTACAGGGAAGATTATTTTGGGGCTGTGCCTTTAAGAAAGGGGGCAGAGCCCCACAAAGCCCCACCCAAGCGACAGGCCTGAGGCAAGCAGAAAACTGGTGATGAGGGGCAGGAGGCAAGACCAGAACAGACCGTGAAAGTAGGAAGGTGAGACCAGAGATGATGATGGGGGAGGGAACTAAGACAAGAGCAGAGAGCTGACAATATGGGGGAGTGTGAGTGATTGCACAGAGAGTCAAAATAAAAATAAGATGGAAAGAACATAAAAGGTGAGAAAGGGAAATGGAAGAGGGGATGGGGAACTAAATGGGTGAGTGGGGACAAACGCTGGAAACGAGAATGATGGGGCAGAAGGAGAGTGTGATGGCTTGGGAAGGCAGAAAGAGTGCTGGGGTTGGGAGGCAGAAAGAGAGAAAGAGTGATGGGATTGGGGAGGTAGAAAGAGAGAGTGACAGGCATGAGGGAGAAGATAAGGGAAGTGGAGGTGGGATGGAGATAGTGAAAGTCAGAGAAGTATGGGGAGAGGGGAAGAAACAAAGGTGGGGGAAATGGGATGGCTGAACCTGCAAGTTTCTTGTGGTCCTTGTACCCTTATAATCCCATTGACTGCAATTGAATTAGAACAATGTATCCCTACTTAGTGCTGCAATGATGAACCTACTGGTTGACAGTCAGTGAACAGAAACTGAACAGAAGTTGTTGGACAGATTAATAAGAACTGTTAAGAGAGGTTTTTAAATTGTTGGGTTGTGTTTTAATTGCAAGATTTTACTAGAAGCATCTTGTAACTTACATTAATATGTAAAGATGATTCAGCCCTCTTGAAATATATATGCTTTCTGCTCAAGAGATTTCTTTTTTGTTAATCAGCATTCTTAGAAGTTGTTGTTCTTTCCTGTAGGCTCATACATGTTCTTTTAAAATGTTACCGGGATGCAGAGGTGTTTAACAATATAGAAAAAGTGTCTTAAATGCCAGTCATTATTCATAGATTTTTCTCAGGTAATAAATCACTTTAATTAAAGCTAACCATTTTTTTCTGAACCTCCAAAACCCTGTCTGTACGCCAATCTCTGTGAAGCCCTTTTTGTAAGGAGCCAATCTTAAAAAGCTGAAAATTGTTAGACTGAAAACTGGAATCCATAAATGTATGTTACTGTTTGAAGAGCTGTTTGTGACTGCTTACTTGACTGTGTTCAGAGAGAGTTTTTCCTTTTAGGCTTGGTACTGAAAACAGATTCCCAGGGGCCAAACAAATTCCTGCTTTATTTACTCTATACATGTCCCCTCTTAATATTATGGAAGTCATTCAACAAGATGTACTGTGTTGGAAAAGTCATGCCTGTTAATTTTTTCTCATTCTATGCATATGTTCAAAGCACAGAACTCTGGTCTTGTAAAGTAGTTAACAAATCTATAGAATATTTGGTTTGGGGTTATATACAAATAATTTAAATAAATATATTTATATTATAGCTAATTATAGTCATTTTCAGTCTTGCTCTTATGCTGAAATCCCCCTGCTCAACACAATATTCTCACCTTTTGCAAATATCCCTCTTGAACACTTGAACATATACACAGGAATCTGCCCCTAAAAAGTATCCTCCCTGCCCGTAACCACAAACAAGTTCTTTTCTGAGGGAACCACAAACAACACATTTTTTGGTTGCTGGGAATTGTTCTTTAAACAAAAGATAGGTGCCAGCCAGTTTCTAGTATTCCTGTAATTTATTATTCTCAGTCTTCCCAGCCACAACTTCCTGCTGGGATGATGGGAACTGTAGTTTTGTGTACTTTCAATCTGAATTGTAAGGCTAAGAAAATGGCACTTTCCGTCAACACCAGGAGTCCACTTTTTCTGAGTATGTGTCAACAGTGGCTACTTCTGGCCAGCTATCTACAGGGGTCATTTCATAGAAAAAGAGTGGCAGGAGCTCATTAGCATATCCAATAGGCTATTAGAATAATAGTGTATTAGCATATGCCATGCCCCCTGACATCATCGGAAGTTATGTCAGAAGGGGAAGCAAAAAGGGGGGAAGGCATCTTCAAAAGCCTCCCCTCCCCTTCTGAAGCCAGCCTGCCAAGGCGGGCGGGGAGGGGAATTGAAGAGAGAAGGGGTTTAAAGTTTAAACCCCTTCTCTCTAGAGTCATCATTCCATTATATTTGATGGGGCCATAGAATACAATGGAAAGATGGTGGCGCAACTCCAGAAAGAAGAGCTTTAAACTTTAAACTCCTTCACTCTCTGCTTCCCCTCCAGCCCGCCTTGGCAGGCTGGCTGGAAAAGTGAAAGGGAGACTTTTGAAGATGCCTCCCCCTTTTCTGCTTCCCCAGCCAGCCTGCTTCTAGAGCCCCACCCCCCACCCTCTCCTGGCTTACCTGCTTTGGTGCATGAGCCTTGTCTCACTTGGGCGGGCGAGGAAGGCTTTTAGAGTCCCTCGCTCTCTCCTGGCTTGCCTGCCTTGGCGTGCAAGCCAGGGAGGGCTGGGGATAGAGAGGGGAGGCATTTAAATGCCTCCCCATGCCTTCCTCGGAGCACGGGGGTAGGGCTGCCGGGCAGAGCTGCTGGAATGGTACTCTGGCGCACTTCAGCCCCAAATGACCCCTGTATGTGATGGTGAATACCATGAACAAAGCAAGCACAATTAAATTGAAAGCTAGTGTGGTGTAGAGTATAGAGACACAGATTAGGGCTGGGGAGACATGGATACAAGTTCCCCACACAGCCATGAAGTTCATGTGTGAACTTGGGCCAGTTGTTTCATGGGACTGTTGTGAAGATGAACAGCAGTGTGGAGAAACATGTATGCTGTCCTGAACTCCTTGAAAAAAGGCTTGAATTAAAAAAAATGATAAATAAAAATGGAAATGGAAATGTTAATGTTAATAATTTAAATCTGGGGAAAACATTATCAGTGCATGTGTATGGAATGCTTTGCTTGAGACAAAATATGCATTAGAAGCAGCATTGTTTTTTAAAATCTCTGATTACATCAATTAATTAAATTAATTGGCAAACAACATTTTACAATTATGCTTGTCCCAGCTATCTTTAAAATAAAAATAAAATTATAAGCTTCATGTATACTATAAATGCTGAAGATTTGGAAATATCTCACTAGGATATTTTTTGAAGACAAAGGAATAATTAATGTTGTTCTAAGAAAAATATATCATAACATCAGAAATACTTCTGGAGCACAATGCAAGATACACTTAAAGATAGCAGTGAAATAACCCTTCTCTTTAATGTGTTCATGCTACCAGAAATATGTTGACAAACTAGAGTGAGCACAGGGAAGAATAACAAAAATGAATTATAGGTTGCTGTGATTGATTTGCAAACATACATAGAATCAGGAGATAGAAGAATGAAGAGCTGTTGAGCATCAGGAAACATGTTACTAGTAGGTGTGCTGAAAATTTTGCAACAATCACATTCATTGTTTAAACACTGCTTGCTTGGACACCCTCTGTGGTGGAACAGCCCTGATCTGATCTGCAGGCCCTGTTCCACCCTTCCCTCCTGGGTTTCCCAAACACCTGGAGGGCCCTCTCTCTCTCTGTCTCTCTGTTCAACTGCTGCCACTACCTGACCTTTGTAGGAATTGCCCACTGGGAGGGTCAGGACTCTTAGCTTCCCTTCCAGGTTTTGAAGCCTTGCCTCTATGTCACTCACTATTCAGTGTCTGGTTACTGCCTTGTGTACCACTGGGGGAGTAACTGACTGCCAACTGACTGCCCTCTGCTTCCTCCTGGTGTTCCTTTTAAAATACTGGGTCCAAGATGGTGGAGGTCTGTGTGGTACAGAGAACTACCACCAGCATCAGAAGTTATAAAGTATTTATTAAAAAGAAAATGTTTACAAGCATACTCCTAGCACAGCACCAGACTGAGCAAGGAATTAAAAAGAAATGAGTAAAACAAAACTCCTCTGTCCCTCCCTGTATACATGCCCTATCAGATGTTAAATATTAGGCAGGCTCCTTACCTTAGAAAGTTACAGATCATTTAAAGGTGTTCCCTTACCTTCAAGCCTCTTTCAGGTGTGCAGGCCAGCATGTGTCAATAACTGCCTCCTCCAGACCTCAGTTAAGAGTTCTGCCTGCCTTGATGGAATCAGCATCAAAAAGTCCTTCCTCCTTGCCCCCAAGAATTTTATCATTCCACTTTCCCCACCCACTGACCAGGTCAGGATGGGTCAAAGAAGCTTTTCCTGAACTCTCCAGAAGTTTCTTCCTAAAGTCCTTCTAGTACTTAATACCTTCAAATCTCTGTTCACTGCTGGGGAAGGGACATGACTATCCCATTGTCTTTAGTTAGAGCTATTAGCATTTGTAAAAAGGGTGGCTGAGGTAGGGCTAGAAAGCAATTAAACTGACTTCCCCCCTTCTACCTGTTCTTTGTCCAGAGAGAAAAAACTTGTAAAAACTCCAGGTGAAGGAGAAAAAAGGTATTGCTTAACACTCCCTTACACAGGAGGTAATCTTCTGATCAGAGAACCTCAATGTTTTCTTGCCAAGTTTGTCTCAAGTATAGCACCATGGTGAGCAGCTTTATGTCTGCAGAGTTTGGGTTATAGCTTGTGGTTCCTTTTGCCCAGTCCAAGAAACAGATCATATTTACAGATCATATATTGCTTGGGGACAATATCCCCCAGGGTCATGGCAGTTATGGCATTCTATCCCCATTCTCTCACTCAGATGCAGGATTTTCTGTTCATTTTTTTCTCCCTTTCTGACTGAGCAGCACTTTGTGTCTAATTTCTTCTTTTCTGAAGAACAATGGCTGCCCCACCCTGTCACAATATTAAATTTTGCTGCTTGGTCAGCCCAAGGATCTGAGGGAAGGGTTGAAGTCCCCCTTAAACCACTGAAATGGCATTAAAGGTTTTTTACAATTTCAAAAATAACAAAAAAGTTTTATTCAACATAGAAGGGGAGAGTCAGGTGAAATCAGGAGTAAAATTTCTGGAATAAATCAATATAGGCACAGATGACAATTCATATGTTTCAAGCAACTGAGAATCCCTTAAGGTTTTCACCATGACTTATTTAAGATGAGAGGCTTTTGTTTCAGTGTTTCTTAAACATTCCAGTATACTTTCTTGAGTGTATTTGGCTCTTTTGATTTCCAGAAGGCAGGGATACTCTGTCCAGTACCAAAACTTCTCCACTAAATAAACTGGTACCCTTCTTGAGGTTGTTGTTTTTTTAATTGACCCTTCAGGATTTAAAAGGCAATTTCAAAACACACCAGACCAGGGATCTCTCCACTCTTCAGAGCTATCTCCTTGTTTTAACTGGGTAGGGAAATTTTTCTCACACTAGAAGATATACCCCCTTTTTTGGCTTGAATGGGAGTCTTCAACTAACTACCCACTCCTTCTGCCAACTTTTGTAGTATTCTGTCTGTGCTAAACTGCTCTCAGTCAGGGCTAAGCACAAACCCCATCAGCACTATAAGACACTAAACTAGAAGTATCTACTCAAAAATCTGAAATTTAAATGTTAAATAAAGGTTAAAGGGGATGCACAAGACAGCCAGAAACAGCTGATTGATAGGAAATAAGCTGTTCCCCACCACTCAGCTGTTTTTTGAGCTTTCTGCAAACCCCATATAAAGAGACTGCAATCCCTTTCAATGGGGTTTATGGGTCCTGTTATGTACTCAGTTTGTATTGCTCCAGAGAAACTGACCTAGCTTAAGTCACCAGAACAATAGGTAGCCAAGATCCTGGAAGGAACCTATTGAAGAGCAGTTGTAATGTAAATAGCTTATCACTGGGAGTGTGTGCATGTTGGGTGTGGTGTTTTGCACACATTTAATCAGGGTTCCGTTCCTGCTAGAGTTCTCTTAGAGTTTAGCTGAAATCACTAATAAACTATGAGCTAATCACTCAACGCCTCAGTTTTGCCAGTATAGTTAATTGGCAATGAGGTTGGGATCCTGATGAGCAAGCCTGCTCCAGCTGATAGCACTGTATCACACTCCAAGCCCCAGAGCCCCATGCACTGCACTGCTCTGGAGACTATGGCTGCTGCTTCAGGAGACTATGGCTGTTGCTTCAGTCATACCTCAGCCAGTTCGAGTTCTTCTTGCAGTCCTCCGGCATTGACGAGGCAGAAATGAAATGTGCCACATTCCTCTGCATCTGTGGCCGAATGACTTATGAAATCGCCCACTTGTTCCTCGCCCCGGCGGAGCTCAAAGACACAGACTATCAAACCATCATGGACCAGCTCAAGGACACTTCTACCGTAAGCCATTGGTTATCACGGCCCACCATGCATTCCACTCAAGGAACCAAACTGCAACAAAATCCATCTCAGCGTTCATCACAGTGCTCCACCATATGTCAGTAATGGCTCTTTGTTTAATGTTTCATACTGAGTCCATTGTTCTGTGTTCCCTATCTTGTCCCTGCTTTTGCGCTTGTGTAGGTATGCTAGCTGTAACGTGGGAGCTTCTCTGCTGATGCTCAGTGTTATCACGGTGGCCTTGACTGCAGGCTTTGGGCTATTCTTAAGTCTATGAGAATTTTCCAGTCCTGTGAAGTCGAGGAGTGGAGAGAGCCATCTCCCGCCTATTAAGTAACCCTCCCGCCAGGAGTTTCCCGCGCACAGGAAAGATTGTGGGGGTTAAGATTGTGTATGGACTGTCGGGGACTGAATGCAGTGTTGGCCACCAATGCCTACCCCATGCCACTCATAAAGGATCTCTTAGCAGAGGTGGCCAAGGGAAAAATTTTCTCAAAATTGGATCTGCAAGATGCATATTTCCGAGTGCGCATCCGACAAGGCGATGAATTTAAGACTGCCTTTAACACCCCACTGGTGCAATTCGAGTACAGAGTCATGCCCTTCGGGCTCCAGGGGGCTCTGGGAGTTTTTATGAATCTGATTAATGAAGTGCTGCACCCCTATTTATTCAAAGGGGTGGTCATTTACTTGGATGATATCTTGCTGTATACACCGGACCTAAAAACCCATGTCAAATTGCTCCGAGAAGTGCTCTCTAGGTTGTTAGAGAACAAACTGTTTGTCAAGCTGTCGAAGTGTGAGTTTCATCAGACCCACATTGACTTTCTAGGCTACCGCATATCCCCTGAGGGCTGGAAATGGATCCCAAAAAGATTCAGGATGTGGTGGGGTGGGAACCCCCCCAAACCAGGAGACAACTTCAGAGTTTCCTCAGTTTTGCCAATTTTTACCGCCAATTCCTACCCCACTTTGCCCAAGTCAGCCTACCACTTACAGACCTCCTTAAGACCTAGGGGAGAGGGGCCAAAGCATCCCAGCCAGGCGCCCGGTTGGACTGGACTCCACAATGTCAGACCGCATTTGACCAGCTCAAACAACTGTTTACCACTGAGCCACTCCTTGTGCACCCTGATGAAACAAAAAAAAATGCATTGTGCAAGTGGACGCTTCTGACACAGCAATGGGGGGGGGGCGATCCTCCAGGAGGATGCACAAGGGCACCTGCACCCCTTAGCTTATGTCTCTCAAAAGTTTACTGATACTGAAAGGTTCTGGCCCATAAAGTTACTGTGCAATTAGAATTACCAAAGACTCTTAAGCATATTAATCCCATCTTCCATTTCAGCCTTCTCAAACCTGCGCACCCTCCGAATAAGTGGCGCACGGAGCACCCTGCACCCCCCTGCTAATTGTGGATAATGCTGAACGTTATGAGATAGCTGACATCCTGGACTCTAAACTGATGCGTGGCCAACTTACTACCTTGTTGAATGGGTTCATTTCGGTCCCCAACACAGAGAATGGGTGAAAGTCACAGATATGCGAGCACCTGATCTCATCAAAGACTTTCACTCTCGCTTCCCAGCCAAACCGGGAGGGCCTTCTGCTGGGAGGGTGGAGTGAAGTTTGGGGAGGGCAGAGTGTCAGTAATGGCTCTTTGTTTAATGTTTCATACTGAGTCCATTGTTCTGTGTTCCCTATCTTGTCCCTGCTTTTGCGCTTGCATAGGTATGCTAGCTGTAACGTGGGAGCTTCTCTGCTGCTGCTCAGTGTTACCACGGTGGCCTTGACTGCAGGCTTTGGGCTATTCTTAAGTCTATGAGAATTTTCCAGTCCTGTGAAATCAAGGAGTGGAGGGAGCCATCTCCCGCCTATTAAGTAACCCTCCCGCCAGGAGTTTCCTGTGCGCGCACTTGAAGATCATTTGCTAGTCGCATTTTACATCACACTATAACCATGCTTGAGCAGCCTGTCCCGCCATCCCTGACACTAACCGTTTTGCTGTGGGTTTTAGCACTGTATTCCTATAACGCCTTTCTTATCCACAAGAATGCTTGGATCTACCATATTGCCCACCACTGCAAGTTTCCCAACCTCAAGAATGCCCTCCAGGACCAGCTGGTCTGTGGCCTACATGACGAACAAATCCAGAGGAAGATCCTCACCCAAGGTAATCCAAAATTCAAGGAGGCAGGTAACTCAAAATTCAAGGAGGCCATGGAAATGGTCCTCACCACTGAATCAGCTGAGCAGTTCACTGCAGAGGTCCAGCATGGGAAAGGCCTGCCATCTTGGCAATGACCGGCCACAGCCACCTGCCACATGGACAGCCCTGAGGAAGAGGAGGATGATGTACTGCCAGGGCTGGCCCAAGGTTTTTTTGTGCACTAGGCAAGGCTAGTTTGTGGGACCCCCCCAGGTGAGGTTTCCTGGTGGCATCCCCCACACCTTTACATATTTTTCAACACATATGTATAGATTTCTTCCACTCTACTGCCACACAGATACATAAACTCTTGTTTAAAGGGAGAATTTGAGAAGGAGCCAAGACAGCCTGGTAAGGGAAGAAGAGATGGGTAAGGAGGATCCCCCCCCCCGTTTAATCCCTTGAGGGAAATGGGTCTCTCCTGGATTTCCCACCCTTTTGTGGTGGAGGGGAAGGGGAGGGGCTCTCTCTCAGAATTCATGGTCCTGGTCAGGGAAGAACAATTTTCTCTGCTGCCCACTTTCTCTCACCGCAGTCCAGCTGGCAGGTGCCATGTTGGCAGCTGAGGTCCGGCACAGCCCAGTGAACAGCGTATTCATGGCAGCTGCTGGATGGTGACTACTCTCAGCGGAAGGTGATGGAGGCTCCATTTGGGACAGTTGCAGGGGGAGGGAATGTCCCGCATCAACGGCAGTCACCATAGCTGTGCCAGTTACTCTGTTGAGGGAGATGCTGGGAGGGGGAGGGAAGATCCTCGAGATGCTAATCCCCACCTATGAAAGGAGTGGTTAGGCACCCACCGTCTGTGATCCCAGAAGGGCTCTCATCCAATTGGCTTCCTCCTTTTGAGATGCTAACTGCTGGACCAATGACAAGTTCTCTGTTTCACTCCCCCCCTCCCCCAGGAGGAAGTAGTTTAAAAAATAAGTGCATGTGCTGGTAAGTTTGTTAGAACTTTAAAGGTGTCCCCAGGGCATGCTGAGCAGGAAGAAGGAGCTGGGGCCATGAGGCAAAGTGAGCCGGTGGGAAGGTGCTGAACAGGAGGGAGGAGGCAGGGATGCAAGGTGAAACGAGCTGATGGGAAAGGGCACGCTGCAGAGCGAGCACCCAAAAAGCCATGCTGGGGCAGGCCGCAGGCAGTGGCAGGGGCCTCGCTGTGCCCCTTGGAGATCTGCACCCCAGGCCATCACCCTTGTTGACCTAGTGGAAGAGCCAGCTCTGTGTACTGCAGTTCCAGTGCCCCACACACTGCCTGCCTCATAATGTCCATCTGCACCACCATGTATCATTGACACCACTCCATCAACCATGTGCACCAGCTGTGGAGAAGCGCATGAGAGGGGGTCCTGCTGGTTCTGTGACACCACGTGCAGGAACTGTGGGAAGGTCAGCCACCTCACCCAAGCCTGTTGTGCCAAGGGGAACCTGAGGCAGCCAGCTGCAGCTTCCACCTCAACACACTCCAAAGAGCTCCACACAACATAGGTCCAACAACAACAGGTACTGCACTTGCCCTGGGACACCCCAGATAAAATAACTGTAACTGTCCTGATAGAGGGGAACCCCTGCCAGATAGAGCTTGACACTGGGTCCTCCATCTTGATAATCTCCGAGGGCACGTTTAAGAGATTCTGTCCCAAGGGGGGGCCCTCTCCTGCAGCCTGCCAGTTTCACCCTATGGGACTTTTCAAAGAATGAAGTGGCCATACTGGGGGAGGGCAAGTTCCGAGCGCAGTACTGCCACTTTGACAGACTTTTGGACTTGATAGTAGTAAGAGACAGTTGCACGAGCCTCATTGGACTTTCATGGTTCGTGCCACTGGGGTTCTGCATGATGGGGGTTCACCACGTGGCAGCTAAGGATTTTCAGAAGGTGTGCGAAGAGTTCCCTGCAATCTTTGATGGGACACTCAGTCACTACACCAGACCTCTGTCAGTATTTGTATTAGTACTGGCAAGCTGTCAGTCTTAGATCTGTCTGATCTAGAAGTGACAGCCAGGAGTCAGGTGACTGGCAGATTGTATCAGACTCTGCTATTATCACCATGAGTCAGCTATATGTAAATTGCTGCAATCTGATTGGTTTTTGTGCATATATCTTGAGACCTGGACAGTACAGGTTGCCCCTTGTGTGGGATCAGTTGTCTGCGAAGCACCTTGTCGGAATGTACTGTGAGTTGGCTTCAGAAAGGACTGTATATATATTCCAGTGTAAATAAGCTGTAAATACTCTGTATATACTTCAACAGAGTCTCTACTATTTTTGGATGTTTATACACCCGTCAACCTCCTGTCTCCTAACAACTCAACCCGGAGGTGAAATCCACAAGATTGAAGGCCAAACAAGTCCCATTCGCCCTAAAGCCAAAAATTGACGAGGAACTGGATAGGCTGGTGGCCCAAGGGGTCCTGGAACCGGTCCAACATGCCCTATGGGAAAATCCCTATAGTAACCCCAGGAAAGCCCAATGGAGACGTTCACATCTGCACAGGCTACAAGTGCACGATTAACAAGGCCCTCCAGGACCATGCTTATCCAGTCCCCATGGTCAGCCTACATCCTGGCATCCCTGGCGGGTGTGAAGATCTTCGGCAAGCTGGATTTAGCCCAAGCCTACCAGCAGCTCCTAATTGACGATGCGACTGCAGAGGCCCAGACGATTGTGACACACAGGGGTGTGTTCCAGGTGCATCGGCTACAATTTGGGGTCAGCATAGCCCTGGGAATTTTCCAAAATCTAATGGTCTCTCTCCTTAAAGGAATTCCTGGGGTTCAGCCCTTCTTTGTCGATGTTTTGATCACCACACCCACAGAGGAGGACTTCGCCAAAAGACTACACACCATCCTCCAGCGATTCGACGCAGCTGGTCTCAAGGTAAAGCAAGAAAAGTGCCTTCTGGGAGTTCCGTGGATTGAGTTCCTGGGCTTCTCTGTCAATGCGCAGGGCATCCATCCCTGTATGGGGTAGGAGCTGTCCTCAGTCACCGGCTCCCAGATGGCAGGGAAGTCACTGTTGCCTACTATTCTCGCACCTTGTCTTTGGCCGAGTGCAAGACTGACAAAGAGGCATTGGCAATTGTGGCGGGAGTCAAGAAATTTCATGACTACCTCTATGAGAGGCCCTTCACCATCGTGACCAACCACAAACCATTGCTGGGCATGCTGGCCCCTGATCACCAAACACTGCAGATGCTGTCTCCCAGGGAGCTGCACTGGTCCATCTTCCTGGCTGGCTACCAGTATTCGCTCATCCATTGTCCTGGGAAGGCGATGGGTCACACCGATGCCCTCAGCCACCTGCCACTGCCCTCCTGTGACCTGGACCCAGCTCCAGTGCATCAGATCCTGCTCCTTGAGGATCTGCCCAACTGTCCTCTTCAGGTTTATGATTTGTCCCACCAGGTTTATTATGTGTCCCATCACAGGGACCATGTCTTCTCCCATGTTTTGGACTGGATGGGAAGGGGATGGCCCACCAGCTGCATGGGCTCAGAGTTCACTGCATTCTCCTCCCGCTGGGATGAATTGTCGGCACACAAGGACTGCCTGCTGTGGGGAAGCCAGGTGCTGATACCAACACTGTTGTGCCAACAAGTACTAGCAGAACTTCATGAAACGCACTCAGCGATTGTGCAGATGAATGCGCTGGCACACAGATATGTATGGTGGTCTGGCATGGACAGCGAGATTGAAAACTGTGTTAGGTGCTGCCAGACATGCCAGAAAACCCAACCAGAACCTCCCAGGGCTCTGGTGCAACAGTGGGAGTCCACCCACAAACCCTGGTCCAGGCTACACGTGGACTTTGTGGGTCCTTCCAGGGGCAAATTTTCTTTATCTTAGTGGACTCCTACACCAAATAGCTGGAGGTGGTACCAGTCTCCACCACCTCTTCCAAGGCAGCAATCTGCGCCCTTCACTGCATCTCCACCCATGGGCTTCCAGACACTGTCGTGTCAGACAATGGAACAGCCTTTACCTCAGGGAAGTTCCAGGAGTTTATGGGCCACTATGCAATCCGGCACCTTTCCACCCAGCCACCAATCAGCGCCTTTCCACCCAGCCACCAACGGTCAAGCAGAAAGGATGGTAAGGGTCACAAAGGAGTCCCTTCAGTGGATCATCCATGGGGACTGGGATTACCAGCTCGCAGCTTTCCTCTTCGGCCATTTGGTGACCCCCAGCACATCCACCAGTCACAGCCCTGCTGAACTCCTCATGGGCAAGTGCCTAACCACCCGTTTAGATGGGCTGCACCCCAATCACATTCCAGAACACTGCCTCGCAACCGAGAGACAGGCAACACCCCGCAGGTCCTACCTGGTGACCCTGTATATGCCTGAAACTTTTCCAGTGGCCCAGCCTGGATCCCTGCCAAGATCATCTGAGTGACCCTTTCTTTTGAGGTGCCAAATATTTCAGAGGCACATCAACCAGCTCTGCCACCGTCTCCTCCCAGCAGAGCCCAAAGATTGTGACGCAGAGCTGCCTCGTCCTCAGGAACTGGAGCCCAAGAGGGAACAACTAGCAGCCCATGAACCACCAGCTGCCTGCAAATTGCCAGAGAGACACACAGACGACACACCAGAGCTGGTGGCCACCGAGAGTCCTGAAGATGCGCCAAGGCTGCCGTCTCCCTCCAGCACCTCGGCTGTACCATCATACTCCGGTCCAGAGACCCCGGCCCCACAGATAGAACCACGTCACTCATACTACGAATGATGCAGACTGGATTACTTAAGAGACTTTGTCTGTTGAGGTGTTTCCGAACCTTGGGGGAGGGGTGTTATGTACTAAGTTTGTATTGCGCAGGAGAAACTGACCTAGCTTAAGTCACCAGAACAATAGGTAGCCAGGATCCTGAAAGGAACCTATTGAAGAGCAGTTGAGATGTAAATAGCCTATCACTGGGAGTGTGTGTGTGTTGGGTGTGGTGTTTTGCACGCATTTAAGCAGGGCTCTGGTCCTGCTAGAATTGTCTTAGAGTTTAGCTGAAATCACTAATAAACTATGAGCTGATCACTCAACGCATCTGAACACAGTATATTTCAGGTCCACAAACCACAAACCAGTTTGGTTCACAAACAAACCTTCTGGTTTGGTTTGAGGTTCAGTTCATGGTTCAGCCATGAACCACAAATTGACATGAAGTGCATTTTTCTGGTCTGTGCCCATCCCTACATATAGAGAAGCTAGAAGTATGCCACACACTCAGATTTTGGATGATTTACTGTGCCATTCTAAAGAGTGACACACCTTTCAGTGTCCATTGAGGTTTAGTAGACTTACGAAGGTGTTCTCTGTTTACTACCTAACTACTAATAGCTTGCCTCCAGATTTTGATAGCCTGCATGGCAAATTTTGCCATGTTTAAAGTAGTTTCCTGCTCTTTGTCAGCCAGCACTTATCTAAGTAAAATCTTTCATTTCTCCCAGGAGATCGAGAACAAATCAGGGTTATGTAAATGTCTCTAATACTTTGATACATTTTACATTCAAACATTACATGTTCCCTTGTTTCTACCTTCCCCTCTCCACAGATACACAATCTTTCCTCATAAGGTTGTCTTTTGTATTTACCTTCTAAAACTGCAGATGGAAGCATATCGGTTCTGAGTAGGGTGAATGCTCTTCTGTAGTCAGGATTATCTAAATTTCGCAAACATACCATTGGTATTACCTTATTTAATCCGGCCCTTCCTGGCAGATATTGCTTATATAGGCTGAGGACAGACTGGCAATTTGCCGCGGGATGGGACCCGGGCTGACTACGACTCAATATCGGGGTAAATGGAACGTTCACACAGGCACATCTGCCTGGCGTCCCCCACCCGGAGCTTACCGGAGCCCTCGCGCTTCAGTGCCGGTTTTAAAAAGCTCCTGTAAAAAGCTGTCGCAAATCGATAAGCTCGCTCTCGTCGCGCGTTTATCCGCTTCCGGGTTGTCTGAACGCGCAGGCGGGAAGCCGGGCAGAAGCCGCGTTAGTTCCGTGCTCCGGCGGTGGCGCGCCCAGTGTGGATGCACTTGGGCGTTGATCCGGAAATCGCGTTCATGCGCACAAGCGCACAAGCGCGCGAAACAAGCCCGGTGGCCATAAAAACCCTAACCCAGTAGCACCCAGGCGTCAGGCAGTATGAGCGGGGTCATAGGAGTTTCGTGGAGGAGGGCAGAGACTCTGGACCTGCTGGCAGTGTGGGGTGACTCCACGGTGCAGGAGGCCCTGGGGGAGAGCCACAGGAACAGGGAGGTGTTTGAGGAGGTGGCACAGCAGATGGTGGCCCTGGGCCACAACCGCACAGCGGATGAGTGCCGCTCAAAAACAAAGGCCATGCGCCTCATGTGCCGGCGCACAATAGAGCATAACAGTGTCTCTGGGAATCAGCGGACGACCTGTCCATATTACAAGATCCTGGACAGGATTCTCCAGGGTGATGGCACCGCCCGCAGCCGAAGAGTGCGCAATAGCCTCCCCCTGCAGACCTGCCCATCCAGCAGTAGGGCACAGGACAGCGGACTGAGCCAGGCGGCGGCAGGGCCAGAAGAGGGGTTCCACCTCACCCTGGAGCCAGAGGAGGAGGAGGAGGAAGCCCCTGAAGTTCTGGTGCCAGGTCAGTGTGAAGCGTCCAGCACAGGCCTCCGCCCTGGCTGCTGCTCAGATACCCACATGCCAGGATGCTGCTGCCACATTCAGACGTTGGCGGTGGGGACGGAGGCCATGACATGGCAACAGACCCTGGGCCAGGCATGTCTCCCATGACAAAGGTCCGGCCACCCAACCACGTGGGGAATGTGTGGCCGTGACACGTCAGGTTAGGTCTGCACTGGGAGTACGTGCGAGGGCCCCCTGCAGGCAGATGGATGGGGTGGCCACACAGGCTCCAGCAGCCATGCCTGGCCACAACACAGGTCCCCCACCAGACAGCCGCCTCAGCCTGCCCCATTCTTCACCATGTAGACACCCTTGAGCCACCACAAGAGGAGCCGGAGGATCCGCAGGACGACACCGTCGTGGAGGAGGAGCCGCAGCCGGGTAAGGAGACGGGCCCTAGCCACGCCAGGGGGTGGCCGAGTGGCCAATGGGGTACCCTGGCCACCACGGGACACGCTGGCTTCCGGCCCTCGGACAGTCACTCCGGTGGTGGAGGCCACGGAGGACCCCCACATGTGGCCCACAGTCGAGAAATGGGTCTGGCAGTCCATGGGCCGGGTCTCCGTGGGGCCCCACACAACCTGTGTGCGGTCGGCACGGGCAGAGCCCTGCGAAAGGGGTCCCCCTGTGCCCATGGGACTGACCAGTCTTTCGCCCCGCCCCAACACCACCATAGGCCCCTCAGGAGCTGGCAGCCTGGAGAGGGACCGGACCCCCGGACGCGGGACCCAGGACGCGGCAGGTGAGTGGCCATGCTGGGCTCCTGCTCAAGGGGAGCCATGGCACAGATGGCGTAGCTTTGCATCACAACTAGGGGTGGCTCGTGGAAATGGCTGTATTCTGGGGCCATGGCTCCCCGCGGCGGGCCGCCATTCCCACAGGTCAGTGGCCCACAGGGACAGTACCCCCTGGGCCACAGTGACCCATAACCACAGGCGCGATGACTGGGATTCCTGTTCCCCTCTCCGCAGATGTGCCACCTGGTGGCCCCCTTGCCCAACTGTCCCCATACACCAGGATGGCAGTCACCCAGGCACGGAGGCAGCGGGTGTCAGCCCTACAGAGAGTGGGCGAGCGGCTCCTGGACCAGGCCGAACGGCACCACGAGGCCCTGGAGGACCGAGGCACTCGGGAGCATCTGGACTTCCTTGAAGAAATGCGCCGCCTACGGGAGGAGGAGCGTGAGACCAGTCGTTCCACCCGTGAGCTCCTGCAGGCGACGCTGGACACTCTCTCTCGCATAGCGACGTCTGTGGCTGAGCCCCGTGCCATGGCCCCCACCCCAGAATGTGGCTGCCACAGGGCAGGCCGAGGTCGGGCGCGGGGTGGAGCCAGGGCTGGCACACGTGGCCGTGGCGGCGCCCTCAGGGGAAGAACAGCACAGCGGGGTGGAAGGGGCAGGCCCCAGACAAGTGCCCCCGACTCACCACCCAGCTGAGCCCCGTTGATGAGCCGAGGCAGGTGTCTGGAGTGGCAGTGGCTGCTCTGAAGCCCTCCACGCGCCCCTGAAGGAAGGGCTGCAGAGAGAGGTGGTGGTATTTGTGAAAAACATTTATTTCAAAAACATGTCTTTGAACAGGCAGCTGTGGTGTGGGGTGAACGCCGGAATAAACAGTAGCAGCCACACGCCGTCCGTCATGTGAGCCTCATTTCGTGGGAGGGCGGTGAAGGGGTGGGGGCGCCGAGGCTAGGCATGCCACTCTGGGCAATTGGTAGGCCCCGTCATCCCTCATGGCTGCTGTCTGTGGCCAGGGGCTCCGTGTCGGTGCCCTCCGTCCTTGGCTGTTGGCCCTGGGCGGCGAGGAGCGTGTGGAGATCCCTCCGCATGCGGCGCATCCCTTGTTGTTGAATGTGCAGGAGGTGCACCATACGCTCAACTGTTGGGGGAGGCAAACATGGACCAGGTCAGCCACCCCATGGTGACACTCGCGCACCCCCCCGACAGCACAGTGTGGTGGCGGCTGGAACCTCTGGGGTCTTGCATGGCCTCCCTGGGCCGCCACCGTCATCCACCATGGCCTGATCCCTACTGGGTTGGTCCGCACATGTCACCATGGCATACTCACATCGCCGGTCAGTCTGCTCGGCCAGGGCCGTCAGGCGAGCCGCCAGCGTAGCCAGGGTCGGGGCATCCTCCGCCACGTCCCGGAGACCTGCAGGACCTGGTTCCTGCCCCCCTGAAAGGACATGGGTTGGCCTGTGTCAGTACTGGCAAGCTGCCAGAGCACCCGCATGGCCCGCCAACAGGGTGACCTACCAGTATCAGAGGCGGACCGGGATTCTACCGTCACGGGTGGCTCGGGCGTCCGAACACCCCCCTCCGCCGCAGGGGCCGTCTCTGGAAACAGAAACCCCACGGCATCATGTAGGGTACCCGGACAACCACACACACGTGCCCTGCCCCCCCAGCCCTGCTGCTGCAACCGGCATGCGCGGGTGTCGTGCCCCAGGCATGTCACCAGGCCAGTGCCCAGTGTGGTTTGCGGGCCTGGCTGCCTTCCAAGGTGGCGACCACGAGAGGGTGCCTGACAATGCCAATCAGCACAGCCACAGCCCCCCTCCCAGCATTCCAGGCCGGGCCTCCCCGATGCCATAGGGGGGTCTGGAGGTTGCATGGCCCCGACCCCCTACTCATGGCTGACCGCCATCCGGCCTGTGCGGTAACGGGCGCCTGGAGGGCCATCTGCCACATGAGACTCACCGGCTCCGCTGGCCTCTGGAGTGGTGTTGAGGACGACGACGGGCCCCTCCCCCGCTGCAGGTCCCCTTGGCTCTATGGGGGGCAAGGGGAGCGGTTAGTCCTGATCTGTGGCCAGGCCGGGCACCTGGCAGCACCCGGAACCCGTGTGCATGAAACACAGGCCCCCGGGGGCCGCCCTGGCCCTGCCACCCCACCCTGGTGGCCCTTGGTGGACCTTCGTGGGAGGCTTGGCCCCGTTCTCACTGCCACTGTGTCCAATGTTGCCCCAGCCGCGGTGGCCAGGGCGCCTGCAGCTGATGGCACACATGGTGCCCCAGCAGTTGACGCCACCTACCTGGGCGCCTCTCCACTGGTGGCCCTGTGGCCTCTTCCTCGGAGGAGGTCCGAGAGGCGACCGGAGGTTCCCCAGCTGGCCTCCGGCGTCTGCGCCGACGGGGACGGAGCCCTGTGGGGGGAAAAGGTATTCCTGGAACACTGAGCTCCTGCAGGTGCCGCCTGACCCCCCTGGGCCACAGCCACCCACGGCCATCCCACCATGGGTTCTGCCAATGCCCCAAGCTCACCAGGGACACGCCGCTGCCTCCACGATGGCCGGCCTCCTTGCTCCCAGAGGGCCCGCAGGAGCCGGAATCGGGGGGGGCGCTCTCCCCGGGGGGGAATGCCGTCCCAGTCCTCCAGGGCCTCGAAGAACTCCGCCTTCTCCCTCTTGAATTTGGCCCTGCACTGAATGGCCGAGCGGGGGTAGCCTGCCTGTGTGAGCTCCGCAGCCACCCTGCCAAAGAGGCCCAGGGTTGGCAGATGGGTGCTGGCCATCACCCTCCTGCCGGCCTCAATTTCATGCAGGGCCCTGAGCAGCAGCTCCACCTCCTCGTCCATCCAGTACACCCCCAGACGTTCGGGCTCCATGTCCTGGGCCTGCATTTGGACGGAGAGGCCTGGAAGCGGCTGCTTCGCCAGCGACGTCGGCAAGTGCGGAGAGGTGTTTGGGCGGCGGCGCGTTTGAGCGGGGCCACGGCTATGCGCACGCCCAAGAGTTCCCGCCTCAGATGGCACAGCGACTGCTCTGTCTCCCTCTCCCTTCCTCCTTCCCCCCTGCCCAGGCAGCGATCCGGCCCACGGCAGCAGGGCTCTGGGGATGGCATAGAGGGGACGGCCGCGCGTGACGGAGCGCAGACAGGCGTTTGGGCGGGGACGCGCTCGGGCGCGCACGCTGCCATGCGCATGCCCAGGTTACCCAGGGATGGGTCGGCATCGGCACAAATTCCCACGGCCAACCCCCCGCCGTGGGTCTCCCTCAGTCGAGTCCCTCAGGACTCCTGTATCATGTCGTTCAGCCCTCAGCCGTGCATGGCATCCTTCCATCAGAGAAGCATCAGGAGTGGCTGGGTCCCGGACAGCATGGCAGACTCGGTCACTGTCTCTCTCTCCGGGACTGGGCCTCCGGCCTCTGGAGACCAGAGGCCTCCAGTGGCCGGCCTAAGCTGGGGCCACGGGGAGAGGAGTTCTGCTTGGAGCCTGCGCCTGTCTTGGCAATGTGCACCCATGGGCCACACTTTCCCCCTGCACATGGGTCAGCCAGTGCAGCCACATTCCTGCAGGACACCGGTTTGACTAGCCAACCGTGGCCCCCCATGGGCCAGGAACACCATATGTTTTCCCCGGGGGGGGGCCAGCCTATGACGGATGTCTAGGTGTGTTCCTCTCGATACATCATGGTGCCCAATGTAGACTGTCCCCCACGGGAAGGCCAGCAGCCAGCCTTCAACGCCTCCCACGGGCGGCCAGGCCACGGGGGGTCTCCCTCCCAGGTGCCACATCCAGTGGACAGGGCTTGGTCAGTTTCCCAGCCGGGAAGCCACAGCTAGCTAGGAAGGACCCTGGCGCTGGGGCGTGGCCCATGGGCGGCCGCGGCCAGCACCCACTTCCCAGCCTCAGCCACCAGGGAGAGCCCATCACGTCCTCTGCCGCTCAGGCCGTCCCACTCCCCGGTCTTGGTGGCGCCCTCTGGCCCAGCTGGGGCCTGGGATGTACGCCACTGGGTCAGAGCTGGCCTTGCCCACAGGGCTCCAGGAATCGTCTGTCGCCCCCGCGTGTCGCCACACCTACTGACACCCCTGGCTGCCCCACCATCACCCAGGGGGGCCTTGCCCTCCCTCACCCACCGGGCGGGGATGCTGAGTCGCCCGCAAGCAGCCAACCATGGGCACCACCTCCCATTGGGGCCGCCAGGCGAGACAGTCGGAACCCCATTGTTGGGGCCGACCTCAGCTGGGCCTCCCTGGGGGCCCCCCACACACCCTGCCACAGCCCTGGTGGCCACCTGGGGAATGAGGGACGCACACACAAGCAGCCTGAGCGAGTCAGTTTCTTTATTGGAGCCATCACATTGATGGGTGCTTGCACACTGGTCAGCGCTCGGGACCCCTAGCCAGTCGCCAGGGGGTCCTCTGTCCCATGTCCTAGCCGCCAAGTGCGACCGCAGTCCACTTGTGCTCATCGTTGGTGCCTCATCAGCCATGTGGCTAGTGCCTCCCTCACCACGCTTCCCTCTGCCCGGTTGATGACATCCACCCTCCGCAGGCGGGGCCTCGCCCCTGGCGCCTGGGCCAGCTCCTCGTCCGCCTCACGCCTGATGATGGCATGGCCCCGCTCCTCACAGATGTTGTGTAGAGTAACGCAGGCTGCCACCACCGGATTGTAACTTGCCTCCTGGACATCCAGTTTCAGTGCAAGGCGACGCCAGCATGCCTTAAGGCGGCCGAAGGCGTGCTCCACGACGTTCCTGGCACAGCTATGTGCCCTATTGAACACGGCCTGCTGGTGGTTCAATGCGCCCTTGTATGGGGTTATCAGCCATCTCCTGGAGGGGTATGCGGCATCACCAAGGATGAGGGGGGGGACCAGAACGCCTTCTATGAGGGCCGTGGGGTTGCCCGGAACAAAAACCCCTGCGTCCATGGCCCTGCAGAGGTGTGACTGCCGGAACACATGGGCATCGTGGCTGTGCCCAGCATGGCCCATGCAGATGTCAGTGAACCTTCCCCGGTGGTCGACGGTTCCTTGGAGTATGACAGAGTACACGTGTTTCCGGTTCATGAAGTCATGTGGGAGGTCAGGTGGTGGCTTGACAGGGATGTGACATCCATCCACGGCGCCCACACACTGGGGGAAGCCCAGCGCCGCAAACCCATCCATGATCTGGGGGGGAAAGAGACTTCAGTTCACGACAGCCCAGCAGGCTCCCAGGCCCCGGCTTCCCTCCCTGGTTCACTGACACAGTTATGGCACACAGCCACATTGTGGCTGCTGGGGTGCAGTGTGTGGCAAGGCCGGGCGTCGCCGATGGGGGCTGCAGAGCCGTTGTCCCTTCATCCGGATCACGGACCGGGGCCAGGCTCCCCTTCCCTTGGGCTCCCTCGCTTCACCCGTGCCCATCTGACCCCGCAATCGCGTCCTGCTGTGAAGGCCCTCGGCCTGGCTCCACACCCCTTCTCTCCCTCAAAGCCCCATGTCGGTGTGCCCGTTGATCCAACCTTTGCCCTGGGGGCCGATGGCCTTGGGGCGACGGTGGATTCCCTTGGAGGTGGGTACTCCCTCCCCGCCATGTTGGGGCTGGCCTGCCATGTCTGTCTGCACGCTCTGTGGGCTCTGCAGGGCTGAGAGTCCAGTGGGGGGCCCGGAAGTTGCTAGGGGGACTGTGGACACCCACACCTGGGGTGGACTCACCCTTCCAGGTGGCCCAAGGCAGACCGTCCTGCTCAGCAACTCCTTGTCCATGGCCACGCACACCTCCACGACGATCCCTGCAACAGTGGACTTGCCCACGCCAAACTGGTGGCTGACCTCCCGGAAGCAGTTTGTGCCCGACAGCCACCACAGGGTTATGGCGACGCGCTCCTCTGCAGCGATGGCACGCCTCATTGGTGTGTCTGTGTGCGCTATGTAACAGCGGAGGCTGTCCACTAGCCAGCGGAACGTCGCCTTGGTCACCCTAAAGTTTTTCAGCCACTGCTCGTCTTCCCAGACTACACAGACGAACGTCTCCCACCAGTTGGTGGGGCGCGGGTACACCCACCAGCGACGGGACGCACCCTCTTCAGCCAGCCTGATGAACCCGGCCCTGACACGGGCGTCAATGCGCCAGTGCTGCCTGATTCTGGCTGCTCTGTGGGCCCTGTACCGCAACAGGATTCGTGCCCTCCGAGCATGGATGCTGCGCACCCTGTCTTGGTGGCACTGCAGCAATGTGATGCAGGCCCTAATGCCCAGGAGTAGGAGCGGACCAGCTGTGTCCATGCTGCCTGGCCTCACCCTCTCGCTGTGCTACGTGGTGGATGCTGGTGATTGCCTTAATAAGGGCTGTGGGCGGGGCCCATTTCTGGCGGGATTCGCCTCATGGTCGCTTGTGCGCATAACCGCCTGGTTGCGCGTGCGCACATGTGCGCATGCGCGCCTCGCCGTATCCGGCGACTGCCGCGGCAGTTTGCGGCATCCACCCCCCCCGTCTGAACGCTCCCGCGCGCCTCCGTCCCATATCTTCCGGAAGCGGCCCACACTGTGTGGACGGGAAAACCCGGTATCGCTTACTCCGGGTTTTTTTTGCCCCGACTCGATACCGGGGCGAATTGCCAGTCTGTCCTCGGCCATAGGCTATGTTCACACACACTAAATAATCCACTTTCAATCCACTTTCAATCCACTTTCAATGCACTTTCAAACTGGATTTTGCCAGTTCACACAGTAAAAATCCAGTTTGAAAGTGCATTGAAAGTGGATTATTTAGTGTGTGTGAACGCAGCCAAAGGTGTTCCTTTTCTTATTTGTTACTTATTTATTTAGAACTTTTTAATGCTCCCTCTCCAGGACCTACATGAGACAGCTTGCAAAATAAAAATAAAATAAAACATTAAACATGTATTAATTAAAAATACACATAAAAAGTATCAGGCCAGCATAAAACAAAGATAATGAAACCAGATCACAGAAAGCTTAAAACATTTTGGCTTGGTGTCTAAAAGAAAGCAGCTTAGATACCAGGTGAGTGTCAAGGGGAAGGGCTTTGTTTAGGATTACACTGCCAAAGTTCCTCATTGAAGCTGTTTCCACCTGCAAATCCCTCATCTTCCTTGTGCACTGCTATTATTTATTTTTTGTGACATTTGTGACATTTTGTGACATCTTCATACACCCCCAGCCAATGTACAGGATTATTTGTCCATCAATAGATCACACTTATATATTAAATTACTGTCATGGTTATAAATGACACAATTTGATATATAATTAAAATATCATTACATATAAAAATATGCATTTGAACATAATGCAAACCTAGCTACAAAATCAGCAGTGAAAAACAGAGAACTGAATCCAAAGACAAACCTATAAAGAAATTCACAAAGAAACAGGGAACATGTGCTCACTCTTAACCTAGGTGAGACAATACTGAAAGGGAATTCAATCAAATTATATTTCACTGTTTTCAAATTTCATGTCAGTTGGCCCTCTTTTTCAGGCTCAGCGTCAAGGCAGGAATAGTATGGAACTTAGAAAAAAACAATAAAATAGAAATGTTTGAAAATGGCAATGGTATTTCATTTGTTTAAATTAGGTAGAAGCCCCATAGCTTCAAGGTAAATTACCAGCTGTTAATGCTTTTAAAGCTAACATTACCTCCAAACACAATGCAAAAGAGGATTACTGTTAGAACAATGGATTGTTGATGACAGGCCCACATATGCCTGAGGCTGCCACACAACACTCCTGTTCAGCTAAAGTGCTAAAGTAATACTTTTTATTCTTTTTTTTCTTTTTTAGAAATCTTCATCTGTATTATCCATGAAGCCAGGAAAATACAGAGTTGGAGACAGCTGTGCTCATCACAGTCAGTCATACAGTAACTCTTGACATGTTATTATTGATTTTCATTTAAAAACTAGAGCCAGGGAGCCTTAATATAGTTCACCATTTGATTCAGTGGATGGACATATTTTCAAAATGCTGATGATGGATCAGTGTCTGGTAAATTAAAAGGGAGATATCAGGAAATTAAAAGGGAGATATCAGGAAATTAAAAGGCTAGATATCAGGAAAAACTTCCTAACTGTAAGAGTGGTTGAGCAGTGGAACAGTCTGCCTCGGGAGGTGGTGGATGCTCCTTCCCTGGACATTTTCAAGCGGAGGCAGGACGACCATCTTTTGGGTATGTTGTAGGTATGTAGGGCTATCTTTTGGCTATGTTCCTGCAGAATTCAGGGGGTTGGACTAGATGACCTGCAAGGTCCCTTCCAACTCTAACATTCTATGATTCTATCAAAAGGCACTATGCGCTCTAACAGCCAGGTATGTGGGGGGAGACACACAGAAGGTAGACCTCAGTGATTTGGGGAAGTTTATTAAGGGATTTATTGAAATTCATTATCATTTGACAATCTGGAAAAAGGGCAAAATAATGCACTGTATGCTATGCCATCAAAATATTCTATTCCATGTACTATACAACATCAGTTACTGTAAATCCCTTGTGCAGAAAAAATACGTATGTATGTTTCCTGGAAATAGGATTTAGTTATTAATTTTGGTCTGGGACTGCCACTTGTCAGCCTTTATGAAGCAAATAATTTAATCTTTCAGCCCCAACAAGTTTGTTTCTTAATCATGGCACATAGCAGTTTTGCCTAATGTTCAGGCGAATTCCTCTCTCTCGTTGAAGATACTACATAGGGTTTCTTGGAAAATAAAACAGGAAATGGGTGGCTAAATGGACACCTGGTTGTCCAGACCTTCTTTTTTATATTTGCTGAATTTCCTAAAGTTGTATGCCACATCTGCAGAAGCATTACAGTGTGGAACAGATATTCACAGTGTTTTTAACTGCCCCCACATGTAGATTTCCCTACCCCCTTAAAGTTTTCCCCATCCACATATGCTGTGAAACAGTTTGTGCATGTGGTATCAGATATGTCAGAACTAACTGGGCAGTATCGAGGTCTGCAAAGGGGAAGGGGCAACAGAATCCAGCTCTACCTGGCTGCAAATGCAGCTGGGAGCCACCTTTGCCACCCAAGAGGAGGGGGAGAAGGACAGAGCGGCATTTCTGCTCTCAGGAACTACAGCGGGGTGGTGGTGGTGGAGCCAACGCAGTCCTATGGATGGCTCTGCCCAGCCTTTACAGTGTTGACTGCATGCTCGGCCCACCCTCCCACCCATTATGCAGTTCAGACTTTTGATCGTCATGTTTCTAGGGGCTGGGGAGGAATTTTTTGGCCTCACTGATTGGCTGTATGTGATTGGTTGGTTTTTGTTTGCCTACCTTGCACTGTGGTCTGTGGAGTGGGTAAATGCTCTTCTGGCAGTACCATTTAAATTAATTTATTGTAATCTATTGTAATTTTATCTCAGGAACTGTTTATTTGTAGTAATGATGTGATCCGCCCTGAGCCTGCTGCAGTGGGAAGGGCAGGATAGAAGCCAAATAAAATAAATAAATAAATAGGATTGGTCACTAGGTAGGTTAGTGTGAGGAAAAGGGAAAACAAATCAGTGAGCACCATTTGCACCCCCACATTTTGGGGACAAGGGGTCTGACAGGATCAGCCTTTGGGTTGTGCGTCTCTAGGCTGGGAATGCAGACTGCCTGTGGTATCACCTTGGATAGGTCCTCCTCTCAAGTTGGGTGGCTTTTGTTTCTGGAGCTCCAGGCGATAGCCTGCTATGCCAGCCAGGTTTGAGCCACAAAGAATGGCCCATGCCAGGGGCAAGGTGGCTCACCCAATATGGACAAGAAAGGGGTCGGGGGCGACCCCTGGCCTTGACCTATTCCGCACTGTTAGGTTGGCCCTTTCCACTTACTTTTGGTGAATAATTAATAAAGTGGCCCTTTATTTATCACAACCTTGTGTCTGTCTCTTTCTTCCAAATGGGGTGGCAAAAACTGTTATCTTTCTCCCTACCAATGAAGCATGCCAGAGAGGTTCTCTCAGTTTTACCTGGACAGTGAAAGCGCTTCTCAAAACAAGATGTCAGCTTCTCTGCTTCTCTTGTAAATTTTTGACTGGGGACTAAGGAGATCTTCTGAACCTAAGGAATAGTATGAAAAAAGATAGTAGTGAAAATATTAACCTTTCCCTTTCTTCTGTACAAGTACAAAAAGCCTCTTCAAAGCACTGGTGAAATTTATAAGGACATTCTTGGAAAGTATTTGTCCCTTCTCATTATATAAATTTTGCCATCCCAGTGCTTTATCCACATGCCTTTGACAATTGTTCTGTCATTGTGCTATAGCAATCATTTGCTACCAGATTAGCTTGTTCACAGGGAAACATCAGGTTATAAATGATCATTATAGTACAATGTAGCTCACTATTCAGCTATGTGTGGATGCAGTCCAAGTAGGCCAAGATTGTGGATTGCATACCTGTCCCAGAAGATACAATTCTTTAGTATATTGACAGGTTAAAATTAGGAATGAATGGATTCCCCCAGCTCCATCTCTATTGGAATTACTTTTCTTGTTAATCCAATGATTTTCCATCAGATTTTGTGGAATACTGAGGGGAACATTGAAAGAAGACATTCCATTTCCACAGTATCAGCTGGGACACCAGAACCTCAGACAATGAGGAATTTCTTTTTAAGTCCCATGGATCTGCACTGTTATGACCCATTATACAGGAGAAACAGGCCTGCATGTTACAACATAGAAACAAAAAATAACAAACAGAAACCACTTCAGGCCTAGCTAAGAACATGCTAAAAAACTAAATAAAACAAATTAAAATACTACAAAAGGGTTTTCAGCACAGATCAGTTTTGAAGTTGTTTCTGTTATGTTTTTTGTTGTGTAACACATGGGTGTGCATTTCCCAGGATATCTGAATCTGAGATCCTGAAAGTGCATACTCATAGGACTTTTTTAAAAAATTCCAGTTTTGCAGTCTTCAGAGGTTGAAGGAACCCAAAGTGGGGAAGGGAATTAACTGGAAAACAGAACAAGGGCACCATATAATGAACAGGATGATTGTATCACTTTGGTTTTACTGCATTGTGTAAGACCTTGTCCTTCTACTTTCCTCATATTTATAGTACACCTTTGCTTTAGAAAATTTGTTGATCCCATTGTTCTCTAATTCTGCAATCCTAGTTCTATTGGATTGTTCTCTGGGTGTTTTATGCTGTTTTGGTGCATTGTTTTTATATTGTAATCCACCTTGAGTCAATGAGACAAGGTGGGCTATAAATGAAGAAAGCAAATAAATAAATAAATTCCTTTTTTACTGCTCACCAGGATATCCATAAGTCAAAGGGAGAGCCTGTGGTTCAGTGGTAGAGTATCTGCTTTGCATGCAGAAAGTCCCAGGTTCAATCCCCATCATCTCCAGTTCCAATAATTGGATTCTAAGGGATGTGAAAGACCTAAGCTGGAGACCTTGGAGCCTTGCTGCTAGTCTGAGTAGGCAATATTGGTTTTGATGGACCAAGGGACTGCTTCAGTATAAGGGAAAGGAATGGGCATTAACCAGCTGACAAACCAAAATTTGGGGATCGCAAACCAAAGTTCATGAACTGAAGAACCATAATGAACTCCCACAAATATTGAGGGCAGTTCATGGTGGTTCATGACCATTCACAAAGGGCAGAATGCAGGGGTTTACTTTCTTCTTGAGAAATAACTAAGGGGCTGGGAGCTCCCCCCTGCTCAGTTGTTTGATTTAAATGGCTCAGAGCCTCGAGACCTTGCCAGGCAGTCCATATTGTCTGCTGCAGTCTCAGTAGACAATTCTAATCCATTTCCCTGTAGAAAAGTAACAGCTACCCCTTCATCTCTTTGAGGTGAGCCATCTCAAACCAGAGACTTTTCATCTCCTGTCAGTTTTCCCCCGATATTCAGTTTAAAAACTGCTCTGCCACCTTTTTGATTTTAAGCACCAGTGGTCTGGTTCCTTCTTGGGACAAGTGGAGACCATCTCTTTTGTATAGCTCTCTCTTGTTCCAAAAAGCATCCCAGTACCTAACAAACTTGAACCCTTCCTCCCTACACCATCGTCTCATCCAAGCACTGAGACTCCTGATTTGTGTCTCTCCGATTCTGCGTGTGGAACTGGTAGCACTTCTAAGAAGACTACCTTGGAGGTCCTTGGCCTTGATTTTCCTGCCTAGCAGCCTACATTTTTTCTCTAGGACCTCACAACTGCATTTCCCCACATTGTTGGTGCCAACATGTACCACTGGCTCCTCCCCAGCACTGTCTACCAGCCTATCTAGAACATGTGTAATGTCTGCTACCTTCACACCAGGCAGGTAAGTCACCATACAGTCAGTACGTGGGTTTGCCACCCAACTGTCTACCTGCCTAAGGACTGAACCACCAACTACCAAGAGCCCCCTCCCTCCCTGCCCAGGGATGGTTCCTTGGTGCGAAAGGATACCTGGTCACCAACTGAAGAAGATGTCCCTTCTGAAGGCACATTCCCCTTATCCTCAGCATGGTGCCCTGTTTCCTCTTGACTCTCATGCTCCCTGACAGCAGTGAGGCTGCCATTTTCAAAGCGGGACATATCTAACAAGTCCTCAAGAGTCTTCTCCATGCACCTGACTGTCCCTGCTTCTCCAGGTCAGCCTTGGCCTCAAGGGTACAAACTCATTCCCTGAGAACCAGGAGCTCCTTGCACCAGGCACACATTCAAGACTTCTGTCCAGTGGGCAGATAGTTGTACATGTGATACTCTGTGCAAAACAGTGGATAGCCCCCAACCCCTGTTGGCATTCTGCCTTCATCATTGCTGTAAAATAATTATATACAATTCTCCCTTTAAAACTCTTTGTATTTATGTGGCTCTCCTTGTAGAAAGCCTATTTACCTTACTGGGAACACAAGGAGACTATAGCCCTGGCTATCTACTCCTTCCTAGGCTTCTTACAGAGTCTCCAGTCTAAGAGTCCCTAGACTAAGAGCCACAGGCCAAAAACCCTTTGGCTCTCACACCCTAGGCTTCTTACAGAGCCTCCAGTCTAAGAGTCCCCAGACTAAGAGCCACAGGCCAAAAACCCTTAAACAGAAGAGGGCAGGGCCAGCAGCTATTCAAATTACACCCAGGCAATCCAATTACAGTCAAACAAAGCACCTTTTCCCACCCTTTCTTTAGCAACCAGGATTCTGCAAAAACTTAAAACTTACCTACAAACTCCCAAACACTGTCCTCCCACACTTTCAGGCAGTTCTTTAAGGCTATTTTATTCATCAGATTTTCTAACTGAGTATAAGTTGCAGCATGTTATCAGGTTGGGAGTGAACTGGGGTTTTATGGCTCTTCAGGTGTTTTCATTATGTTTTGTAAGCCACTTTGAGCCATATGGAAAGGCAGGATAATTAATTAAGCAGATCTTCTTTCCTCAAATATATGATGGTGTGCCTTATTGCAGAAACATAGCTTCTTCTAAGATATATGCCTGTGTATGCCTAATTGTGGCAACTATTGCACATCTAAATAGCAGATGGGAAGCAATAACTGTCACTAAAGGCTCAATTACATTTTGCATTGAGCACACAATTTGTTTCATTCTTTTAAATTAACTTATTTCTTCAAAGTCATGATTGTGACTACTCACAGATATCATGCAATACTTAGTGGTGAGTGGAAATACTACTATTAATACAACTATTCAGGACTTTTTTGTAGAAAAAGCCTAGCAGGAACTCATTAGCATAATAGGCCACACCCAACAGCAGAAATTCATTAGCATATTAGGCCACACTCCTGATAGCACAGCTTATTAGCATATTAGGCCACACACCCCATATTACCAGAAGTGTGGTCATCCAGCCACACCCACCTTTTGCTTCTCATTCTGTTTACCTTGTTTGTTGTCAAAACCCAAGGCTTTTTTTGTAGCAGGAACTCCTTTCCATGTTAGGCCACACACCCCTAATGTAGCCAATCCTAATGAGTCTCTGCTGTTGGGTTCAGCCTATTATGCTAATGAGCTCTTGCTGGGCGTAGCCAACTCGGGAGCCAGCCAGAACTCCATTCCTGTGTGTTCCTGCCCAAAAATAGCCTTGCAACTATTCAATGCAATATCACTAGGCTCCATTCCATGGTACAATCAGCCCCCATCCAATCAGTCACCATTAATGTTTAGGCTGATGGTGAGCTGGCAAACCTACCCTATCAGTGTACTCATGTCTCCTTAGTGTGATATTTCTGACTACACGTTTCTGTCAGGAAGCTGCAATGAGAAGGTTGAAGCAATCGGTAAAATGGGATCAATTAAATACAGTGCTCAGTTCTTCAGCCAGCCACAAAAAAAAGTACTATCTATAATCATCCTTCGAAAGCTCTTTTCAGGAATCCCTTTCTATGTGTTCATTTTTTTTTCTATCTGCTTACTCTTGCTCTGTTTCTAATGGCAAATATCTTGATGTGTGAAACTACTAAAAAATGCTGGGTGCTAAGGAACCAGTTTTAGTACAGAGCACCATAGCCAGAAAATTTTCAGCTGGGGGCAGTGGTGGTGGTTACAGCACTTGTGACGTCACCCAGAAGTGACCCACTGATTGGCTGGTAGGCTAGCAGCGGGCTCTCCTTCTCCTTCTCTGTTCCCAGAGGAACCTCCTGCATGCCAGGAATGGAGAGGGAGAAGGAGAGCTGGCAGGCTAGCAGTGGGCTCTCCTTCTCCCTCTTCATTCTCGAAGGAGCCTCCTTTACATTGGGAATGGAGAGGAAGAAGGAGAGCCAAGGAGGTAGGCAGGTAGTCAGGCATGCAGGCAGGCAGGGAGGCCAGGCCATTTTAAAAAAAACAATAAGGCCAGCAGATTTATGCTACTGCAATCTTAGGATGCATTAACAGAAGCATTGTGTCCAGATCACGGGAGGTGGTAGTCCCACTCTATTCTGCTATGGTCAGGCCTCATGTCGAGTACTATATCCAGTTTTGGGCACCACATTTTAGGAAGGATGTTGACAAGCTCGAGCATGTCCAGAAGAGGACAACCAGGATGGTGAGAGGGTTGGAATCCAAGTCTTATGAGGAAAGGCTGAAAGAGTTCAGTATGTTTAGCCTGGGAAAGAGAAGGTTTAGAGGGGACATGATTGCAGTCTTCAAATATTTGAGCTTTTATTCACTAGAAGAGCTTGAGCAATAGGAGGACCTGATTTCTACTAATTTCATCAGATGTAGCCAGCCCCGTAGCCAGAAATTTTTCGGGGGGGGGAGTGGAAGGCATGTTTTGGGTGGGACCAAACAGCAGCCATGCACCCTTGGGTCAAGCAAGGAAGGTCAAGCAGTGCCTTGGGGTCAAGCCAACAGTGCCCCTGACTCCCTCCTTGCCTCAGCCTGTGTGGTGGGATGGTGGTGGAGTGTGTTGCTGGGCAAGGCTGCCACCCAGCAGCAGGCCAGCTGGGGCTGCTCTTGCACTTGCCATCACTCTGGCCACCACTGGGTTGCGACAGCCGCATCCCTGTTTTTTAAAACCACACCAAACAAACCCTGAGTGAGCAGCTCACTCCAGAGAAGTTGGGGCAGTAGCAGGGAGATGACAACAGAACAACTATCAGGCAAGGGAGGAAGGTGAGCCAGCCATGTCACAAGGAGGTAAATGTTGCATTTGCTGCTTCCTCCACCCTTTAATTTGGCTAGTAGCTCTTGCTTGCTCAGCAATTTCTGCTGGGGATGGAGCTGGCTGTGCCAGTTCAAGCACAAGCTCCTTCCCTGCCTGCTTTCACTCACTCGCCCTGCTAGGCGGGTGTCAGCCAGCCCGCTACTCTGCTACTTCCCTCCTAACCAGCAGACCCAGGCTCCCTCTGCCTCCTTGGGGAAGGGAGGGAGTACCAGGAGAGGAGGGGGAGGGCAAATTGGGGAAGGAGTGTTGCCCAGATTAGGGAGGGAGTGTTGCCTCATGGCCATAAGCCTGTGCTGTAGCCTCCTGTTCCTTAAAAAAATTACTTCAGTGGATACAAGAGGTTGTTGGGATCAGAGTGAAAGGAAAAGACATCTGTTAATTCTATCCCTAGTTTATTGGATTCAACCAATTTTCTTTGAAATGTGACTAATTTTATGTTTGAATTCCACTTTTCATCTAGACTCTTCTTGTTCTTCTTATTTGCAAAAATAATTTGCAAATAACATTTTATAAGGTCAGCATAGTTTTATTTTAAATTATAAAGTATAAAGAGTATACAGGTAATGTAGCCTGCTATTCTGATATTATAAATTCTTTGTTCAAGGTGAGGAGTGTTTTAATAAATTCTTGATTGCTAATTTATACACTTATGCCTAATTTGCATAAATTTATCTTTTGTAAGCTAATTTGGTGTCTGAATAAAATTAATCATAATTAATGTTTAGGGCTTTTTGTTGTTGTTGTGATTGCTCAAATAACATTTTAAGCCACAACTACATTTTCAAATCAAATGGTAATCCATTAACATTTATAGAGTCCTTTAATGACTAATTAAAATTGAAGAGGGATTCATTTTAATTTGAAATTTGCTGTTAAGTATGCCTTTTAATGTACCATACCTTCTTATTATGGCTCTTAGGGCAAGCATTTCAGGAGGCAATTGTAAGAACTGAGCATATAAAAATAAGAACTGAACAGTATTCCCATGTGAGGTTATCTCATACAATGAAGTAATAGTATGATATAGAGATACTTTTATTGTAAGCAATAGCAGTTCTTAGTGGATTTATACACAGCTATCTGATGATGTATATTGTTACAAAAATAATCCTGATAACAGTTTACAGTTGGATAAAAGGATTTAAGCCAATGTTATTACATTAATTTAATGGGGTTAAATGTAAGGATTACATTTTAGTTGAAGCTTGTATCAATTTTCTTGGTAATGCCTGAGAACAACTGTAATCTGATGTTCTAATTAGATGTTCAAGTGGGCTTTGGCATTATTGACCACACACAAAAAAAATGTCCTTGAAAACCCTTGTTAACATTTCTAGGAGCATTCCGTCTCCTAGAAACTAATTTGGTATTCAGGAATTGGAAAATAATTCCAGTGATGTGTGCTAGTTAGCTTATAATCTTTTCAACCATAAAGAGAGTTGGTAAATACACATCTTGTGCCAAAAAAGTAGACATGACTCCTTTGGGCAAATAGGAGTGGCAGGTCTTTATCAGTACTGGCCCAAATTGGACAGCCCAGGCTAGCTCAATCTCATCAGATCTTGGAAACTTAGCAGGGTCAGCCCTGGTTAGTACTTGGATAGGATACCACCAAGGAAGTCTAGGGTTGCTACACAAGGGCAGGCAAAAGCAAACTACCTCTGAGCATCTCTTGCCCTGAAAACCATCCATACTAGGAGTACCACAGCAGATTCAAAGGATCAAAATGTTCTTGTTTATATAAAGGACTTTTTCTGTTAAGATCTGTCTTACAAAGCCTGCTCTTAATATCCCTGCCTTCAAAAGAAAGATAGGTATAGGGCTGTAAACCTCCAGTGGGTGGCTGGAGCTATCCTGGAATTACAGCTGGACAGTATGGCATCATATCCCCATTAAGTTACCACTTCCCAAACTCTGCCTTCCCCAGGTTCCACCCGCAAATCTCCAGGAATTTCCTAACCTGGAGCTGAAAATCCTAGGAAAGTGGCAGCCAGAGAGAAGGCATATTCAATAGTGGTACCTTACTTATGGAATGCTCTTCCTCTTGAGGTTCACTTAGCACCTATGCTGCTCTCTGTTAACCACATTTCTTTTAACATCGTTTGGTGTACTTTCAGTCTGAAAACTGAGGCATTGTTAGAAAAGCTATGGCTGGGTTCCCAGTGTCAGATTTTAATTAATGTTTTGCTGTTGTTGCTGTTTTTGTAATGTTTATATGCTACTGCAGGTAGATGTAGCATTAAAAAATGCTAAATAAATAAATATGTCTTCCTGCATTGTCAGTAGTTGCATTATGGCTGCTTTGCACCATTTTGTAAAAATACAAGTGGTCTGTGCTTTGTTTCCTTTCAGAAAGTGAGGAAGGAGGAACTATTGGGGAGGTGAAGTGACTATTTTTAAGCCAAATGATACCAAAATTGCAGTATCTCTATTGCTTCCTGTCCTCCTAAAAGAAATCCAAAATTCAAATGAATTTGATGAAGGGATCCAATTCTATGGGCCCCTGAACAAGGCTCTCCCAGCTAACCTGGGAGGGCCCACAAAGATAGGATGAAATAAAAATTAAAAAAACAACAACACTTTGTCATTATTTCATATGGGGGATGGGTGGGAGCTAGGGCGGCTGTTTTTTCAACAAACAACACCAAAATTTCAGGGGTGCTAGTGCTGCCTATCCACTAAAGAACTTTCAGGTCTCAAGTAAATTAAACCAAGGGTTTCCAGTTCCCCTCTGGAGAAATGCCATTGCCTGGGAAATTAGTAGAATCAAAGAAAAGCACAAAGGCATGCTGCTTTGCTGTTAAGCACCTGAACTGGGGGGAGAAAACATGGATTATTTGGGGGAGGGGGTTAATTCACAAGAATCTTGATTTTATATTCCCATTCTGTGAAATCACTATAACAATGTGAACTAATAATTTCCATGTATATCTTTGGCTTAGGAATTTCATAATGCACACCCCTACCTGGAGATCTTAAAAAAAAAAAACCCTGATCTCCAGACCAGAGAATTTAGTTGATCTGTTGAAAATGACGGTTTTGGAGGGTGTACTCTCAGGCATTATATGCTTGTAAGGTCCCTCCCTAAACCATAGGCTTCCCCCCAAAATCTTCAGGAATTGCCCAACTCTGAGTTGGCAAAACTACTGGCCATGGATTTTTTAAAACAATTATTTATTTATCTTCTGTGTTGTCTGGATTTTAAATGGTTTTCCATTTAATTAAATTTTATAACAGAACAGAGACAATATTCACTGTAGGACTATTCAGAATTTCCAAGAGTGCTTCTGTCCTTGCAAAGCAGAACTCCCCGTACTTCAGGCTTCGTGGAGATAGCTAGGGTGACCTATTTCCTTCCATTTTTCTCTCACCAGCCTTTAAGGCACCAGCAGGAAGAGAGGGGAATTACCAGGTGGTGTTCAACCACAGTTCACCATTTGGGTAATATATTACATCCCCTAATTGGATATTAAGTTAAACATTACAATGCTAAAACATATTGAAATAGTCAATAGTGTATTATTGTTGCACACATCATAACATTTTAACTGTTTAACTGTGGATGAAATTGGTTGCATTTAAACTAAAAGTATATGCTTGAAAATATGTTATATTTGTCTCCAGTAAACACTGGTGATATCATTATTGTTACTCAAATCAGTCCTCATGTCAGATCTGTCATGCGAATAATGTCTCCTCCACATGAAGAACTAGAACACAAATCCCAGGGTAACAAGGGACTGAGTCTGTTAATACATGGTTCCTAGCTTGATACAATAAATCACCCCGAGAGGGAAAGACTGAAGGGAGACAAATACCAGCAAGTAAAGTAATTTTATTGACCTAAGCAAGATACAGAATAAAAAAAATTGAGCTAGACAGCACAAGAGGCTGAATTATTCAATGTCAACAATACAGCAACAATTTACATGCACCAATGCAATTAAAAAAATATTCCCATTTTCACAGTCCTAGTGTGCAGCTTTATTATTTTACACTATATAACCTAGTGAGGTTAATTTTTTTTTCAGATTGTGTTTCTCCCAGATGTCTAGTCCAGAGAAAACCAATACAAAGAGAGAAAAATTTGGAATGAACAAGGAAGGAGTCTCTAGCCAGGTTTGGATGCTGTGGAAAAGAACTGGCTTGTTGTAAGGCAGACTAACAGCAAACAGAGAAAGAAGAAGCTAGTAGGCAGGAGAACATAGGAAGAAATGGAAGGTGAATTCCAGGAGGGTAATCAGAACAGGAGAATGAGGAGCAGAACTAGCTACAAGCATAATACAAGGTGGTTAGGGCATATAGTTTTTGATGTTGTTCAGTCGCACAGTCAAGTCTGACTCTTCATGATCCCATAGACCACCTCATGCCAGGCCCTCCTGTCTTCCATCGTGCTCCTGTTTGCTTAATTTCATGTTCATTGCATCGATAACACTGTCTAACAATCTCATCCTTTGCCATCCCCTTCTTCTTTGACCTTCAATCTTTCCCAGCATCAGGGTCTTCTCCAGTGCTCCCTGCTCATTTGGTGACCAAAGTATTTGAGCTTCAGTATCTAGCCTTCCAGGGAACAGTCAGGGTTGATTTCTTTTAGGACTGACTGATTTGATCTCCTTGCAGTCCAAGGGACTCTCAAGAGTCTTCTCCAGCACCATAATTCAAAAGAATCTATTCTTTGGCATTCGGCCTTCCTTATAGTCCAACTCTCACAGCCATACGTTACCACTGGGAATACCATTGCTTGTCATTGTCAAATGAATAGCATGAAGAAGATTCTTCAGCTGGCCTCTCTCTTTATATCATTAGATGACAAACTGGTCCTTTAATGGCCTGAACAACATCACTATAGATAGCATTGACCTACCATTTCTTTGAAGCAGTATACCAATGTCACTAGAGACTAAAGGTTTGTGGTCACATTTGAATTTTCATTGAAACAGTAAAAAAGTATCCCCATAGAGAAGTAGTATATCAGAAAGAATGTGAGGTTAGAAACCTTCCTGACAGTTAGTTTTTGACATAGCAGTTTTTAAAATGGATAAATTTCAATAATGGAGACCCTGTGTGCAATATCAGGGCTACAGCCCAGGCACAGAACCTTAATCTGGTCTGCAAGTATTAAGCCTTTATCACTAAGGGTACAAATGTCTGAAACAGCCTTTAAGATAAGGCAGATGATTAAAGCCCTGAGACTGATTTATTTAACATGCCCAATGGGAATAAGGCCCATTGTGGAAATAAATACAACGGGCTCTAGAAAGAGGCTCTGGGAGAATGCCCTGGCTTTGGGCACTCAGTGACAATTTGCTGTGGCAATCTCAGCAGGGTATAATGACACAGAGTCCACCATTTTCTCCAGAGGAACTGATCTTTGCTACCTGAAGAGCAGTAGTAATTTTGAGTGATCTCCAGCCCACCCCCAAGATTGGTAACAGTGGTTCCCCAGGAGGGAGTGGCTGGTTTGGAGGGTGGAGTGTATGGCATTGTACTTGTCTGAGGTCCCACCCCTCCTCAACACTCACCTTCTCCAGGTTCGACCCCTCAAATCTCCAGGAATTTCCCAACCTGGAGTTGACAACCCTATCTCCCTCCCAGCCAACCATCAACCTACCTTTAGTTTTCCATCTCCTCCCCCATCCCTCCTACAGAGCAGTTGTAATTTTGAGTGATCTCCAGCCCCCACCTGGAGATTGGCAACAATGGTTCCCCATCAGGGAATGACTGGATTGGAGGGTGGAGTCTATGGCATCGTACCTGTCTGAAGTGCCACCCCTCCTCAAACCTCACCCTCTCCAGGCTCCATCCCTCAAATCTCCAGGAATTGCCCACCTGGAGTTGGCAACCTGATCAGGACTGGACCCAATGAGTTTTCTCCCGGAGGAGGAGAAGGAGGAGGAGTTTGATTTATACCCCACCCTTCACTGCCCAAAGGTGTCTCAGAGCGGCTTACAAACTCTTTTCCCTTCCCCTCCCCACAACAGACACCCTGTGAGGTAGGTGGGGCTGAGAGAACTCTAACACAAACTGTCCTTGAGAGAACAGCTGTGCCAGAACTTGTGACTGACCCAAGGTCACATCAGCAGGTGCAAGTGGAGGAGTGGAGAATCAAACCCGGTTCTCCCAGATAAGAGTCCGCACACTTAACCACTACACCAAACTGGCTCTCCACTACACCAAAGGCCAACATAGATGTGGAAAGGGCCTTTTACTGACAGAGGAGAAAGTACAGGTGCCAACTCTGATTAGGGAAATACCTGGAGATTTGGGGGGGTGGATCCTGTGGAGGACAGCATTTGGGGTGTGTGTGGAAGGACTCAGCAGGTTATAATGCCATAGAGTCTACCCTCCAAAGCAACCATTTTCTCCCGGGGAACTGATCTCTGTCATCTGGAGGTCAATTGTAACAGTGGGAGATCTCCAGGTCCCACCTGGAGATTGGCAGCCCTAGGGGAAAGTCAGCCGCACAGCGGGGAGTTGAAGAAAATGGTCTGATGGTCACTGGCCCACCTCGTTAGCCAGCCAGCCATGCTGAAGCTAAGCAGGAGAAAGAGCCTTTTTTCCATTTATTCTGACAGGAAAGTGGCCATTGGGGAGGGGGTTATGGGCAGGGGAGGGGGTTATGCTGAAAGTCCTTTGTTTTTTACTCACAGAACCAAGCTTGGCTGCCTACCAACAGCCACTGAGGGGACAGTCCCTCACAGGAGTCAAGAGAAGTGTCTTCCTCAGGAGAGAGAGCTGTCTGCCAGGGGGAGTGGGTAGGGAAGAGGAGCAGACCCAGCACCCGGCCAATGGCACGCGAGTACTCTTGAGTGGCGGCTGATGGGCCAATAGCTGAGGGAGGGCATTTTACAGCCAATGGGAGCGCATGGAATCTTGTGAAACCAAAAGATAAATATTTATAAGGAGAGATTCTTAGACATCCCCCCTTTTTTCTCTAAAGAACCTCAAGGTACTTCAATATATTAAACATATATTACAGTTAGTAAGATTTGTTTAAAATGTGATATTGTAGCACATTATCAATGTTTGTAACTTTCCCCCCTTGAACCATGCAGTAAATAAATGTTTGGGCACATTAAAGGGAGGGGCTATGGCTGAGTAGTACAGCATCTGTTTAGCATGCAGAAGGTCCCAGATTCAGTCCCCAGCATCTTCAGTTAAGGGATCTGGCTGTAGGTGATGTGAAAGACCTCTCTCTGTCTGAGACCCTGGAGACCTGCTGCCAGTCTGATTAGACAAAACTGACTTTGCTGAAGCAAGGGTCTGATCCAGTATAATGCAGCTTCGTGTGTTCAAATGTTTCAACACAGCTAAAATTTGCTGATAATATGATAAGCCATGAAGTTATTGGCATTTAAACTGTCAACATCTTCTTCAGCATTCTTGAATAATATGTGGAATAATACTACTCTCACAAATAAAGATTTGAATAGTTGTTCATAACTGAAGAATGATTTAAGTGAAGAATAACAACCTTGTTGTGTTTAACAGGCGTGCCATTTATGGGTCAAAAGATTACAGTCATATATTTCATAACATGTATGATTATTCTTCAATAGCACATTAGAAAGTAACTACAACAAACGACTTTTTTGTTTATCATTTGATCTTGAATACACTAAAGAACTAGTCTGACATTTCCTGTGGCTTTCTGCTGAAACTGCTCCTTCCAATAAACAATGACTGTGGTATTCATACAGACAAGTGTACATGGAATTGATGCTAATATGTCTAGATACCTACCAAGTCTCAAAGATATTTTATAAGCTAAAGGGACATTTTCTAGTATTTTAAATCTTCTCTTTTCTAATATTTTAAATCTCCACATCTTCTGTATTTTTCTACTTTTCTTGTTTTTTGCAATCCATCTACCCAAAGCTTAACATGCACGACTAGCACAGATCTTCTCTTAATATCTAGCCTTCAACAAAAAGCAGTTCAAAATAGCAACTTGCATGATCTCTCCTTGTTGTTGTTGGGTTTTTTTTGAGTTATGCAGTAAAAGAATAATAAGATTTATCTATATATTCAAAAGTTAGCCGTGGTTCCTCTTGAAAGTACTAATCACAGTATGATTCAAGAATGGCTTGTAATTAGGCTATTAGGTTATTCATTTGTATTTTTTTTCTTTTCAAAAAGAATTCCACAGGTCTCTCTGGAGATCTGTTAAGGAACTCATACTAATTATATCTGGAGAGCATCAGATGGAATATTTCATGAGAGAAAAATGACAGTTATCACAACTTCATGACTCTGAAAGAGACTTGAAGATCAGTCTGTGGTACTGGCCCATAGCTAGTGGAGGGGAGTTGAAGGCAGCACTCCTTATCAAGTCTGCAGCACTCCCTATCAAATCTTACCCTTACCCTGGCATCAGGAGGAAGCAGCAGGAACAGCCAGTGAGGCCACATGACAACTGCCTGCCGGGGTGGGGTGGGGGGAACAGACACTCAGCACATTCTGTTGGATACCCTTTCTTTATGATGCAGGTTCTCTCAACCATAAGGAAAGGTATGCTAGAGTTAAATCTAGTGAGCAGTCTCAGAAGCTCGCTTTTGAGGGGTGGGGGCTGCTACTCTCTTGGGAATTTCTTGCTGGCTTGGGCGAGGCTATTGGCTGCCTTTCCCTCATTTAGTGTTTGCCCCATTCCCACAAGTGCCTCCATGGCTCCTTTGCATTCCCAGTATCCACTTCTCAAATTCCTGTCCCCTGCAGGACATTTGTAAATGTGTTTGGAGATCAGTTTACAAATGAGTGGGTGTCTCAAAGGGAGACTAATTACCCATGGGCTTGAAGGATGGCATTTCTATGCCCCCTAGCACTCTGTCTGCCCCAGAAGTCAAGAGGAGGAAGGAGAGGAAGAGGAAATCACCAGGTGAATTTCTAGCAGGCTCTTGATGAATGAGGCAAGATGGGGGCATTTCTGTAGCACGCTGGTCTCCTGGTGTCAAGAATAGCTTGTTCCTCAGTTGCAGGAGCTGAAGGGATGGGCTTCTTGCAAGTTGGCCAGATGTGAGAGGACTTGAGAATCATATAATCATATAATGTTAGAGTTGGACGGGACCTTGAGCGTAATCTAGTCCAATCCCCTGCACAAGATAGCCCTACAATATACCCAAAAGATGGTCATCCAGCCTCTGCTTGAAAATGTCCAGCAAAGGAGCATCCACCACCTCCTGAGGCAGTCTGTTCCACTGCTCAACCACTCTTACATGGTTATGGGATCCAATGCATTATGTTCCAGTTATCTATTGGGTCTTAAGATTACAGGAAGGAAGGAAGGAAGGAAGGAAGGAAGGAAGGAAGGAAGGAAGGAAGGAAGGAAGGAAGGAAGGAAGGAAGGAAGGAAGGAAGGAAGGAAGGAAGGAAGGAAGGAAGGAAGGAAGGAAGGAAGGAAGGAATATTGAAGATATCCCAGAAAAGAAAATGAGCAAAATGCATGTATGTGGAGATGAGCTTCACTGTAACACTTAGCAGGTGTGGATTCTTAGACATGAAGAGGAACTGCTTACCAACTTACTTCATACAGCCCTTTCACAGAGTAGGTCAGTGGGTAGTGTTGCCTCTAAGCTGAATTAGTGTGAGCTAGTGCACAGTATTTTAGCCTCCAGCTCACATGTTTTTGTCTTAGCTCAGGAAGGATGGCTCTAGAGCAGACTGGGAAAGATTGAAGGTAAAAGAAGAAGGGGATGTCAAAGGATGAGATGGTTAGACAGTATTATTGATGCAATGAACATGAGATTAAGCTTGCCCAAAAATGGAAAGATTTGAATAACTGGAAAAACAGATTATGGAAACATTGTCTCCTAGAAAAAATTGCTTCATAGAATGCTGTGTTCTCCACGGGTGGCTGTCTATGCACTTTTCAAGCCATTTGGCTTCCAGTGGTTGCATACTTGTCTAATGGGGATTCTCCCCCCCCACGATAATTACTATTATCAAGACCTTTTGTATTTTTGAAGCCTCTGCTAGGTCCCTTCATGATGCTTCAATTTGTCCTGATTCTTGTCCAGCTTAGTACTGAATATCTGTTCCCTTTTATGCAAATGTTTATTTTTGTATTGTTTTGAATATAATAAAATATTTTTAAAAATGAAAACAAACAAACATGAAATTAAGCAAATTCTGGAGGATGGAGGAAGACAGGAGGGCCTGGAGTGATGTGGTCCATGGGGCTGCGAAGAGTCAGACTCGACTGCACAACTGAACAACAGCAACCAAAGTCCACAGGCTGTCACTTTCTTCCTCACTCCCTTCTATGGGGGGCAGGGCTAGTGGGACGGGGTGGTCTTTTCCAGGGCTGTTTTTTCCTCTCAGTGTGCCCCTGGAACTTTTAAAATCTAAAATGGAACTTTTTTCACCTACTCTGTATTAGTGAGATGGGAAGATAATGATTTGGTCATTTCTAGGATATTATATAATATATTTAAATCAGAACTGTAAGGTCCAATGCATATGAAATGGAAGGAGATACATAGGGATGTGGACATACTGAAACTATTGAAGGTGAACTTTTCTGGATGGAGTTTACTGAAACCAACTTCTCATAGCTTCCTGAATGTTTGCTAATCAGCACCCTATTTATTTAGTTTTATTTCAGGGGTTCTCAACCTTTTTAAGCCTATTGGCAATTCTAGACTTCTGATACAGCATGGTGGGTACAGGCAGAAATTGGCTGCCCCAAAACAACTGCTGCAGGAACTTCTGGTTAATGGCAACTTGAAATCAGACGTGTCTCCGGGATGCTCCCGGGACACGATCTGAGCACCAGCGGTTTGGAGGGGGGACGAGCAATCGTTACTACCTGGAAGCCTTGGGGAAAAGGTTCCCAGCCAAGGGGCTTTAGAGGGGGCATCCTCTTCTCCAGCGTGATGCTGAAGAATCGAGGCACTCCTTCACCCCAGTGGTCCAACCATTGTGCGTCTGAACAGACCTAAAGACGCTGGCTGGGACAAGCGGCAGATATCATGCAACCAGACAATTGTGAGCGATGTCGTAAGATGAGCAAGGAGCTGTGAGTTACTAAAAAGCATTGAATCGGTGGTCTAAAAGAAAGCACCCCCCTTGATAGAAGCATGGGAAGGAGCAGGGGAGGGGCCCCTCCCACACGTGAAGATTTCAAAGCAGATTAACAAGGGGGGAGTGGAAGACAGAGCATCAAAACCAATTTTAAGCGCAACGGAGGCTTTCAGAGACTTTACAAATGTTCAGTTAATGTAAACAACCCAAAAAGATGGTGGGGAGGTGACTCGACAAAGGACAGAAACTGAAACCACCAGGCGGCTCAAGCCCAAGGCTGGAAGAAACCATAGAGTTTCCTAGGCTACTGGCAGACTCCCTTCACCCCCTGCTGGATCAGATGACCATCATCAATCAGCAACTGACAACTCTGAACCAGAATTTTGCAGCACAGCAATTGCAACTGGCAGAAACTACCAAGAAAACAGAGCAGGTGGTTGAAAAAATGAAGGAACTTGATGCCAGCTCTATAAAAGCAGGGGAAAAGATGCAAATGCTAGAAAAAAAGCATGCTTTGTCAGAAACTCAAGTACTACAGCTACAAATTGAAAGAGCAAATATGGTACTCCAGTTCCAAGGGGTGTCAGAAGCCCCTAATGAGAATCTAAAGCAACTACTGAGCGAAGGCCCCACTGACAGATTTAAAAGCAGAAGACATCTTAAGCGAAATGGATGTGGCCTATAGAGCCTATTCTACGTATATTAAAAAGAACAATCTGCCAGGGGAAATTGTTGTAAGATTCTCAAAGAGACATATAAGGGATTTAATCCTAAAAGTGACTACAAACACACCCCTGAAAATCGGAGACAACAACATAAGGATACTAAAAGACATTCCATTTGAGATAAGAAAAAAGAAACAGAAGTACAAAGAATTAATCCTTTTCTTACAAACAAATAGCATTGCATACAGGTGGCTAATACCTGAATGCGTCACTTTCAAAATAAAGGAACAGAGAGAAAAAAATTGACTCTGTTTCCAAAGCTCGAGAGTTTTTGTGGCTGCAACTGGGAGGCCCAAAAGAGGAGACGAAGGAAGAAGAAGACAGCAAATCTACTGGCGAGTTGGACTCTGTGTCTTCCAATGAGGACTCTGATGCAGAAAAGGGGTGGCCTCCCCCAAACAAGGCTACCAACTGAGAGATCGCAAGGAGAAGCAAAACAAGAATGGAGACTCTGAAAGTCGTACAAAGCTTTTTTATTATGGGATGACTGGCGGAGGGCTCTTGAATTGGGAAAATAGTTAAGCCGATGCAGTAGTGGGATTACTAGATCACACTCAATGCTTTTTGAAGCTTTTTTATGGACTAACACGAATACAAGCTGTCACACCCCTGGTCCAGCCTGTGATGGCGATGGGAACACTCTGGGTCGGTCCAGCTGAAGAGCAATGCCGAGGGGTCACGCCGTGAGCCTCAGATGTGGGAGATGGCTTGTGGTTATGTCACCACCAATAGCCTACTCTCCTGAAGTGTGCAAAGTAGAACCCCCTGTGTCTCACTGGGTTGGCAGGTTCTCTTCACACTCCTTTGTCTCTCCTCCCCGGCTCTGGCTTCCACCACTCTTTTATTCCCTTCCACCAGCACCTGACCCCTCCCTCCCCCTTAACCGCCATTCCATTGCCCCCCATCCCTGTTCGTCTTCCTGTCTTCTGGCCTCCATTGGCCTGGACATTCTTCCTTTTAAGGTTGGCTGCCAGCCCCGCCCCTCCCAGCCTTCAGGGCTGAGAGGCAGCTGTTGACTCGCTTCCTCCTCTGGCATGGTTTGGCATCGAAGAACCTGCGGTAGGGAGCTTTCTTTGGGTGCAGACATTTGGGAGGGGCCACAGAGACCGTGGGGCCTTTGTCGAGCCCGCCCTTGTGGCGTGGCTCTTGGGTTTTCCGCTCCTGGTGTCTTCTTGGACTGCTGAAGCCCCAGGCTCTCTCTCACCGCCCCAGACACTTCCCCTTGCGGCTTCACTGCCCAGACTTGTTCCCATCCCCGAGTACTGGGTGGTGGGGCCAGCGCGGGTGGGCCGTCGCTGGGCGTCGGAGGGGCCGGGGCTTCCTCCGCTGGCATCCAGAGCAGTCTCACATCATCCTGGCCTTCTGTGTTCCCCGGGCAGAGCGGGCCTCCTGGTGGAGCCGTTTGCGGCTCCTCCGGAGCGTATTTGCCATCTCCGCTCATCTCGGCCCACTGCCGCCCCTCCGCGGCTGGGGCTGGGCTGTTGGGCAGAGGCAGCTGTGGAACCTCCGGGCCTGGGGCTGCGCTGTGGAGCGGTCTCCCCCCCGCTTCTCTGGGGATGGGAGGCCACGCAGCTTCGGGCATAGCCGCCCCCCTTGCCCAAGGCTCGCCACAGCCGTGGGCTGCATCACGGGGCTGCAGTGGGGCAGCCCCGAGTCAGGACACAAGCATTATTGAAGATCTCCATCTCTTGGGGTTTTAGTCAGTAGTGGTTATCTTTTCTTTTTCCATAGTGTAGATGGTTCCCCTTCCCCATTTTCTGATATAGTTTGTAGTTTTTAGAAAATGCAAATAAAAAATTCCCCTTCGGGGGACCAAAAAAAAAAAAACTGCTGTAGGAGGTGGAGCCAGCCACAAAATGGCTACTACAGTCACACAGTGAAGATCCTTGTGCTGTGGTGGCAGCTGCTGCCTCCCAATTTTTTTTTTTTTTAAAAATCTGCACAGCCAATCAGATTTCCAATGGCCAGTCAGAAGCCTTGCTGGGAAAGCTCCATATGGTCCTGCCCAATTTCTAAAAATACTTGGTGGGCACCAGGAAAGATGCTGGCAGGCATCATCGCACCCATGGGGTCCATGTTGGGGACCTCTCCATTATATAATAGCTTACCTTTCTGATCTATTCACACTTAAATGACAAGCTGATCAATAATAGTCATTTCTTAAAAGATTATTACAGATACACTTTGAAAACAAAATCCAGCAGTGAAGCATTATGAAAAAAAATATAGTCAAGTAATTGACTGCAGAAGTATATTGAATTGGATTTACATTGTTATTGGAGAGGCTGCAGACTAAATGTGTGGGGGTTTTTTGTTTTTTATTTTTATTTTGCTTTGTCCAGGTCATTTCACAAAGTGTGACATACCATTGAACTACTATTCTTGAATCCTTGCCCTTTATGGACCCAGGAGTATTATTACTTCATCACATGTTAGCATGGAGCTCAGAGTTTTGGGGCACAAATCTGTTACACTTGAAAGTATTCTTTGGGTTAGCCATTTACTTCCAAATTCATTTCAAGAAATAAATTTATATTTCAATCCTTTAAATGGCCTGGGTTCAAGATATAGTAGGAAATTTCTTCTTCCGTACAACATGTATGCACACATACGGAGAGAGACAAAGACAGAGAGAGTTCATGGGTACTTTAACTTTATGAAGCCTAGCTCTCAGTCTGTGCTCCTTCATCCTTCGGGTAGCTTGTTAATTCCTTTCTAAGCATGAAGGTATTTGGATAAGGTGCCAAGTTACCTATTGAACACAGATAATTCTGCTGATTTTGGAGAATGTGGCAGTTCTGTTACAGTGTTTTCACATTTAAACATTTTTAAGGTGCATTGCCTAAATGCTTAGATGATACAGTATTTTTAACATCTGGTTACATTCATAAGCCACTTTGTAGATTTTGGCAGGGATGGAGAGAAATCAAATAAGTAAATTAACCAGATAAAATAAAATAAAATGATGTTCCTAGTAAAGGTAGAAAAATAGACTGAGACACTGGACAATGAACTAGTAGTGAAATGCTTATCCAAATGTAACTGCTAGCCTTTGGGAATCTTGCAGTTGTCTGAAATACTAGTTTTGGCATTAAAACCACTGGGAATAGAATGCAGAGGGTTGTGTCATTCATACACATAGACATTATTGCCCATACGGTCACAATAATGAGCTCCCGTCTCAGCAGTATCTCTACAAGCATCATGTCATTTCCTTTCTTTTCCTCCAACTACAATGACATTTACCTGTCTTTGTGAAACACTTTGTACTCTTCATAGGAGACAAACAAACCATAAATGTTTATTATTAATTGGATACACATTTGTAAATAATTATTACACTTGGCCAATTTGAATAAAGAGCAGCATCTATTAGCATAACATGTATGCTATTGATAGCTTATCCACATCATAATGCATTTTTTAGAAACTCAAGGGACTGACAATGTATAATTATACTTTTAAAATCCTGCCAGTTATCCTGTGAAGTTCTTGTACAGAAAGGTAAATCCTGAGGTTTAAACAAGAAAGGTATTCTGTTTTCAATATTACGTCTCCATGAGTACATATTTTATGCTTCTACATTCAGTACATAACCCCAGGGAATCTCTTGGTTTCTCTTGATTCGTGCTTTTTGTCCTACTGAACCACTGGAAGATGAAGACAGATCTAAAAAGTCCTATATTGTCCTAAATGGTAGAATTGCATTATGTAACCATTCTATTTACAGCTCCTTTTTACATCAAAATCTTTGTTGTTGCTATATTAAGTGACAAAGCAGCCCAGTCTTATTTTCTGGGATACTTATTGGTTTTCATTAGAGGATATAAATGGAATGATGTATTACACAGCTACTGTTACATTAATGGAATGGAAAATGATGGTTTTAATGTCCATATCAATAGATTATTCATGGAGTATATCACATAAAGAGAAAGAAAAGAACTGCACATTTATGACATGGAAGAAACTGGTTATTGCTTTCTCAGAACAATAGTTGAAGATCATTGTTGAAGATTATGTTCCAGGATTCTAAGGAAACTTTTCAGGAAATTCTCAAAGAGATCACTAACGGTAGATTAGGTACCCCATGTTACCATTACATACCAATATTAATAAATTGGCTAAGGACAATTCTGGCCCTCCAGTTATCTACTTCAGTCATGTTTATGTTGGGATAATAGCTAGTTGAAGCCTAAATACATGTACACAGTTGAAATGCAAGTTAGAATGTGGCACCCCCTTCTAAGCCCGGTGGTGAAGTGCTGTTTAGGACTGCAGTGTGTGACTAGTTCATATTCACCCAGTGAATGTCATGGCTGACAAGGGATTTTAATCCAGGTCTCTCCAATCCTAGTCCAGCACTTTAATCACTACAGTATGCTGGTGGCCATCACATAATTTGGTTATTTTGTTATCCTGCAGACATAAAAAGTGGTGCAAATACTCCTGAAGCATTAAGGAGTGTTAAATCAGTAGCTTCACTGAGATAGAAGTGAATTTCCAAAGCTGTCATTATGTTGTCAAAGGCTTTCACGGCCGGAGTTCATTAGCTGCTATAGATTTTCCAGGTTGCCTGGCTGTGGTCTTGGCATTGTAGGACCTGATGTTTCACCAGTAGCTCTGACTGGCATCCTCAGAGGTATAACACAGAAAGATGGAGTATTCTCTGCGTCAAAGTGTCCTTATTCATTGGACAAACAAACAAACCACCAGCCCCCATCTGTCATTTGCAATTTATATAAAGTATCTAACTTTATTAAATAGCAGTTTATTCTATAAGAAAGTTATTTGGGTTTCTTGCTATTATTCATAAAGATATGCAATTCATAGAATCAGAGTTGGAAGGGGCCACACAGACCATCTAGTCCAACTCCCTGCCCCATGCAGGACCAGCCTAAAGCATCTCTGACAAATATTCGTTCAGCCTCTTCTTGAAAGCTGACAGTGAAGGGGAGCTAACCACTTATCTCGGCAGCTGATTCTACCTTTGATCTACTCTGACTGTGAAAAAGGTTTTCCTAATATCCAGCTGATACCTTTCTGCATGTAATTTAAACCTGTTGCTTCAGGTCCTATCCTCTGCTGCCAACTGGAATAGCTCCTTGCCCTCCTTCAAATGACAGCCTTTCAAATATTAAAAGAGAGCAATCATGTCCCTCCTCAATCTCCTCTTCTCCAACCTAAACATTTCCAAGGGCCTTAGCCTTTCTTTGTAGGGCTCAGTCTCCAGACCCCTGATCATCCTCATAACATAGTAGGTAACATTATTTCTAATAGTAAGAACAATGGTGAACCTTCTGTTATCAGAGAAAAACAAGAGGAATACCTTTGCAGCTACAGTATGTAAGAACAATCTACAATGTGTATTTCTGTGGGCTCACTCTGATGTTTAAACTTTACCACATGACAATCTCTTTGTAGTGAATGAACAACCATCATTTAAAATTAATTTACCATGACTACTTTTGTTCCCAATCCTTAAAGTTTTTTCTTGATACTTGAATTTGCTACTTGCAGCCTGTATCTTTACAATTATGTCTTTAATAATGGATTTCAGTCTTACTTGCTAACCTCAGGGTATAGTGTGAACCTTGGCAGCCCTTGTTTTCACTTATCTTGGAGGGTGGATTTAGCGAGACAGAAAATGCACTGAGTTAAAAATGCAGGCAGTGATATTTTCTGTTATGGTGCCTCTGAGCATTACAATGAATGAGGAATGACAGCACTACGGTAAGGTCTTGCCTGAAGCATACAAATAATGTGATCGGACCGCAGTGACACCAAGAACATTTTTTTCTATCACAAGATCTGTTCTTGGATGATCAGAGTGGTTTTATGGTTTCTTGTGATCATATACATATTAGTTTCAAGGAGTCTAAAAGAACTGTGTTGTACTGTGCAAATTTAAGTTTTCATTATAGCTGTCTATCAGATCAATAAACGCTTAAAAATACTAGGTATATGTATCTGTTTCATAAATGATAAAAGAAGTACATAAGGATATGTTTAGATAAGAAAAATGGTGAAGATTATGTATGTTTCAGTAAGAAACAATCTTTTAGGAGGATTTTTAAAGATATAGCTATATGCTCCAGTATGCATAAAAGCCCAGACAATACCCATAAAATGAAAACAAAATTAAACAACTTGGGGGGAAAGGGGTAGAAATAGCCTTTTAAAGATTCACAGGAGTACTTTCTTCCTGTCTAATCCAAGCAACCATTGAGGCAAGATTGATGTGCATTGGCAGAGATGCATTTCATGAGGTGGCTGTCTGCTCAACAGTATTTGAATGGAGTGATCTGTCTTCATTGTGGTCCATTAATATGCCCCTCAGATCTCTCAGGCAAATGTCTACATTTTTCCTTCATAAATTGTTACCTTTGGTGGTTAAATATTATAAAACTTGTTTATAAAGATTGCTCACATTATTGGCCCCAGTTTTCCACATATTATTGCAGCCTTTCTGACCAGGGCTTGCTTACAAGTATAGGACAAATTCCCTTCATGTTTCATGTTTCTCCATGACAAAAAAGTACATTGATTTGACTATAACAATATAATTTATTAGGGTAGAATAGTTCAGGCAAATCTTTAGATAAACTCTGTAGCAGCAGAGGATATATGAGCCTCAACCTCAACAAATTTATTTTAAAGATAGATAGAGAAGTGTCAAATTACCTAAAAATGAACAATTTTAGGAATGGAAATGCTGTTTATGGCTTCTTCTAGCAGAACAAGTGAAGTATACATTTGACTTATCATTTTACTTTTGTCAGTAAAGCTTTGTAAAATCTTCAGAATTTTTTTTTCATCCAGGAAATCACATTCTATTAATCATCCTTAAAGGCCACTGACATACGCCAGTCTCTGTATAAGAGAGATTTTAAAGAATCCACAAAGCCCTATTTTTTTATCTCCACCTTGCAGACCAGAAAGGCTTTAATAACATGAACTGTAATTCATTTCACATTTACATCACTCACCTCTTAAGTTAGATACCTAAAATGTGAACATAAGTAGATTATATATTGAATATAGTAAGGCAGGTTACATTATATTTAATGAGAAGTTTTGACCTGGTTGTCACACGAAACAGGTTTCATTTTTTGGCCTGACTTGTTCCAAAATGAAAAGAGACAAGCTTAGGAGACTGAAAGTGTCTACAAAAAAATCTTGTAGGGCACAGCTCAAGTCATCCTCAGCTCCTACAAATGAGGTTGTGGAAATTAATTTAATAAGCAGCATGGGCATGTGGGGTAGCTGAACCTATCAAAGTCTTCCTCCCACAACCATGGTTAGCCACCCATATTTCTCTAAGCAGACCTATTTCCATTCTCACTGTTGCCAAGACAACAACCACCACCACCCTCAAGACAAAACAAAAAACAAACAAATAAAAAATCCTGGTGTATAAGGCATGTGATATTACTCCTTCCACTCCATTTTCTTTGAAATCAGTGCTGATCTTTCTGGAAAACTCTGTTGCTAATAAGAAAATAAGAAATGAAATGTGAAAGGGAAAAATCTGTTCATAAACTACAGTTTATTATGAGGTTTCAAGTACAGAAAACAGATTGCTCAAGAGAAGTGTAGGGATGGGAACAAATTGGCTGACAAACTAAACTTTGTCACAAATTTTGGCAGGTTGTGGTTCCTGAACTGAAGTTTGAGAACTGAAGAATTGCAACGAACCTCCATGAACCTTGATGCAATTCATGGTAGCTCATGGCAGTTCTTCATAAGAAACAGCTAAATGGCTGGGAACTCCCCACTGCTCAGCTGTTCATTTTAAATGGCTTGGAACCATTTAAACCACTGCTGCTTTTAACTCCATGTAATTTTTCACAGGGAGCAATGATCAGGGTTTAAATGGCCCTGCTTTCTGCTCCCCACGAAAAACTGTGGGAGCAGAGAGCAGAGTTTAAATGGCTGGGACCCATTTAAACCCGGCTTTCAGCTCAACATGGCTTTTTATGGGGAACAGAATGTTGTTCAGTTGCACAGTCGAGTCCGACTCTTCGTGACCCAAAGACCACATTATGCCAGGCCTTCCTGTCTTCCGTAGTGCTCTGGAGTTTGCTTAATTTCATGTTCATTGCCTTGATAACACTGTCTAACCATCTCATCCTTTGTCATCCCCTTCTTCTTTGACCTTCAGTCTTTCCCAGCATCAGGGTCTTCTCCAGGGAGTGCTCCCTTCTCATTTGGTTGCCAAAGTATCCGAACTTCAGCTTCAGTATCTGGCCTTCCAGGGAACAGTCAGGGTTGATTTCTTTTAGGATTGATTGATTTGATCTCCTTGCAGTCCAAGGGACTCTCGTCTTCTCCAGCACCATATTTCAAAAGAATCCATTCTTTGGCGCTTGGCCTTCCTTATAGTCCAACTCTCGCAGCCGTACAGTACTCCTAGGAATACCATTGCTTTGACCATACGGACTTCTGTTGGCAGGGTGATGTCTCTACTTTTTATTATGCTGTCTAGTTTTGCCATCGCTTTCCTCCCAAGGAGCAGGTGTCTTTTAATTTCATGACTGCAGTCGCTGTCTGCAGTGATCTTGGATCCCAGGAACGTGAAGTCTGTCACTGCTTCCATGACTTCTCCTTCTATTTGCCAAGGAGTGATGGAACCAGATGCCATGATCTTAGTTTTTTTGATGTTGAGCTTCAAGCTCACTTTTGCGCTCTCCTCTTTCACCCTGAGCAAGAGGCTCTTTAGGTCCTCTTCACTTTCTGCCATTAGAGTGGTATCATCTGCATATCTGAGCAATCTTAATTTCGTCTTCTGAATCATCCAGGCTGGCATTTCACATGATGTACTTTGCATATAAATTAAATAAGCAAGGTGACAATATACATCCTTGTCATGCTCCTTTTCCGATGCTAAACCAATTAGTTGTTTCATATCCAGTTCTAACTGACGCTTCTTAACCCTTATAGAGGTTTCTCAAGAGACATGTGAGGTGGTCTGGTACTCCCATCTCTTTAAGGACTTGCCATAGTTTGTTGTGAAACACATAATCAAAGGCTTTAGCGTAGTCAATGAAGCAGAAGTAGATCTTTTCCTGGTTTCTCCATAATCCAGTGAATGTTGGCAATTTGATCTCTAGTTCTTCTGCCTCTTCGAAACCCAGATTGTACTTCTGGCAGTTCTCTATTCATGTACTGCTGAAGCCTAGCTTGTAGGATCTTAAGCATGACCTTGCTAGCGTGTGAAATAAGTGCAATTGTGCGATAGTTTGAACATTCTTTGGCATTGCCCTTCTTTGCAACTGGAATGTAAACTGACCTCTTCCAATCCTGTAGCCACTGATATGTTTTCCAAATTTGCTGGCAAATTGAGTGCAGCACCTTAACAGCATCGTCTTTTAAGACTTTGAATAGCTCAGCTGGGATACCATCACCTCCACTAGCTTTGTTGTTAGTAATGCTTTCTAAGGCCCATTTAACTTCACTTTCCAGGATGTCTGACTCGAGGTCAGTGATTATACTATTGTGGTTGTCAGGGACATTGAGGTGCTTCTTGTATAGTTCTTCTGTGTATTCTTGCCATCTTTTCCTAATCTCTTCTGCTTGTTAGCTCCCTACCGCTTTTGTCCTTTATCATGGCCAGCTTTGCATGGAATGATCTCTTGATTTCTCCAATTTTCTTGAAGAGATCTCTAGTCCTTCCCATTCTATTGTTTTCTTCTATTACTTTGCATTGTTCATTCAAGAAAGCCTCTTTACCTCCCCTTGCTGTTCTCTGGAAATCTGCATTCAGTTGGGTAAATCTTTCCTTTTCACCTTTGCCTTTTGCTTTCTTTCTTTCCTCTGCTATTTGTAAAGCCTCATCAGACAGCCACTTTGCTTTCTTGCATTTCTTTATCTTTGGGATGGCATTGATTGCTGCCTCCTGTACAATGTCACGAACCTCCCTCCATATCTAGTCCCTTAAACCTATTCTTCACCTCCACTGTATATTCATAAAGGATGTGATCTGGGTCAAATCTGAATGGCCAAGTGGGTTTCCCAACTTCTTTCAGTTTAAGTCTGAATTTTGCAATGAGTAGCTCATGATCCAAGCCACAGTCAGCTCCAGGTCTTGCTTTTACTGACTGTATAGAGCTTCTCCACCTTTGACTGCAAATGATATAATTAGTCTTATTTCAGTGTTGTCCATCTGATGATGTCCATGTGTAGAGTTTCCTCTTAGGTTGTTGGAAGAGGGTTTCGCTATGACCAGCGTGTTCTCTTGACAAAACTCTCTTAGCCTTTGCCCAGTTTCATTTTGTTCTCCAAGGCCAAACTTGTCTGTTATTCTGGTTACCATTTGACTTCCTATTTTAGCATTTCAGTCCCCTATGATGAGGAGGACATCTCTTTTTGGTGTTTGTTCTAGGAGGTGTTATAGGCCTTCATAGAACTGGTCCACTTCAGCCTCTTCTGCATCAGTGGTTGGGGCATAGACTTGGATTACCGTGACATTTAATGGTTTGCCTTGGATTCGGACCGAGATCATTCTGTCATTTTTGAGACTGTATCCCTGTAGTGTATCCATCTCAGAACATATGCTCTGGCCAGCCATGTGCATGGATCGGGTTCAGCAGGTCTGACATGCAGCTGGGCGAAGTGCCTGAGCTTCGCTCCAGAGGACAATGGACAGTAGGATCCTAGCTCCCTCCCAATCAGGGAGCCGGAATCCTAGGGGATAACTCAATCAATGTAAATAGTCCAGTCACGGGGTTTTGTGTGTGTTGTGTTTGGGTTCCTTTGGAAATAAAAGCCGACCTGTGAGCCAGCTTCAATTGTCTTGTTCTTGAACTAATAAAGTATGTGAGAGCTGAAATCACTCGTCAGTCTCACTACTTTTCAATCCCATTACTGCCTTTCGCACTCTCTTGTTGACTATAAAGACCACACCATTTTTTCTATGAGATTCCTGGCCACAGTAGTAGATATAATGGTCTTCTGAGTTAGATTCTCCCATTCCTGTCCACTTGAGTTCACTGATTCCCAAGATGTCGTTGTTCAGTTTTGCCATCTCATTTTTGACCATGTCAAACTTACCTTGATTCATAGATCTTACATTCCAGGTTCCTATGCAGTATTGTTCTTTGCAGCATTAGACTTTCTTTTCACCATCAGACACATCCACAGCTGAGCGTCCTTTCGGCTTTGGCCCAGCCACTTCACTCTTTCTGGGATTACTTGTACTTGCCCTCTGCTCTTTCCCAGTAGCATATTGGACCTGAGGGGCTCATCTTCCAGCGTCATATCTTTTAGCCTTTTGTCACTGTCCATGGGGTTTTCTTGGCAAAGATACTGGAGTGGGTTGCCATTTCCTTCTCCAGTGGATCACACTTGGTCTGAGTTCTCTGCTGTGACCTATCCATCCTGGGTGGCCCTCCACGGCATAGCCCACAGCCTCATCAAACCACACAAGCCCCCTTGCCACGTCAAGGCAATGATCCATGAGGGAGGGGGAACAGAAAGCAAGGTTTGAATTGCTGGGATCCATTTAAACCCTGCTTTTACTGCATATGGCCATCTCTTCTGGATCCTGGCAATGCCTGTGGCAAGACCAGCTGTCCCCAAGAGTGAGAGTGGAATGAGGTGGGCATGCGACTTTCTCTGTGGCAAGGCCCATCCAGAAAGGAGGTGTATTGAGGCTTAAGGGTGAAGATGTTTCATATTTCTCAAAGAGTGAGTTGGAGAGAATGCACAATTTTTTAAAAAATTAAGGGAAAAAAGTAAACCCTGTGTAAGAATCCAGGATCTGCCCAAGCTGAATACCAATGTTAGAGCCGAAGTTCAGTCCAAAGGTCAGTTACCGAGAGATCAGAGTCCTGTTCAGAGCATTATACAGGAAACAAGGTCAACAGTCCTCATAAGAGAAGCCAATGTTGAATCAGGCCAATGGCCCATCTAGTCCAACACTCTGTCACATAGCAGCCAAAATATACCAGGTGCGATCAGGAGGTCCAGCAGCGGGGCCAGGACACTAGAAGCCCTCCCACTGCTGCCCCCTCCAGCACCAAGAATAGAGTGCATCACCTGCCCCAGACTGAGAGTTCCCATCTATACCCTGTGGCTAATAGCCACTGATGGACTTCTGCTCCATATGTTTATCTAATTCCCTCTTGAGACTGTCCATGCTTGTAGCTGCCACCACCTCCTTTACTTTTAAGTAAAGCAGGATACATCTATGTACCATCACCCAGAATCAAGACCAGTTTGGCTGTCATCCTCAAGAAATCTGTGGAGGCCTGATAATGTGTGGATGGCATTGTTTGGTGGCAGAATATCATCAAGCAATTGCTATATACAAGTTTTCTCTGCTTTGCTCTCTGGCATGGTAGGCTGTGTCCCAGCACCACCGTTTTATGAGCTCTTGGGGAATCATTTCATTTCTGGCAGCAATTTTATGCAGTTACTCTAAACTAAATAGTCTAGTAGTCTAAAACTACTATTATTCATAGACTGCATAGAATTCCACTGTGAGTCTGACTGATGGATCCTAGGGCTTGATGTGGGGAAAATATAACATCTGCCCATGCATGGTCAAAACAAAGTATGGGGAGAATATTCAGAAGCTGCTTATTTCAGAGAGGTAAAACTGATGTGTGAATACTCAAGAATAAATCTGGGTTGGATGGTAGATCATATCTGAATAGATTTTGTACATATGGTTAAAAAAAAACCCTCTTGACTTGTAATTACAAAAAAGACAAACTATATCAATCCATTTGTTCTCTTTTGCTAAAATGCTAAAATTCAGGCTACTGTTATCCATTTCTCTTTGATTTCCCAATGACTTAGTGCCAGAAATAGACACACGTTTAGATTCAACAATGACTTTTGAAAAGTAGGCAATCCATTTTTCTAGCCATCACTATTTAGAGCCCAATGAAAGTTTAGATGAAATGGTAAGCATAAGCCTACCTTAATCTTAAGAATATAACCAGGCAAATTCAAATAGATAAGCGACTTTTATCATTTGTTCACAGAAAAGCCTGTCAAAAATGCAGAAAATAATTTCTTCTTACATAATCATATGGATTCATTTTAAATATGACATAAAAGTGGCTGCTTCAAGTAGGATAGATGCAAACCTCTGATTATGGAGGAAAGTTCCTATGATTTAAATAAAAAAGAGCAAACCTTGTCTGAGGAGGGAGTTCATTGCCAGAATGATACAATGATGCTTTAGTGTACTTAAATATCAGGTCGCTTATTCAGGCTGCTAAGTAATAAAAGTTTGGTTCTAGAGAATTTAGGGGAAGTATTTCCACATGTGTCTTGCATGCTTATTGGTTCTTCTGTGAGTTTTTCGTCACCAAATAAATAGAGATTCATTTTGTGCCTCATTACCTTTATGAACACTTTAAGTGAAGCAATAATAAAGATTCTTTCAATGAGGTAAACTAAATTATTGGCAAGCTTGGTACATTTCACAGAGAAAGTACATTAAACCATTTCAGACAGACAGTCTTTGATCCTACATGCATTTTTTCTTAAATATTTCAAAACAATTATCTGAATTTCCCATCCACCAATGAGGCCGATAGCCAGGACGTTTTCAGGGCAGGGCCACTGGGGAAACTGGTGGGACATGACATCACAAAATTTAATTGAACCTTGCTGAAGAGAGCAAAGAGCAGGTCTACAGCTGGAGAAGGCAAGGAATCACAGTGCCATGTCTGCCTTCCAGGCAGCTCCCCCTGAAGAGGAGCTTACCATGTTCTCCAGCAGGGGAACTCTCTTGCTGGCCGACATTCTCTGCCCCACTCCCCAGGCAAAGGGGTGGACAATATAGAAAATAACTGGATAGCAGTTTGGGAGGTGAGGATTCCCCCCTCCCTGCTAGCTTTTGCTCACCTTTCTCAGTTGAAAAGTCACACCAGGCTCACCCAAGAGAAATCCTCTCCCCATCTCAAGTTAGGACATTCGCATCAGATGTTCTTGGGCCAATTTTCTTTGGACATGCGGAGGGAGAGATGAAACTACTCTGCCCTCAGCTGCCTCACAGGGAATGGGCAACATCCACACCAGTTGATCTTTCCCAGACATCCTTTGCTGCCCACTCACCTTTCTCACAGGGACTCTGGCCAGAGAACATGGAGTGTGTAAGAGAAGCCAGAGGGCGAACACATCTGGTCAGCAGGCAGGCAGTGGGGCAAGGGGGGTCCACAGGAGCAGCTGCCCCTTCCCTTCAGGCATGGGTCTTCCTTCCTAGCCCAGGCCCCTGCCCCTGCCAAGGATAGAGTGAGTGACAACAACTGGCCGGGCAGGGCACAGTGTGAATGACAATGAGTGGCCAAGCAGGACACAATGCAGTGCAAGCAATAAACTTGTTGAAGCTTGGCACAGTGCAGCCCCCCAAAATTCTAAAAAATAAAATAATGTTTTAAAAAAGCATTTCCAGGGTCAGAACTTATGGGGCTGGGCTTGTATGTGAATGGGCGTGGCCTCAAAATGTCCCATCATAGCTACAGGCCAGCCACCAATGTTCAGTTTTCTACCATTTCTACATTTCTACCATGAAGCTGTACACTTACTCCTTTGCATTAAAAAGTCAAAAAGATAATTATATATTCCCCCTTATCTTTCCTTATATATATTTGAGTTTTCATGTCCCTCTTGCCTGAATGTTCCACATGCCCCCACAGCATTTGGCTCCTTAATGCATCCCTCACCAGGGGTCCCTACCCATTGGTGGCTGCATTGCCTGAGTCCCACCCTTCCCTTTCATCTCATGCCGCAATGGAGGATGATGAGATTTCGGCTGGGACAGGAGCAAAGCTGCACCACGTAAAGTAAAACCTCAATGGGCTGCTTGGGGGGGGCAAGCCAAGCTGGGAGGCCACTTTCATCAGCCAAGCTGCCAGCCAGTCCCTCACCCACCGCTGGAGTGCAGTCTTGCAGCAACACCCCCCGCACAGAGTAGCAGCCGCAGAGAGCTCTTGCCCCTGCCTCACCCCAGCTGCTGCTTCCTTTCCTCAGCTGCCTGCATGCCTGCCTTGAATAGCACCACTTCCGGGGGCGGGGGGACAGACATGAGCGGGATGCCACCAAAGCTCCTCTGAGGGCAACATGCATCTCCTCCCATCCCGTCCCATCCTGGAAAGTACCAGTTCTTCGCTCAGAGCACCTGGCCTTGGGGCACATCTGACAAACTAATGCTAAAAAGACTCCTCAAGCCCGGGCCACTTGCCCACAGCCTATTTCTAGAGCTTATTGTATCTATTTCCACAACAGGCCTTATTCCTAGTCCTATATAAATATATATATATATAAGCCCAATGCATTGGCACTTTCTGGCTTTCCCATTGGCTGTCCTCTGCACTCTGTCAGCCAGTGGCCCATCAACCATCACTCAAGAGTACTCATGTGCCATTGACAGGATGCTGGATCTGCTCCTCTGTTTCGCCCACTGTGAAGTGAAGTGATTGGATTGGATTTATACCCCACCCATCACTACCCAAAGGAGTCTCAGAGCAGCTTACAATATCCTTTCTCTTCCCCTCCCCAGGCACCCTGTGAGGTAGGTGAGGCTGAGAGAGCTCTCTCGAGAACTGCCCTTGAGGGAACAGCTTTTTATTTTATTTATTTATTCTTCATATTTCTACCCTGCCCTCCCAGCTGAAACCAGCTCAGGGCAGCTTACTTAAAATTGGCACATGGTTACAATAATCAATTAAAACATTTAAAGCAGTGCTAAAACCAATTAACAATAACATAATAAGTGCTGATGGAGCTGTGGTGGCTCAAGTGATTAAGATGCTGAACTGCAGGCTGTGGAAGGTCAGTGGTTCAGCAGTTTGAGACCCAGGTGCCGCATGACGGGGTGAACTCCTGTCTCTAGTTCCAGCTCCTGCCAACCTAGCAGTTCGAAAGCAAGAAATTGCAAGTAGATAAATAGGTACCACTTCGGTGGGAAGGTAACAGTGTTTCGTGCACCTTGGTGTTTAGTCATGCCAGCCACGTGACCATGGAAATGTCTTTGGACAGCACTGGCTCTTCGGCTTTGAAACAGAGATGAGCACCACAACCCTAGAGTCGGATTCAAATGGCTTTCAAGCAAGGGAATCTTTACCTTTACCTTTAATAAGTGCTGGTATTGTTGTTATTAAAACAGCAATAGCTATCATATAAGCTGTCTTCCCATAACTGGCTCATAGATCTTTCTTTAATATCTTGCAGGCGGCTGGCACAGGCTGTTAGTACAACTTATGAAAGCAATGGGCTTCCTATCCTAGTTGTCAGTGGTAGTGGCTGCTCCAAAAGCCTGGAGAAAGAGCTCTGTTTTACAGACCCTGTAGAACTGTAAAAGGTTCCACAGGGCCCAGATCTCCTCTGGGAGCTCATTCCACCAGGATGGAGCCACCATCAAGAAAGCCCTAGCCCTAGTTGTTGACAGCCTGGCCTCCTTAAGACTTGGGAGGGCCAATCGGTTCTGGGCCCCTGAACGCAGTGCTTTCTGGGGAATATGTGGGGAAAGGTGATCTCTCAGGTGTGTAGGCCCCTGACCATAAAGAGCTTTAAGAACCAGCACCTTGAAATGAATTCGGTATGCTGTCAGCAGCCAGTGCAATGCCCTTAGCACAGGCTGGATGTGCTCCCAGATTGGGAATCCCATCAACAGCCTGGCCACAGTATTTTGCACCAGCTGCAGCTTCTGGATTTGCAGCAAGGGCACCCCCATTACAGTAGTCCAATCTCGAGGTGACCATTGCATGGATCACCATTGCCAAGTCGTTGCATTCAAAGAAGGGAACCAACTGCCTGATCAACTGAAGATGATAAAAGGCTGATTTGGCAGTGGCCGCTATCTGTGCCTCCATTGTTAAGGTGAAATCCAGGAGCACTCCCAGGCTCCTAACCGCCGGTGCTTGCACCAAAGGAGCCCCATCGAAGGTCGGAAGTGGGATCCCTACCCTTGGACCGCCCCAAATCAGGCAAAAGACCTTCATCTTCGTCGGATTCAATTTTAGCTGACTCAGCCTAAGTCAACCAGCCACAGCTTGTAGCGCCCAGTCTAGATTTTCCAGTTTGGAGTTGGGCTGGTCGCCCAACAACAGATAAAGCTGGGTGTCATCTGCATGCTGATGACATTCCAGCCCATGCCTCTGGGCAATCTGGGCAAGCAGGCGCATATAAATGTTAAAAAGCATCAGGGACAACACTGCCCCTTGAGGCACTCCACAGTCCAGTGGTTGCCCCTGGGACAGTTGATTCCCCAGTGCCACCTTTTGTCCCTGACCTTGAAGAAGGGAGACAAGCCACTGCAAGGCCAGCCCCTGGACCCCAATGTCGGCAAGGCGGTGGATCAGTAGCTGATGGTCGACTGTGTCGAATGCTAATGACAGGTCTAATAACACCAGCACTGCCAATCTGCCCTGATCCAGATGCCTCCGAAGGTTGTCTATGAGAGCGACCAGTGCTGTCTCCATCCCATGACCCAGGCAAAAGCTGGACTGGAAGAACAAAGATCACATCAGCAGTTGCATGTGGAGGAGTAGGGAATCAAACCTGGTTCTCCCAGATTACAGTCTGGGGGAATCAATCCTGGTTCTCCCAGATTACAGTCTGCACTCCTAACCACTACACCAAACCACTACACTGCCAGCCTGGCCACTGTTCCCTCTTAGAATAAATGGCCAAAATGGCTGTCTCTCCTGACAAAGATGTTTCTACTGCTGCTTGGCTCCTCCATGGCTGGCTGGCTACTGAACTGGGCCAGTGGCCATCAAACCATTCTCTTCTCCTGCTATGCGGCTCACTTTCCCCTCAGGGATAGTTGCTAGGCAACCAAGCTTTGTTCTGTCAGTAAAACAGCAGTGTGGGAGGCTCTTTCCAGGTCTACTTTAGCCTTTGTGGGGAACTCATTGGGGTCAGTCCTGACTAGGGTTGCCAGCTCCAGGTTGGGAAATTCCTGGAGATTTTGTGGTGGGGTCTATGGAAGCCAGAGTTTGGGGAGGGGAGAGACCTCAGCTGAATGGAATGCTATAGAGTCCACCCTCCAAAGCAGTTATTTTCTTCAGGGGGAAAGAGAGTTCTGTTGTCTGGAGTTCAGTTGTGATTTCAGGTGATAACACAGCCAGTTTGGCATAGCGATTAGTGCTTTAGAGCAGGGTCTTCCAGACTCAGGTTCTTGCTGTGGAAGCTAAGTGGGTGATTTTGGACCAGTCACAGACTTTCAGCCTAACCTACCTCACAGGGTTTTTTTGCAGCTCAAAAGGGGGAGAGGAGAATGATATGAGTTGTTTTGGTCCCCACTGTGGAGAAAGTCTGTACTCTTCCTAGGTAGAGGCTGCAGGGAGGGGGGAGGAGATGGAAAGCTGAAGTCAGAGGGACAGATAAAGGTAGGTTGATGTTGGCTGAGAAGGAGATAGGGTTGCCACCCACAGGTTGGGAAATTCCTGGAGATTTGAGGGGTGGAGCCTGGAGAGGGTGGGGTTTGAGGAAGGGAGGGACCTCAGACAGCTACAATGCCATAGACTCCACCCTCCAAACCAGCCATTTCCTCCTGGGGAACCATTGTTGCCAATCTCCAGGTGAGGGGTGGAGATCACTCAGAATTACAACTGCTCTTCAGATGGCAGAGATAAGTTCCCCTGGAGAAAACTGTGGACTTTGTATCATTATACCCTGATGAGGTTGCCACATCAAATTGACGCTGAGTTCCCAAGGCCAGGGCACCCATCCAGAGCCTTATTCCTAGAATTACATAAAGCTGAAACAACTGTGTTACACTACCCAAGTAGTATCATATTTTCTGTTATTAAATCAAAATATTCTAAGAAGAAGCAATGCCTGCACAGGAACTGCTTGTATGCTTGACAGAGAACTCACATATCACTGTATATTTCACTATCGTCATCATTCACCTCCTAGATTTTCCTGTCCTTAGAGGAAAATCTGAGTGGTGAATTATTGTGGTCGTGAAATATCCCACAACACTTGGATCTCCATTCAGTTAGATGGTCTAACCAGTGACTGCCATACCCAAAGTACAAGGGTGTTATATGTGTGGTGTTTTTATTTTTTAATTATTATTAATTTTGACTTATATTCCACCCTGCCCGCGGGCTCAAACTGGATGACAACAGAAGTTAAAACATTTCACAATAAGAATTAAAACATTTCATTAAAATCTTCCACAATAAGTAGGTAAAACAGATTTAACAAAGCTATAAACAAGACAGATGGCACAGCAGTTTGATGTGATAGTCACAAAAGCTGGAGCTCCTAGGCTATAGACCAGACTATGGGTCTTCACCTGATAGGTTGTTCAGAGATGGAAGGTTCAGCAGGGGAGGCCAAAAGATGGAATAATTGGATGCTCACCAATTGTTCTGGCTACGTTTTGTCAGACAAGGGTCAAATCTCCACTCAGATCATGCTTATTAGGAGATCTTAGGCCAATCATTCTCACTTAGCCTCACCTATTTTATGGGGCTGCTGTAATAAAGAGGGAACAATATATTTTTCTAGAGCTCCTTCTTAGGAGTCTGGAATAAAAAATCTGAAAGATAGATATATAATTTTTAGAAAAGGGAACAAAGGAGAACATTGCATATTTGGCTTTCTGTACTCATAAGTAATAATGTCTAAGGTAGATGGCACAAAGAATATGTTTTATAAGGTGACACATTATTTCTCTCTTCCCCTTTCTTTCTATTTTAGCATGAATGTTGCAGACAATTAAGTGTGTGATAAATAAAATCAAAGTTTTCTTGGGGTGTAAAATAAATGACACAACACCAAAAATAACCAGCATACAGTATGAATGATGACAGCATACAGATTAGTTTGCATTTCAATTGGCCTTGAAAAGGCTTACAGGCACAAATCATAAACATTTCACTATAATGCCTGATTCCCCACAAAATATGCATCTCTTGTGAATTGAGCTAAAAAAAAACAGAGTGGCATTTACCTAAAAATTACCTTTTTTCTGAGCTTTCAAAATATTTTGCAGAACTACAGATATAATCACAAATGAGAAGAGGGTCCATGGAATGTTAAAATTGTTGCAGCTTCTTAAAATAAAGGCAGATTTACAGTGCAATCCCAAACAGAGCTACAACCTTCCTAATCCGGTAAAATTAATGATCTTAGATTGTTGTAACTTGTTTTAAAATTGCACTATTAATATTTTAAGTATTGTGGAAGGGAATTGAACACTTCCATATTTATGAGGAAAGGCTGAAGAGTCTGGGACTTTCCAGTTTAGAAAAGAGATGAGTAAGAGGGGACATGATATAGGTTTATAAAATTATGCATGGAGTGGACAAAAAGAACTTTTTCTCCCTCCCAAAATACTAGAACTCAAGGGCAGAAAATTCAGGACATAGGAAGATTATTTCAGGACCAGGTCATTCTCCCTGGTGGAACTGGCATACTGGAATGAGCTCCCTGGTGAGATCAGGGCCCTGCGGGAATAATAATAATAAGAAGAAGCAACTCTGTGGGATGGTTCTTACTAAATGAATGTATTAAGACAAGTGATGTTATTTGTATACTGGAAATAAATTAAAAATGGGTTTAAAAAAAGAAAAGAAAGAAACTTGCCTTTCCTAAGCTTCTTGGCATTTCAAAACTTTGGTTCAGCCTATTGGTCCTAGTAAAATTATAGAAGACTTCTTTCTCAGAACTTAGTGACTTGCAGTTGAAGAAAGATAAGAAATATATTTGATTACACTTTCAGTTATTGTCTTTTAACCAAATCATACTATATTGCTTCTTATTATCTTAAAATAAAACATGTTTGTTTAAACTTTCAACTGCTGTCTTTTAACCAATTATACAATTTTGATCAAGTGTCCTCAAAATATTTTTCCTCTTTCCCTTTTAACAATATTGTCAATCTATTCATTTCCACTACATTTAACAATTTATATATAAACTCTTCCCTGTCTGGAATTTTGTCTAATTTCCAATACTTCACATATAATATTCTGGTGGCAGTCACACTATGTATCACAATTATTTTATCTATTTTTCCAAATATATCTGGGATCGTGTTCAAGAGAAACAGTTCTGGTTTTAGTGGTAAAGAAGTTCATATAATCTCTTGTAATATTTTTTGTATAATCATCCAAAAGAATTGAGCCTTTCCGCATGTCCACCACAAGTGGAAATAAGTGCCCATGTTCTGTTTACATTTCCAGCATATGTTTGATAATGCTGCGGAGTATTTGGCTAGCCTTGCTGGGTACAAATACCATCTATTTGCTACCTTGTATATGCTTTCTTTAAAGATCGTTGATTTAGTAGTTTTGATATTGGTTTACCATATCGTTACCCATTTCTCCCATTTCAAATCATGGCCTAAGTCTTTAGCCCACAAATTCATAACAGTTTTTACCGGTTCATCCTGCATTTTAACATCAATCAAAATTATATAATTTTTTATAATTATATAATTTTTTATAAGTTTCGCTCCCGAGTTCAGCCATATCTTATCCATATCTATAGGTTTCTTAGAAAAACCTTTCTTTTCATCTTCCTTGTATCTAGATATTAGTTGCCATTCTTCCACCCATGTCAATTCAATACCCTGATTTTGCAAAGCTTCTATAGGTCTTAACTTATTGTAACTATCAAATAGATTCTCATAACAACTCTTCTCTTCTAACTTATATAACAATGGTTTTGTGGAAGCTTCGATGGGGAAAACCCATCTTGGAATTTTTATCATAATAACATCTCACTTCATTCCAATTTTTTTAAAAGGACACTTCGCAGTATGTGTTCTTGAAAATATTTCTGTTCCACATTATACCATATAGAGGCATGCCAGCCCATAACAAGATCATGACCTTCAAGTTTCAAAAGTCGGATATTGTTTAACATAAGCCACTCTCTTATCCAAATCATTGCTATGGCTTTATAATACACATACCAATCTGGAAATCCCCTTTCTCCTTTTTGTTTTGCATCGGTTTAAGTTTAATTCTGGGTTTCGTGACTTGCCAAATGAATCATCTAGAAACATTTTTTTCTAAATCCTGGAAAAACTTCTTAATTTTAACTATTGGGATGGTTTGAAAAATAAAGATAAGTCGAGGTAAAATATTCATTTTAATCGTTGCTATACGACCCAACAATGAGAGATGCAGCCTTTTCCACTTTTCCAGATCTTTTTTAATCTCATTCAGAGTTTTCCTATAGTTATCCTCAAAAAATGAACTGCACCTTTTTGTAATAACAATCCCTAGATATTTGATACTTTTGCATATTTTGATTCTGGATCTCTCATGTATCTGTTAATCGATTTCTTTTGTACAATTTTTTGTTAAGATCTTAGTTTTTTGGAAATTTATTTTCTGGCCTGCCACTCTACCATACCCATTTAGCACCTTAAGCAACTGATCTATCGAGCTTAATGGTTCCTCTAAAATAAACACCAAATTGTCGGCATATGCCTGTAATTTAAATTTTTCTCCTTTGATATTTAAAACTTTGATGGAATTATCTCCTCTTATTATATTGTTAAGCAGTTCTAAAGCAAAAATAAAAAGCAATGGTGATAGAGGGCAACCCTGTTTTGTCCCCTTCTTTATTTGGAAGGTTTGTGTAGAGTCTCTGTTAAAAAGCACCCTCGCTTGTTGATCATCATATATGGCTTTAATCCTCTGATAAAATATGTCCCCACAATTGCAGACGAGTGGTTGTTTCAATAAAAAAATCCAACTCAGATTTTCAAATGTTTTTTCCGCATCTAAAAATAACAAAGCCATCTGCTTTTCAGGATGAGATTCATAAAATTTGAGGATATTTACAATGATTCTGACGTTATTTCTTAATTGTCTTTGGGGTAAAACCCCCACCTGATCCGGGTGAATCGTTTGCTGTAATACTATTTTCAATCTACTAGCTAAAATTAACATATATATTTTACAGTCAGCATTAAGTAACAAGATCAGTCTATAGTTTCTTATCTCTGTTCTATTGCTTTCCTGTTTAGGTATTAAAGTGATTAAACCTTCTTTCCAAGAGTCTGGGATTTCCCCTTTTTCAGAAATATTTTGAATAACCTCCTTCAATGTTAGCGATAATTGATTTTCAAATATTTGAAAGAATTCCATTGGAAGTCCATCGGGGCCTGGAGGTTTTTTCTTCTTTGAATTCTTAATAGTTTCAGTTATTTCACACATTGTAATTGGTTCATTTAAAATTCTTTTCTGTTCTTCGGTAAATTTTCTTTTATTATAATTATTCAGAAATTGATCTATTTCTTGTAAATTTTGTTGTTTCTGTTCATATAATTCTGTATAAAATCTTTCTACAATCTTTTTACGATCCTCTGTCATGTAATAATCCATTCCTTGTTCATTTTTTAATGTTTTTATATATTTTTTTCTCCCTTTCAGGAAAGGCAAGTTTCTTGACAAACAAAAACTTATCTCGAAAAACATCTGTTCAAATTCTCTTTAAAATAAACAAGGTGGTTGCCATTAGGTTTCAAAAGACTTTTCAAAAAGTGCCAATCCAAACTGACCTACACTCTTGGATGGCACTGTAGAGATCCTAAATCGATTTCCAGTAGACTTTTTAAATACAATTACTTGCAAATAATTTTCTTGAACTGTAATTTTTTTCTCATAAAATTGAGTGAAAACATTGAGGCAGTGACAGTACTATAGTTTCTACCACTGAGTGTACACCACTGCAGGTAAAAGAGTTTTCGGAATGTGTGTTCCGTCTGTATCAATCTTATGAAGAACCCACAGTCTGAAATATTGAAAAAGTTGCACATTCACAGGAAAGAAAACAATGATAAAATTTCCATCTGCATTGCCATCCAACCCTCAGCCCAGCTCGGGAGGGGGGGGGGCAGCATATAGCCCATCTTCATACATTAATTATGTAATCCTGTGTACATTTTCTTGTTGTTGCAAATTTCCCTTCCTTTTATGCCATGATGAGAACAGATGCTGCTCCAGCCTTCCTTAATCTGTGCTTCACCACTGTAGGTGCCTTGATAACAGAGAATGGTGTGGGAAACTACAGTTCCTGGTGGTTATACTATTCCTGGGGTGTCTAGATCTTAAGACAGCTTTTCTGACAATAGTGCAGGGCCCAGGGAAGAAATGGAATCTGTAGATCAGAATGTGCTTGGCCTTAAAGTTAAATTTAAAGCAATTCACCTCTGGTCTAAATTAACTCATTTTGGTAAGATCTTCTATTTAGTGCTTAGGAAAGCTTGTCCATCAGTATTGAGTGAGATTAAAGAAACACTCACATATGTATCTGCCCAGCCATCCCTCAGTGGTGTCCCTCTCTGTGAGATCTGTATACATAACTGCATTATTAACCAATTTCACTGGCCCTTGTGTAGTGGTTTGGTGTAGCGGTTAGGAGTGCAGACTCTAATCTGGGAGAACCGGGTTTTATTCTCCACTCCTCCACATGCAGCTGCTGGTGTGACCTTGAGCCAGTCACAAATTCTCTCAGAGCTATTCTCTCAAGCACAGTTCTCTCAGAGCTCCTTCAGCTCTGTTGTGGGGAGGGGAAGGGAAAGGGATTATAAACTGTTCTGAGAGTCCTTTGGGTAGTGAAGGGTGGGGTATAAATCCAATCTCCTCCTCCTCCTCTTCTTCTTCTTCTTTCTTTTGGAATTTTCATTTTGGTTGCTTTTGTTAATTTAATTTAGGATTTTTAAAAAAGTGAAATATACAATTCCTTGCAATATATCACTTTGGAAATCTTTCAAATGTAAGTTATTAGTAGAAATATGAAGAACTGTCTTTCTCTACGTAAGGTGTGGTTATGTGTATTATCATATAAAGGAGGTCTAACGATTCAAAGAGAAACCCAAGTGAAGGAGGTCTAACACTGAAATGAAAACAAAATTAAAGATTTAAAATTGAAATGTAATGGGATTGGGGGAGGGGGAAATAAGACATCTGAAGACAGTTTATTCTTGATTTACAATTTTCAATAGCATGAACAGCATGATTTTTTTTGCATGATAAATGGTAATAGTTTCTTCACAGACTCTTGATGTATTCTTTGGTTTGTGGGTCATTAGCATAGCAGCTTATAATGACCTTTTCGTATCTGTTACCATATGATACATTACACTACAGTTGATCAAGTCCTTGTAATAAGATTTCTCTGGCAATATTTATTAAAAATTAATTACCACAAATGATTGGTGAATCTCAGAAAATGTGATGGAAGTGGAAATATAATTCTTTATTATCAACCTGTTCTCATAAGGTCAATGCTAATCTGAACAAAGTTAAGATTTCCCCTTGGAAAATACAGTTTTTACCATATGAATAAAACAGGTTTGTGGTCACCATGTTTTTCATGACATTTCCAAGTCAAAGAATGATAAATATAGCTTTTATAGGTCCATTTTTTGTTTGTTTAAATGTTTTTAATTAACTTTTCAAAAAAATACATATTCAGATCTTTGTGTAGAAAATTGCCAATAACAACACTTCAATAAAATACAGCATAAAACAACTGTTACAAAGAAATTTGAGGGATATAAACATGATATAGTGAGCAACCAACATTGTTGTAAAAAAATTCTCAGTGAAATATCTTGTGTAGATGGATATCTGTGACATTGACATGTATATGATATTGTATGTATCAACTATTTATAAAATAGCTTGATATAAATGCTGTACATTGGACAACAGTGTTTTATTAATTATGAAAAGGAACACTATATCATAAAAGAGCCATAATACCATAGTATCACTGGTTAAAATGGTGTAGTTTCAAACCTCCATCAGGCATTTAAAAAGGCAGGAAAAAATAAACTGGAATGCTGGTTTGCCTTCCTTTGTAGCAGTATGTTAGTCTGTAGTTTAATTCATAGGCTATTTAAAGCAGTTGATTTAATTGTTACATAATAATTATTTAAAAAAAAAAAACTATACATGCACACACACACATACACATACAAATGGGGATCTGCAAGAAACTTGAGGCGAGGGTGCATCCATTCCCCCTTTGCTTCCATCCCTCTCTCTCCTTCTCTAATAATTTTCCCCATCTTCCCCCCTCCCCTTATCTGTCAATTTACCCCATCTCTTTTGCCCCCATCCCAATCTACCTCTCACCTTCTCTCTTAACCTACCCACATCCCCCCTTTCTTCCATTCCCCTTATATGTCAATCTACCACCATCTTTTTACCCCCCCTTTTCTTTGTCAGTCTACCCAACTCTTGCTACTCAACCCTATCCACCCCTGCCACTTCACTCACCCTCCACTCTTGCTGCTCTCCCCATCTACCCCCACCATTGGCTCTCCACTTACCTCCTTTGCAGCTCTCCTTATCTACTCTCCACCTTTGACATTCACTCACCTCCACCCTCGCTGATCTCCCAACCTACCCCCTACCCTTGGCACTCCACAGGCCCCCATCTTTGTAGCTCTCCTTATCTACCACCCTTGGCACTTTACTATGTTACCACTCTTAACATTCACTCACCCCCACCTTTGTTCTCTTCCCATATACCCCCCACCCTTGGCATTCAGCCCCCCCTGGCATTCGCTTACAGGCAGGAACAGGAGGCAGTGGGGACAGTTGGCATGGGCCTACGATTTTGTGGGGGCCTACTCCAACAGAGTTATGGGTAATCCTTTAGCACTGAGAAGGCCTGTGTTTGAGAGCAGATTGTGTATTCACTGGCATTGACAATTTGTTTGCTCATATTGAGTATTACTTGACTCTTAGCATGTCTTGACACATGACTACATTGACTGTATCTTATTGCATTGCCTTGTTAACAAAATTAAGATGTTTTACTTGATATTTTTAATTCATTTTTTAATTTATATTTTATTATTTTCCACATAACATGTTTACGACAAAGATATTGTACACTTTTGTATATAAACTGTTTCTTCCAATTGTACACTGTGACACTGGCAGTGTCTGCTTAATATATGTATAACTAAATAGACTTGTTTTCTTATTCACTGCCAGTGAATCCTTGTATAACAATTTCTATCATCTCCTCGAACTCCTAGATAAATAACACATAATTTAATGATTATTAATTACTATATTATTTCTATTAGGCTTTTACCATGAACCACAAGCTGTTTCTCATAGTATTCTATCTCCTAAGTTTTATATTCTTTAATTGCTTTCATTTAAAACAATATCTATTTCTTCATAATGGAGTTCTTGGAGGTTGTCACCTCACTTTGGGACTTCAGAAGAATCCAAAGGGGGTCTTTACCTATGACCCCACCCTGTGGGAGGTAGTGGGGGAATTCCTCCCGAATGCCTCACATGCCCTGCTCCAATCTTATAAATTTTAAATCTTACTTCTCTCTCTTCGAGGGCTCCTTAAGTTATCAGAAGCTCTTGAAAGTTCTTATATAGTCCTTAGGGCTCATCTTTGTTGAGTTTTATAATATAGCTTCTTTTTCTAGGGTTCTTAACATATCTTTCCCAGATTTGACATCGTAAACAGTGAAGGCTCTGCCTTTATGATTTATTGCAAGGTGCCCCAATGGGAGCCAGGGATAATGAATGTGTCTTTCTGCCATCCATTGTGCAATTGGTTTCAGGTTCCAGCATGCTGTTAGAATCTCATATGGCAAGTCTTCATATACTTGAACCCAAGTGTCCTCCAGTTGAAGTCCATTATTCATCCTGGCAGCTTCTAACATGATCTTATTTGCTTTAGTGTCAATTAGTTCAACCACTATATCAGAAATCAAAGCAGGAGAGCCAGATTGCGGTAGACTCAAATGGTATGCTTGACTAATTGGTGGACCTGGAAGTTGCAACAGGGTTTAGAACCATTCATTTAAAGCACTCATGAAGTCTTTATCCATTGCAAAATTTGGGGAGATTCCCCTAAGCTTGATTTTCCTCTCATGGGCCTTGATATCCAAAAGTATAATTTTACTTTTGCTCCATGATTCAAAAGTCTTTAGCTCTTCAATTGCTTTTGAGTTTTTAGCTGCCTCCATCAATGCTTTGTCTGTTTTATCTTTCAAGTCAGTTATATTCTGATTCATGGCATCGAGCTTTTGCTGAATTGGGGTGATGATTTCCTTCAGTTCTTTTTTCGTCTCTAAAAACATAGCCTGGATGTCCTTTTTTGTTATAGAATCCTCACGTTTTCTTTTGCCTGTTCAGGTTGCTTCTTCATCTGAGTCTGCTTCCAACGGGGGAGGGGGGAATCCTCCTCTGAAGTTTGCATAGTTCTGTTTATTGAGGTTCTTTGGGAGGGTTCCTCCTTTTCCTCCTTTTGGCCTCTCCATTCCTCTAAGCAAAAAACTATTATCTTTGAAGTCCTCAATTAATCTTATTTTGGCATTTTTAGGAGCTCAGATGTGGAGACTGCTTCGGTCTTGACTGTGCAAGCTCGTGGTCATTGAAACCCCCCCCCCAATATTTTTAAATTCAGATTAGTTTTGAAGGACAATGAAAAAAATTGAAAGTGGTGCAGCAAAGAGAATGCGTGCCAAATTGCAGAAAGAAGCTGTCAAAAAGCCCAAATCGATTACTGACTTCCTTGCAAGACACGACCATCACCACACTAACATAAGAACATAAGAGAAGCCAATGTTGAATCAGGCCAATGGCCCATCTAGTCCAACACTCTGTCACACAGCGGCCAAAATATACCAGGTGCCATCAGGAGGTCCAGCAGTGGGGCCAGGGCACCAGAAGCCCTCCCACTGCTGCCCCCTCCAGCACCAAGAATAGAGTGCATCACCTGCCCCAGACTGAGAGTTCCCATTCTATACCCTGTGGCTAATAGCCACTGGTGGACTTCTGCTCCATATGTTTATCTAATTTCCTCTTGAAACTGTCCATGCTTGCAGCTGCCACGACCTCCTGTGGCAGTGAATTCCATATGTTAATCACTCTTTGGGTGAAGAAGTATTTCCTTTTATCTGTTCTAACCTGACTGCTCAGCAATTTCATGGAGTGCCCACGAGTTCTTGTATTGTGAGAAAGGGAGAAAAGTACTTCTTTCTCAACCTGCTCAATCCCATTCATAATCTTATAAACCTCGATCATGTCACCCCTCAGCCATCGTTTCTCCAAGCTAAAGAGCCCCAAGCATTTTAACCTTTCTTCATAGGGAAGGTGTTCCAACCCTGTTATCATTCTAGTTGCCCTTCTCTGCACTTTTTCCAATGCTATAATATCCTTTTTGAGATGTGGTGACCAGAACTGTACACAGTATTCCAAATGAGGTTGCACCAATGATTTATACAGGGGCATGATGATACTGGCTGATTTGTTTTCAATTCCCTTCCTAATAATCCCCAGCATAGCGTTGGCCTTCTTTACTGCAGCTACACACTGTCTAGACATTTTCATTGAGTTATCTATTATGACTCCAAGATCTCTCTCTTGGTCTGCCTCTGCCAGTTCAGACCCCATCAACGTGTATTTATATTTAGGATTTTTGGCTCCAATGTGCATCACTTTGCACTTGGCCACATTGAACCCCATTTGCCACGTTGACGCCCACTCACCCATCCTCGACAGATCCCTTTGGAGTGCCTCACAATCCTCCTGGTTTTAACCACCCTGAACAACTTCGTGTCATCTGCAAATTTAGCCACTGCACTGCTTACTCCCAATTCCAAATCATTAATAAACAAGTTAAAAAGCATCGGACCAAGTACTGATCCCTGTGGTACCCCACTGCTTACCACCCTCCACTGAGAAAGTTTCCCATTTATACTCACTCTCTGTTTCCTATTTATAAGCCAGTTTTTGATCCACAAGAGAACTTGTCCTTTTATCCCATGACTATTGAGCTTACTTAGGAGCCTTTGATGAGGAACTTTATCAAAAGCTTTCTGGAAGTCAAGGTAAACAACATCTATTGGGTCCCCCTTGTCCACATGTTTGTTCACTCCCTTAAAAAACACTAACAGGTTAGTGAGACAAGATCTTCCCTTACAGAACCCATGCTGAGTCTGCCTCAATAGTTTTTGTTCATCAATGTGCCTACTAATTCTTTCCTTAATAACAGTTTCCACCAACTTACCCGGTATCGATGTCAGACTGACTGGCCTGTAATTTTCCAGATCTCCCCTGGAGCCCTTTTTAAAGATGGGAGTGACATTAGCTACCTTCCAGTCCTCAGGAATGGAGGCAGATTTTAAAGAAAGATTACATATTTTTGTCAGGAGATCCACAAGTTCACATTTGAGTTCTTTCAGAACTCTTGGATGAATGTCATCCGGGCCTGGTGATTTATTAGTTTTTAAATTGTCCATCAGTCGGAGGACTTCCTCTCTTGTCACTGCAATCTGATTCAGGTCTTTCAACCCCCATCCCGAAATCGGTGCTTCTGGAGTGGACAAGCACTTCTCCTCTTCCACAGTGAAGACAGAGGCAAAAAATGCATTCAGCTTCTCAGCCATTTCCCTATCATCCTTCACTACTCATTTCACCCCTTGGTCATCCAAGGGCCCCACTGCCTCCCTGGCTGGCTTCCTACTTCTAATGTATGTGGAGAAAGTTTTATTGTTGGCCTTTATGTTTTTTGCTATATGCTCCTCATATTCCCTTTTTGCTTGCCTGATCACAGACTTGCATTTTATTTGCCATAGTCTGTGTTCCCTTTTATCAACCTCACTGAGACTAGCTTTCCACCGCTTAAAGGAATCCTTCTTACCTTTTACAGTTTCCATTACTTTATTTGTTAACCATGCAGGCTTTTTTCTATACCTATTTGTACCTTTCCTAATCTGCGGTATATATTTTTTCTGAGTTTCTAGGATTGTATTTTTAAATAGTCTCCAAGCTTCCTCAATGGTTTTGACCTTGCCACTCTTCCTTTCAATTTCTTCCTCACATGTCCCCTCATACCAGAGAAGTTACCCCTTTTAAAGTTAAAAGTGGTTGCATCAGTCTTTTTGGGCAACTCCCTATCTGTACAAATGTTAAACTCAATGACATTATGGTCACTGTTCCCAAGTGGTGCAATCACTTTTACATCTCTCACCAGGCCTTGGGTGTTACTTAGGACCAAATCCAGGATCGCCTCTTCCTTGGTAGGATCTGTGACCATATGTTCCATAGCACAGTCATTGAGAGTGTCTAAAAACTCAATCTCTTTTTCCCGACTAGAACTCATATTGATCCAATCAATGTGTGGGTAGTTAAAGTTGCCTATTATGACACAGTTATTTCGTCTTACGACACAGTTATTTCGTCTAGCCACTATCTTTAATTCATTCATCATTTTATAATCCTCCTCTATCTTTTGATCTGGTTGGCGATAAAAAACTCCCACTGTTAAGCCTCCTTTTGGACCCACTATTTCAACCCATAGCATTTCCAGAAGTGAATCCAATTCTCTTACCCTCTCAATCTTACTGGATGGTATACCGTCTCTGACATACAGAGCCACCCCACTTCAGACCCTTCCCCCCCCTATCCTTCCAATATAATTTATAACCAGGAATCACCATATCCCACTGATTTTCCTCATCCCACCAAGTTTCTGAAATACTCACTATGTCTATTTCCTCCCCCAACACCAAGCATTCCAACTCCCCGACTGATTCCAACTCCACCAAGCATTCCAACTCCTCACACTGATCTCGATAACCAGACTGTTGGACCAGGACCATCCACAGAAGATAATACTCTCAAAGAAATTGATGAGAAACTAATAGTGCAAGCAGTGGAACCACAACTGCCAACTGAAGCTGATGCTGATAATGATAATGATAAAGAAGGGTCTGCAGCTGGAGAAAACTCCACATCACAAATCAACATTTGTCTTATTGATAAGAGGAGTAGAATTGACACTGAATCATTTCTAAAAGTTCAGGATTTTAAACTATCCACTAATGTCCCCAATGATAAAGATAATCATTCATTTCCAACTCACCTTTTTATAGTAACACTGGTAAATGGAGAGAAATATAAACAAGACTGGCTGTGTTGAACTCAGTTGAAGCAATCATTGTACTGCACACCTTGTTTTGTATTTACTAAGGGAGATATCTGTTTTAATGTGAGCATTCTGACCAATCATCCAGGATGGAATATTGAGAAAGGGTGGAGAAAATTAAAGGATTGCCTTCCAAGCCATGAAGATGCCAGTGTCCACAAGGAAAATTATATTACATGGAAAGAAGCAAGTAAAGCAGCAATTAGCCATTCTTTGATGGATGATTATGTTGTTGACCACCTCAAGGTTGAAAGTGATAAATGGAAGAAAATTCTTCATCATGTTCTTGATATCATCATATTTTTGTCAGAGAGGGGGCTTGCTTTACATGATTCATGTGAACAAATTGATGATAGTCATAATGGAAATTTTTGGGGTCATGTTGAGCTTCTGAGCAAATATGATTAAGTATTAGCCAATCATGTTGCATGTGTATGGAATGCACAGGAAAATGAGAGATGGCTCCAAGTATACAATCTTTCAAATACAATACAAAACGAATTCATTGAAATATGTTGATCATTTGTGCAAAAGAGCATTACTGAATATACAAAAGCAGTGAAGTATTTTGCAATAGTTGTTGATGTGACACCTGATTGTTCTCATAAAGAACAGTTGTCATTTATTATCAAGTATTTGAAGAGAGAAGAAACCAGTTTTGCAATTGAAGAACACTTTCTTATGTTCCATGAATTTTCAAAGAAGATGGGTAAAGAAATTGCCAAGAAAATATTAGTTTTCTTAACAAGTCTCAATCTGAACTTTCAAGACTGTGTGGGTCAAGTGTATGACAATGGCTCCAATATGGCAGGTAAGTGCAATGGTTTGCAGGCTATCTTAAAGAAGAAAAGTGATAACTACATTTTCTTCAGTTGTGCAAATCATACTCTGATTCTCATTGGTACAGATTGTGCTGAAGCCTGCAGTGAAGCTGTAACATTCTTTGGAATCATACAGAAAATGTTCAATATCTTCAGTTCAATTCCTCAGAGGTGGGAAATACTGAAAGAACATCTTCCTGTCTCACTGCATATGTCAAAGATGCAGTGGTCAGTGAGAATTGACTGTGTTATACCAATTGCATGGCATTTGGATGGTGTTACAAATGCACTGGCAGAGCTGAGTGAAGTTACTAATTTGACAGTATAATGCAAGTCTGATCTTGGAGATATCAGAAAATACTTGGATACCTTTGAATGCATTTTGATGTCAGCCATTTGGATTAAAGTTCTCACAATGATCCATGAGGTCAACTTATTAACAGAGTCTCATGATGCCACATTAGATATGGAAAGGGACAACACTGACCAACTATCGGCAGATATCCTAAAACTGAGAGAGAAACGGAATGATGTACTTGAGGAAGTGTGGCATGTGTCAGTCAAAACTGGCGTGCCAGATAGTTTTGCTACTCAGAGAAGGCCCAGGTACCCAGGAAACCCAACCAAAAGGATGCTGAAAATTATTTCAGGGTGAATGTGTTCTACAGCATAACTGACTTTGTTATTGATGGCCTCTCATGTTGCTTTTCTGCAGTCAGGGACATTTGTGGGCTTTTTGATTTTTTGGTGGCATTTTAAGCAGTTGCCCCACCAAGCCAGAATAACGAGGCAGACACAAATGTTGGGTTTAACATGGGGCCACTTTATTAATTGACAACCTTAACTGGAACCAAAAGGCAAGGGCAAAAATAGCTTGCAGTATGGTCAAGGCCAGAGGTCGAGGACCCCTCCCTTTCCTCTTCAATAGAGTGAGTCACCCTGCCCCAGGTGGGAGCCCACTGCAGGGGCTACCACCCAGCCGGCTAGCCATTGCAGGACAACCCTGTAGCCCCATCCCTCAAGCTGCAAGGTTCAAAGAGAGGACCTATACAAGGCTGTCCCAAAGGCAGTCCATTTTCCCTTCCCTGTGCTGCAAGGCACAAAGACTGTACTCACAGGACCCCTTAAACCCCAAATGATAGGTGTTAGCTGGTGTTCACTGGACCACAATCTATATACCACCTAGCAACCTGCTATCACTGAGGTCAAGCCTCTGCTTAGGCCTCTGCACCTCACCAGGAGGTCCAAGGCCCCCGAAGCCCTTGCCATAAGTCATCCAGAAACATGTCCATGCCCAACTCCGACAGATGCATACCATCCTCTGGTAGAGCTCAGCCTGTCCAGCAGGAATGTTCAGGTGTGGCAAAAAAAACCCCAAATAGCCCTCAAAACTTGCTGCAGCTCTCTATTCCCTTGCAGCAAGCCCTGGAAATCCATCCAGGCCGAAATAGTAGCCTCCTAAATTAATAGCTTGAACATGAGACGGAGGGCCACTCCTCCCCTGGAACAACTGAAAGCCCACATGCCTCCGCCATTCCACTGTGGCCCACTGGCTAAAGCCCAGCTGAGAGCCAATCAGCGCCCTCTAGGCGCAGTGAACTGTCCAGCAAAACAAAGCCATGTCTGCAGAGTAACACAGTCCTCCTCTCATGCCAGCAAATGAAATCTGCAACAAAAAACAGTGAGCAGGGGAACAATTTACCCCCCCCCCCAACAAGGCAACCCCGACATACCCACAGTGTCCCACCAAGGGCCACATTTGGGACTCATGTGCAGAGTAGGCCTTCCAGAACCTGAATATCACAGGCTGGGTCCCCATGGCTGCTGCTGCAGAAGCAGCTCCCATGTGGAAGGAGTAGGTGCAAATACATGTTGGCCAACCCCAGCCTTGTCAACGCCTTCATGGGGATTGCCCAACTGGGTTCTGTTAAGGGAGTGCTGGCCTGCAGAAGGCAAGCCAGCCCCTGTCACCCCGACCATTAGGAGGCAACAAAAGACCCACAGGGCCAATGCTCCTCCCTTCTTGAGCTCACAGCTGTCTGCCACTTCTCATAAGCCTGCATGCTCTGGGCAAATGCTGCACGGACTCCCAGTGGAGGCCACCTCATATACATATGGATCCTATGGGATGAGCAAAGTTTTAAACGTTACAGACATCCCAAAAGGTACTGAGAAGGATGATGCGTGGGTCTGGCCCTCTAAAGGCTCCCTTCCACTTGGAGTGTCACCTCCTTAATAATCCAGTTCTCCAGCTTGCATAACTCCCTCAGGTCTGCACCGGTGGCAGGTTTTTGCTCAACACTTGATCCAAGTCAAGGAAAAATGTCCCCTCACAAGTTCACGGAGATCCATGCAGGGTTCCCTTAAGGTTCTGCTTTTTGCAGAATCTAGGTCATACATTTTTCCAGCCAAGCATGTATTAGAAAGAAAGAAAAAATCTTTCACCCTCCCCTTCATATAGCTTAATTTTTTCCCCCTATGTATCTGCATTTTGTTTCTTTGTACCAGCATATCTACATGTCTTTTCTCTTTAAATGTGTGAAAATTTAATTCTAGCCTCCCTTCTTTAACATTCAGCAGCTCTAACTTTTTATTGTCCCTTTTAAATTTCCATGCACATCATTTTATTATCTTTTTTTCGAAGTTTCTTCCTTCCTTAAAGCAGAGTCTTTGCACCTTCCATTTTGATAAGTCCATCTTTGAATAAGACAGTCTTGTTGGTATTTTTTCCACTCATTTAATAGGCAGGGGCTGAGTCTCAATGCACACTTTCACTTGGTAAACATCCAAATTCTCAACACTCTGAGTATAGTGTCTCGTCTCTTCCTTGTTCTCTATTTCCAGCTGTGAATTATGTGATTTTTCCATTACTTTTGCACAAACTTCCTTAAAACCCTTCTGTAGTTCTTCCCTCAAAATTCTCAGAAATTGCTCAACAATCAGTTCTCCCACCTCCATGTTTTCATCAATTTCCTCCTCCTCTCGCTCATTTCAGTCTTATTTATTTATGCAAGTTCTAATAGTCCTCCAAGTTACTAAACAAATTTCTTCTACCCATTATAAGTCCTTGCCAGAGAGAAAAAACAAAAAATTCCCCAAACAAGCAAAAACACAGCAACACTCAGTCAGCTCCCATTCCTCCTTTGGCCACTATTCATCTCCATTTTGAGCAGACAGAATCAGGGTAATTTTTTCACAAGTCTTTTCTATTTTAAAGTTAGAAGTACGCATTCTTACCAAGTTCCCTTCTCCATGTTACCGTGTATGTTGCAAATCCAAACTGAATTAAAAGGGCTGGCTGTAGCTGTGCAAAAACATGGTGAGCCATGTTTTTGCTCCATCGATCGCTTCTGCATCGAGGCAAAAACAGTCTCTCCCACACACTTGCCATGTGTGTGTGTGGCCTAAAACAAGCCTCTTGCTATCTGCTCTCCCTCTGAGATAGCAGACGAAGCTCCCCTGGACTGGAAGTTCAGGGAGCTTCAAAAAGAATGAAAAGAGGATCGGGCGTCTCAGGAGTATTCTGGGGAAATCACCTGTCACCACACCCACTTCCTGTCCAAGAACCTGCCATCTTCAAAAAAAAAAAAAAAAACCCACTCCTGAACCAACCAAAAAGGGGACATTGTGTGCACACCCCTGGGAGGTCACTTGCCTTCCTGGGCCTCCCTAGCTGGCTCTCAGACAGAGGGCAGATGCGGACCCGGCAACAGATATAGGAGGTATACCCATGGAGGACCTGGAGAAGCATGACATTGAGATAATTTGGACAACTAAATCTGAGCATGCAAAACAAACATCTGAAAATATCTTTACACAGGCTTTATTAAAAGTCTGGACCTGTAAAAGGAAACAGGTAGCTCCAGATATCTCTTTAGCTTCTACATTTTTAGGACAAAATTGGTCCCCTCATGCCATACAAGAACATACTTTTCAAGCTTGGAGAACTGCTTCTTTATGTAAAATATTGGATATAACTCATAAAGGAGTTCTGTTAGAGAAATCTAAATTAGAAAAGCTTACTATAACCCCAATCCTATGGTTCAAGTACCTTCAACTTCAACATCTACTTAATTCTTCCCCTATAAAAAAAAAAACTTTCAGACAACGGTGTACTACTTTTGAGAAACTGTTAACTTCAAATGGTTTGTCAAGGAAAAGTCTAATTTCTAAAATATGTCTCAAGCTGATGGCCACAGTCCCTGAACAGACCAAAGAGATAATAAAAACTGTGCAGAATATTGTGCTAATAAATTTTAAATATTGATCAAAAAGATTTCAAACAAAAAATGTGTACAATGTTTACATAAGATATCAAATGTAGGTGAAGACGGTGATCTCCTGAGTGCTCTGCTGTTTCAACACAAGTCTTCTTCTGAACTATAATGTATGACATGTGGTGTCTCTTTATATCATTTCATAATCAACAGTTTCATGGATCTCTCAGGATCATCATATGCATTATAGAAACAGTTTCTAGAAAAGCCTTTCCATGGGCAGATGAAGATTGAATTGCAATCTTTTGAAGTTATACATCCTGCTAAATCATTGTACTACTTTGTCAAGTAATGTATTACTTTATCAAGACAAGCTCATTTTTTTCCCCTTTTACTTATTTGTTAATTGTTTAAAAAATAATTAAAAATTAAAAACATAACAAGTACTATTACAATTACATGCTCACAATGAAAATATAATGAGAAAGATGGCATAATAATATAAACAAGTATAATGATACCATTAGAACAGAACACATCAATATTGAATATATCTTTGCTTTTTTATTTCTGTTAATTTAATGGATTGTCTAGTCATTGAAAAAAATTAGGAAAGAATTATTGCACAAAGACCAAGGTCAGGGCATGGCCTGGTTACTGTTTCAGACTGAACATTTGCAATTTCAGCAAGAGAAAATGAAGTATATTTAATTAAAATATTAAATCCTTATAGGCAAATACTCAACTTTTTTTTTGTTTTAATCCAGGTTAAAATTATTCTTTATCCTCTATCTGAGGTAACCTTTTTTTGAACAAAAGGACTGAACAGGATCCATACTTATTTTGACAATTAAATTACAGACAACTGTGTAAATATATAGGCAGTTTTAATGCCAGATCTTAGTCAAAAGAATGAGGTTAAAACACACTCAGATGAACAATGGGACCTGTAAGGTTCCTGAGACCTCTGATCTTTTTTTCAAAACTTTTACCTTCTCTTTCTGGCTTTCTATGCTACTAAGAAGCAGCTACCACAGATAAGCATGTGATTCATGATCCTCTTCTCACATATCTAGTATGAATGCTTGAAAAGAAAAATAGCACTATTCCTCTGCAGAGAAATGAAACAATTGCAGAGCATTATGTCTGGCAGATACCATTGTGAAAGATGCAAACGTGCAAGTAATCCACACATCTGCTGCCATTGCTTCTTTGTAGGATTAGAAGCTCTCTTCTTTCTCTCTGCTAGATATTATTTCTCCTTTGGTTCCTTTTTCTTACTACCATATCTCTACTTGTTTTGATGTCAGTGTCTTTGTTTGTGAGAGTTTCATTCTCACTATTCATCATAACATATTCTTCAAATTTTCTTCCAATTGCTTTCTCAAAAATGCATTTCTGGTCCTTCTGCTCTTTATTTGTAAGCCTCACTGTATGAGACAAGCAACACAGTCCTGAGGGCCACTGAAGCAAAGGTAGTTGGCCACTGGCAGAATAGTGATGCCACTGGTCTAGTCCCTAAAGGGAATACACATAGGCTGGGGATCAGGTAAATGCCCCAGAAACAGGGCAACATGGGCTTCAACCATGCTGGCATCTCCAGCAATTGTGCTTTCATGGCAACAAAGATATCAAAGAGCATGGTCATGATGGACAAGAGAAAAACCAACAAATCACAAGAAGGCAGCCAGGAGGATCCAGCCCTGAGGATATGGGGACAACAGGGAAGGTAGAGGTGGGGACATGTATCAACATGTCATTTATGTGGCACAGGTTCCCATCAAATAGACCAGAGGAAGTAGCACAAAAAAGGCAAAGTGGCCCCCATCAACCCACACACTGGGATGATCCACTGGACTGCAGTGTGCAACCCTTCTCCCTGCTGGCCACAGGATGGACATAGAGCAGCAGCAGGGTGAATCCAGGGTATACACACACTCCCTTGGGAAAGGCAATAGGAGGGTACTGGCACAGGGTGTGAGAGTCTCTAAAGCAATCATCACTCTGAACAGCTCCCCCTACCCCCAGCTATATATAGATTGTTGTATGTGAATTGAAAATTTCAAATTTTCTGGCTCCTTTCCCACTGCACCTTTGACCTCAAAACCATTCCTTAAACTCAGGGACCATGTTACAGTGTGGTAGGAAGGTCTGCAATGAAACCAAAACAAATCATCCATTTCTTCTCCATTTATGAAGCTATTTTGATCTTGGATTTTGGCTTGGACCCAAACAACAAGTGAAGCTCTAGACACAAAACCAATCTTGCTGACCCCTGAATTCTCAAATCCTAAACACTACTCCAAAAGCTACATCTGAGCATCCAGAACCTCATGGCAACACTATGAGATCCAGCACAGTGAGGTGGGTTTGAATGGGAAATCAGCAGAAATTACTCCTTGACAGCTGGCATCTTGAAAGCGGGATAGTGTAGCACAATAATGTTGGACTAGGCTCCTGGGTGTAGCACAGTAATGTTGGACTAGGATCCTGTGTGACTTAAATTCCAATCTGTACTTCTCCCATGAAAGCTTTCTGGGCAACGTTGGATCCATCACATTCTGTCAACCTAACCTACCACTCAAGGTTGCTGTTGTGAGAAAATGGTGCAGGGGAAAAGAGTTTTCTAAGCTGTTTTGAGTACCAACTGGGAAGAAAAGTAGGATATAAATAAAGAAATCAAATGCTTGTATGTACCTTCTGAGAGCAGAAGTGCTCACCATTTATACAAGGGCATATTTGTCTTCAACACTTTATATTACGAAAAGCATTCCAGAATATTTAATAAAACAATATGTAACTTTAACAAATATGTTAAAAAGAAATATAGCTAGGAAAGTTTAATCCCTTAAGAAGGTTTTCAAAGCAGTACAACAGAGGCTGAGATAAAGTTTGAACTACCTGTCATGACTCCCATCATTCTGGGCAGAGAGGCGAGGGGCAGGCTCCAGGATTCTGGCTCCAGGTCGAATTTAACAGTGAAAGTCAGATATTGAAGACTTTGGGGTGGTTACCTCACCTTTCCCCTTTACTCTTCCTAGCTCCAATTCTATGAGGTTTTTTGTGGGGACACTTCCCCTCCTGACACTGCAGTTTAGAAAACACACAAACATAAAAGCCATAAAGGTGCTAGTGAGGCAGAACAGAAAGATCAAGGACACTATGGAAGACAGGAAAACTTCTCTACTGAACAGGATTTCTTCTGGTCTTTTAAATGTGTAAGTTTTGCATGAATTAAGACAACATTTATAAACTTGGATTACAATCAGCCAAGAAGCTGGATGAATTTAAGAAAGAACCAAATTAAGCCTTAAGCAAAAATATCTTATGATACACCAGCTCCCAAAGCTTCTAAAGAAATACTTGGAAAAAACATTAGTTATCTGTGAAGCTTACTTAGTCTGCATTTGCTAAATGTGAAGTCTTGTCCATGAAATTCTTACCATATTTTACCCTATTTTTCCATCAATAAATCTTGGTCTCAAGGTTCTTTTCTGTTATTTACTTCAGAAACTTCTTGCATAGCTGCTAATTTTGGTTGGGTAAAATATCAAGTGGTTGAATTCTGTTCCCAAATCACATTGATTACATTTCTGTTGTGAATGTGTTTAACTTCACATGACTCAGTCTGTTTAGCACTGACTCTTTGTTCCTTAAATGTCACTCTTTCTAAAGATTTTTCTCCACATTTCCCGTTCAGTAGTTGTCAAACTGGAACCTGAAATATAACCTAACCTAACCTAACCCTCAGTCCTAAATTAGAATCTATATTAAAAATATATGTATCATCTGATTTTCTTCAAAAATTACTATAATGAATAGTTCACAAATTCCTGAAATCAATTTACCTCCTCTACTTTCAAAACTTCTATATATTTAATTTCCAAGCATGCCCCCTATTTGCAGATACCTAAATCCACAGATAAGGGACACGTTTACCCCAAACAGGCTTTTCTTCAAACTTGGGGGACCCACTAGGTTTACAAAAAAACCTAGGGGAAAATTCAAATGCTGGGAGCTCTAAATTCCACCTAAAATAAAAAGCATTATCTGCACAGGTAAAGGAAACACATTTACCATAGAGCAGCTGGAAAGCAGCCTGGCAGTTACTGCAGCAACAGAAACTCAGATCTGCCAAAAGGCAAGGGAAGAAAGCCTCAGCAGAACCACTTAGAGCAGCTCCAGGTGAGTCACTGAGAGTGGGGTGAAGGGGAAGGAAGTCTTGGATGACTCATCCGGAGCTCCTCTGAGTGATCCTGTTAAATAGTGGGTTCCATGGATGAGCAGACCCCAAGTCTAGTCATCGGCCGAGGACAGACTGGCAATTTGCCCCGGTATCGAGTCGGGGCAAAAAAAACCCGGAGTAAACGATACCGGGTTTTCCCGTCCACACAGTGGGGGCCTCTGCTGGAAGAAACGGGACGGAGGCGCGCGGGAGCGTTCAGACTGCCGCGCCGGAGGCGCGCTATATTCGCTGTTTCCCCATTATTTCGGCTGTGGGCGTGATGAGCGCGAGCGCTCATGCGCCTGCGCATAAGTGCATTTCGGCGATTTTTTTTTTTTTGCCCTGCAACGCCGGCACCGCATTGGGCAGTGGAGCGGAGCGCAGCCAATCACACCGCTGCTGCCTCATGCCCAACGCGGGTTGCTCCCGGCTTTTCGGCTGCGCGTTCAGACTCCCCGGAAGCGGAGAAACGCACGACAAACGCAGGCTTTCAAGATTTGCGTCGGCTTTTATCAGGTGTTTTTTTAATCTGGCAGTGAAGCGCGAGAGCACCGGTAGGCTACGGGTGGGGGACGCCAGGCAGATGTGCCTGTGTGAACATTCCATTTAATCCGATATTGAGTCGTTGTCAGCCCGGGTCCCATCCCGCGGCAAATTGCCAGTCTGTCCTCAGCCATCAGCTCAACTTTATTAGTGATTTCAGCAAGAGCAAGACAAGACTCCAGGGCCACAGCTCTGTTTAAATAGCATATAATTGCCACACCCAAACACATAACATTACTTCTTGATTGGTTACTTCCAGAGTCCTGGTGGGCTATTATTCTAAGGTTCCAAGCTCAGCCCATCTCAGGTAGCACAGTCCTGGATTGTTTCAGTCCCAATACATAACAGATCCACGGGGGGGGGGTGCAGGAGGCAGACCTGTTTGGAGCATCTGCAGGCAAGACTCTGAGAATGGGGAGGGGAGAATAGGGAAGCCTTGACTGGCTTGTCTAGAGCTGTTCCAAGCAAGCCACAGAGAGTGTCGGGGGGAGGGAAGGTGGTAGGCCCACTTGGAACAGTTCTGGCCGAGCCACTGAGAGCAGGAGGGAGAAGGAAGCTTTAACTGGCTCGCCCAAAGCTGCTCAGGACAAGCTGCAGAGTGCAGTGGGATGGGCAAGAAGGCAGCAGGCTTTTCAGTGGCTGCAGGAAAGTATGGGGGCTACACTGGATCCAGTGAGCAAGTATGTGGGGAGATAGGATTTCCCACTGCAAGTCTTACAAGCCCCAACTTGTTGCTTCCTATTTTCATACCAATATATACATGAACCATATAAGGATATACCAAGAGCAATATTCATGTCCTGTTATTGTATTTATTTTTATTTCATTTTATGTATAGCCCACCTTTCATGATGAGACTGAAGGTGGTTAACACAGTATAAATCAATACACAAAGACTAGGAATGGAGAACTGAACCAGCATAGGGTATTAGACAGTATATGTTAAGCATTACAGAAAAGGGTATTACATAAACACAAAAGCAAGTAGAGTGAGTATGATAATATGTGCTGCAAACAAGTAATACACAGACCCATTCCTTTTATAAAAGCACCTTCCTGAGTCATTTCATTATAATATAGCCCTATTACCTCTATAAAAATGTCCTCCTGAACAATTCTGGCCACCTCAGGCACAGCATTCCACAAGGTAAGGCCACAACAGAGAATGCACACAACACAGGCAATTGTTGATCTTCACCATTTGTAGAGTGACACCTGCAGAAGGCTTTACTCAGATGAGTTAAGGTGTTGTGGTGGAGCATAGCAGGAAAGGTTCTGTAAATATGAGGGTCCAAGACCATGATGAGTTTTGTATATTACTTCCAGTACCTTAAACTGAACTGATGGACAACCAGTGAAGTGACTATAGAATGGTTAACTCCAGATAATAACTAAGCTGCAGCATTTTGTACTAAAAAATCTCCAAGTTGACTTCCATGGCAAACCCATGTAGAGTACATGACAATAGTCTGATTTCAGTGTTACAGTGGCATGGATCCAGGTGACCAGATTAGAAGAGTCAAGGTGAGGGAGGTGTTGTGTATTGGAATGTGAATCTGGGCTATACATTCCTATGTTAAGCTTGATTTCTAATGTGGCTCTTCAGCTGTCGCGTTACTATTGGCTGGTTTCTGAGAAACCTCTGTACAGAACCAATCATCTTGTAAATATGAATCAAAGTGGGAACAATTGTGATTGGACCTTATCTCTGTAATTCTATTGGTCCTTAACTTATTTTGGGAGTGGCTTTGACAGCCCGGGAGAGTTTAAAAGAAGGAGCTGTGCTCCACTGTTTTGTGGTGTGTTATTGTGGTGTTCTGAGTTGGAGTTGCTATTATGAATAAACTGAAATCACTTGCTGAAATCATTTCATTGTTAAGTTCCATACTTAACAGGGGGCATCTTCTGGGCTAAACTTAGTTGGAAGAAAATGTTTTTTGCAGCTGTATCAATTTGCTGCTCCGGCAGTTACGCTGGATCCAGTATAATATCTGAACCCCATTGAAGGTAGGAAGCACAGTGTCCTTCAAGACCTCAGCCTTTTAAACAAGCATTACCTCCATCTAATTGGGATTCAGTTTCATTTATTTGCTCTTAGCCATATAACCACAGCAGTCTGGCAGTGGCTCAGGGCCTCTACTACATTAGCAGGAGTTTTGGATAGAGAAATATAAAGGCAGCTGTCATCAGCATATTGATAACTCTGAATTTCAAAACTACAAATAATTTCACCTAAGAAATCGAATAGCATGGGTGATAAAACTGCACCCTGCGGAACTCCACAGGACAAATCCCACAATTATGACATCGAGTCTTCAACAGCAACATTTTGAGTCCAATCCATAAGGAATGATCTAAACTAACCCAAAGCACACACCCTCATATTTCTGCATATTTCAACAAAATAGCATGGTCCACGAACCGCATTTCTGCAGTTCAGTTCTGTTTGTGCTTCGTGTCTAAATCACGAACCCTATCACAAACCTGTATGAATGGGGAGGTTGGTTTGTGAGCCTTTTAAAGTTTAAACCTCTGCTTTCTGCTTCCTGGTGCTTTTTTTGGGAGCAGAAAGCAGGGGGCCATATAAACCAAAAAGCTAAGTGCTCAGCTCTTTTTTATGAAGAACGATGCTCTTCATGAATGACCATGAACTGCATCAAATCTGTGAAAGTCCATGGCAGTTCTTCAATTCACTAACATTGCTTCATGAAACACAGACTGGCCTAAATTCATTTGGAACTTCAGTTCATGCCCGTCCCTAGTCCAGTGTGCCAAAGGCTACATATAAATCCAGCAGGAACAACAAATAAGTATAGCCATTGCTCTACATCCAGATGGAGATAATCAGCTAAATTTGTCTCCATCCCATAGCCCAGCTTGAGACCAGACTAAAAAGGGTCTAGAGCAGATGAGCAATCCAGGAAGACAAGGATTTGGACTATCACTGCTCTTTCAATCATCTTGCCCAGAAAGGGCAGCTATGTAAGTTAGAATCCCTCTATGAGAAGTGGTTGTGATTAACTGTAGATCATCCCCGGGATAGGTAAACTGCTTAAAAGAATATTCCACTGGTCTCTTCACCAACACTCTTTCAGCCCTCCCCCCCATAGGTAGTAGGCCCATGCTTGCTATGGCTGGTGGGAGAGCAATGCGGTTAAAGGATGAATACAGAAGCAAGGTGAAATGCACGGCTGATGTCTACTTGTTTGGTGCTTCAGATCTTTTTAAAGTATGGACAATTTGACCATTAAAAATCAAATAAGAATATTTTAGAATGTTAATTATTGCTCTTCTTGGCAAGGGCTACTTCCAGCTATCTTTTTTAAAAAATAGTTGTAGTACATTTTTGGCACTAACAAAAAGAAAATACAGGAATGTAAATACTCACAGATGTCAGAACAAGTCATGAGTATTCACTTCTTTAAAATTTGTCTTTCTGTTAATGGAAATGACCAACTAAAGCATTTTGACATTTCAAATGGTTATTAAGTTCTCAGTATTCCAATGCAGCAACACTGGGATTTGATTTAGGAGGTCAATGAAACAGAGGAAGAAGAAAATGAAGCAGATCCCCTCAAACAAATGGAAAGGTTGATAAAACTGTGTTGTCTTTTGTGTTATCAAAAGTCAATGCCAGCTTGTCTAAACAATACAAAAAAATCAGGCGTGGATAGCTTCTGCTGACAGCATGACATTTTTGCTTCTGCTAGAAAATACTAGGTACAAGAAATTACTACTACCATATGTAAGTATTGAAAAAGGAACTGAAATGCTTTTGGCCATTAATCCATTATTCCTCATTACTTCCTGTGCTAATCTGGCTGGCACTTTTAGGTTGAGCTCCACTTCAAGGAGTTTTATTCTCTAATGTTTGGTTTCTATTTACTTATGTTATCTTTTCCCCTAGTTTGGTAAAAGTCTGTTTTAGATGCTCCTTTCATTTTTTTTCTCCCTCATTTTATTTGAACTATGTTTGTGGCTGATTATTTTTGGCATACAGGTTTGATTCCCCACTCCTCCACATGCAGCTGCTGGTGTGACCTTGGGTCAGTTACAGGTTATTTCAGAGCTGTTCTCTCAAGGGCAGTTCTCAAGAGAGCTCTCTCAGCCCCACCTACCTCACAGGGTGTCTGATGTGGGGAGGGAAAGGCAAAGGGATTGTAAACTGCTCTGAGAATCCTTTGGGTAGTGAAGGATCCTGATACTAATAGCCAAAATGTGTGGATACTTATTTCCACCAATAGGGGGCTCACTCTCCGCCAACAGCTTTTCCTACATAGTCAGTAGACTTCTTGGGTTTGTAGAAAAATCCAAAAACTAAAAAAATCCCTTCAGGTACAGTTGAATTCACCCCAAAACCTTTTGAAATGGCCCCTGCAGGGATCTGCTTCAGGCATCAATGGTGAGAGATTTGAATGTTCGGGGGAGGCTTCTAACTGGCTTTGTCAGTAAAAGGGTGGGGGAAGGGCCCTTTCCAGGCCTCTTTTGGCCTTTCAGGGAGGGAGGGAGGGAGCCTTGGGGCCAGGCCTCATGAGAGTTGCCAGTGCCAGGCTGGGGGATCCCTAGAGATTTTGTGGTGGACTCTAAGGAGGGCTGGGTTTGGGGGAGGGAGAGGCCTCAGCTGAGTATAATGCCACAGAGTCCACCCTCCAAAGCTGCCATTTTCTGCAGGGAGACAGACCTCTGCTGTCTAGAGTCCAGTTGTAATTCTGGGGGGGTCTCCAGGTCCCATTTGGAGGTTGACAACTCTAGGCCTGGCAGTAGTCTAGAGTTGCCAGGTCCCCCCTGATTTGTATGACTCACCTAGCTTTGGCTGCTTGCTACCATTCATCTGCAGCCACCCTATGAAAGCCCATAAGGTGCAGCAGTTAGAGCTTCAAAGTAGGGTCTGCAGGACCCAGGTTCAGATCCCCATCTTGCAGTGGAAGCTGACTGTGTGATTTTGGACCAGTCACATATTTCAGCCTAACCAACCTCACAGGGTTGTTGTGTAGATAAAAAGGAGGGGGGAATAATGAAAGCTGCTTTGGTCCCCACTGTGGAGAAAGACTGTAATTTTCCTAGGTAGAGGCTGGGGGGTGGAGATGGAAAGCAGAAGATAGAGAGGCAGATAAAGGTAGGTTGGCTGTTGGGTGGGAAGGAAATAGGGTTGCCAACACCAGGTTGGGAAATCCCTGGACATTTGAGGGGTGAAGTCTGGAGAGGGTCGGATTTGAGGAGGGGAAGAACTTCAGACTGGTGTAATGCCATAGACTCCACCCTCCAGCCATTTCCTCCACGAGAACCACCATTGCCAGCCTCCAGGTGAGGACTGGAGATCATCCAGAATTACAAGTGCTGTCCAGGTGACAGAGATCAGTTCCCCTGGATAAAATGGCTGTTTTGGAGGGTTGAGTCTATGGCATCATACCCTGCTGAGGCTGCTTGCCTCCCTAAGCCTCACTGTCCCAAGGCTCCACCCCCAAATCTCCAGGAATTTCCCAACCTAGAGCTGGCAGCCCTAAGGTGAATTGATCTCTGTAGCTGAAAGATCCGCTGTGATTCTCAGAGAGCTGCCACTGCTGCTGTGGGGGAAAAGGAAGCAGGTGGGTGGCTGAGAACACTGCCACCACTGCTGCTGCTGCTCTGCGGAGTGGGGGAGGAAGCAGGCAGGAGGCTGGGAGAGTGATGGGGGCAGAAAGAAAAAATGATGGGGTGGGGGCAGAAAGAGAGAGAAAGAGTGAGAAAGTGAGGAGGTAGAAAAACAAAGAGAAAGATGACAGATCAGAAAGAGAGAGAAAGTCACATGCATGGAGGAGAAATAGAGAGTAAGAAGAGGGGGGCAGAGGGGAGAAATAGTGTGAGAGAGGTAGGGGGTGAGGAGAGGAAGCAAAGGTGTGATGAATGAGATAACCATCCTGCAAGTTTCTTGCGGGTCTCCATTTGTATGATATAAATCCAATCTCCTCCCCCCTCCTTCAGATGTGCTAATGGAACACTGCAGGGTGGGCTAATAAGTACAATTCCTTTAAGGTTAGAGAATATCTAACTCAATTCAATATTATACTCCTACAAGAACCATGGGCTACCGAGGATATTTTTCTCCCTGGTTACGTCTCCTTTTGTTTACGGCAAAAACTCGGTTTCCCGGCCTTCGGCACTCGGGCCGTTCGGCTGGGGGACCGCCTTTGCTGCCCAGGAAGGAGAGGAGGCAGTTGGATGCATCGTCATGCATCCGGGGCTAAAGGGACGGAGCCTGAGCTTATTAGGCAGCTCGTGGCTCCAGCCCTTCATTCTTTGCCCCGCGCTCGGACTGGAGGGAGCTCTCTGAGCTCCGTCTCTGGCGTCTGCTGCGATTTCGGCCGTTTGTGGCCCAGATCGAGCAGCGAGGGTTAGGGAGGACAGCAGCGCGCGCGGCAGCGAATAAGGAGGGCTGAGGCTCGGCGGAGCAGAGCGTGCGGTAGCAAACGGGGGAAGGCTTCCAGGCGGAGCAGCACATGCTGCGGTGAACAGGGGAAGGCTGAGGAGGCTTCTTGTTTCCAGCGGAACACCTTTTTCCCTTACATTCTGGCTTCTTTGGAGCAGGGTTGCTGGTTTTTGGGGCTTGGTTGGTGAGGCCGGCCCCTGGGGGTGGTGGGTCTGTTCAGGCCTTGGATTGTTAACGGGGGCTGGGTTCTCTTGACAATTGCACCCCTCCCCCATTTTTCCCCGGTTTTCCTAGTGGAGAAGTTGATTATTCTGCCCCAGTTTCTGTTCAATTTCCCCCAAAAAATTTTCAATAAATAGGAAGTTTCCACAGTGGCCCTGGCTGTTGGGGGTGATGGTATTTGATAAGTGGCCAGTCGGGTACTTACCTCAGCACTGGGCGGCTCAGCAGTTGCCGGCACTCCACAGATAGTTGTGGGTTGGCGGCCATTTTGTGGATTGGCGGCCATTTTGTGAGATTGGTGGCCATTTTGTGGGGTTTGGCGGCCATTTTAGGTCTGTAATCACCCAGTGCACAGTAGTCACAGTGGAATTTGGCAGCTTTTGTACTAACGGCAGCCATTTGGTGGGCTTGGGTGCCCCCCCCAAATTTTCCTTTCCCTCCCAGGTTTGGTGTAGTGGTTCAGTGTGCAGACTGCATTCTAGGTGGCCTGGGTGGAGTTTTCCAATTCACTTGCTCCTGGGTGGTGACTCTGGGCCCCTGTAATTTTGCCCGGCTGTTTTATAAGGAGGGCAGTTTGGTGTGAGATTTTTAGCACATTGGATAACAGGTGTTTTTGGGCGAAGAGTGTGGAGTTTTTTGGAGCCGTTCTGATACCCTTGGGTAAGGGTGGGGTATAACCCATTTCTCTCCATTTTGTGCCTTCTTTAATTATGGCACCTAAAAAAGGCACTGGTCATTCAAAAGGTAAGCAACCGGCTCCTAAGGCTCCTCCAAAGCGGCCAGCCCCCACCCTCTCTTCTTCGGATGAGGAGGGGGATGATGAGGTTCAGCAGGCCATATTGGCTCGCCTGATGGCAGTAGAGCAGGCTTCTGGGTTGGCTGCCCCCCGCCCTCCTTTAGTGCCCGAGCAGGTCGGGCGGAAAGAAACTCGTGCGTCGGCTAGCAAACGTTTCCAGGCCGAGGTGTTGACCCGTCTTTCTCTCCTTGAGGGTAGGATTTCTGCAGGTGCTGGGTCTGGCACTGGAGATGCGGGCAGTCAGGATGGTGCTACGGTGGGCCCTTCTGGTGAAGGGCCTTCTTCAGGAACAGAAGTGCCTGGCTTGACGGCCATTCCAGGGAACACCGCAGTGGGTAAGTCAGCTTCGGGTTCTCCTCCTGGGGTGGCATGGCCCTGGGGGCAATTTGGGCCCCCGCTCACCCCAAGTCAAGGTTCCACTCCTGCTTTGCATAATCAGGGCATGGGACCACATTGGGGTGCACAGCCTGTTCAATTGCCTATGCAATGGCCTTCTGGGACATGGTATGGTTTGCCGCCAGGGGGACCTGGCCAGTGTTTGGGCTCCCCATCGTATGGGAGTGCATCCTATGCTGCCACGCCTGCCACTGAGTTGCCTTTTGGAGACGTGGCTCTGCCTTTAGGTGACCATTTGTTGCCGGCCACCAGAGAGAAGATTTATAGAGGGGAATATGTTGATTTCTTTTCCCTTCTTTTTCGAGAGTTGGAAAAGAAAGACAAAATTGATTTGGACGATAAGGACAGAGAAAAGCTTCGAAAAATGAGAGTAGATCGGACTTGGGCTAATTGGGTGGCTGGTTTTATAGTTTCTGCTGGAGTGCTGGCAAGGGCGCAGCCTTGGCGAGCTGCGGCTTTATTTCAGTATTTTGACATTATCTACAAAGGGTATACAGGTTTCACTAGACCGGCATGGCTCCAGTATGATGAGGAGTTCCGCATGCGGACAGCTATGAATCCTTCACTGCGATGGGACCAGGTACACCCCCATCTGTGGTTACAGATCATGTCCCCGGCTCGGCCTAACGTGGGTGAACGGTCACACAGTGGACACATAGTGCAGCGCTTGCCTGTGTCATCTACCACCCGCGGTGCCGCGGGTCAGGCGGTTCAACCCCGCCAGCTATGTTGGGAGTTTGGATCGCAAGGTGTTTGCAGCCAGAAGGTTTGCCAATATAGGCACGAGTGCCCTCTGTGCAGTGGACCGCACCCTTTTTCAGCTTGCTTCCGGGGAAAATCCCAGAGGGGACATAAGCGATTTGAACCGGGGGGGTTCCGGAGCAGCTGCTGGTAAAGGGCCCCAGTCCCATAAAACTGAAAGTGCTTGAGGATTGGTTAAGCCGATACCCCAGGCGGGATGATAGTTTTTATCTGTTAAATGGTTTTCGGTTTGGTTTTCGTATTCCCTGCCAAGGCCCTAGGGTTTCATTTATTTCACCTAATTTAGCATCCATCGGGGTTTGGAGCACGTGGTTAGGCACAAGATTGAGAAGGAGAGGGTAGAGTACTGGGCCCGTTTCCTTCTCTGCCAGTGGCGAACTTGAGGGTTTCCCCGTTGGGCATTGTTCCAAAAAAGGCCCCTGGTGAGTATCGGTTGATACACCATCTGTCTTATCCCCGTGGGGCATTGGTTAATGATGCCATTCCAGAGTTTTTGTGCTCTGTGCGGTACACCTCCTTTGACCATGCGGTCAGGGTGGTTCGCCGCTGTGGGGTAGGCGCTGAAATGGCCAAATGTTACATAAAGTCGGCATTTCGACTCCTTCCGGTTCACCCTAGCGACTTTGAGTTGTTGGGGTTTTCCTTTGAAGGGCAGTTTTACATGGAAAGGGCATTGCCTATGGGCTGCTCTGTTTCGTGTGCAGCATTTGAACGTTTTAGCACATTTTTAGAATGGGCCCTTTGTTGCCACTCGGGGATTAACACGGTGGTTCACTATTTGGATGATTTTTTATTTGTGGCACCTGTGGGCTCTGACCAATGTTGGGTACTATTGCAGAATTTTTTGGAGCTAACTGAGGAGCTGGGTGTTCCTTTGGCTCATGAAAAAACTGAGGGTCCTTCGCAGGTCCTGACCTTTTTGGGCATTGAGTTGGATTCCCTGGCTCAGGCTTCTCGGTTGCCTCCAACTAGGGTCACTGAGTTGCGGGAGAGGTTAGCCATTTTCTTGGTGCGCAGGAAGGCCACACTTCATGAGTTTCAGCAGCTAGTGGGGCACCTCAACTTTGCCTGCAAGGTAGTCGCCCCTGGGCGGGCTTTCTTGCGCAGGTTATGTGATGCTTTGAAGGGTCTTCAGTTGCCACATCATAGGGCTAGGGTTACAGCCGGTATGAAGGCCGACCTCAGAGTGTGGCTGGAGTTCCTCGACTCTTTTAATGAAGTCTCTTTCTGGAGGACTGAGCTACAGTTGGGGGCCGGCCTCCAGATTTGTTCTGATGCGGCAGGGTCCCTGGGTTTTGGTGTTTATTTTCAGGGGCACTGGTGTGCTGAGGAATGGCCAGTAGAGTGGGTGTGAGATGGTATTTCCAGGGACCTCACCTTTCTGGAATTTTTTCCCATTCTAGTGGCGGTTTGGTTGTGGGGAGACACACTGGCTAATCACACAGTGCATCTTTGGTGTGATAATTTGGCTGTTGTCCAGATTATCAACTCCCTCACATCCAGGTCACCTCGAGTAATGGACTTAGTATGAGCATTCACACTTCGCTGCCTTCGTCTTAATATTCTGCTTTTTGCCCGACATGTTCTGGGGATCGACAATGGGGTGGCTGACGCTCTTTCTCATAAACAGATGGGGAGGTTTCATCAGCTGGCCCCGGAAGCCAACCTGCATCCGGCGCTCATGCCAATGGAGCTGTGGCAGGTTGGAAGGCGGAAGTGAACAGGGCAACTGGACTGGCTGTTGCGCCAGGAACGAAGCGGGCGTATGACTGTGTGGTCTACCGTTTTTCCCAGTTTAGAAAGGAGGTAGGGTATCCTGACCTGTGGCCAGTACCAGTGGATCATTTGCTACACTTCTGTGTAGTTTCCCGAGGTAAGGGGCTGGCGGTTAGCTCAATAAAGGGATTGCTATCGGCCATTGCCTTTGTTAGCAAATCAAGAGGGCTATCAGATGTCACAGGTGATTTTAGGATTCATAGGATGCTTGAAGGGTGGTTACAGGAAGCGGGTGCCCGCCAGGATGACAGGCAGCCTATTTCTCCTGCTGTGCTAAGAGGATTGCAGGCCGTTTGGGGAGACATTTGTACATCAGGGTATGAGGCCTGCCTTTTTCATGCGGCTTCACTAATTGCCTTTTTCGGTGCATTCCGCATTGGTGAACTTGTTGTGCAATCAAAGTCAGACAGGTCAGGCCACGCTTTTGAGATTCGGGATGTTCGTTTGTATGGTGATCGGGTGCAGCTCACCTTGAGGCAGTCTAAAACGGATCAACGTGGATGAGGTATGGTTGTCTCCATTGGTGTGTGCGCAGAGAAGGAGTTGTGCCCAGTGTCCGCATTGGCGGCTTATCTGGCTGTTCGAGGGTTAGGGGCAGGTATTTTGTTTAGGCACCAGGATGAGAGCCCCTTAACAAGACATCAATTTTGGACAGTTACTTCTAAGGCCCTGGCTAGGATCGGTTTAGCAGGGGTGCAATTTTGTACCCATTCTTTTAGGATTGGGGCAGCTTCCACGGCGGCAGCTATGGGATATCGGCCTAGGGATATACAGCGTGTAGGTAGGTGGAAGTCCTCAGCTTACAAGGCCTATGTTCGCCCCGTGGCAAGTTTGTAATTGTATCCCGGATATTTTAGTTGGTTCTGTTTTCCATTGTTCTCTTGTTGCAGGTCCTGTTGGCTGGCCAGAACGGAAGAGGGTCCTCATCTGCGGGCATAGTTATGTTTTTTGGGCCACGCATCGAGCAAAGAGGTCGCCCATTGGCTCGCAGCTGGGGCTCAGCCAACGGGCCTTGGTGGAATGGCTGGGTCGACGTGGTTTGCAGTGGCCTGGTTTGTTGCACTTGTTGTTCGAGGAGAGGGTTGGGTCTCCTCCGCATATTTTGGTTCTTCATGTAGGGGGCAACGATTTGGGCTTTATGAAAGGAAAAGCCTTGATTATTCAGGCTCAAGTTGATTTTCGCGAAATTCAGCAGCGATGGCCTGAAACCTTAATTGTATGGTCGGCCATGACGCCACGGCTGGTTTGGCGTGGGACCTGCAACCCATTGGCCATCGATAAAGCACATCGAAAAGCCAATCGGGAAATCCGTATTGCTCTTGAAAAGGGCCTTGGCCAGTATTTGCCTCACCCGAGCATACATGCGGGTGATCGTAGCTTGTATAGAAGTGATGGTGTGCATCTGTCAGAGGCCGGGATGGACCTCTTTTTGAATGACTTACGGCAAGGGCTTTCCAATGCATTGCGTCTTTAGGGGGGGAAAGGCCTAAGCTCAGGCTTGACCTTTTCAGTGGCAGGAATTCGTTCCATACAGATTGCGGCACGGTGAGCACCGGGTATAGCCCCTTTGGGGGACATAGGGATCTTGCCAGTACAGTCCTTGGGCCATGCGACCCGGGATGGGGAAAGCAGATCGCCTACGGCATTGCAGGGATTTGCCTCCCTTTGAGCCTTGCGGCTTGGGGGCAGTTTCCCGGCAATTGGCTGATTACCAGGCTGACCGGACGCGAGCCATACGTACTTGGCTGTCGTCTGGGGCCGGGTGGCTTGCCCTAGTATAATGGCAAGGGAGGGGTCCTTTGACCCCTGGCCTCGGCCATGCTGCAATCTGTCTGCCCTTGCCATTGGTTATTGTTCAGTTTAATAAAAGTGGCCCATTAATACCCAATTGTTGTCTGTCTCCTTATTCCGGCTTGGGGGGCAAAAGAACGGTCAAAAAGGGAGAGCTAGTGCTGGCTTGGCATGTCTTGTTTCCTCCTCCCTAATGGTAAATGTGTCAAAGTTGAAACCCTGCTCATCTTTGGCCTTGGCAGTATAAATGAAGACAGAAAATAATAATTTTATAATAATCATAGTTTATATTCCCACATCCCTAAGTGTAATTCAACTAAATCAAAATTGGATTGCAGTAAAAACTATATCACAAATGTATGCAATGAATTCCCTAAAGCCAATTTAATAATCTCTGGTAATTTTAATGCAAGATTGGGTAGTATTACTCAAGCAGATCTGATAGAGGTGAAAAGGGGAGATGGAATTGATTGGATAAACAATAGGGTTATGGAAAGATTTATAAAAGATAAGAAAATAAATTCTTCAGGGAAGAAGTTGCTAAAATTAGGGTTGAGAAACAGATTAACAATCATAAATGGCCACTATGGCATTGATAATTTTGGAGTCTTTACATGTAAATTCAAGGAGGAGCAGCATTATTGATTATATATTAACTAATAATAATGCATTACAACTAGTGTCATCTTTCTCTGTGGGTGATCTTATGGGGAGTGATCATCTTTTCTTACTGTTGAAATTTCAGTCTTTAGAGCTGTGTGCACTCCTTAACTCATCTCATGATCCTTTGTTACAGGAAGATGTTAAAGAGAAAAGTGAGCTTGAAACCAAGTCCATTACAATTATGTGTAAATACTTCCATAATATCTTAATTTGGAAAAGTTTCCAATGGTTCTGGAAATTTCCAGACTTTCAGAGAAAAATGCTCTGATCTTATACATTTAAGTATGCATAACTGACAGCTGAATTGCAAGTTTAGCTGCTGACAAAAAGACTGAATAACCAGTTCTATGTGTGCTATGTGAGTATGAACTTTTCTGTTTGTTTCTTTGTTTTCAGCAAAAGAGTTCCCTGTATAGGAAAAACGTTTCCTGAATCATTCCTGCTAGGGCCAAATGGACTAACTGCTAACATGTCCATGTGACTTTTGTCACCTGCAACAGATGGCATGCCAGATGCCAAGCCTGATATCCATATACAAGACACGTTGACACCTTTGCTGGGAAGAGCAGACATCTAGGCGTCTTCCCAAGCTGGGGACATAGCTGTCCCAAGACATTAACACATCAAAGCTCCTCTGACATGGCTTCTGTCATGTCAACCCAGAGATTTGGGCACACCCCTTCATCCTCTCGTGATTGGATAAATGGCCATATCCAATTATGATGGGAAAGGGAGGGAATTGTGATCACCCTATGGGAAGGTGATGCACTCTATTCTTGGTGCTGGAGGGGGCAGCAGTGGGAGGGCTTCTGGTGCCCTGGCCCCACTGCTGGACCTCCTGATGGCACCTGGTATATTTTGGCCGCTGTGTGACAGAGTGTTGGACTATATGGGCCATTGGCCTGATTCAACATTGGCTTCTCTTATGTTCTTATGAAGAGGGGGAGAGTTTTCTTGGAAAGAGAGCTCCTTTCTGAGAGAGAGTTCCCCTTTGGATTGTATACCTGCAACAAGGAATTTTACTAGTGGGCAGTGAAGCTGGACTGCCCACAGCAATCATGTGGTTCATCCTCAAGATTCCATGGTTACACAATGGACATTGAATTCTCTGGTACCTCTGAATGACTGGTAACTATGAATATCTCTATGTGTAGTTGGAGCTGAATAAGCTATAGATATTCTTTGTTTTCCTACGTCTGCAAGTCTCATGATATATGCATGCTTTTGCACTGAATAAAAGATAATATATATAACCAATATTATCTGGACTTGTTTCCTATGTTGCAACTTGACTTCTAAGCCTAAATCTTGTCCCCTGAGCTGACTCAGCTGATGTGGCTACCACTAAATTAAATAGTAATTTGCAGCTCTGGCACAGAGCTGGTAAAATTGCTAAGTCCTCTAGACCAGGCAGGGGTTTAGATCTCTGCTCCTGAGCCTAGGTGAGGATCTTGATGTAAGAGATCTTGGTGGCAGTGACTACTGGTAAGCCAGGGGTGTGTGCAGACATACTCTTGGGCTTGTTTAAGTGTTCCTGAAGCATATGGGATTTTGGTATCTTTCATTCCTGGACTGGGATGAGGGAGAAGAAAATCCTGTACATGCTGGCAGAGTTCAGGAGTTGTGCCTCTTATCCCTGGACTGGTGTAGAGAGGCCAGTACCTGTACATTCCCATTCAACTGTTTGAAAACAATATTGATTTTTCTAACAATTTCTGAATTCAATAAGCCACTCAGTAGGGACCTGGCTAGAGTGATCATGTAGCCCTGACAACTGATGAGGTGGACTTACTGGCAGTGGGGGAGGCCTACACCAGAATCTTATTGTCATCACCATCAAGATGGCAATGTCACTTCTGGTGTGCCAGAAATTACATCATCACATCACTGGTGATGCAGAGATGCTCTGGTATTTGAGCAAAAACTCTTACATAGATGCCATTTTTACCATAGAGATGTGATGAGCAATGTGATGGTGTCACTTCTGGTTGTACCAAAAGTGATATTGCATTGTTGATGGTGATGGTTCTGAGACACTGGTGCAGGCTTTCCCCAGTACTGGTAGGTACTCCACTGGCCAGCTGATTTGTGGTGGGGGATGGGACCTGGGGGCATCTCCCATCCTCAGGGGGGATGGCAATCCTAGACCTGCCTCAATGGCAAGGCACCTGTCTTGCATGTACAGGGTCCAGGTCCATATTCTGTCATTTCAGGTTAAAGGATGTGAAGCAATAACTGTTGAGAAATATCTTTCTGTGCTTGAGCTCTGGGATAATATACAGTATTGAGTCAGAGTAAGCAACATTAATAAGAGGGCTCAATGATCTAAGTATGAGACAACTTCCTCTGTTCAATATGTCTGCCTCAGGCTTCAGTGATGTCTAGCTTGAAATATACAGTACAATCCTATGTAGATAGATTCAGGTGGGGTAGCCATGTTAGTCTGAAGCAGCAGAACAATGTTTGAGTCCAGTGATACCTTTAAAACCAACAAAGTGTTGTTGGTTTTAAAGGTGCCACTGGACTCAAATGTTGTTCCAGTGTAATCCTATGAACTTCCCTCGAAGTAAGCTCCGTGGAAGAAGCCTGAATAGGATTCTGAGCAGACCAGTTTAGGATTGCTCTCCAAATATGTAGTGCCTTTAATACATGTTCTGAAATCCATCCTTCCAACTCAATATCCCAGTGGTTACTGGCCCTCCTTCTAGTGTGGTTTGTTTATATGCATTTAATTGAGTTTTATAATTTTAACTGTACTTTAAAATATTTAAATATTTTAATGTTTTATGCTTGAAATCCTGATTTGGTGGAAAGGCAGAATAAAAAGCTTTATAAATAAATAAATGTTCACAATGCAGTTCACAAATACTTGCACAGATTCAGTCCTGTAGCAGGACTACAATCACATTTGTTGCAACTGGATAATTCCATTAAGTTTAGTCATATTATTAGTAAGAGGAGGAACTAGGAAACTAATACCGACTTTTCTGATTCATCTCATTAAAGTTTGCTTATAAATTTAATGTGCACATGAGCTAAAACTGTTTTTTTTTATTTTGTTATAACAGTTGTACAATCACTATTTTCATCATCAGAAGAAGAAACTGTTGGGACACACCTCTAATGTCACTGGATAATTTTGTTAATCGTTGTCAAAAGTCCTTATCCCAACCCAGGCTGAGAACTTTTGTTAAAGAGGGTTGCTGCAAATCAAAGTTACAAAAACACCATAGAGAGACTAATCTCACCTGAGTCTTGGTAGGTGCCACCTGTCCTTTCAGTCTATTCCAATAACAGCTTATCCCGAAAGCCAGTTTGGTGTAGTAGTTAAGTGTGCAGACTCTAATCTGGGAGAAATGGGTTTGATTCCCCACTCTTCCACTTGCACCTGCTGATGTGACCTTGGGTCAGTCACAAGTTCCGGCACAGCTGTTCTTGAAAAGGGGCAGTTTCTGTCAGAGCCAGTGTTCCCTCTAAGCTGAGTTAGTCTGAGCTAGCTCACAGGTTTTTAGCCTCTGGCTCATACATTTTTGTCTTAGCTCAGGAAGGATGGCTCCGGAGCAAACTAATTTATGCAGTAACCAAATCGCTCGCTCACAACTTTGATGCCAGGAGCTCACAAAGTAGAATTTTTGCTCACAAGACTCCACAGCTTAGAGGGAACATTGGTCAGAGCTCTCTCAACCCCACCTACCTCACAGGGTATCTGTTGTGGGGAGGGGAAGGGAAAGGAGTTTGTAAGCTGCTCTGAGACTCCGAGTGAAGGGCGGGATATAAATCCAATCTCCTTCTCCTTCTTTTCTTCTTCCTCTTCTTCTTTGAAGCAAAAGGACAAGTCTCCTAGCCTTTCAGGAAATTAACAAGAAAAGTCAGCCCTGCAGAGTAGGACTGTAGTCTGAGTTTCCAAACAGAATCAGTTACCAGGTAGGTGGTCATTATCAAAATTATGTTCTTGTTCACTCTGTATAAGAAAACAAATAAAAACTTTACTGTTTTTTTTTTTTTTTTAAGGCCAAGGCTTCTGGAAGAAGGCTTTGAGGTCAATGAAAAGCAGTTCAAGATGGATGCCATGAGCACAAGCTGAGCTGGGTAACCACTGACATACTTTGTGTCAAGTAGTTACTGAGCTGCCTTATGGCAAATGCTGTAACTTAGAGATTGGCATTAGACTGATAAGCCAATCAGAAACCTGAGAGCTGATATAACTTTCCCAGCATTGCTAACCATGTGATGCGTAGGGTGATGGACCAGAGAGAGGAGAAATGAAACTATACTGCAGCTAAGCCTCACCTCTTTCCCACAGGTGCATGACCCATAGCTCAGTTGCTTGGAATGCGTTAATCAGGAGACCCAAGTAAGGTAGTACTCCCTTGCACTCCCTTGCTGCATATTGTCTTCCTTCAAGGTCACACTGACTCTAGACTCTAACTGCCTCTGGGAATGTTTGTGTAGGCTTCTTTTAGCTTGAACAAAAGATTTTTGTTACAGAGAGCAAAAGCAAGGAACCATTTTCCTTTACAATTGTGGCTTTAGCTTTCTTGGTACTGCTATATAGATTTGAAAGTGCTTTGAAGTAACATGTTGATGAAAAATATATTTCTTAAAATATTTCATTCACTATTCATCTAACCTAATTTTATATATTTATTGTGTTTTTGAACTGTTTTTACCCTATATTTCTCCAGTGGATCCAAGCTGTTTTACAAACATTCAAATCAATAAAATAGATTTTTAAAACCACATAATATAAGTATTAAACTTCTTATAATGTGAGGCAGGACAAAATGCATTCTGGACTCAGAACAGGATTTGTATGAAGCAAAGTATTTGACTTAATTTGATCGATCAATTGATTGATTGATTGAGATTCATTCATTCATTCATTTGGCAAAGTGCTCAGATTTCCCCAACTTACCCAACATCTACTACACATTATTGACATATTATAGAAACATTTGGCATGGAGACTAGCCTCATACTGAGGAGATCAAGGCTATTTAGCCATACTGACCTATGTAACAGTAAAAGTTTGTGATGGTTTGTGGTTTGCAAATCAGGCATGTCACTAACCATGAGCCATCACCAACTGCATTTTCCCAGTTTGTGCTACCACAAGCACAAACCTGTTTTAGCAGTAGTAAGAAGAAGCATTGTGGGTTGAGGGGGTGATGGTAAGGGTATTATTCTCACTGAAACCAATGGGATAAAAAATGAACATGTATAATAATAGCTATAAGAAAAATGAGCAGAGAAAAAAATGGACATCTCTCGTCTGTCAGGAAATCACTGCAATATTTTTCTGATTCTAAACATAACCAATCAGAATTATGTTCCATTGATTTCCATGAGGCTATTTTTATTCCAATTATAGCTCAAAATGGAAGGGGGCATAATTTCAGAAGTAACACATTCCACATACTTTAGTGCTTTAGATTTTCTTTCTTTTTAAACTATCACAGTTTTTGTGGTTAGGCTTAAGAAAGGAAAAAGTTTCCTGTACACCTTTTTCTGCAGTGTATTATATATCCTTCAGCAGTTTCTTCCACAATCTGATGTTTGTAAGTTATGGAAGCTATGCCTGAATGATCTTTTATCAAGCTCAAACCCACAAAGTCCCAAAGTAATTTCTGTTTTCTTCTGTGGCACTTTTTCTCCTGTGTTCCAATATAGTTTCAATAATATTGTGACTAAAACTGCATGTTTGCTTCAAACAAACCTTATCTAGTGACAATTGATAACCATATGCCCAAGCCTGTATGGCCTCCATTGTACACAAAGATGTACATTTCAGGTTTTCTATTAAAACCAGTGAAGGGGATGGCTTGCACATGTGAGATTATGCATTGGTCAATATAATCTTTCTTTTGAAATGAACAGGCACTGTATTCTAAGCAGGGATCTCTGCATTTTCTAGAGATCCTGTGCTCAACTGATCAAGTAATATATGCTGCATCTTTTATGCTTCTGCTAAGAGAACACAAAGTTGCAAAGCAACCAACACTTCTCTTCTGCAGAGTTCTCTGAATTTCATGGTAAACTCAGGGAAGGGTGGTTTCTAGAGTGAGAATAGTTATCATGGGTGGGCTACCAATTGGTTTTGTGGAGCTCTGTTCCAAAATCTGTCTTTTGTGGAGTGCTGAAAAGCAATCTTACTAAATAGGAGCATAGTTATGATACCACTTCAACATCCAATCATTATTGAGGGGATGGAATCATGTCCACATCAAAAATATTTGTGAGACTATTAATCCTTGTTTGTGTAAAGATCCAGAGTTAAAATATGCATAACTAAACACTTCTGGGTAGGTCCAGGCAACTGCATTTCCCCAGCAAGCAGAGAATTTACAGGTCACAGATTAGTTGATTTCCTATGGAAGTTTATTTTCTGAAGTACATATCTGAATCAGTAAAGGTGGGCAAACTTTCCCCAAACCCACCTCATAATCAGACTTGAGCATATCAAGTTAAATTAAGAACAACAAGAAGAATTGTTTTTTATACCCTGCTTTTCACTACCCAAAGGAGTCTCAGAGAGGCTTACAATCTCCTTCCCTTCCTCTCCCCACAACAGACACCCTGTGAGATAGGTGGGGCTGAGAGAGTTCTGAGAGAACTGTGACTGACCCAAGGTCACCCAGCTGGCTTCATGTGGAGGAGTGGGAAATCAAACCCAGTACTCTGGTTTAGAGTCCGCTGTTGTGGGGAGAGGAAGGGACTGTAAGCCTCTTTGAGACTCATGAGGCCTACTGGGTGACCTTGGGCTAGGGTCACCAGGTACCCTCATCACTCTAGGAGAGAGATTTGGGAGGATGTCATGCTGGGGATTTTGTGGAGAGATGTCCCTCACGGACATGTCTGTTTGTGGTGGAGTTTCCCCACTTGCCAGCTGACTAATGGTGGGCAAAAGCCATGAAAACTAGGGGAACCCCCACCCTAACCTTGGGACTGGCAAGCTTACCTTGGGCCATTCGCAGTTCTCACAGAACTCTTTCAGTTCCACCAACCCCACAGGATATTTGTTGTGGGGAAAGGATGGGAAGGCAATTGTAGGCTGCTTGGAGACTCCTTCAGATAGTGAAGAGCGGAGTATAAAACAAATTCTTCTTCCTTATGAGGACTTTGGAAGCATGGCATCCATGGTGCCTGGAATACTCTGAGAATATAATTCCTAGGGCACCTAACATAATATTTCAGGCATTCTGGTAATTAGAGAGCACTGAGTATTATAGATACAGTGTGTGCAAGGTATCTGAAGGGGCAAAAAAGGATGGGGTTGTGTTGGACATTCCCTTTCTGTCATAGATGGAAGCTGCAGTAGGTAAACTGAAGAGGAGAGGAGAGATGTGATTTCTTCTCTGGCTTCTCTCAGAGAAGAATCCAAGGGCTTTTAAGGTGAGCATTATGAGCTGCTGAAACTCAGAATATGAGCCAAAAGACTACAGACTTCAAGGACATTGCTATTCTTTAATAAATATCCTTTCACCAAACTAGATTTTTGTAGCATATACAAAACACAGTATCTTCAAAGGCCATTCAGATCAATATGTTGTCAAAGGCTTTCATGGCCAGAGATCATTAGTTGCTGTAGATTTTCAGGGTTGTGTTGCCACGGTCTTGGCATTGTAGGACCTGATGTGTCGCCAGTAGCTGTGACTGGCATCCTCAGAGGTATAACACAGAAAAATGGAGTACTCTCTGTGTCAAGATGAGAAGAAAAATGGTAGGCAGATAATTTATATCTACCCCAGAAGGTGGGGTAGGGCTGAGTCATATCTTGTAGGAGTTCTCCAGGCTATAAATATGCTACTGGAGGAGCTTTCCTGAGGAGGTTCTTTTGCCTATGGATTGTTTCCTGAGAAGGTTTCCTGTTTCCTGAGGAGGTTCTTTTGTATGTGGAATGGCTATTGAAATTCTAATCTTATCTGTAGTGTTATTGCCAGATGTAGAGCATTTTGTGTTTTTCAGGACAGGAAACCATGCTCTATTTATTTTTAAACTCTCTTCTTTCCTGTTGAAATTGTGTTTATGAATTTCAATGGCTTCCCTGTGTAACCTGACACAGTAATTGGAAGTGTTTTCCAGCCTTTCAGTGTCTTGGAACAAAATGCTGCGTCCTGTTCAGGTTAGGCTATGTTCAACCACTGCTGATTTTTCAGGTTGGCCAAGTCTACAGTGACTTTCATGTTCTTTTATTCTTGTCTGAACACTACACTGTGTGGTCCTGATGTAAACTTGTCCACAACTGCATGGTATGCAATATACTCCTGCAGAAGTGAGGGGGTTTCTTCTGTCTTTTGCTGATCGTAGCATCTGTTATATTTTTCTGGTGGGTCTGAATACCATTCATAGGTTGTGTTTTTTCATAAGTTTCCCCATCTGATCAGTGATTCCTTAGATATATGACAAAAACACTTTTCCTGTGGGAGACTGTTTTTCCTCAGTTGCTTGTTTTACCTTTGGTTTAATTGATCTTCTGATTTCATTCTTGGAGTAGCCATTTGCTTGAAGTGCATGGTTAAGATGCTTTAGTTGGTCATTGAAAAAGTGTGGTTCACATATCTGTCTTGCACAGTTTACTAGTGTTTTGATTATGACTCTTTTTTGCCGAGGGTGGTGATTGGAGTTTTTGTGTAAATAATGGTCCGTGTGAGTTGGTTTTCTGTAGACCTTGTGACCTAATTGAAGGTTAGCTTTGTGGATGACCATGAGATCTAGAAATGGGAGTTTACCCTCAACTTCTTTTTCCATGGTGAATCGTATGTTGGGGTGGATGTTATTGAGGTGGTCTAAAAGCTTCATCAATTCTACTTCTCCATGGCTCCAAATGATAAAGGTATCATCTACGTACTGGAACCAGACTGTCAGTTTGTGGGGTGCAGATTCTAAAGCTGTTTTTTTTTTCCCCAAAAAATGTTCCATGTAGAAGTTTGATGTAACTGGGCTGAGAGGGCTCCCCATGGCAACCCTATCCATCTGTTCATAGTATTTGTTATCTCATTGGAAGTAACTGGTTGTCAAACAATGGTGGAATAAGCCTGTTATGTCATCTGGAAAAATCTGATTAATAAGCGCGAGTGTGTGGACATTTTAAGTGTACTTTAAGGGGTGGCTAATTAGGGAAGGCCTGCATCTTGGAGCAAGTCTGGGTCATTATTATTATAACATGGCACCCAAGAAGGGGCAAGGCCCTCCTAAGAGCAAGCAGCCAGCCCCAAGAAAGCCTTCTCAGAAGCCTCCAAAGCAGCCTGCTCATGTAGATTCTTCTGACGAGGATGAGCCGGACCCTGTTAACGCAGCCATCCTGGAGAGGCTGGCAGCCCTGGAGAGTTAGTGGGGTGAGCATCCTCCACCTTGTGATATGTCTAAATCTGTTCCAAAACAATCGTTCCAGATGCAGGTGTTGGCATGTGTAGCTCTTCTTGAGGATAGACAGGGCAAAGTGGCATCAATATCCGGTCAGCTGGTCCAAAGGCAACACATGAATGACAAGCGGGAGAGTCAGGGTGGAAAGGAGCTCCAGGAAGGTTTCCCTTTAGGGTTTAGGATACTTTACCAAGGAGAGAGAAGGTCATATAGTGTTCCTAACCTGAAATCAGTTAAGGGAATGGAGCACATAGGGGAAAAAAATAAAAAGAATGTAGGGAAGGTAAGGTACAGGGCCTTTCCTTTCCCCACCAGTTACTAATTTGAGGGTTTCCCCATTGGGAGTTGTGCCAAAAAAGGCACCTGGCAAGTATCGCCTCATTTACCATCTGTCATACCCATGCAGGGAGTTGGTGAATGATGTTATACCAGAGGAGTTGTGCTCTGTTAGATACACCTCCTTTGACCAGGCTATGCAGGTAGTGCGTCATTGTGGGGAGGGGCAGAATTGGCAAAATGTGACATTAAGTCAGCCTTCCATCTCCTCTCTGTCTACCCGGCTGATTTTGGACAGGGCCCTTCCCATGGGGTGCTCAGTTTCCTGTGCTGCTTTTGAGAGCTTCAGTTCCTTTTTAGAATGGGCCTTGCATTACAGGACAGGACTATGCAGCGCTGCCCATTATCTCGATGACTTCCTGTTGGCAGGGGGGAAAGATACTGGTCAGTGTGATTTTTTCCTGAAAAGCTTCATGGGACTGGCAGAGGAGTTTGGGGTTCCTCTTGCTCAGGAAAAAACAGAAGGTCCTACCACAAACTTGACTTTCATGGTGATAGAGATTGACACTGTGGGGCAGCTGTGTAGATTGCCACCTGACAAGTTACATGCACTGCAGACGAGGATTGACATGGCTAGGGTGATGAAAAAGATTACCTTGCTCGAGTTGCAGCAGCTGGTTGGCCACTTCTGCTTTGCATGCAAGGTTGTGGAACCTGGCTGGGCATTTGTTAGGAGGCTGTGTGAGTCCATGATGGGCCTCCATCTCCCACACCATAGGACCAGGGGTCCAAGGGGATAAGGGATGACCTCCTTGTATGGAAGGAATTTTTTGGACTTGTACAATGGGGTCTCCTTTTGGTGGGAAGACCTTCTAGTCGAAGCTGAAGAAGAAGAAGAAGAAGAGATTGGATTTATACCCTGCCCTTCACTACCCAAAGGTGTCTCAGAGCGGCTTACAAACTCCCTTCCCTTCCCCTCCCCACAACAGACACCCTGTGAGGTACGTGGGGCTGAGAGAGCTCTTGACAGAAACTGCTCTTTTTCAAGAACAGCTCTTATCAGAACTACGGCTTGCCCAAGGTCATCCAGCCAGGTGCAAGTGGAGGAGTGGGGAATCAAACCTGATTCTCCCAGATTAGAGTCCACACACTTAACCACTACACCAAACTGGCTCTCAAGTCCTTGAGCATTGAACTGCAGGTCACATCTGACACTGCTGCCTCCTCCAATTTTGAAGTGTGTTTCCATGGACACTGGTGTGCTGAGGACTGGCCCGAGGAAAGGTTCCAGGCAGGGTGGGTCAAGGACCTCATTTTCTTGGAATTTTCCCCAATTGTCATAGCTGTGTGGATTTGGTCAACAGAGCTTGCCAACCATACTGTGCACTTCTGGTGAGACAATCTTTCCACACTGCACGTGAATAACTCTTTGACATCCAGGTCTCCTAGGGTCATGGCCCTGGTCAGAGCCTTCACACTCTGTTGTCTGCAGAACATTATTTTCTTCAAAGCCAGGCATGTCCTGGGGGTCAGTAACGAGGTCGCTAATGCTCTCTCCCAAAAACAGATGGAGAGATTCTGCCAGCTGGCTCTGGAAGCTGACCAGTTCCCAGTTCAGATGCTAGCACAGGTGTGGCAGATCGGTGGGCTGAGGCCAACAGGGTGATAAGTTTAGCTCTCACCCCATCCACTCGGAAAGCATATAAGAGGGCGGGTAAGCAGTTTCTGTCCTTTACAGAGGAAGCTGGTCTGAGACAGGTTTGGCCCATACTGATGGTCCATCTGATGCAGTTTTTGTATCCTTGAGAGGTAAGGACCTGTCAGCGTGTTCCATTAGGGGCAAGCTGTCATCTCTCACCTATGCCAGCAAGGCATTGGGGTTTGAGGAGAAGACGGGCGACTTCTGCATTAGGAAGATGCTCGAAGGCTGGTCAAGGGAGGGTGGCAGGGTGGTTGACTCCAGGGAACCATTGACTCCAACAGTGCTGAAGGGGCTCAGGGCACAGTGGCACACACTTTGCAGGGATGGATATGAGGCTGCACTATTCCACGCGGCATCACTGATTGCCTTTTGGGGGGCACTGCAAATCAGTGAGTTGGTGACTGGGTCTTGCCAGGATGCATCTGGCCTAGGGCTTGACTGGCGTGATATTCACATGCTGGAGGCCTGTGTTAGGATTACGCTTCGGCAATCAAAGTCCGACCAATGGGGCAAGGGTTCAGTTATTGAGCTGGGCTGGTGTTCTGAGGCTGAGTTATGCCCAGTGCAGGTGTTACACTGATATTTAGCCATGTGGGGTGAGGGTGTAGGCTATTTGTTTCGACATACTGAGGGCACACCCCTCACCAAGTATCAATTTTGGGCCCTAACTCAGAAAGTGCTGGTCCATTGAGATTAGGCGGGTTCTGGTAAGGAACCCACTCCTTCCGGATTGGAGCAGCTATGGAGTATTCCAATAGCGAGATTCAGCAGATAGGTCACTGGAAAACGTGTAGTTACAGGGGTTAGATGCAGGATTGCAAAGTTTAATGTTATGTTAGATTACTAATGGGGTTCCTCTTACAGGCACTTCGGGCCATGGGGCGAGATGAAGAGTCACTCTCTTTTGGGCTGCTCATCAGGCCAGGAGGACATCCATCGGTTCTCAACTGGAACTTAGTGAGTTGGCTGTCATTGGATGGTTGGGAAGGAGGGGCATGAGATGGCCGGCACTTCTTCCCCTGTTATTTGAAGAGAGGCGGGGGCCTCCTCCACGTGTTTTAGTGGTGCATCTAGGGGGTAATGACCTAGGTCTGATGAAGGGCAGGGCCCTTGTGTTTCAAGACGAGGCTGACCTTGCGAGGATAAGAGCAAGGTGGCCCAGTGTGTGGCGTAATGTGGGAGACCCCTGCTTCATCGACCATGCCAGGCGTATGCCAGATGAGAAAGGCCATGGAGGGTGGTTTAGGGCACTTTTTGCCGCACCCCGGCATACGGGTTGAGTTCCAGGGCTTGTATAGGGCTGACAGAGTGCACCTATCTGACAAGGGCAACAGGTTCTTTTTGCAAGACTTGCAGCAAGGGATTAGCTCAGCCTTGGCCTTTTAGTGGGAGCAAAGACCAAAGCAGAGGCTTGGTCTGGCTGTGGCAGGTTGGTGCAGGCAAGAAACTGGAACCAGTGAGCACCTTACAGCATTTTCCCCATCAGGGAACAGGGGGTCATCAGGAACTGCCTTCGGATTTTCAAGGTCCAGGGTGGAGAATGGTGATCACTTCCTCTGGGAACCTCTTAGGTAAGCTCCTCTGTGCAAGTTGTCATGCTTCAGGGGTAGGCACTCCTAGGTGGCAACCATTTTGCTGGGCTGCTGGTCATGAGCCAGACCGATGGCTCAAGACCAGAGCTGGGTGACCCACCTGAGAAAAGGGCAAGGAGGTTGGTCAGGGGAATGACACCTGCCTTGTCTGTTCCGTGCTTGCTTAGTGGTCCCTTCCCACAATGTTATGTTAAATAGTTAATAAAGTGGCCCTTGTTTACTTCCAAACGGTTGTCTGTCTTGTTATTCTGATGGGGGGGGACAATAATGTTGTCTGGGTCTGCATTGAGGTCTTGATGGTGTTTCTCTCCTTACATGTTATATTGCTGGTGAGAAGCTTTGCTTTTCGTAGAATCCTTTCCTCTCCCCTCTTATTTATTCAGCTTCTTCTTCAGGTAGATGATGAATGGCAGCTTCTACATTTGTGATGATGTCTTCCACAGGAATTTCTGTGGAGGTGACTGCAAAGTTACGTCCCTTGGCTAAGATGGAGGTTTCTTCTGGTGAGAGTTTGCGATCCGTCAGATTGATGACAGTGTGTGCGTTGTTGAGTATTGGGTTTGTCTGTCTTTTATCCTGGATTTTATTAAACTTCTGCTTCTGTCTGGAAGTGTGGCTTATTAATCCATGTTCCATTTTTTCTGTAGGTGAGGTTATCAAACTTGTCCCAATCATGACTTCTCATTTTTTGGCTGATGTTAATGTGCAAGGAAAACAGCTACTTGTCTGTGGTAGCAAGTTCTCTGCAGATAGTATGGATTCTCTCATGTAAGAGAAACTGTTCTAGATGGTCATAGATGCAGTTAGCCTGTGGAGATTTCAAGATTCTTTTTGTTGTGAGAAAGGATGGAATGGTTCTTGTGTCCCTGCAGCATAGCAGAAAAGTTAAAAAACAAAGTAGATGTGCTTCCTTGTTCTGAAGTTCAGCTGGACTGCAGCCGGTGGTGGTGTGGGGGGCTGTGTGCTGGCTGAATAGGAAGGCAGCCAGCGTGTAGTCCCAGTCCCCTTGGTCCATGCGGTGCAGGGCCTCTTTCATAGTTTGGACCATGTGTTCCGCCTGGCCATTGGTTGTGGGGTGAAATGGAGCATAGCGTGTGTGCCTTATGCCTTGAAACTCCATGGAGGTGAAGGCTGAGCTGTTGTCAGTTACCAGAGTCTGGTATACCATGGGAGCTAAAGATCCACCAAATCACATTGATGGCTGACCAGGACGATGTATATGGGACCGGTACCACCTCCATCCACTTCGTGTAAGCATCTACCAATAAAAAGAAGATCTGTCCCTGGAAGGTCCTGGCAAAGTCCAGATGTAACCTTGCCCAAGTCTTGTGAGATGACTCCCGTGGCCACCACCTGTGCTTTCGGAAGCTTGGGTCAGGACTCCTAAAATTTCTGGCAGCGCTTCACTGTGTCCTCAATTTCATTGTTCAGGCCTGGCTACCACACATAGCTCTGGGCCAGGGCTTTCATCCTGATAATTCCTGGGTGGTTCTCATGCAGGGCTGAGGACTTTGTAGAGATGGGGGTATCACCACCCGGCTGCCCCAAAGCAAGCACCCCTTGTGGGAGGACAACTCATCTTGGCTAGATGAAAACACTGAGAATTTGGTCCCCCCTGGGCCGGTGGGCTACCCCCTCCCCACCCAGTCCACGACCCGGGAGAGGATGCGATCCCAGGCCATGTGGCATGACACCTCCCACACCTGTACCAGGTGGTCAGACAAGTCCTCCAGCAAAGTGATGTGGTGCACCGGGGCTGGATTGGGATCAGAGGAAGACAGTGAGAGATTGTTCAGTGTGTCGGCATGGCACATCACTTTACTGGGGTGGTGGATGAGCGAGTACTGGTACCCTGCCAGGAAGATGGGCCAGCGTAGCACCCACGGAGACAGTATTTGTGGAGTCTGGTGGTCTGGGGCAAGTGGGCCCAATAGGGATTTGTGGTTCATCATGATCATGAAGGCCCAGCCATAGAGGTAGTCATGAAATTTTTTCATGCCGGCTACAATCGCCAGAACCTCTTTGTCTATTTGATCATAGTTGCACTCCACCGCAAACAATGTGCAAGAGTAATAGGCAATGGGAACCTCACAGCTGTCGGCCAGCCTGTGCCCTAGGACTGCCCCCACCCTGTATGGAGAAGCATCACAAGCCAACACCATCGGCAGGGTTTCGTCAAAGTGGGTGAGGACTGCATTGGAGGACAACAGTTCTTTCATCACCTGGAAGGCAGTGGAGTGTTTGGGACCCCAGACTCAGGGACCGTGTTTATTGAGGAGGCAGTGAAATGGTTCAGCTTTGTGGCTTTGTGGCTTTGTGGCTTTGTGGGGCAGGAACAAGTGATAAAAGTTTAAAAGTCCTAAGAAAGCCTGTAGCTCTGCCTTGGAGGAGGCCATAGGCACATGACTGATGGCACATATCTTTTCCTGCGTAAGGTGGATTCCCTGGCCATGTGGCAAGAACTCCACCTGCAGCACCTCTAGATGACACTTCTCACATTTCATCTTCAGGCCAGCATTGTCAAAGCACTGGAGCACTGACCGGAGCCATGCTGCAAAGGTCTCAGAGTTAGGAGCCACAATTAAAATGTCATCAAAAAACAGCTAGACTCCTAGGATGCCTTTGAGGAGACAATCCATAAGATTTTGAAAAATCTCCTGTGCCACGCTCACCCCAAATTGCAGCCGCTGAACCCTGAAAGTCCTCCAGTGTGTCACTATAGGCCTGGGCCAAGTCCAGCTTACCAAAAACCCTTGCCCCAGCCAAAGAGGCCAATACATGACTGACCACCAGCACCGGGTATGTGTGGTCCTGAAGTGCCTTATTAATAGTACACTTATAATCAGCACAAATTCTGATGTCCCCATTTGGCTTTACTGGGGTGACTATGGGGGTTTCCCATTGGGCATGCAGCACGGGTTCTAGCAACCCTTGCTCCACTAGGCAGTCCAGTTCAGCCTCAATCTTGGGCCACAATGTGAATGGGGGCTGCCTGGCCTTCATCCGGATGAGCCTAACCATGGGGTCTAGCTCGAGTGAAACCGGGGGCCTGAAGTAGCAGCTGAGCATGCCATTGAATACCCCCAGAAACTCATCACATACTGAATTAAAGTCCAGTGGCCGTATGTTGTTTACACATGCCACCCCAAACCCCAGAGGGCCAAACCATGAGAGTCCCAGCAGGCTTGTGAGCCTCCCTTCCACCACCACCAATTCTAAAAGGCCATCAAAGTTTTTGTATTGTACCCTGAATTTGCCCCACCCCCTGATGGCCACGGGGTTCTTCTGGAAGTCCCATAGGGACAGGCCCCGTGGCTGCTTTAGGAGGGATCTCCCCCAGGGCAGAGCTTCTGCAAGGTTTCTGCAGAAATTATTGAGAATTGTGACCCCATGTCCAGTTCCATTTTATAGGGGGATGCCTCTATTGACATGGTAACATGCATTTTGTTAGGGGCTTCTGGGGGCAAATTCAGTACATGATACTGGTGGTGGTTTACGATCAGGGTATGCAGATCCATTGCCTCTTGATGTGTGGACATCTTCTGATGGCCCCATGGGAGTGGCAGGCACGGGCTATGTGTCCTTGTTTTCCACAGGACCGGCAGACAATGTTGCAGAAATGGCATGCCCTTCGTTCGTGTGCTTTCCCACAGCTGGCACAGGATGCTTGGGTGGCTGGCTTCTCGGGATGTGCGGTCACTGATGATGGGGGCCATGGATTCCGACAGGCAGGGTGGCATAGTTGCAGAACTTCCTCCTTGTCTGAGACATCAGATGCAGTGGCCGGGGACATGTCATGTGTTGAAGATGGCGGCCGGTCATGGTGTGACCCCTCGAATGCGGTGGCCATTTGCAGTGCCGATTCCAACTTGAGGTTGGCTGTACCTACAAGTTTATGGTGGAGCTTGGCTTCCCAGATGCCCCAAACAAATTGGGATAAGATGATATCTTAGACATCTTGGAACTCACAGTCCACAGCAAGCTGGCAGAGTTCAGCCATGAAGACAGGGGCTGCTTCACCGGGCCTCTGGAGGTGCGCAAAAAAGTCCATGCGCTTGGCCATCTTGGTGAGTTTTGGCATATAGTACTTTGTGAGGTCCTTGATGATCTTGTCATAGGTGGCATCCACCAGTTTCTTCGGAGTGAGAAGGCCTTTGACCAAGTGAACTGTGGCTACCCCACACATGCTGAAGAGCAAGGCCTTCTTCTTACCCAAGTTGGTGACCTCCTGGTAATCTAAGTTCATGAGCTGTTCTACCCATGTTTCCCTGAATTCGGGATGAGTGGGATCGAATGCAGAAAGGTTACCTGAAGCAGCGGCCTTGGCTCTGGAGTGATGTGAGGCGTGGTGTCTCAGACGGGATCGGTGCATGGCATGGTGATGCATTCTATTGGTGCGGGGCACAGCATCCCGGAGATCGGTGCACGGTGCGGTGCTGGAGTCGGAGTCAGGCTTGCTCATCAGGATCCCACCTTCATCACCAGTATAAAGTACTGAGATTGAGGCATAGCGTAGTGATTTCAGCTCATACATTATTCATGCATAGAAGAACTTGAGATAACTAGCAGGGCCCATGGCCAATGCTCCCTCTAAGCTGTGGAGTCTTGTGAGCAACAATTCTACTTTGTGAGCTACTGACATTAAAGTTGTGAGAGAGGCATTTGGCTACTGCATAAATTAGTTTGCTCTGGAGCCCTTCTTCCTGAGCGAAGACAAAAAGGTGTGAGCCAGAGGCTAAAAAACTGTGAGCTAGCTCACACTAACTCAGCTTAGAGGGAACACTGCCCATGGCCCGCTTATATTCCCATTCTTAACCACACCCAACATACACACACACACCCATGATAGGTTTATTTACAAACAACTCCCTCCATTGGTTCCTTTTAGGATCCAGGCTGGCCAATTGATGAGTTCTCGGATCCTCCACTTCTATTGTCTTAGGATGCAAAGGTTAGCCTGTTCTCATGGCCACGTGCAAGCCCGACCGCGTGCACAGTCTCCTTTAGTACACAACAGCAGACTGCCTTTTGTTTGGCAAATCCACCCTGGCTCCAAACTCAGCCAGTAGATTCTGCCAGCCTTGTTTATCATCACCAAAAAAAATCCTGCTTGGTCCTTTACATGCAACCGGCTAATCCCCCAATACCACATGGGAGGGAGGGTGCATCAGCATCACACAGCAAATGCCTTCTTGAGAACTGCCTCTCCCCCTTGACTGGAGCATTTTCAGCCCCAACCAATGGTGAACTTGTGCCACATTTGACATAAAAAGACAAGGGCAAACATATCCACAGCTGCTAATGCCATGAATGCCACTTGCCCAGGCAACCCGAATAAAGATATGCGACAACAGCAGGGAACTGAAGGTGCAGTGACAACAATGGTTTTAAGGCAGTGCACAATATCCTTCCTTCAGCAAGCCCTGGCAACTTCCTAAAGAGGTCCCTTCTTCAGAACCTCCACCCTGGCAACCAAATCAGAAAATAAGAAGACATTTGTTTAATACTTTGCTACATTCTCATCTGTTTGCCCATGGAATTACTATGGCTGTACTGCTTCTCAAGCATTTCTATTCTGGCCACCACTCGCAGTCACTGGAGTATTACTCATTAGACATCAGTAGAATGGGTGCCTGTGGGAAAGCTTTCACCTTCCACAATTCTAAGCTGCCTTTTGTTTCTTTGTTAGCTTGGACTCTTTGTACTACAAAAGAATGGTAAGAATCAGAAACCATTGCTCACACTCACCAAGCCCCTCTTGGCCTGAAAATGTAACAATATGAGCCAATCAAATTCAGATCCATTCTGAGAATATTAGACAGCTATCCAGTATCTCTAATTCATTTCTACAAAGCTACAATCAGCACAACTCAGTTTAACTGCAAGACAAAGCCTCTTGCCTGCCACCAACCAAGCTTACTATCAGGTCTGTTGCCAGAAAAATTTTATGGGTGGGGGGACAAATGAGTACACTGGTGGTGAACCCATCTTTATTTATTATATATTTATACTTTATAATATATTTACCAATTTTCTACTTGAGACTCAAAGTGGATTACATAGCATAGAACAACATAATCAAATAGCATGAGAGACCTAATAAGCAATACAATAGGACTAGGATTACAAAAACCAGAAAAGTGAAAAATGTATGTCAAGCAACTCAGAAAATGGAATTCCAAAAAAGAAAAGAAAAAAAAAAAGCTGTAAGCAGTTCTGAGTCTGCCAGGATGTCATTTTTACCCTTTCTTAACTTAATCTTTTTGCTTTACTCCAACATGATGTTACCTCCACTCCACCCCGTGGATTTTTAAAATCAGGACTCTTCAGCCCTGCTAACTACTAATTCCGTTCTAGCCAGTTATATAGAAAATTCACCCTTGGAAGATTTATTACAGGATTCACACCTTTTTACCTCAACTAATTCCTTTTTTTTTACATAGAGCATTTACACTTGAAAGCAGGGTCAGTTACAGGTTTTTGTGGGCCTTTGGCAAAAACCTGTAACTGGGCCCCCTTTTCTCTTTGGTACAGCCCTTTTCTTCTCTACCCACATCCCTTCCAATTGGCTCCTCCCCTTTGATTCAACCTTTTCTTTTTCCCCCTTTTCCATTTCAATTGGCTTACTCTGATAAACAGAAATACAAAATTTTGCTTTCTTGATTACCTTTTATTGCCTTGTATAGAACAATATGACTTAGATATAACATTGGTATAACATTTATATATATATATATATATATATATATATATATATATATATATATATATATAATGCCAATAAAGGTATTTGGATTTGGATATATATATATATATTTAACAATATTCCTTTAAACATGAATTGCATCTGATATTTGCAAATGACAACTTGATGCAGTTGAAACAGGAATTGTCAGCAACAGTGTCGAAGCCACAAATGTATTAAGGCTCAGTGAATAAGATATGATGTAGTGCAAAGTCTCTACAAGGGATCATTCTACAAAGAAGGTTAAACAATAATCCATTTTGTTTAAAACCAAATATTTTTATTTACACATGCTGAGCAGAATCATCTAAATGCATGAAGACAACCCCCCCCTCCGTATTATTTGTCCCACTTCCACTCTCCTGGGTTATGGTGTGCCAAATGGAAATCTTTCCTCCACCAGTGTGTCACTATAAAAGTGTATGTTTATTCTTCTGAGCATGAAATGAGGCTTTGCTCACAGAGCTCACAGAAGAGGGTACATTTTCTTGGATCGATGGCCCCTTTGATTCACAACACCATCTTCCATTGAACTCACATAGCTACAGGAAATCCAGCTGGAATGCAATAGGTTGTCAACCTCCAGCTGCAGTCTGGAGATGTCTCAGAATTACAAGTGATCACCAAACTAGAGAGAGCATTTCTCCTGGAGAAAATGGCTACTCCAGAGGATAGACTCTATGGCATTATACCTGAGGAAGGGCCATGTGTAGCTAGCCCACAGTCGACAAAAACTGACCAGCAAGAAAATGAGGTGCAAGCATTCCTTGACTTTCCTTTCATACCAAGGAACCGTCCCTGGGAAGGGTGGGAGGGGGGCTCTTAGTAGTTAGTGATTCGATCCTTAGGCAGGTAGATAGCTGGGTGGCGAACCCGCATACTGACCATATGGTGACTTGCCTGCCTGGTGCGAAGATAGCAGACATTATGCGTGTTTTAGATAGGCTGGTAGATAGTGCTGGGGAGGAGCCAGTGGTCGTGGTGCACGTCGGCACCAATGATGTGGGGAAATGCAGTCGTGAGATCCTGGAGGAGAAATTTAGGCTGCTGGGTAGGAAACTCAAGGCCAGGACCTCCAAGGTAGCCTTTTCAGAAGCGCTACCTGTTCCACGTGCAGGGACAGAGAGACAGGCACAGATCAAAAGTCTCAATGCGTGGATGAGACGATGGTGTAGGGGGGAAGGGTTCAAGTTTGTTAGGCACTGGGATACTTTTTGGGACAAGAGGGAGTTGTACAAAAGGGATGGTCTCCACTTGTCCCAAGAAGGAACCAGGCTGCTGGTGCTCAAAATCAAAAAGGTGGTAGAGCAGTTTTTAACTGCATAATGGAGGAAAGCCAACAGGAAATGAAAAGTCTCCGGTTCGAGATGGCTAATCTCAAAGAGATGAAAGGGTAGCCGTTACTTTTGTACAAGGAAAGGGATTAAAATTATCCACTGAGACTGTGGCTAATGATAGGAACTGCCTGACAAGGGCTCAAGACAGCAAGAGGAAGGTTGTGGGCTTAACAAGTGTGGGAAACTATGAGTGTTTATACACAAATGCTAGAAGTCTCTGAGGTAAAATCAGGGAGTTGGAATGCTTGGTGTTGGGGGGGGGAATAGACATTGTGGGTATTTCAGAAACTTGGTGGGATGAGGAAAATCAGTGGGATACGGTGATTCCTGGTAATAAATTATATCGGAAGGATGGGGGGAAGGGTTGGAGGTGGGGTGACTCTGTATGTCAGAGAGGGTATACAGTCCAGTAAGAATGAGAGGGTAAGAAAATTGGATTCACTTCTGGAAATGCTATGGGTTGAAATAGTGGGTCCAAAAGGAGGCTTAACAGTGGGAGTTTGTTATCGCCCACCGGATCAAAAGGTAGAGGAGGATTATAAAATGATGAATGAATTAAAGATAATGGCTAGACGAAATAACTGTGTCGTAATAGGTGACTTTAACTACCCACACATTGATTGGGTCAATATGAGTTCTAGTCGGGAAAAAGAGGTTGTGTTTTTAGACACTCTCAATGACTGTGCTGTGGAACAGATGGTCACAGATCCAACAGGGGAGAGGTGATCCTGGATTTGGTCCTAAGTAACACCCAAGACCTGGTGAGAGATGTAAAAGTGATTGCACCGCTTGGGAACAGTGAACATAATGTCATTGAGTTTAACATTTGTATAAATAGGGAGTTGCCCCAAAAGACTGACGCAACCATTTTTAACTTTAAAAGGGGTAACTTCTCTGGTATGAGGGGACATGTGAGGAAGAAATTGAAAGGAAGAGTGGAAAAGGTCAAAACCATTGGGGAAGCTTGGAGACTATTTAAAAATACAATCCTAGAAGCTCAGAAAAAATATATACCACAGGTTAGGAAAGGCACAAATAGGTATAAAAAAGCCTGCGTGGTTAACAAATAAAGTAATGGAAGCTGTAAAAGGTAAGAAGGATTCCTTTAAGCGGTGGAAAGCTAGTCTCAGTGAGGTTGATAAAAGGGAACACAGGCTGTGGCAAATAAAATGCAAGTCTGTGATCAGGCAAGCAAAAAGGGAATATGAGGAGCATATCACAAAAAGCATAAAGGCCAACAATAAAACTTTCTTCAAATACATTAGAAGTAGGAAGCCACCCAGGGAGGCAGTGGGGCCTTTGGATGATCAAGGGGTAAAAGGAATAGTGAAGGATGATAGGGAAATGGCTGAGAAGCTGAATGCATTTTTTGCCTCTGTCTTCACTGTGGAAGAGGAGAAGTGCTTGCCCACTCCAGAAGCACCGATTTGGGGAGGGGGTTTGAAAGACCTGAATCAGATTGAGGTGACAAGAGAGGAAGTCCTACAACTAATGGACAATTTAAACACTGATAAATCACCAGGCCCAGATGGCATTCATCCGAGAGTTCTGAAAAAACTCAAATGTGAACTTGTGGATCTCCTGACAAAAATATGTAATCTTTCTTTAAAATCTGCCTCCATTCCTGAGAACTGGATGGTAGCTAATGCCACTCCCATCTTTAAAAAGGGCTCCAGGGGAGATCCGGGAAATTACAGGCCAGTCAGTCTGACATCGATACCGGGTAAGTTGGTGGAAACTGTTATTAAGGAAAGAATTAGTAGGCACATTGATGAACAAAAACTATTGAGGCAGACTCAGCATGGGTTCTGTAAGGGAAGATCTTGTCTCACTAACCTGTTAGTGTTTTTTAAGGGAGTGAACAAACATGTGGACAAGGGGGACCCAATAGATATTATTTACATTGACTTCCGGAAAGCTTTTGATATAGTTCCTCATCAAAGGCTCCTAAGTAAGCTCAATAGTCATGGGATAAAAGGACAAGTCCTCTTGTGGATCAAAAACTGGCTTATAAATAGGAAACAGAGAGTGAGTATAAATGGGAAACTTTCTCAGTGGAGGATGGTAAACAGTGGGGTACCACAGGAATCAGTACTCAGTCCCTTGCTTTTTAACTTGTTTATTAAGGATTTGTAATTGGGAGTAAGCAGTGAAGTGGCTAAATTTGGAGATGACATGAAGTTGTTCAGGGTGGTGAAAACCAGGAGGATTGTGAGGCACTCCAAAGGGATCTGTTGGGGATGGGTGAGTTGGCGTCAACGTGGCAAATGGGGTTCAATGTGGCCAAGTGCAAAGTGATGCACATTGGAGCCAAAAATCCTAAATATAAATACACATTGATGGGGTCTGAACTGGCAGAGATGGACCAAGAGAGAGATTTTGGAATCGTAGTGGATAACTCAATGAAAATGTCTAGACAGTGTGTAGCTCCAATAAAGAAGGCCAACGCTATGCCGGGGATTATTAGGAAGGGAATTGAAAACAAATCAGCCAGTATCATAATGCCCCTGTATAAATAATTGGTGCAACCTCATTTGGAATACTGTGTACAGTTCTGGTTGCCACATCTCAAAAAGGATATTATAGCATTGGAAAAAGTGCAGAGAAGGGCAACTAGAATGATAAAAGGGTTGGAACACCTTCCCTATGAAGAAAGGTTAAAACGTTTGGTGCTCTTTAGCTTGGAGAAACGACGGCTGAGGGGTGACATGATTGACGTTTATAAGATTATGCATGGGATAGAGCATGTAGAGAAAGAAGTACTTTTCTCCCTTTCTCACAATACAAGAACTCGTGGGCACTCAATGAAATTGCTGAGCAGTCAGGTTAGAACGGATAAAAGGAAGTACTTCTTCACCCAAAGAGTGATTAACACATGGAATTCACTGCCATACGTGGTGGCACCTACAAGCATGGACAGTTTCAAGAGGGAATTAGATAAACATATGGAGCAGAAGTCCATCAGTGGCTATTAGCCACAAGGTATAGATAGGAACTGTCAGTCTGGGGCAGGTGATGCACTCTATTCTTCGTGCTGGGGGGGTTAGCAGTGGGAGGGCTTCTAGTGTCCTGGCCCCACTGCTGGACCTCCTGATGGCACCTGGTATATTTTGGCCGCTGTGTGACAGAGTGTTGGACTAGATGGGCCATTGGCCTGATTCAACATTCGCTTCTCTTATGTTCTTATGAAACAAACAAACAAACAGTTCTAATTACTGGCCAGTTTTCAATTAAAAAATCATTACAAAAACCTTGGAACATCATCAGTTCTTCTTACTGGTCCGCTTGCAATACAAAATCCTTGCAAAACCTTTTAATACCACCATTTCTGGTTGCTTCCCTTTTTATAGTACAAAATATTGCAGATGCCTTCCAAAGACACCATCTTCTGCTTACTGACCAGTTTACAATCCAAACTCCTTGCAAACTCCTTGCAACCCCACCATTTCTTTATTGTTGCCAGTCTGCAATACAAAATCTTGCAATACTCAAATCCACCCCATACCAAAGGGGTCTATTGCTTAACTCAAAATTCGAAATTCCTTACAGTACCACCAACTGCTTATTATCTAACTTGCAATGTAAAATTTTTACAGTGCTCTAACTTAATGCAATGTCAGTGCTCTAACTTAATGCAATGTTACAGTGCTCTAACATAAAGCAATGCCTGACTGCTTAACTTACAATGCTAAATCTTTGCAGTGCAAACACTGCTTAACACGTAATAAAAACTCAGTGTATTATTTCCACATCTGTCTTGCATTGAGTACAATACAAGGACTGCTCTAACTGTAACATCGAATTTGTTTAGCTAAACTGTCAACTCAACATTAGTACAAACCCTGGCTGGCAGCAATACAAATTCAGATATGTGAGGGAGGATATTGAATTTTGGGGAAAACTTATCAGGATATTCTAATGGGTTTCAACATCAGAAATCCTGTGTGTCTATTTTATTTTATTTTATTTTATTTTATTTTATTTTATTTTATTTTATTTTATTTTATGTCCCTTATAAAGCCTGTCTGCCAGGCTAGAGACAAAAGTTTCCAAACAGGAATCTTCTAGCCAAACTGCAAAGGTAGACCGATGCAGGCAGCCTTGGCCAATTTCTGTGAAATGTGTGTGTGGCTATGTAGCAAACTTGTATTTTTTTATGTTAGAGACCTGCTTGCTAAATTCTTGCTAACAGTGGCCGAATCTGCATCTAACATTTGCTCCGCTGTCTTACCAAACCCACACTGGAAAAGAAATTCCCATCTACTTTGCATGCCACTTTCATTTTGATTGATTGTCGAATTTTATGGCAGTGTCCAGACTGCATGCCATTTTCACTTCATTTGATCTTTGGTTTTATGGTGGCTATTTGCATAGGTTTATGGCCATTTTATGGCTATTCAGGGGTGACTCTGCAGTCAGTATGGTGTTGGACTGGGGTATTTGAATATGGTTTTGACCTGCACCTTTTTCTGTTCCAGTGTGGGTTTGGTATGACAATGGAGCAAATGCTAGATGCAGATTGGGCCAGAGAACGGGAACTACCAAAAATCACAACACCTAGTAACATTTAAAAATAGAACCTGCTGTAATCAGCTTGTGCAGGAACAGAGAAGTAGACTAAATTAACTTAGTAAAGAAAACATAGAGCAGCTTTAAAGTTTTTGTACTAAAAGCTTTTTGCTAAGGAAGATTTAAAGTTAGCTAGAACAGAGTGTGGGCTAAGTTTCCTCAGAGGCCAGCTTGCAAGGACATCACAGGAATGTTACTCTTAGGCCCCAGTCACACGAGAGGATTTGCCCTGCAAAATGAATGGGTTGAGGGTGTATCAAATGGGCAGGATCATATGGCAACATCTGGGAAGCGTAGCACACCCAGCACCAACCGGTACCTTTGGCCTGAAGAAGTGGATTTAAAAAGTACCAGCAAAAGGGTAGTAGCAACCAGAAAACGCAGGCCACATGCGAGCGTCGGATCGCAGAAGCGGAGGTAATCCGGTGCATCCGGCACCGGCATGCGTCCCATCGCACTGGATGTGTTTTTCCCAAGTTTCCACAGTATGCGAAGAAACGTCAGTGTGTGCATGCGCAAGATCCTTTGATGCGCTTCAACATCACTGGTGTGATCGCCGGCTATCGGCATCTGCACGGCATCTCGGGAACCTTCTGATCGTGCTACTGCGCATCTTTTTGCCCTGGCTCTACTTTGCCTTCCTTCAGCGGCACAGTATCCCACTCATGTGACGGGGCCTTAATTTACCAAATTTGGAGATCAATAAGGTTTAAGGAAGTAGGCATTTTCATGGAGTCTATAACTCTGGCTGTCTCAGCCAAAGGATGGCAGAGTGAAACCACAAAGTGGTGCGGATTAGGGTGATGTTTTTGCATATGATTAGTCTTTATAAATCCATGAAAGCAATGCTTCATGGAATTTCTTGTTTGAGAGATTCCCTATAACTACAGTAAAGTTTGAAACCTCCACTCTTGGTGTTTGTGTGTCTGATTATCTACATTATTGGGGTCTAATTTTTGTCCCTAACAGAAGCATCAAAAGCAATCTCATTAACTAGGACAATGCAAATAAGAATGCTGGCTAAATTACCACGAACTACCACTAATTAGTTTAGTGTGAGCTAGCTCACAGTTCTTTAGCCTCTGGCTCACACATTTTTGTCTTAGCTCAGGAAGGATGGTTCCAGAGCAAACTAATCTATGCAGTAGCCAAATTGCTCACTCACAACTTTAATGCCAGTAGCTCACAAAGTAGAACTTTTGCTCACAAGACTCCACAGCTTAGAGGGAACATTAGTTATAATTTAATTAAGAGGTGGCATGAGGCCCATCAAGTCAGGAGGCTGCACTGCCATTTGAGCTCTCTCACAAGGATGGAGGGGAGAGGGAGGGAAGGAGGAGGCTTGACGTATACTAGATCTGTCCCCAAACCCACTGCCACTGTGCTGTGTGAGCAAGGAGGAGCAAAGGTGTGGTGGTAATCGAGAGACAGAGCTCAGCTACCATGGGGAATCTGAACCCCAGCAGCTGGGTGGAGGGCACTGTGGAGCCAGACGAGCTCAACAGGTGAGCACTGGACGTTAAGAGCCAAGGGGCGCAGTGCTACAAGGAGAAGAAATGCTGCAAAGCCATCAGCAAGTACCATGGGGTGCTGCTGGAGCTGAAGGGGCCACCCCTGGCCCAGGAGGAGCACCACAATGAGGCCATCTCCATGGCCTCTGTCAGCAGCACTGCAAGAGTCACAGATGAGCAGAGGCAGCTGCTGGAGAGCATTGAGGTCAACAGCTTAGAATCCTGGCTCTGATGAAAGAAGAGAGATATTTGCCTCTGTCTCCATTGCTAGGTGGGGCAAGGGGGTCTTCCTGCTTCTGGATGTGGCAAAGCAGGAGGGGAGAGAGAGGGGCTTTGAGAAGCCAGCTGTGGAAGCAGAAAGACCCAGTGAGCCTGCACTCTCTCCCTCCCCTCCTGCTCAGCCGCAGCTTCAAACTTTGCCCATGCAAAACTGAGGGCCCCACCCACACTCAGGGGGTCTGGCATCATCCTGGAGGGTGCTTGGCACATCTGTGGGGGGCATAGACACCTAGCCCCCTGCAGGGCCAGCTTGAGGTGCTTCTGCACCCTACGCGGGCACAGATGCCAACCTCCCGGCAGGGTCTGGGGTCCTGCGCTGGCCGCTGCTGCCTCTTCCTCCCCCCCGCCCTCCTCAACCCCATTCACACACACCCCTCCCCTGTGGCACACACACCAAAGCCAACCAGCCACCCTGCATTTCCCTTTCTCTCTCTCCCTCCCTCCGTCCCACTACCTCGTTTCTTTTTTGCTTGGCTCGGGAGGACTCCCTTGGGGTTGCTTCCTGTGGAGGTGGGCGGGAATGATGGGCTGACTGCTTCCCCTGCGTCTCTTTCCCCCGGGGCTCAGTGGCACCAATTCCTTGCTGGAGCATGGAGGCCGTGCTAGTTGCCACCTCCTCCTCCATCCGAGGGGGGAGGGGGGAGGGAGGGCAACCTGCACCGCCGCTGCCTCCTACTCCCTGGCTGGCTGGCTGGCCATTCACTGGTGGCGGCTGGCTGCCTCCTCCTCCTCCACCCAAGGAGGCTGGCTGCCGCCTCTGGTGCTGCTGCTGGGCAGCTCTTGGGATGCCACGGAATGGAGCGGGGTGGCACTGGCTGGCTGGCCCGGCCCCCTGCCCACTGCAGAGCAGCCTCCAGCCTGCTCCAGGCTAGCAGTGAGCCCCTGGCTGTGGGGGCCATGGCAGGAAGAGGATAGGTGGCTCCTCCCTCAGGGCCATGAGTCGACATCCACCCGGCCTCACCTGGCTGGTCGGGTGCCCTTTTACTGGTGGCGGTGGGTGGTGGGAGGGAGTCCCCGCTGGCTGCTGCCACCGCCTCCTTCTCCCCAGCCAGCCAGCTGGCCATTCTCCGACGGCGGCTGGCCGCCTCATCCTCCTCCACCTGAGGGGGGAGGGGGAGCTGAGTCACTGCCACCTCCTGCACTCTGGCTGGCCGGGCGCCCTTTTACTGATGGTGTCCGGCAGCAAGTGCAAGTCCCAGTGGCCATCACCATGCTGCTGAAGGGGGAGGGCGGGCGATTTGCAGGCACAGGAGCACCCTGGCAGGGGCACTTTGACACCCCTGAGGGCCGGCACACTCTAGACGAGTGCCTAGCTCACCTAGTGGGCGAGCCGGCCCTGGCCCCCTGGCTAGCTACAAGCCTGAACCATACCCATACCTTGACCAGTGGAAATATAACTGGGGGAGCAGAGTGTGGGAATTGTGAAGAGAATCCCCCCTCCCTGCACTCTGAAGCTGTACCCTGGGACATCTGTAAAACAAAATCAACCCTGGAGGGTGAGATCCCTGGACTTAGAGCTGACCCCAGCAGAACCTAGCATGGTAGTACTACTTTACATAATGCATTCTATTTATAGAACTCACTGTCACAATGTGCGGCGTGACCACTGGTTGAAATGAATTTACTAGGAAGTAAAGCAGATTTATGGGGGATAGGTCCATCATTAACTATTATGAAAGCTTGATAGGACTCATTTCTAATCTGGGTAGTAGTGTCAACAGTGGAGACATATTACCTGTGGGCATTACTGTGGCCTTGTGTTGTCTGAACAAGCTACTGCTGGAAATAGGAGGCTGTTATAGATGAACCATTGGTCTGATTCAGCATGGCTGTTCTTATCGTATAAGATCAATACCCTTCTGTTGTAGAATGTATGCTAAGCAAGCAGCGTGCAAAGTTATAACATGTAGCATAATCAGTCATGATCAGCAGCATGTGTCTTCTTGGCTATCTCTAGATGTCAAATGTGGACTTCAGAATTCAGTCAGCCGGGCAGAATTTCTCTCTTATAGTAGCTCCACAAGGAATTTTATTATCAATCTTTTCAGGTGTGACTGTCTGTATCAAATAAAAGTGCCTGAAAACCATGCCAGCACAGATGTCATATTTGTCATATCAAAAGTTTGTCATCTCTGAAACATTGTATAACATTAAAGGCTAAATAAATTGTTTTACCTTACTAGTTCCTATGGAGAAGGAGGAAACATAGCATATCACAACTCTGGGAATTCTTTGAGACTGATTTCTGATTTTCATCTATCCGGTTACACGCCTACTGGGCACAGAAATAGAGAAAAAGGCATTTGGGGTTCAGGAAGATGATACACTGTAAGCTTGTTTGCTTTCAGTTCTAATTTTCTGGTAGACATATATCTTGGGTGTACTTTAAAGCAAAAAGTGAATAAATGTCTCTGGAGGAACTGTTTTGAAGGTGAATGAAAAATTAGCTTGCTTCATGTCACCAGTTTAGATGCCAGTATCTATGAACTGAAAAAACTGTGTTATGAACAGTGCATACCTAAACCTAAATGTTTTTTCTTAGGACCCTGCCTTATAGGAGTTGCCCCAAAGTATGTTTATTGAAATGTAGAATGTTCATTTTAGTCTGTGTAAAACCCAAAGAAGACTAATGCAAAGAAGATTAATGGTGCCACTCAAAGCAGAGTTTCACCTTTCTAAATCCATTGGCTTCAAATTGTTTAGAAGGGTGTAGCTCTGTTTACAATTGTACTCTATAAGGTATAATTGAAGACATTTCCTGGACACCTAGCAGGGCAAATGTCTTCAAACAGAGTTGTTGGATTATATATGATAGCTATTGTTATGACTTTTTAATACTTCACATGAATATGGTTTTATACTTACATGATTTAATGGAACTCTCAATTAAAAAAAAAATCTAACACTGTGAATGTGCCATTGTCTTCAACATTTGGTAACCCCAAATTAGTAGTCCACTTTTCATCTAAAAATTCATCCAGATTGTTCATAGCTCATAGTGATAAAGAAATCCAGATGGGGATGAACACCCAGATGTGCATTTGCATCCACAATGCAATGTGTGTAGGAGGCTGCTTTTATACTTGTATAAGGATGCTTACAACAGAATTTAGCTTCTGTTGTTGTTGTTCAGTCGCAAAGTCGAGTCCGACTCTTCACGACCCCATGGACCAGATCATGCCAGGCCCTCGTGTCTTCCGCTGTCCTCTGAAGTTTGCTCAATTTCATGTCCGTTGCATCGATGACACTGTCTAACCATCTCATCCTTTGCCGTCCCCTTCTACTTTTGCCTTCAACCTTTCCCAGCATCAGGGTCTTCTCCAGTGAGTGCTCCCTTCTCATTTGGTGGCCAAAGTATTTCAGCTTCAACTTCAGGATCTGGCCAGGGAACAGTCATGGTTGATTTCTTTTAGGATTGAATGATTTGATCTCCTAGCAGTCCAAGGGACTCTCAAGAGTCTTCTCCAGCACCACAGTTCAAAATAATCTATTCTTCGGCGCTTGGCCTTCCCTATAGTCCAACTCTCGCAGCCATACGTTACTACTGGAAATACCATTGCTTTGACCATGCAGACTTTTGTTGGCAGAGTGATGTCTCTGCTTTTTATCATGCTGTTTATGTTTGCCATTGCTTTCCTCCCAAGAAGCAGGCGTTTTTTAATTTCATGGCTGCAGTCACCGTCTGCAGTAATCTGGGATCCCAGGAACGTGAAGTTTGTCACTACTTCTACGACTTCCCCTTCTATTTGCCAAGGTGTGATGGGGCCAGATGCCATGATCTTAGTTTTTTTGATGTTGAGCTTCAAGCCCACTTTTGTGCTCTCCTCTTTCACGCTGACCAAGAGGCTCTTGAGGTCCTCTTCACTTTCAGCCATCAGAGTGGTATTGTCTGCATATCTGAGGTTATTGATCTTTTCCCCAGCAATCTTAACTCCAGCTTGTGATTCATCCAGCATTTCACATGATGTACTCTGCATATAAATTAAATAAGCAAGGTGACAATATACAGCCTTGTCGTACTCCTTTTCCTATGCTAAACCAATCAGTTGTTCCATATCTGGTTCTAACTGTTGCTTCTTGACCCTTATACAGGTTTCTCAGCAGACATGTGAGGTGGTCTGGTACTCCTATCTCTTTAAGAACCTGCCATAGTTTATTGTGATCCACACAATCAAAGGCTTTAGCATAGTCAATGAAGCAGAAGTAGATGTTTTTCTGGTACTCTCTTGCTTTCTCCATAATCCAGCAAATGTTGACAATTTGATTTCTAGTTCTTCTGCCTCTTCAAAACCCAGCTTGTACTTCTGGCAGTTCTCTACCGTTGAAGCCTAGCTTGTAGGATCTTTAGCGTGACCTTGCTAGCGTGTGAAATGAGTGCAATTGTGCTATAGTTTGAACATTCCTTGGCATTGCCCTTCTTTGGGATTGGAATGTATACTGGCCTTTTCCAATCCTGTGGCCACTGTTGTACTCTCCAATTTTGTTGGCAAATTGAGTGCAGCATTTTAACAGCATCTTCTTTTAAGACTTTGAATAGCTCAGCTGGGATACCATCACCTCCACTAGCTTTGTTGTTAGTAATGCTTTCTAAGGCCCATTTAACTTCACTTTCCAGGATGTCTGGCTCGAGGTCAGTGATTATACTATTGTGGTTGTCAGGGACATTGAGGTGCTTCTTGTATAGCTCTTCTGTGTATTCTTGCCATCTTTTCCTAATCTCTTCTGCTTCTGTTAGGTCCCTACCATTTTTGTCCTTTATCATGGTCAGCTTTGCATGGAACGTTCCCTTGATTTCTCCAATTTTCTTGAAGAGATCTCTAGTCCTTCCCATTCTATTGTTTTCCTCTATTATTTTGCATTGTTCATTCAGGAAATCCTCCTTATCTCTCCTTGCTGTTCTCTGGAAATCTGCATTCAGTTGGGTAAATCTTTCCTTTTCACCTTTTCCTTTTGCTTTCCTTCTTTCCTCTGCTATTTGTAAAGCCTCATCAGACAGCCACTTTGCTTTTTTGCATTTCTTTTTCTTTGGGATGGCAGTGATTGCTGCCTCCTGTACAATGTCATGAAACTCTGCCCATCGTTTATCAGGCACTCTGTCTATCAAATCTAGTCCCTTAAACCTACTCTTCACCTCCACTGTATATTCATCGGGGATGCGATCTAGGTCAAATCTGAATGGCCTAGTGGTTTTCCCAACTTTCTTCAGTTTAAGACTGAATGCAATGAGTAGCTCATGATCTGAGCCACAGTCAGCTCCAGGTCTTCTTTTACTGACTGGATAGAGCTTCTCCATCTTTGACTGCAAATTATATAGTCAATCTGATTTCGGTGTTGCCAATCTGGTGATGTCCATGTGTAGAGATGCCTCTTAGGTTGTTGGAAAAGGGTGTTCGCTATGACCAGTGTGTTCTCTTGACAAAATTCTGTTAACCTTTGCCCTGCTTCATTTTGTTCTGCTTTGTCTGTTATTCCGGTTACCTTTTGATTTCCTACTTTAGCATTCCAGTCCCCTATGATGACGAGGACATCATTTTTTGGTGTTAGTTCTATGAGGTGTTGTTGGTCTTCATAGAACTGGTCCACTTCAGACTCTTCTGCAGCAGTGGTTGGGGCATAGACTTGGATTACTGTGATATTGAATGGTTTGCCTTGGATTCAGACCAAGATCATTCTGTCATTTTTGAGATTGTATTCCAATACTGCCTTTCTCACTCTCTTGTTGACTATAGAGGCCACACCATTTTTCTACGGGATTCCTGGCCACAGTAGTAGATACGGGGGTCTTTTCGTAGAAAAACAGCTGCAGGAGCTCATTAGCATATGGTATGCTAATGAGCTATTAGGCTATTAGCATATGCCATGCCCCCTGAAATCACTGGAAGTGATGTCAGAAGGGGAAGCAAAAGGGGGGGAGGCATCTTCAAAAGCCTTCCCTTCCCTCCTCAGCTAGTCTGGGTAAGGGAGCTAAGAGAGAAGGGGTTTAAAGTTTAAACTCCTTCTCACTAGAGTTGGGCCACAGAAGAAGGAAAGAGGGAAGAGAGAGAGAGAGGAAGGAAAGGGAAGAAAGAGAAGGCAAGAAAGAGAGGGAAGAAGAAGTGAAATAGGGAAAGGAGGAAAAAAGAGAAGAGAAGAAGGTGGGAAAGAAAGAAAGAGAGAAGAGAAGAAGGAGGGAAAGAGGAAAAAGAGAGAAGGAAAGGAGGAAATGAAAGAAATTCGGCGGCAAATTGGCCCCATTATATCCTATGGACCATTGAAGTCAATGGTGAAAACATAGGGTATATTCTGGGGGCTGGAGGGGAGGGGGTTTGAGGGAGAGGCTCCAAACTCACAGGGTAGCTGATGGAGCCTCTCTCCAAGATACCCACTAAGTTTCAAGAACATTGGAGCAGGGGGTCCAATTCTATGGGCCCCAAAACAGGTTGCCCCTATTCCTTCCATTGTTCTCTATGGTGGGGAAAAAAGTTACAGATTCCCAAGATGTCGAAGTTCATTCTTGCCATCTCATTTTTGACCACGTCAAGCTTACCTTAATTCATAGATCTTACATTCCAGGTTCCTATGCAGTATTGTTCTTTGCAGCATCGGACTTTTCTTTCACCATCAGACACATCCACAACTGAGCGTCCTTTCGGCTTTGGCCCAGCCGCTTCACTCTTTCTGGGGTTACTTGTACTTGCCCTTTGCTCTTCCCCAGTAGCATATTGGACACCTTCCGACCTGAGGGGCTCGTCTTCCGGCGTAATATCTTTTAGCCTTTTGTTACTGTCCATGGGGTTTTCTTGGCAAAGATACTGGAGTGGGTTGCCATTTCCTTCTCCAGGGGATCACACTTGGTCAGAGTTCTCTGTTGTGGCCTGTCCATCCTGGGTGGCCCTCCACGGCATAGCCCACAGCCTCATCGAACCAGAACCATGCAAGCCCCCTTGCCACGACAAGGGAGTGATCCATGGAGGAGATATATTTTCTGCTGGGTGACTTTTTGTAGAAGTTTAGAGGTAGCATCCCTGTACACGTGCCACATCCATGAAAAGCAAAAGTGTATAGAAGTGGAACAGAAATGAGCATGCCACATCCATGAAAAGCAAAAGTGTATAGAAGTGGAACAGAAATGAGCATATTGGCCCTACCTATCCACTTGTGACTGTGCTGTCCCTCCCTTTCCACATATATTTGCCTAAAGATGGGTACAGAACTTTTAGTATTTATAGTCTAAGACTCATGGGAGATTACAGGATAAAGCAGTGAAATGCAATCAACATAAAACAACCACTGAACTGAATAGTACTAAGATTATAGAGAGAACAATGCGAACAATGAACTATCTAAGGCAAGCAATACTGTAAATATACAGGGAGTGAATAGCAACATATAAGACAATGCAGCAAAAAAAAAAAAAAGGCCATAAACTATGATCCTATTCCATAGTATTTCATAGTAAACTGAGCCCCGAGGAACCTCACAAGACAAGTCCCACAGTGATGACAGTTGCTCTCCAGCAGTAATCCCAAAAAAGAATGACTTAAACCAATCCAAAGTAGAAATCCTTATTCCTTATGTTCTGGATTACTCTGGTCAGGTCTGATTCAGATATAGGCATGCATTTAAGAAGTCCCAGGCATCTAGTTAGCTTTCCTGTATGAGATCATTTCTCATAGCCACCTCAGTAATACTTCAGGTTCATTTACACAAGTAAATACTGTTAGAAAATCTGTGCTTTCATTTTAAACTCATAAACCAGTTTGGTATAGTGGTTAGGAGCATGGAGTCTAATCTGGAGAACTGGGTTTGATTCTCCACTCCTACACATGCAGCTGCTGGTGTGACCTTGGGTCAGTTACAAGTTGTTTCAGAGCCGTTCTCTCACAAGCAGTTCTCAAAAGAGCTCTTTCAGACCCACCTACCTTACAGAGTACCTGTTGTAGGGAGGGCAAGGGAAAGGAGATTGTAAGCCACTCTGAGACTCCTTTGGGTAATGAAGGGTAGGATATAAATCCAATTTATTATTATTATTATTACTACTACTACTATTACTATTATTACTATTGTTGTTGTTGTTATTCTATTGAATCTAACATTGACTAAATCGACAAAACCTTATACCATCCATAATTTACATAGATAATTAATAGAAAGCAATTACATGAATTCATCAAAATGTATTTCCCCAAAGATAAGCAGGTTACAGGCAAGGAGCCCCCTCTGAGAAGAAAGTGCTTGATCAATTCAGCTTCCCCATTATAGGATTTTAACTTCATCTCCTAACAATAGTTATCTCACTTGTTAAGCTTCACTTTCTTTGCTAATTTATTATCTTATAACTTCAAGCACCATACATGGTTATCTATACTTGAAACGTCTTCTAAAAACATATAAAAACTGTTACCTCATTCGTCTTACTTTTTATCTTCTGAAGGCACTTTCACACACACTAAATAATGCACTTTCAATCCACTTTCAGTGCAGTTTGCAACTGGGTTGTGCTGTGTAAAATGGCAAAATCCACTAGCAAATGGCTGCTGAAGTGGATTGAAACTGCATTATTTAGCATGTGAGAAAGTACTAAAAGTATATTTTAAAACAGTGATTACAAATTTCTCATCCATATAAATATCTTTCAGCCCTCAACCAACACACCCATTTTTCAATTGTATCTTCACTTCTGTGAAGTTGGACATTTTTGTGATTTTCATACTTTTGCACCTGGGCCTCAACAAATTCTATCTATAAATAATGGATTAGATGGCTTCTAATCTACACAGGACCATATAATTATGTTACTACTTTGTCTTGTCCCTTTTCAATGCTATTCTATTCTGGGTCTCTTTTTGGCATGCTTTAACTGTCAGACCAGGTTAACTTTCTTTTTATGCACAGAGATGTTTTCTATGGTTTTTTTTGGTCACAGCTAGCAACTGTACCCCTATATTTCTGGCTGTATCCATGATACCTACTTCTACCTCCAAATTCTTAAACAAGATGGCATGGTCAACAGTGTCAAATGTGAGAGTCAGAGAAGGAACAAGATTGTAAGAGATGAAGAGACATGGTCCTTGGAAGATGCTGTTAGCCAAATTGCCTTATTTTTTATCAATATGGGGGAAGTTATGATTATTAATTGGCAATAGGCAAATTAGGGAGTGAACACCAGTGTATGCAGAGGTCCTGCCCTTCCAGAGGTACCAGTAACAGACACAGAGGCTGGAGTTGGTTTAAAATGATGTTTTTACTGTAATCTTCACACACAAACAATACACAGTCACATATACAATTATTCAGTTTCTAGGAAATAAAGATAGATAATCAGCATGTTTGCATGAGCAGGATATTCGTCGTTTGGGCTATACATTACCTGCTCCGATGAGATGAAGGCTTCCAAATGGAAGAATAAGGGAATTATAGAAAAATGGGGATTATGCTAGCAAAATGGAGAGTGCAAAGTGAACCAGCAGAAAGCACATGGAAGACTCTGGCTGCAGTCCAAGAGCCTTAGGGTAAGATGGATGGCAAGGTAGCCACAAGTTCAAGAGTAAGAGAATATAGAGGTCATTGAGGGGGGGAGAGAGAGACCACATGGCTGGGTGCCCCCTTTTATGAGGGGGACTTGGGGGGGTTGGGCCAGGCTGGCCACATGTCCTAGTCACATGTCTCTTGGGGGTGGCCTAAGCTGGTCACATGTCTTGCCACACCTCCTACTAGTCCATCCCCCAAACATGCTGATTGGTGTTGGGTTCAAGGGGGAAGGGTCTAGGGAAGTGGGCAATATTGAACTTTAGTAACTCTGAGCAAGGAAGTGACACCTGATGAGATTATGACTCATGCGGTCAGAGTCCATTATCATGGATGGTCCTCTATTGTCTTCTGATTGCAGCTTCAGTGAGGTGAATCAATCTGGGGGAGGGGGACTGCATTGCCTATGTGTACAGGAAGAAACTGCACATGGAGTTTGAGTATGTGTTCTTCTGCCTTGACATGGCACCTGCCTGGTTTCCAGTGCTTCAAGTGGCTAGGGAGCTGGTCCATCTTATAGCAGGTAAGTGGGCAGGTAACCTCAGGAACCGTGGCACATTATCTCAGGAAGGCTTCCTTCTGCTGGATATGGTCTCCAATTGGCATCACTCTGGCAGGCTAACAATGCATGGCCCTTGTCCACATTCAAATGGAGATCATCTACTAAAGCCATCAGCACCATCTCCATTGCACCGCACAGTTTGAAGCCAGACTGAAGGGGTCTAGAGCAAATGAATTACCCACTAAGGACTGGAGTTGTTGTGCCGTAATTCTAGTGTATGACAGCCAATTTGCTGTAATGGTTAGGAGAATGGACTCTAATCTGGGAGAACTGGGTTTGATTTCACACTGCTCCATATGCAGCTGCTGGTGTGACCTGGACCAGTCATAAGTTCTTTCAGAGCTGTTCTCTCAAGGGTAATTCTTGAGAGAGCTCTCTCAGCCCACCTACCTCACAGGGTGTCTGTTGTGGGGAGGGGAAGTGAAAGGAAATTGTAAGCCACTGAGACTCCTTCGGGTAGTGAAGGGTGGGCTAGAAATCCAATCTTCTCTTCTCTTCTATTGTCTTACCAAGAAAGGTCAAATACAACCATGTGTACAAGCTGCATGTCTCTAGGGTGCGATCAGAAATGTTTCTTTAACAACAGCATTCCCAGTTATAGGGATGGAAACTACACACATAAGAGTATGGATAAATGTGTGACAGGGCAAGAGCTTACTCTCCTTCCCCCTCCATTCCTATTGCTCTTGTCATGTTGTCTGACATGGAGAATATAAATAGATTAAAGAAAGCATGAAAGGCAAACCTGAAGAATTTATAGTTTGTTGGTAATTATCATGCAGTCACCAGACACTCAAAATAATATTCTTTATACTGAAACGAACTGTAGAATGTGCAACTAAAATGCAAAATCCTCTTACATTGGATTTTCAAAACATCAATCAAAGCTGGAGTTGAATGGCAATCAGGGCACCTATCTCTATACTGAAATGTTTAGTAAAGTATTATCCACATCCTTTTTGTTCAGAAGAAATAATACTGATTTTTATAGGCCATGATAAGGTATTTGATTTTTACTGGGTTTGCTCTATTGATTATGATAAGCCTTGAAAGAAATCAATGTGGGTTTAGTTTGTGAAGGAAAACAATAATTCACCTAAAGGGCAATCAAAAGGACTGTTGTATTGCTTTGTTTAATGAAATATTTCAGATATGCGTTCTAGAGGTCTTGTAATAATGTAGCTTATCTTCCTGTTTAGATTGTTCACTCATATTACACAGAATTGCTGAATCATACATCAATCAAGCATTTGCTAAGCTTCATATAGTTATGCAGTGTTTAGTTGGTCAGGTCTACAGCTGGCATCTGAAAAGCATATGATAATGTACTCACAGAGTTTGGGCAGTTCACAATATTTAAAGAATGGAGAAAGTGCCAATTAAAATAGTTGTTAGCCGAAATGCTCTGATCAATTATTAATAGAGCACTCGGAATAGTATTTAATATTGGGATTCTTTGGTCTGTGTATACGGAGGATGGGCTACCATGCTATTTCGCAGTAAAGAGGCGAGAGACAGGAGTAAAATAAATATTTTGTTAACTGTGCAGTAATTTCCAGCAGAACACACAATCACACATACTGGCATACAAAAAACTAGTACAAACAGGAAGGAAATAAATAGCACATTCGCATGAGCAGGTGTTGAAGCGATGAGGGGCAACATTTACCTCCGGGATGCGTAGCTCCTAAATCTTCCAGCAGGAGGTTCAGGGTGGGAAGGAATATGGGAAGAAAAATGGGGAACACGTGTACTAGACCTGCTAAGGACATGTGCGCTACTTCAGCTGCAGACTGAAGCCTTAAAGCGAGGTAAGGGTTTGGGTAAAGTAAGCTGGGCATAAGAGGTAATAGCAGGCTGAGAGAGGTCATTGGTAGGGGGTAGACAGCGAGCGGGCAGAATCGGCAGAGAGCTCACAGCACTTGAGAAGCGTGTGCGAGTGTTTTAAAGCTTCTTGAGTGGTGGGCGTGGGAGACTAGGCGGCTTACACCTGGAGACACTCCCTGCTGGCTAGGGATTGGTTATCAAGGTCGATTTCAAATACTAGTGGCTACCTTGACCGTTGGACACCTGGGAGCGGGAAAAGAGGAAGTTGGAAACAAAGGAGGATGACTCTTCAGTATTCGGGCAGATTCTCCATGATGAACATGTGAGTTGGCACATGTGTGGGGGGGGGCTACTACATCTGTCCCTTTATTATGCGGAGACCAGGGGTCTGGGCTGTATGCAAGAGTCTTTTGTTTGAGTGTAAACCTGTGAGTGTAAGACGTGACAAGCAGCAGGCAGGCTGTTGAGCACCTCTGGAGTGAATTCAGCCAGCATCTCATCGTCCTTGGCTGGCTTCTGTTTCCTCTCTGGGTTTCTCCCTGTGGCAACAATTGTACAGTCTCTTGGCTGGCCCACTATCAGGTTTATAACTGCATAAAAACAGTCCAGAAATAGCCCAATAAAGGCGGCGGGGCTAACATAGTGAATATAATATTACAATAAATCTTGGCAATTCAAATTGTTACCCAAAAGGTACCATTCTTTCCTTTCTTCTGGTAGATAATAATCGTAACTGTGTGCCATCCAGTCACAGCCAACTTACAGCGACCTCAGGACTATGGGGTTTTCAAGGCAAGGGATGAGCAGAGATGGTTTTCCATTGCCTTCCTCTGCATAGTAACCCCAATAACCAAGGCCAACCCTGCTAGTTTCCAAGCTCTAGTGAGCTTAGGCTAACCAGGGCTATTCAAGCAGTTCTTCTGGTAGATATTATGGCTTAATTATTAATTCACAGACAGAGTTTATATTATGTTGCTAAGTACTAATATAAAAATGAATATATTTCAGTGCTTAGTGTTTGTTGATACAGCAATATAAACTAACAATATTCATGTTAAAGTTAATGAATGCAATAATATTCAACATTCACTTATAAAACTATTTTTGAATATCAAATATATTGCAAATTTAGTACAGTAAATATCATTATGAACAATGACAGTGCAAAATGTCACCAATGATGTGGACAACAATGGGGACGGGGATGGCCCCAGGAAGATCTTCTATAACACCATATGGCACTGGTACCACTGGACTTACTTGGGACCAGCTACAGGACAAGATCACTCCCAAAGAATTGATTGTTACCATCATGAGAGTGATTCAGGGCCATCTGTTTTGTGGAGCACTTTATTCTGATCTGTGTTAGCTAATGGTTTTATTGTTTTTATCATGTTTTATGTGGGCTCTGCCCCTTGTAAGCCACCCTGAGCCCGCTTGCGGGGAGGATGGGGTAAAAATGTCAAAAATAAATAAATAAATAAATATTGTTTATACAGAGAAACAGATACATTGGCTAAAGTGGAAGAGAATGTCTGAACAATCGTAGTGTTTTTAAAAGCAATGTAACCTATATAGATGACATTCATGAAGCCCCTCTACAGTTCACGTAAAGATTATTTTACAGAGGGAAGATCCAGTGGTTTAGATACAAAGATGTTTTTGCATAATTCTTGTTCTTTTATATAGGGCACATATTTTACCAATAATTCTCTCCCCTCATTCTGCACCCCAACATGTCCCCATGAACATTGGGAGAAGCTATTTGGATTGTGTGGGTTGCCAAAGACAAAAGAATATAGAAAGATTTATTACATACGTGAAACTCTACTTATGGTTCTTCGGATCCAACACAAAGGGCTAAAATATTAGTTACTTAAATATAAAATACAATAAAAGTTACTGACAATATTAGTCAGGATTTTATTAACATGAATTCTCTTCCCTATTATTATGCTAATATCTTAGAAAAATTGTTAACATTTTGAGTCAATTGGCTAAAACAAGTTCCCAACCAAGAGTCAGCTGTTACTAGTTGCAGTGAGGATGGTAGAGCATTAGTTTCACAAAGTGATATTATGAACTTGATAGCATGGCACCATGCTATCGTTGAAATTTGAGGGAGACTGAGTTCTAGCCGCACTATGGCCAAGGATACACTGGGAGGAAGTGACAGGATCTTATGGAAGAAGGTTTGCTGGAGCTTATCAAGAGGATCCAGTGGTCCATTGGCCCAGATTGGGATAGCATAGAGAAACTTGGGAAGTATGATGGCCTTATATAACACAATATCAAAAAGACAATGGGTGGGATCTTACAAACTCTGCATGGAAACATTTTCCAGAACAGCTTTCTCTTCCTTCTTCTTTCCATCTGCTAGGTCCAGTGCTGCTTCTGATAATCAAGGGCCTATGAGAGTGACTGTATACAGCACAGGATCTGCAGCTTGAGGGTGAGCTGATAGAACCACTCTCTGCCCTTTCATGTGACCTCTTCTACAAATGTAGCAAGAGCTCATGAAAAATCCAGGAAGCAATTTAGAATCATGGAAGGGAACTCCAGGGTCATCTAGTTCAACCCCCTGCACAAGTTAGGAAATTCACAAATACCTCCCCCTCCACACCAGCAGTGACCGCTGTTCCACACACAGAAGATAACAAAAAATCTCCAGGATTGCTTCCTGACCCCAGAATGGCAATCAGCATTTCCCTGGCTGTGTAAAAAGGGCCACAAGAACTAAGCACTGAGGCAACCCTGCCTAAGTTCACAGAATCCACATTGCTGTCAGATGGCCATCTAACCTCTGTTTGAAACCCTCCAAATAAGGGGAGACCATCCCGAAAAAGCCAGTTCCACTGAGGAACTGCTCTGTCAGGAAGTTCTTCCTAATGTTTAGCTGAAAACTTTTCTGATTTAATTTCAACCCACTGGTTTTAGTCCAACATTCTGGTGCAACAGAAAACAAATCCACACCATCCTCTAGATGACAGCCCTTCAAGTAATTGAAGATGGTTATCATATCACCTCTCAGACATCTCCTCTCCCGGCTAAACATACCCAGCTCCTTCAACCTTTCCTCATAGGACTTGGTCTCTAGACCCCTCACCATCTTTGTTGCTCTCCTCTGGTCACGTTCCAACTTGTCTATATCTTTCTTAAATTGTGGTGCCCTAAACTGAACACAATACTCTAGGTGAGGTCTAACCAGAGCAGAGTAAAGTGGTACCCATCACTTCCCATGATCTGGACACTATACTTCTGTTGATACAGCCCAAAAACACATTTGCCTTTTTAGCAACTGCATCACACTGCTGACTCATGTTCAGTGTATGGTCTACTAAGACCTCTAGATCCTTTTTGCATATACTACTGCCAAGACAAGTCTGAAAATTTAATAAGCATTCCCTCTATCCCTTCATCCAAATCATTGATAAAGGTGTTGAACAAAACAGGTCCCAGGACAGATCCTTGAGGCACTCCACTTATAACTCCTCTCCAAGAGGATGAGGAACCCTTCACAAGCATTCTTTGGCTGTGATCTGTCAACCAGTTACAAATTCACCTGACAGCCATAGAATCCAAACCACATTTTTCCAATTTGTCAACAAGTATATTATGTGGAACCTTATCAAAAGCCTTACTAAAATCAAGATAAATGATGTCTACAGCATTCCCCTGATCCAGCAAGGTAATAACTTTCTCAAAAAAAAAGAGATAAGGTTAGTCTGACATGACTTGTTCTTGAGAAATCCATGCTGGCTCTTAGTAATTACAGATGTCCTTTCTAAATGCTCAAGGACTGTCTGTTTGATTATTTGTCCTAAAACTTCCCCAGGTACAGATGTCAAGCTGACGAGTTGGTAGTTACCTGGATCCTCCTTTTCCTCCTTCTTGAAGATGGGGACAACATTTGCCCACCTCCAATCTTTTGGCACCTCACCTCCAAGAATTCTCAAAAATAATGGACAGAGGCTCAGAAATTACTTCTGTGAGTTCTTTTAGTACCCTTGGATGCTGCTCATATGGCCCTGAGGACTTCATTTCATTTAAATAAAGTAGGTGTTTATGTACTATCCCTATGTCAATCCTAGGCTGCAACTCCATTCCCTCATCATGTGTTCTGTTTCTGCCATATTGAGCACCATTTCCCTTGCAAGAGAAGACTGAGGAAAAGTAGGAATTGAGCAGTTCTGCACTCTCTTCACCTGTTACAATTTCACTTTCCTGTCCCTGCAATGGGCCTACCATGTCTTTGCTCTTTTTCTTACTTTGAACATAAGAAAAGAACCCTTTTTTGTTATTTTTAGCATCTCTCACTAGCCTAAACTCATACTGAGCTTTAGCTTACCTAACTCTTTCTCTACAAGCTCTGGTTATTTGTTTATATTCATCCTTGGATATAAGGCCCTCCTTCCACTTTCTGAATGAGTCTTTTTAATTTTTCAAGTCCTTAGAAAGCTGTTTATGGAGCCACCTTGGCTTCTTTAGGCTCCTCCTATTTTTCCTTCTCATAGGAATCATTTGTGATTGTGCCTTCACTATTTCACTTTTAAGAAACTCCCACCCCTCTTGATCTCCCTTCCCCTTAAGTATTTCTGACCATGGGATTCTACCCAGCATAACTGTAAGTTTATCAAAATTTGCTTTCCTGAAGTATAACTGTGACAGACTTAAAGATCTGGGACCAGCAGAGTGGAAACACAGAACACTGCTGAGTCACAAGACTAAGTGAGGAGGGGGCCATGTAGCTCGGAACCCTTGGTGACTGGCATTTAACGGACCAAACAGTCAGTTTGGATCTGGCAGTTGGGAGAAGCAGTGAGAGAGTTGATCAGTAGAGTTAGCAGAGAGCAGTCAACAATCTGAGAGAGCTCTGAGAAGAAGACAGATCTCTGTAGCTCTGTGGAAACAGCCTGTGAACAGTTTATGTAAATAACTGTGGCTGAAGAGCACTCTGCACTGATTCCTCTAATATACTGAGGAGAGTAAAAGTATAAGACCTGAGTGGTCACAGACACCAAAAAGAGGAGTCTGGAAGGCTGGTTAGGTGACCAGTTAGACTCAAAGGGGCCAGACAAATAAAGGCAAAAGTTAACCACTAAAGGGGTGACTGGAGAGTGAGATCTGAGTTGTGTGTTGTGAACTAAGGAACATCTAGGTACTATACTTTGAAGTGAAAAGCAGACAGCCTAAGCCAAGTCAAAAGTTCAAGCCTGAAAGGAAACAAACTATCCTCTGTATATAGCTTCCATCCCCCTGTTGTGTGTTCTGAAAATAAAGTACTGTTCTGTTTTGAAGTGAACAAGGCATGGTGCCTAACTCTTTAAGGGAGAATCAAATGCACTTAGCAATGGTCCTCAACAGAGCCTAGAGTGAAAATAAAACCTCGAAGAGATTATTTTCTGTTTAAAGGAACTGGTCAGCACAGCATAAGCAGGTCTGATCAGTCACCTCACAGTACAGCATATATTAGGGCCACACGTCATAACAACCTATACAGCTTTTACCTTCCCCAAGACTGTAAATTCCAACATTACATGGTCACTATTATCCAGGGTGCCCACTACTTTCACCTCGTCAACCAGTTCTTCTCTGTAGGTAAGTATCAAGTTTCCCTGTCAACTTTCTGGAAAATGAAGTTGTCAGCAAGACAACTATTTGCTACTGCACAGCATAAATAGACACTAGATAACAATGCATGGGCTGAGTTCAGACTGCCAGTTTGAAGCAGGAGGGAGTCATGGCAAAAAAGCCCCAGACCAAAGTGTTCCAGGTTTTCCCGGTCACACTGCGCTGACTGATGCGGGAGCATACTGGGAGGAGGCATGAGGGAACGTTCACACTGTTGGGCTGAAGGCGGGGCTGTAAGGCGCGGTTTTCTTTTTTGCTAATCTGAAGATATGCGCTTATGCATATGAGCGCATATGGGCATGAGCGCACAATAAAAATCATGGAATTTAGCATTCACACTTTGTTGGTGCAGGATATATGTGGGATAGACATGCTTTCCAGGGTTTGATACCACTTTTACCAGGAATCTTTTAAACTCAGGAGGGAAGCATTACAAAACGGGTTGAGTACAGCTGAGGAACGCTGGACAGATGTGCCTGTGTGAACGGCCCCTTTAATCCGGTTGTGAAACGTTGCTGAAACTTGCCTATCTCAGGGCAAACTGCCAGTCTGAACTAAGCCATGGGTTAATCTGATAATTTTCACAGTTAAATGTAATTTATTAACTTTAATTTAATTAGTGAAAGCTTCCTAAGAAGCTATCAATGGGTTCACCAGCTTGGGGGCAAAACCACTCTGGTTTAGAGCTTAGAGAAATGTTTTAATCACACTTTGCTTTTCCTTGCCTGTATACCAAAAAGGTGCACAGATAACCTGCTCTTCAACACCTTTGTCCTGCATTAGTCAACACATAGATAGTTTCAGAGGATAGTGTGTTTGTCTGCAGCAGAACAGTTAGATTTGAGTCCAATCGCTCTTTAGAGACAAGCATGATTTTCAGGATATGAGCTTTAGAGAGTCAAAACTCCCTGGTATCTGAGAAAGGGAACTTTGACTATCAAAAGCTCAAACCCTGAAAATCGTTTTAGTCTCTAAGATGTTATGAGGCTCAAATATGACTAGTCAACATGTATGTTCAGATGACGATATTCAACTCTAAAAAAGTTTTCTCCCCAGGCACTTTGAATGTCAACTTGCAGTTTCTGCTTTGGTTAGCTTCCCCCCCCATCCCATCCACAGATGCCTCAGGGTACTTGTTTTGGCTGAGGCACCTAATCCATACTAATCCTGCCTATCACTTACCTAAGGACTAATGAGGCCTAATGAACCTAACTAATCCCTTTACAAAATCAGTGTGAAGCATGTGTAAATGCATTTTCTCCTTACTTGGCTATAAGACAATTAATTAATACCATGCTCTTTAAAAAATATATTTTTTGGAAAACAGTGGGGTACAGAAAAGAAAAAGGAAAGAAAAAAGGTCTATACAACATAATTGTGTTTGTCAAATACAATAATATAATTCAAAATGTATAGGACAGAGAATATTTCCCCTTTCACCCTCTTCATTATAATTTTTAAGGTATTATCTATAAAATACAATAGTTCTTATTTCTTTTGAGGTACAATTGTATTAATCATTTAGGTTTTAAGTTTCAAACTTCATAACTAATCTATTTTGACTACAACACTAATTTCATCATTACTACATATTCAGTATAACATATTTTCACCACTTCTACATATAAGTAGTATATCATGGTATAAAAGGAAGTCTATTATATATGTCATTTTGAGTACCCATTTGTATTTGAGATATTACATTTAGAACAGATTTTAATTCTGCTTCTATTTCATTACCATATATTTGTATAAGATATTTCTGCTCTTTAATTTTGTCTCTGGCTAGCATAATATATATAATAAACAGTCCATCTTTCTTCAAATTTTGTAACGGACCTATTCCTCAAATAGGTTGCTAATTTTGCCATTATTGCATATTCAGCAAGTTTATTTTCCCATTCTTCTAAATGTGGACAAATGTCAAGTTTCCATTTTGCTGAGTACATAGTTCTAGCCACTCTCACTATGTATTATCTCTTCTAAAATGTTTAGTAATTTGTTAGGCAGAACACCTAACAATATGCTCTTGGCTTCCATTGTGGATTTAAACTATAATGTATTAGTCATTTTCGGTGTACTTCTTTCCAATATCTTTTTTGCTTTTTTACAAGTCCACCACATATGAAAGAAGGTTCCATCTATGACTTGACATTTCCAGCATTTTACTTTGTAGTTTTTAATGTGCTTTCTCAATGTTCTTTGAAGTTATATACCATCTGAAAAACATTTTGAACCAATTTTCTTGTAGTGTCTGGCTGACTGTAAATGTGGTATCTTTTCCCCATAGTCATTCCCATTGTTTCAACCACTTATTCATACATTTTTTCACATGTTAATCTTCTGTTTCTAGCTGGAGTGAAATCTTATACATCCATCACAGTAAATGTTCTTTTTGTTCTATAATCAGCTGCTCAAATTCAGTCACATCTCTTAGAACTCCACCTTCAGTACTCATTATCTCCTTTAGTCTTGAGATTAATTGATAATATATCAGCAATTGAATGTATACACCTATATCTTGCCAAAACTTGATTTTCCCCTGAGTATTTAGCATCATGCCACTGGGGCTGATAAATGGGCCAGAGAGAAGGCATCAGGAAAGGGCAACAGGACTACTATCAGTGTGCAAAACCCAAATTACTAAGACATCTGGCTGCTGGTCCTAGAGAGATTTGTTTCGTTCGTTAGTCCTAATTAATTTGATTGGATTGAATTGTTAGTATTTAAGGTTAGTTTAATTAATATAAGTGGCTGAATTAATCAAATTATCTGGTTAAATTATTGGATTTAAAATGAATGAATTGTGAGATGGATTAATATACAGAGATAAATTAATTAAATTTCTCTATAGATATTAATTCAGCTGTATAAGCTATTTGACCAAATTCATTATAGAAAGGATTGCCATTATATTTGATTGCTTATGAATTGATTAAACTAGATATATTAAATTCCCACATTGTTTCTCTTTTACATTAACAATCTGGTAAGTTTCATGAATGATCCCAGTTTTCATCCTCCCAAACTAGTAGATCAATACATCCAAATGCTCCTGTACACGGATAATGCCATTATTCTCTCTAGAACCCCATAGGGTTGAAATGGGCTCTGAAAAAATTCTCCCTTTATTGTAAAATTGAACATCTTAAATTTAACCATCAGAAAACAAAGGTTCTAGCCTTTGGGGAAAATACAAGGTCCAGGTTTTGGGAGCTTCAAGGACATAAGCTAGAACAAGTATCCAGCTTTAAATATTTGGAAGTAATGGTGCAGGCTTCTGGTTCCAACAAAATTCATAGCAGCAGCGCCACAGGCATAGGAGAGAAATCGGCAAATAGTATCCTGAAATTCTACTGGACACAGGGAGGCTACAATGTCCCAGCTGCACTTCTCTTGTTCAAAGCCAAGGTGTTGGCCCAGTTAACCTACAGAACATTTCTGGGGTCTTCAGCTTCCTCCCTCTCTCCATTCGAGAGAGTCCAATCAAAATTCCTTAGAGCACTCATTCAGGTACCCAAGTGTGTATCAAACTCCTGGGTTCACTTGGAAACAGGAATGACCTGGGTAAAAGCTAGGATTTTCATATATAAATGGATAATGGGCGGTATTAATCCAAAGGGGTTGTTTCCTCTCACCCCGTGTGACCAATTTCAAAGCAGTTGGATACAAGCAGTCCAAATGTCTATTGAAAAGCTGGGTTTTTCTCCCCAAGTCCTCCTGAAACTTGGCATAGATCGGGCAAAATTGCTTATTAAGCAGAGAGTGCTAGATTCGGAGAGGCAAGCAGACATTTGCAGTTCACCAAATTACTTTTCTCCAGTGAACAGTAGATATGTGGTTGCTCCTGCAGTTTATTTGTATTTTCTTGAATCTTATAATACCAGAAGGGCCTTCACCCTAGCAAGGAGCATGGGCTTGCCATCCGCAGTAATAGAGGGACAGTACAAAGGGATCCCTTATGCGCTCAGGCTCTGTTCTTGTTCCCTGACCAAAATAGACTCTCTGGCGCATATCTTTTTTAGTTGCTCTTTCCATATGGTGAGTCAAAAGGAAATCATCAGCCCACTGCTGGAAAGGTTCCCGGGAAGATCAAACAAAATTAAATTAAAATACCTGTTGATGGATAGGAATCACCATACATCAAGAAAGGTGGCTAGGTTCTGCGCCCAGGTATATAAGGAATGTAAAAAACGAGGCAAATAGATTATATCTCTACTTTTAATTGACTTTTTAAATGGCTTAAAAGGTGTGAATGGTAGTTTTATTTTTTCCTGTATATTTTATATAACTTATAAGCATTTATGTTATTCAGATTTTTACTGGCTCATAACCAGCTAGGATAGTATCGGGAATTTTTTCTACTTGTCTTTTAAATTGTACTTGTACTGGATATATTAAATTAGACATATAAATTTCAGATTGAATTGTTAGATAAAAATTTGTCACCGACCTTTATTTAACTTACTGGCTAGGTGAATTGGATACTATTAGCAATCAAATTCCTAGATTAGGTTGTAAATTAAGGGGTCTATAATCAGGAGTTAGACTAGGGAGTTCTTGGGTTATGTGGTAGGATAGTTTAGGTGAACCTAGGATTCAACAGCACTGGAAGCTTATAACAACTTCTGGTAGCACTTATCCTGGATATATGTTCAGTTAGTTTTTTAGCTAGTTGGTCTGAGGCTTGGCAAGGACCACTAAGGAATGGTGTTGACGGGGCAGGGGATTCCAGTGCTCCTGGGGAGGGGAAAGTACAGCAGTGGGACCAGGCATGAAGTTAAGGGAAGGAGGCAGAGAAGCAGATTAGCTCGGCCCCCTTCAAGCCTATGTCCCATCCCAAAGGTTGCAGGCATTGGTGCTAGGTTAAATGACCCTCTCTGACATTGGTGTTTTGTAACATAAGGTCTATAAATAATAAGACCACAGTCCTTCAGGATTTTCTGCTCAAGCAGAATGTAGACCTGGCATGCATGACCAAAACATGGGTCTGAGATAGTGAGACAGCTCTACCCCAATTAGCTAATCTGGACATTCACCAATCGTGGGGGTGGGAGGAGTGGCTTTGTTCATTCAGGAGGCTTACTCCTTCAGGGCATTCCCACCACAGAAGATCACAGGCATTGAGTACACTGGCCTAGTGTGGGAAACTGGGGAGAGTTTGTCTACCTGGGCGGTGATGGAGGCTGTGTCAGGATGGGCATTGGAGCATCCTAGACTGATAGTCTTGGGCAACTTCAATCTCCATGCTGATGATGCATCTTCCATTCATAGAATCACAGAATGTTAGAGTTGGAAGGGACCTTGCAGGTCTTCTAGTCCAACCCCCTGCACTCTGCAGGAGCATAGCCAAAAGATAGGCCTACAACATACCCAAAAGATGGTCGTCCAGCCTCCACTTGAAAATGTCCAGCAAAGGAGCATCCACCACCTCCCAAGGCAGTCTGCTCCACTGCTCAACCACTCTTACAGTCAGGAAGGCTGAGTTCAGACTGGCAGTTTGCAGTGGGAGCCAGTTGTGGCAAAAAAGCCCTGGAATAAACTGTTTTGAGTTTTCCTTTTCACACGGGGCTGACAGATGCAGGAGCATACCGGGAGGAGGCATGTGGGAGCATTCAGACTGCTGGCCCAGAGGTGCAGCTGTAAACAGCTTTTCCCTGGTAAATCATCTGGATGCCTATGTGTTTATGGGTGCATGGGCACATGAGCGCTCATATGCTCATGTGCCCATACACACATAGGCATCCAGCTGATTTGGGGAGGATCCCATTGTGCATTGGGCAGTAGAGTGGAGCACAGCCAATCATATGTGCCTTATGTGGTAGAGCAGAGCACAGCCGATCATATGCGTCAATCATATGCGCCAATCGTATGTGCCAATCATATGCACTGGGAGCAATGCGGGTTGCTCCTGGCTTTTTGGCTGAGTGTTCATACTTCTGGGAAGCAGACTGATGCAGGATAAAGACACTCTCCAGGATTTGCTACCATTTGTAACAGGTATCTTTTTAACGCAGGAGTGAAGTGGAACAGCACAGGCTGCCTACAGGTGGGGAACGCCAGGCAGATGTGCTTGTATGAATGCCCCCTTTAATCTGCTTGGGAAATGCGGCTGAAAAGTGGCTATAGCAGGGCAAATTGCCAATCTGAACTCAGCTGAAATTTCTCCTTATATTTAGCTGGTATTGACTCCCTTGTAATTCCACCCATTAGATCTAGTCTTGCAATCCGGAGCAAGAGAGAATAGATTTGCTCCATCTTCTACATGACAGACCTTCAAATATTTGAAGACTGCAATCATGTCCCCTCTAAGCCTTCTCTTTCCCAGGCTAAACATACCCAACTCTTTCAGCATTTCCTCATAAGACTTAGATTCCAACCCGCTCACCATCCTGGTTGTCCTCTTCTGGACAAGCTCAAGCTTGTCAACATCCTTCCTAAAATGTAGTACCCAAAACTGGACACAGTACTCCAGGTGAGGCCTGACCATAGCAGAATAGGGAGGAACTACCACATCCCGTGATCTGGACACAATGCTTCTGTTAATGCATCCTAAGATTGCATTAGCTTTCTTTGCAGCCATATTGCACTGCAGGCTCATGTTTAGCTTGTGATCAATCAGAACACTTAGATCCCTTTCACGTGTGCTGCTGTCAAGCCAAGTCCCTCCCATTCTATGTTTGTGCTTTTGATTTTTTATACCTAAGTGCAGGACTTTGCACTTATCGCTATTGAAATTCATTCTATTTGACTCAGCCCACTGTTCTAGCCTATCTAGATTATTTTGAATCCTCACTCTGTCTTCTTCAGAATTAGCAATCCCACCCAGCTTCGTGTCATCTGCAAATTTGATAAGCATTCCCTCTATTTTGTCCTCCAGGTCATTTATAAAAACACTGAACATCACTGGGCCCAGGACTGAGCCCTGCAGAACTCCACCCAAGACTTCCCTCCATGTAGACACAGAGCCATTTACGAGCACTTGTTGGGTACCATTTTTCAACCAACCATGAATCCATCCAACGGTTGCACCATCCAGCCCACACTTAACCAGCTTATCCTCAAGGATATCATGAGAAACTTTACCGAATGCTTTAATGAAATCTAGATACACTATATCCACAGCATTGCCAGAGTCAACCATTTTAGTAACTGTCAGAAAAGGAGATAAGGTTGGTCTGGCATGACTTATTCTTGATAAACCCATGCTGGCTACTACAAGTTAACTCATTCCATTCAAGATGCTCACAGACAGAGCATTTAATAATCAGCTCTAGAATTTTTCCAAGTATTGATGTCAAAATGACAGACCTGTAATTTCTTGGGTCTGTCTTTTTTCCCTTCTTGAAGATCAGGAAAACATTTGCTCTTCTCCAGTCTTCTGGCACAACACCAGTACTCCAGGACATCTTAAAGATTACAGCCAGGACCTCTGAAATAACATCTGCAATTTCTTTTAGCACCCTAGGATACAAGCCATCCAGCCCTGGAGATTTGAAAGTATTTAAGGCAGCTAGATGCTCTCTAACCATCTCCTTACTTACTGTGGACTGGCAGTTCCTCCTTCCTTTATATGTCCTATATTCTTCAGTTTGTATACAGCTTGCCTTATGGTTAAAAGGCCGATACAAAGAGAGAGTTAAGTAATTCTGCTTTGTCTTCATCCCTTGTTAAGGCTTGATCGTCTTCCCATCCCTGTTCTTTTTGCTCCGAACATAGGCATAGAAACCTTTCTTGTTATTTTTACCTTCTCTTGCAAGCCTCAGCTCCATCTGCGCTTTAGCCTTTCTGACACCATCCCTACAGATTCGAGCCTGCTTCTTGTACTCACCTTCGGTAATTTGTCCCTCCTTCCATTTCCTGTACATTCCCCTTTTTAGTCTCAGCTCTTCAGAGAGTTCCTTGTTCAGCCACCTTGGCTTCATTACCTGTCTCCCACCTTTCTTTCTTACCAGAACAGTTTGTGATTGTGCCTTAAGCACTTCATTTTTCAGCATCTCCCATCCTTCCTGTGCAGATTTCCCCCTCAGCATTTCCACCCATGGGATCCTACCTAATATTTCTCTGACTTTGTTAAAATCAGCTTTCCTGAAGTCCAGGATATAAGTCCTACTATGTCCTGATTTCACATCCTTCTCTATATCAAATTCCAAGCTGACATAGTTACTGTTCCCCAAGGATACCACAATGTTCACTTCATCCCTATTAGTCAGGATTAAATCCAGGATAGCAGATCCTCTGGTTCCCACCTCCACCTTCTGAGAGATAAAGTTGTTTGCAAGACTATTCAAGAATCTGCAGGATGCCCCATGTCAAGCAGGGTTAGATTTCCAGCAAATATCTGGATAGTTGAAATCTCGCATAATCACTACATCCTGTCTCTGTGAAAGTTTAGCAAGCTGTTGTAAAAATGCATCATCCAGTTCCTCCAGTTGGTTCAGAGGTCTGTAGTATATCTCCACAACAATATCCCCTTCTTTTTTTCCCTCACTCTATCCTTATCCACACACTGTCAAAATCCTGAATTCCAGTGCAAGTCTATTAATTCTTGACATACAGTGGCATCCTGCCTCCTTTTTTGTTTATTCTGTTCCATTTGAACAAGGTATATACTTCAGTCACTGTACTCCATATATGAGACTCATCCCACCAAGTCTCAGTGATACCTATCAGATCATACTTACTTTCAGATCATTCAAGTGACAGGCCTAGTGTCATACATGGTGGAACTGGGACTCTCCCAATATATAATGACCCCCACTCACCAGGCTGGGCACACACTTGATTTGATCTTCAGTGGGGGGTCATAGTGGACCAGATCATTGCTATGCCAGTCCCATGGCCGGACCACCATGCCCTGAATGCCCGTCTGAATGTGTTACCCCAACATGTTTGGGCAGTGAGCATATTTTAGCTCACTTGCAGAGCCAAATGGATCCTATGCAGCTTCAGATGGATCCAATGCCCCCTGACGTGTCATTAGATGAACTTGGTGAGGACCAGCTCAGCCAATTCTCAGCAGTCATTGATGAGATCACTCCCCAAAGCCCTCTGCACCTTCACTCTAGGCTAGGTCCCTGGTTCTCCCAGGAGCTGCAGCTGATGAAGTGAAAGCTAACACTCTGTTTGCTCACTCTGTGGTGACCATAGCCGGCTCACCCACTAGGCGAGCTAGGCGCTCACCTAGGGCGCGCCGGCTGCAGGGGCGCCAAACCGCGCCCCGGCCCTTCCCAGAAAAAGTCCAACCCGCTGCTCCCACTGCCTCCCCGAGCACCCCGCTGGGGCTCAGGAGGCGGCAGCGGAGCTCGCCGCCCTCCCCAAAGCCGGCTTCTCTCCCCCACCCCCACCCCCGCCCTCCCAAGCCCACCGCGGGGCTGCGGTTGCTGGGCTGGGCCGCGGGGCGGGCAGGCGGTGGTGGAGCGGCTTCTCCACCCCCCCCACGGCCCTCCCAAGCCCAGCGCCGCCGCTGGGAGGGAAGGGGCGGGCGTTGCAAGTCCGCCCGTTCCCCGGCTCTCCCAGGCGCCTCGCAGCTACGAGGGGCCCGGGAGAGCTGTGCCGCCCCTTCCCCGGCTGTCCCGGGTGCCTCGCGGCTGCAAGACACCCGGGAGAGCCGCGCACGCCGCCCCTGCTGGGAGGGAAGGGGGGGCTTCTAAGCCCGCCCCTTCCCCGGCTGTCCCGGGTGCCTCGCGGCTGCGAGACACCCGGGAGAGCCGCGCGCGCCGCCCCTGCTGGGAGGGAAGGGGGGGCTTCTAAGCCCACCCCTTCCCTGGCTCTTCCAGGCGCTGGGCCATCTCCAGGCCCCACTGGGAGGTTGGCATCCCCGGTGGGGTGGGCGCCCCAGGCAGTCCTGCCTAGGGCGCCCAGAAACCTGGGGCCGGGCCTGGTGGTGACACTCTCTGGACAAAGCTACAGGAACATCTGTCCATGAGATCCTATGAGATGGTAGTCAAAGCCACTAAAAGAGGGTATTATGTGGCCATGATTGCATCTATGAGCTCATGCCCAGCCCAACTATTTAGAACAATTCAGTCCATGACTACTCTGCCACAAGGTAGACAAAATGTTAGCAAATTGGACATAGGCTGTGAGGCTTTTGTGAGCTATTTCACAGCTATTTCATCTGCTTTGTGACTCTTTCAATTTTCTTTCTTCTATGTATATGGAACAAAGAGTTTAGTTTTGGCAGCACATTCTTTTGATTGCAGAGGCTCTTCCCAGCCATGAGATTTTTAGGTTTTTTCCCCCATCTTAGTAAATTTGCTTGTATCAATTTCCAAGTGTTATGGTAGTTATTTTTAAAAAGATTACAGTTTTGCTCAGTCACATTTATTCCCAAATATTTAATAGGTTTGATGCCTGTTGTCTTTATAATCTTATTCTTGCTGTGTAATATATATATATTTCTGTTAACTTTATAGCCTGATAGGGATCCAGATTTTTTAATATGTTCAATTACATATTACATTGATTTCTGGGGATTCAAGACTGTTAGAAACACATTGTCTGCATAACTCTTCATTTTGAACTCTACATCACCCAGTTTTATTCCCTTAATTCTGTCCTCTTGTCTGATCTTTATAGCTAAAATCTCTGTTGTTAGTATAAATAATAAAAGAGTTAAAGGAAATTCCTGATGTGTTTCTTTATCAATTGAAATTGCTTCCATTAGTTTCCCATTAATTAAAATCTTTGCCTGTTGGTTCAAGTATATTCCATGCATGCAGCTCCAGAATGCAAGATTACAGCCAATATTTTGTAAAACATTCAATAAGAAAGGCCATATTAAATTGTCAAATATTTTCTCTGCATCTAGAATTAGAAACACTGCTTTCTTTCTCCTCTTATTCACAAATTCAATTGCATTTATTATAAATCATATATTATATTTCATGTATTTCTTTGATACAAAACCTGTTTGATCAGAATGTACTAAATTTGGTATGCATTTTCTTAATCTTTCTGCCATTATTGCAGCAAAATTTTTGTAGTCTACATTCAGCAGAGAAATAGATCTATAAGACTGTGGTAGTGATGCATCACCAGTACATAAATATAATACATATATACACCTCTTGCCACATTGGGTGTATTGTCTTTTCCCCCTTATCTCATTCATAACTTTTTGTAACTGTATTATTAATACTTCTTCAAGATGTTTATAATATGTTGCTGTCAACCCATCCAGTCCTGGTGCTTTATCCTTCTTCATGTTCTTCATTGCTTGAGAGTTTTCTTGATTTTTTTAAAAAACCCTCTTCCAAATCTTTTTTAACTTATTTACTACATCTTCTTGTAGTAAAAGAATACCTTTTAATTCCATCTTCTTTTTGAATCTGTATTCCATTGCAAGACTACTTCTATGGGATTGTGGTCTGCAAATGTCTTTGCTTTAAGCTCTACTTTTTTCTAAATTCATTGTCAAACTTTTTGATATCCAACACATGTCAGTAATTGAATATGTTTGGTATCTGTCCAAAAAGAAGGTAAAATTTCTGCCCTTTGGATGTTTGGTCCTCTAGGAATCTTCTAATTCCAGCATTCTCATGTATTGAAATACATTTTTAGGTAATTTTCCACTTTTAATATTCCCAGATCTGTTTTTGGGGGGCATTTTTTTTGGGCATACTCCATTCAAATCTCCAAGAATCATTATTTCCTTATCTTGGAAGTCTAGCATAGTGTGGCAAAAATATCTTTAAAAATTTAACTTTAGTCTCATTTGGTGCATATATTGTTGCTATTGTGCATATTTTGCTTCTTGGGAGTCTCATTTTTTAAAAATTAGGTATCTTTAATCTTATCTAATATTCCACATTAGATTCGAGGCTAGAGTATGCCTTGCATCTATTAATCTATGGTTTAAGTGAAACCATTCCTCCCAACATTTTTCATTGTTAATTCTTCAAGATGGTTTTCGATCCACTTGGTTTAAGGCAGTTTGTCACAAACTGAATATGCTAGGCCTCTCCCCAGAGTTTCTCTTAAAAATGGCCCTAGACCAAGTGAAGGCCCTGGTCAAGCAAAGGATATTGGGCACTGAAAGGCAGGGAGACATCAACAGATTTTCAAATGTCCAGGCATCAAAGAACATTAGGTACACTGTAATTCCAGCAGCTTACTTATCACTGTTAAAGATCCTGTCCCAGCACAGGGCTCACTCTATGGCTAGATGGAATATACTTCCCTCTTCATACTGAAGAGCCATTATAGAAAGATCCCGTTAGCAGAGAGGGTTTGCCCATGTGGAGAATGGAAGGTCAAGACAAACAAGCATATTTTGCTTCATTGCCATTTCTACCAAGAAAGTTGTGCGAAAATTACTGCACCCTTGCTTGGGAGATTTTCCTCCTGCTCTGAATCTGAAATTATGAGGAAGTTCCTTTCAGACACGGATCCTCAGCTCACACTCCCTTGTGCTAGAATTCTTGTAGTGTCATGCAGAATTTGCATGGAATTAACACTGCTCAACCATAAAATGTAGATGTTTTGTTCCATCTGTTCTGTGATTTTAAGAATGCATAGGCCATTCAGTAATTTTAATGTTGTATATTTCCTAACATTTGTAAGACTCATGTACTTTGCTGTAACTGATCTTGTGCTGGTCATGAACCATATTAATACAGTTGATTGATTGATATGACTGATACTCCACATTTTTTGTTTTGTGCTGAAGCAAGGTATGCTTTGCATTTAAAAAAAAAATATGTTTGTATTTCTTCTTTATATGAGTTTCTTGTAAGCATTTTTTAAAAAATTGATCAAAGATTTTCATGCATTTTTGAAGGAGAATTCAGACTATTGATATTTATTAATACTATTTTTAATTTATCAATTTTGCCCTGATGTTGTTGCTACATCCAACTTATCATTTGCTATGCTTGTTTCGTCTTCTGAGTTTTTGATCTGTGAACTTTGCATTGAGCTGATAGCAATTTGCTTTGAGTTACTTGGAGATTTACCTTCTGTCCCTCTATGTTGGTAAATTCTGAAAGGTAAGCACTTCTTTTCCTGCAGCCTTGAGTGGTGATTCCCTTTGGTTCTTTAGTATTGCACCTCGTGTTTTCTTGTAGGTGAATTGAACCAGTGTATCTCAAGGTAGCTTATCCTTGACTGCAAACCTTTCTCACAATACAAGAACACATGGGCACTCAATGAAATTGCTAAGTGGTCGGGTTAGATCAGATACAAGGAAGTACTTCTTCACCCAAAGAGTGATTAACACATGGAACTCACTGCCACAGGAGGTGGTGGTAGCTACAAGCATGGACAGCTTCAAGAGGGAATTAGATAAACATATGGAGCAGAGGTCCATCAGTGGCCATTAGCCACAAGGTATAGATAGGGACTTTGGGGCAAGTGAAGCTCTGTATTTCTGGTACTTGGGGGGACAACAGTGGGAGAGCTTCTAGTGTCCTGGCCCCACTGGTGGACTTCCTGATGGCACCTGGTATTTTTGGCCACTGTGTGACAGAGTGTTGGACTAGATGGGCCATTGGCCTGATCCAACATTGGCTTCTCTTAAATTCTTATGAATTCATGCTAAAAATCTGGTCAATGTCAGGAAAATCTTCTACCTTCAAATTATTCTGTGATAAATCACAGAAGCTTCCCCCCAAAATTTGGCCTCCCAAAATCCTCTGGAATTCCTCTAAAATGCAGATCATTAGATCTGCATTGAGTTTCTAGGATTTCAACTCTTTGTTCTGTCTTCTTGATCTGAAGATCCTGCCTTTCTAAATGTGTGTCATTCTCTTTTTGCTTCTGTTTGATTTTTATAATTTCTGGTGTATGTTTTTGTATTTTTCTGTTTGATTTTTATCATTTCTGGTGTATGTTTTTGTGATTTTGTATTAATTTCTGATAGTTCAGCTGATATCTCTTGACACACTTCTTGAATGTTCTTATGGGTTCTTTCCTTAGATTCATGAATATTTCTCTGAATACTCTGAATATTCTTTGAGCTTCTTTTCTCTGAATCTTGAATGATCTTTTGAATTCTTTCTTCAAATTGTTGCATTTGGTACACTAATGTTTGCAATAATTTTTCCATCATTTCTTAAATTCTTGGGTCCTCATCTGTTTCATCTGTACTCCTTTTTCTCTTTGATGTGTTCCTGTTGCCATTCTCCTTTTTGCTCATCTCTTTTTTAAAAAAAATATTAAACACACTTTCCGTATATGCATGTATCAAATGCACTATTTAAATAACTCAGTATATATAGTATATGCCCATTAAAATAAAATGGTATTATTTACAGTTCTTATAAAAAGAACTAAATGTAGCAAGTAATGAAGTAGAAGGGGGGAAGCGACATCTTAGCTTTGTTTTCCGGTACGCTGATTCATCTAAGGTCTTCAGGAGGGAAAACCTGATGTTTTCTTGTTATTTTTCATTCTGGGGGATTTCAAAGAAGGTGTCCAAATAAGAAAATATATAACAGAGGAAAATAAATAAATCTTGTATCTCCGATGAAGAGACTGTCAGGAAAAACTGGGTTTTTAAAATCCCCACTGTGTCATGCCACAGCTGAAACACTGATTCCCTCCTCCACTGGCATTATTCACCCCACAGCAGGAAAGGACTGGAGCCTTTGAAAATGTTCCTTATCAGATCATCATGCTCCCTGGAAGTCATTGAACTGTACTTTATGAAGAGCGTAAGGTTGGATCACATTTAGCCAGCAAACAGCTACCTCTAATTAATGCAAAAATTATATGAAATATTCTTTCAGTCCTATTTTAGTTGGTGTAATTAAATTACTGTAGCATTTTCACGATGTACCTTTCTCTGTTCACTTTGCCTGGACTCTGGATCCCTTCACATGAAAAACATGGTTCTACTTACCGTGTAATGGAGGTCAGCTGCAGGGGAGGAAAGTTCAGCATGATCTTTGGAAGCTCCAGTCGCTGCTGTCCAGGCTGGTTCAGATGGGCAGGAATCATTAACTTTTTACCCACCAGCCATCTACCCCTTTGCAATCTGTTTCCCCTATTCAGGATATTAGATACATATTCTCCATATGCATTATTTTTTTAAAAAAATGACTTAGATTCTCTGTTGTACTAAGATATAATTCCGAATCTCTATTTGTATCAAAAAGATCTCAAAACTAATTATAATTAGATTTGTTCACTAGATTTATAGTGTAATACTAAACAAACTAAGATCCTTCTAAATCCATTTAAGTCAATGGGTGTAGAAGGATATAGCTCTCTTTAGGATTGCAATGACATTCTCACAAAACATAATATGACTTAATCTAATGCTTATAACTAGAATTAATAATGAACCTGTGTTCAAAATATCAAAGAATAACAGAATGCTATAATTAAGCCTGGCTTATTGTGAGAACTGAATGCACTCGGGCAGTCTGAATAAAGTAATGGTAATAACTGTTGGCACACTGAGACTTTCTACTTTATTAGACTACATAAGAATTATGGCCAAGGAACAGAAAGCTTTACCTGCTAATAGTGTTTGTAGACAGAACTCTAGGACCTGGGTGTTTTTGTTTATTCACAGGGAGAGGTGATTTACAAGGGAGCGTGTTTGTGTATTTTGGCTGTACTTTTTATATGCAAATAAGTTCACTTTAGAAAAAGGTTGCATTCAATCTTGCATCCTAATTGACAATTTAGAATGCCCAGCATTATCCTTTAACAAAGTCAGCCTTTCATATTGAAATTGTAAAGTGTCAAAATGATTGAGAACAATTGCATAGCTATTAATTATGGTTATTTGAAACTCTGTCTATGGTAGGTAATGAAGACAGGATTTATCTGTTTGATATCTTTATACCAATAATTGCAAACCTCATTACTGTTATTTTTAAGTCTAAATGCCTATTTAATTTTTTCTCAGTTTTTCCTTATTTTTTTTTAAATAGAGTTCAAATAGAAGCAGGCAGTCCACTCCTAAAAATAATTTCATTATATTTGATTAACTTTCTGTCTGCAATAACTGGGGTAGCACAATGTAGTCAGAGATGAATAGTTAAATGGCTTTGGTGCCTTTTCCCAAGATAACAAATATGTTTCCAAGGATTATCAATATATCTATATTCATTGTGGCTAAATCTGTAGATACTTAAATCCAGACACTGAAGCCATGAACTGACAAGACAGATCTTTCAACAAACTTAAAGAATGAGCCAGGTTAGCAATAAAAATCTGCATGCACACACACACACACACACACACTCCCCTATAGGGTTAAAAATCCCCAAATAATAAATAGGACCTATAGCTTTAAGAAACAAATAACTGTAGTCAACATTGCTAGGCAACCACACAGTATTGCCAGCTGGTTCTAGCACTGGTTTCTGTCAGTAAAAGGCAGATGCCTTTCCTGGGCTGTTACGGCCTTTGAGGAAGAGCTCATCAGTGCCAGGGCCAGAAGCAACCACCAGGGCCAGCAGGAACCACCATGAAACTTGCATGATTAACCCAGCCTAGTTGCTTGTTACTGTTCAACAGCAGTCACTCTATGAAAGTAAGTGTGGTATAGTGATTAGGGTTTCAGACTAAGATCTGGGAGACCCAGGTTTAAATTGCCAGACTACCATGGAAGCTTACTAGGTCACCTTGGTCCAGCTACATATTCTCAGTCTAACAGTTCACAGGGTTATTGTGAAGATAAAGATAAATAAATGATTTAATGAAATAAAATAAAATGGAGGAGAGAATAATGTAAGCTGACTGGGAAGATGGGAAACATATAAAGTTGGGTGGGTGGGTGGGTGGGAAGGAGAGAAAGGAGCAGGGAAAGGTGAGGATACTGGGGCTGCCTTGAGAAGGGAGAGGAAATAGCATGGCTGGCGAATGCAGTGGGAAGTGAGCTACCCTCTTTCAAGTCCTTGCAGATTTCCCATGTTGTAACATGCTTCATCTCAGTCACAACAGTGCACCTTGACCAGACTTTTCCAGGGAGAGACTGATGGTGAGGGCAGGTGGAAAAGTTGAAAATGGGGGATGATAAAAGTAGGTTGGCTGGTGGGTGGGAAGGAGAGAAGGAAGCAGGGAAAAGTGAGAAAAAAATATAGAGGCTGCCAGGAAGAGGGAAAGAGGAAATAGTGTGGGAAAGAGTATACAGGGGAAAGTGAGATATCCCCTGCAAGTGTGTTTTATCCCTTCTTACACCATGACATCTACACAGTAGCTTCTTCTACCACAGGGCAATATTGTGCCTGGGCAAATATGTCCATAAGATAATCATTTCATTTACTAGAAAATATACATGTCCTCCAGGATCATGATCAGGTCAATAAATGGACCAATTTGTAATGTTATGTAGGCACCAGGTAGAACTACATGTGTGTGACCATTCACACAAGCACCCCAACCCTGTCTTTGTATACACAGACTGCAGATTTTCCTATCAAAGAATGACACCATTGTTGGGTGGACTGAAGGCAGTATACAAGACAATTAAAATATATGGCAAGTCAAAATAAAAAAACCCCTTCAAATATCTACTTTGGTATGTTCTAATCAAATAATTATTAAAATCTTTCGGGAATGGCTAGTCTTCATGGTGTATATACATGTGTAAAGTACTGGGTTCAACACATGGAGAACTCTGACTATGACATGTGGGTTGACGCATTTATTGGTACTTCACACAACAAGCATGCAAAACGGCCCTGCAAAGCCAACTATATACAACTGCACCCAGTACCCCTACAGTCCCATTGGAGGGTTTGAATTTCCCACCAAGGTTCTATTGGTTGGTACTGGGTGGACTTGGATCCTACAGTTCTATTGTTCTAAGGAGCCAAGCTCTGACCTTCAACCGCGGGCCCCTGGTGGTGGCCTGCATACATAACACCCCTCCCCCATAGTTCTGACTCCACCTAGGTAACATAGTCTTTTAAATAAGCGGGGGGTCTGCATTCTCTTAGGGAATGCCAGGGGACTGGCTCAAGGGTGGCAATCACTGCCTCCATTTGACAAGCTGGGACTGGAGCCTGGGGCAGTGGTAGTCACAGTGGAGGTACCTCCAGCACATGTGGTGCCAGTAGTGGTATGGCCAGGGGTGCCTCTTCTGTGCTTGGGGGGTCAGGTAGTACTCTGGCCTCCAAGGTGTGGGTCCCTTGCTCCGCAGCTGCTGGAAGTGGTGCTCCTGCCTCTGGAAGTTGCTACCACTGGAGGTGATCTATGTGCTTCCTAAGGAGCTGGCCATCCTCTGTTGAGACCTCATAGGACACCGGTCCTGTGACTCTGACAATCTGGCCGATGATCCATGGGGGGCCCGTCCCGAAGTTTCTGATGAACACAGGGTCTCCAGGGGAGAACCCACATGGCACATCACACTGCTCCAACAATCTCTTGGAGTCCGGTGCTCAGTCCGGGTGTAGCTGGTCCAGCAGTGTTGTGGGGCACTGTCCCATCAGGAGTTCTGTCAGGCTGTACTTGGTGATTGGATTATGTGTCATCCTCTGGGTCAGCAGGAAGTGGGCCAGTCGAAACTCCCAGTTGCCGTCCATGATCTGGCTTAGGGCCTCCTTGGTCAAGCGCATCATCCTATCTACTTGTCCGTTCGTCGCTGGGTGGAAGGGGGCTGATTGGATGTGGCGGATCAGGTTCCTCTGAAGGAATTCTTGGAACTCTGACAACATAAAGGTGGTCCCGTTGTCCAAGACGATTGAGTCTGGTACCCCATGGGTCACGAAGATCTGTTTGAGGGCTCTGAAGACAACCTTTGTGGAGTTGGTGGACACTGGGTTGATCTCTAGCCACTTTGAGTAAGAGTCAACAGTCACTAGAAATAGCAGTCCCTGAAATGGCCCAGTGAAGTCCACATGCAGTTGGGACCATGGTTTGCACATTGACTCCCAAGGCTGGTTGGGTGCGCTGGGCGGGTTGGGCCATACTTCCTGTTCCAACACTTCTGGACCCATGACTCGATTTCCACATCGATTCCTGGCCACCACATGTAACTCTGGGCAAGGGCCTTCATCCTCACTATGCCCAGGTGCGCCTCATATAGTGCCATTAGGACCCAGTGCCTTAGTGCCCTGGGGATTATGACCCTGTCTCCCCACAGCAAACACCCCGTTAAGGCTGACAGTTCATTCATCGGGGCAAGGAATGGCATGAACTCCTGCCCCAGGGAAGCCGAGGGACATCTCCTCACCACCCAACCCAAGACCCAGGAGAGGGTGGGGTCACAGTTCAAGTGGGCCGTGACATCAGCAGCTTGCAGTGGAGCACCTGGGAGTTCCTCTAGCGTGAGAACTCTGGGGGCTGGAGCAGGAACAGCATCTGAGGAGGGGAGTGGCAGGCGGCTCAAAGTGTCATCGTGCCCCATAGCCTTGCCCGGGCAGTGTACCAGGTGGTAATTGTAGCCCACCAGGAACAAAGACCATTGGAGGACATGGGGCAACAGCACTTAGGGCGTCTGTTTGTCCACCGCAAAAAGGCCCAGCAGTGGTTTATGGTCAGTGACGATGGTGAAGGGGTGACCATAAATGAAGTTATAAAACTTCTTGATCCCGGTGACAATCGCTAACCCCTCCTGGTCAATCTGTGCATAGTTGCACTTGGCTGCCAACAGTGTCCTGGAATAATAGGCCATGGGAACTTCGTGGCCATTGGGAAGGACGTGGCCCAGGACCACCCCAACACGGTAGGGGGAGGCATCACATGAGAGGACCACCGGCAGGGACTCATCGAAGTGAGCTAGGACCTCATTGGAAATTAACCCCCGGAATGCCACTATTTCCCTTGGACCCCAGAACCATGGTGCTGACTTATCCAGGAGATGGTGAAGGGGCTCTGCAATGGTGGCTTTGTGCGGCAGAAAGACGTGGTAAAAGTTTATTAGTCCTAAAAACACCTGAAGCTCTGCCTTGCACGTTGCTTCTGGGGCCTCCACAATGGCCTTGACTTTGTCGTTGGCTGGATAAAGTCTGGCCGTATCCACTCAGAACCTGAGAAAGTCCACCTCCGGAACCCCAAGGAGGCATTTCTCCCATTTCACCTTGAGGCCGGTAGAGTTGAATTGCTGCAGGACTGCACAGAGGCAGGAGGCAAGGTCATCAGGGGTGGCCACAGCGATGAAGACGTCATCAAAGAATGGAGTCACTCCAGGGATCCCTTTTAACAAGGAGTCCATTAGTTGCTGAAAGATCCCTGAGGTGATGCTTACCCCGAATTGTAGGCACTTCACCCTGAAAGCCCCCTGGTGTGTCACAATGGTTTGGGCTGTGGCAGTAGCCTCGTCTACCAGCAGCTGTTGATAAGCCTGTGCCAGATTGAGCTTCCAAAAATCTTAGCCCCCGCCAATGAAGCCAGCACATGACTAACAACTGTCACCGAGTATGAATGGTCATGGAGGGCCTTGTTCAGTGTGCATTTGTAGTCGGCACGTATGCGGATATCGCCATTGGGTTTTACTGGGGTCATGATGGGGTTTTCCCAAATGGCATGTGACACGGGCTCCAGGACCCCTTGTGCTATCAAACCATCTAGCTCCGCATCAGTTTTTGGTCTTAGGGCCAGTGGAGTTATGCAGAACCTCATATGGATGGGGGTAACTGAGGGGTCCAGTTGTAGTGATACCGGGGGACCCTTGTAACAATCCAGAGCCCCATCAAACACCCTCAGAAATTCCCCACGAACATTGACATAATCCCATGGTGTACATTTATTCACCCCCCCGATCGTGATGCCCAATGGTGTGAACCAGGCCCACCTCAACAAGCTGACTAAGTTTCCCTCCACCACCACCAGATCCAGGAAACCTTCAAACCCCCTATACTTCATGCGAAAAGTACCCATGCCCCAGATCGGAACTGCATTCTTTTGAAAGTCCATGAGGTTCAGGGGTGACAGGCACAGGTGGGGGCCCCCACTAGGCCAAAGTCTCTTTAGTGTCTCTACTGAAATGATGGAAGCTGCCGACCCAGAGTCAATTTCCATTGAACAGGGGGACTCCTCTATCAGGACCTGTGCTTGGATTTTCAGGGTGCTAGATGGGTTGGGAAGGCAAAGTACCTGCATGGCTGGCTGGCTGGTTAGGTAGTAAAGGTCGGCCGTATCCTCAGTGGTCTCATATGTCACAGAGGCCTGGTGGTGAGACTGCGGCAGTTGCTGTTTGATCCCCTTGGACTGGCAGACATGGGTGAGATGACCCTGCTTTCTGCACATGTGACACATGGAATTCCGAAACCGGCACAATTTCCTATTGTGTGCGTCTCTGCAGCTGGCACATGTGGAACCATCAGAGGGCTTCTCAGGGGGCCTGGAAGATCCAGGCTGCTTATGTTGGTTGGGCATGCAGACCAGGCGAACCTCTTCCTCTTCTGAGTTCTCAGGGCCCGAGTCGGGAAGCACGAGGTGAGAAGTCGCTGACAGTCGGTTGCGGTGAGAAGCCTCATGAGTGATGGCGATCTGGAGGGCATGCTTGAGTTTGATGTCCATGGTACTGATCAGTTTGTGCCGGAGCTTCACATCGCTCTGACCCCACGCGAACTGAGTGAGGATGTTTTCCTCCACTTTGGTGAAGGCAGACTCCATCGTGTGTTATCGCAGCATGGACATGAAGGCTGTGGCTGTCTCTCCAGGCTTTTGGATGCGCCCCTGGAAGTCCATCTGCTTGGCCAGGAATGTAGGCTTGGGAATGAGGTAGCAGGTAAGGGCCTCTGTGATCTCCTCATAGGTGCACTCAAGGATCACCCTTGGTGCAAGGAGGCTCTTTGCAAGTCGGGTGGTGTTCACCCTGCATGCACTGATGAGGAGGGCCCATCTCTTACCTGGATCGGTGATCTCATGGAAAGCGAGGAAGCACATTAGCTGATCAATCCATGAATCCCATAGCTTGGGGCGAGTGGGGTCAAAAGTCTTGAGGTGCCCGGGAGCGTTGGTGGCCATGACTTGAGTGCGATATGGGGAGTGATGACTGGGAGAGCCAGGCAGCAGTGGTGCAGTGGCTTCCTCAGTGTCGGAGCTCGGTGCTATGCTGGAGGTCAAGCCAGGCCGTCTCAGTTGAATCCCATCCTCGTTGCCACTGTAAAGTACTGGGTTTGATGCATGGAGAACTTGGACTATGACATGCGGGTTGACATGTTAATTGGGACTTCACACAACAAGCACGCAAAATGGCCCTGCAAGGCCAACTATATACACCCGCACCTGGTACCCCTACAGTCCCATTGGAGGGTTTGAATTTCCTGCCAAGGTTCTATTGGTTGATACTGGGTGGACTTGGATCCTACAGTTCTATTGTTCTAAGCAGCCAAGCTCTGACCTTCGACCGTGGGTCCCTGGTGGCAGCCCGCATACTGTCAGAGTCCCTAACTTAGTCAGCCAAATACCAGGCCTTGTTCATTGAAGCAAGAATAGTATTTTATTTCTTAAAGCTGCAATAGTAGGTTACTGGAACAGGTACATTGTTAAGAATGACGTGGTTACAGAAAGCAAGCAGTTATACCAGAGGGGGGGAGAATGGGGACCCCCCCCCTTCCACCAATGAATGCATAGCATGCGCGCAGGAACTGGAAACTGTGATAATTAATGTAGTTCCCACCGCCCCCATTTTCCCAGCCAAGCTGCAGCTTTGAAAGCAATAGAAAGCTCACAGCCTGTCTCCTCCAAGGTCAGTGTGTTAAGTCTGCAAGAGATATGGCCTGTACGGCCTGGCAGCCGAGGCAGCTCCCACATTCCATTCGAACACTCCAGGTGCATAATTCAACACCCCACGATCCCATCCACCCGCCCTTCACAATACAAAGCCCATCCGCCCTCCCTTCTCCATCCATCATGGCAGGGCTACCTGACATGCTGCCCTCTTGAAAACAAATCTACCCCTTTGGTTTGTGAGGATACAACTTATGAAATGCACGGATCATCTTGGGGGCCAGAACATGTTTCGCCCACACCCACTCCCTGTGTTCAGGCCCAAAATCAATCCATTCAACTAGATAAAACAAGTGGTTGCGAGAGATTTTAGAGTCCAAGATCTGTGAAACTTCGTAATGAGGTTCCCCCCCCACCATCAGCGGAGGCGGGGCAGGCTGTCGCGGTCTCCATTTGTTCTCCTCAGGCGCCCGGCGTAGAAGCCTTACATGAAAGACAGGATGAACAGACTTTAGAGATTTAGGCAAGGCCAGTTCCACAGTCACATTGTTAATCACTCGCACAATTTCAAAAGGTCCCACAAATTTCCATCCGAGTTTGCGGCTCGGTTGAATACCCCGTAAATTTTGTGTGGACAGATAAGCAAACTCCCCGCACTTTGGGACCCAGGATAGGTTGCGCTTCTTATCAGCCTGGGTTTTGTACGCCTCCTTCGCATCATTCAGAGTCTTAGATAACGACGACCATGCCGCTTGCAATTTTTTGCACCAGTCACCAGCATCTCCCGCCGGGAGGTCGGGAGAAGTCAAAAACGGTAAAGGCGGGGCGTCATAGCCATGGACCGCCTTAAACGGGGACATACCCATGGAAGAGTGCTGAGTGTTATTGTAACAGAACTCAGCCAAAGGCAACAGAGAATGCCAATTGTCCTGTTGAAAGTTCGTAAAACACCTTAAATATTGTTCAAGGGTTTGATTTACACGTTCAGTCTGCCCATCAGTCTCTGGATGGTACGCACTGCTAACCGCCCGCTCCACCCCAAGCAGTGACATCAGTTCACTCCAGAAGTGAGAACCAAACTGCACCCCCCGATCCGAGATCACTTTAGCTGGCAAAGTGTGGAGCCTCACCACGTGTTGCAAGAACGCCGAGGCTAATTTCTTGGCCGAGGGGATTGAAGCAAATGGAACGAAATGGGCTTGCTTGGTAAAGAGATCCACCACTACCCAAACAACAGTATTCCCCCCACTGGGGGGTAGGTCAGTAATGAAGTCCATTGAAATCACTTCCCACGGACGAGCAGGCGTGGGGAGGGGTTGCAGGGCCCCAGGGGTTTTACCTGGCCTGGGTTTGCTCATCAAACACGTTTGGCAAGCAGAAGTGAATAACGAAATGTCCTTGCATAGCCCAGGCCACCAAAATTGTCTCTGCAAGAGTTGGAGGGATTTTACAAACCCCGTGTGCCCCGCCAGTTTCGAGCCGTGCGCCCAACTCATCACCTCCCCCCGAAGAGAGCTGGGAACAAAAAGTTTGTCATTCTTCCTCCAGCAGCCCTGTGCATCTTGAATAACACCGTCGTCCCCCCACCTCCTCCCTGTCAGCGTCGGACATAGCCGTAGAGAACTTCGAGGTCCAGTCATCGGAGGGAGGGGTTGGGGAAGGGGGGGAGAGCTTAGCTTGCTTACGAGTGGTTACTGCCCCTCCCAATTGGGACGGCGTGAAGACAGAGTCACGAATCTCCTCCCTCTTACTGTCGTGTTGTGGGAGGCGTGAGAGTGCGTCAGCAAGCGAGTTAGATTTACCAGGGAAATGGTGCAGAGTGAAGTTGAACTTAGAGAAGAAATCAGCCCAACGCAGCTGTTTAGCGTTCAATGACCAAGGGGAGCGGAGATGCTCGAGGTTTTTGTGGTCAGTCCACACCTCGAAAGGAACCCGCGCCCCCTCAAGCCAATGGCGCCATGTTGCCAGCGCTAAGCGGATCGATCCCGCTTCCTTCTCCCACACCGACCAATTCCGTTCAGTATCATTAAATTTTCTGGACACATAGGCGAGGGGGTGCAATTTACCATCGTCCCCCTCTTGGAGGATCGCCCCTCCCATAGCAACATCAGATGCGTCTACTTGCACAATGAATTTTTTAAGTTCATTTGGGTGAGCCAACACAGGCTCCGACGTAAAAAGGGCTTTCAGCCGGTCAAATGCGCGTTGACATTCCGGGGACCAGTCTAACTTTGCCCCGGGCCGTGTGCAGTCAGGCGGCTTCCCTTTTGTTTGAAGCAAATCAGTTAGGGGGAGAGCCACTTGAGCAAAGTTGGAGAGAAACGATCTGTAAAAGTTTGCGAAGCCGAGGAAACCCTGGAGTTGCCTCCGAGTCTTGGGTGGCTCTCACCCCACCGCATCTTTTATTTTGTCAGGGTCCATTTCAATTCCCCTTTGCGATATGCGGTAGCCCAGGAAAGGGATTTCTGACTTGTGAAACTCACATTTGGACAGCTTGGCAAAGAGCTTATGCTTGTGCAACGTTTGTAGGACTTCCCGCACCAGTTTTACATGTGATTTTAGGTCAGGGGAGTACAGAAGTATATCATCAAGGTAAACAAGGACCCCCTTGAATAAATATTTGTGGAGCACCTCATTGATTAAGTTCATGAAGACCCCCGGCGCTCCCTGAAGTCCAAACGGCATAACTAAGTATTCAAATTGACCCAGCGGGGTATTAAACGCCGATTTGAACTCATCCCCCTCCCGTATTCGCACCCTGAAGTAGGCATCTCTGAGATCTAACTTCGAGAATACCTTCCCCCCGGCCACCGCAGCCAATAAGTCCTTGATTAGGGACATAGGATAAGCGTTCGTGTTGGAGACTGCATTCAGGCCCCGACAGTCAGTACACAGCCGTAGCCCCCCGTCCTTTTTTTCCGGAAAAGAACAGGAGCAGCAAACGGGGATGAAGCAGGCCTTATAAACCCCCTGCTTAAGTTCTTGTCGATAAACTTTCTCAATTCCACTTTTTCCGAGGGGCTCATGGAATATAACTTCCCTTTAGGTAACTTTTGATTTGGCAAAATCTCAATAGCACAGTCAGAGTTTCTATGGGGGTAGTTCATCCGCTTCCTCCTCCCCAAAGACGGAAGCCAAATCATGGTACTCTGGTGGAATCGCCTCTAGTTCCGTCTCAGCCACTCCCGCCATTAATAGCCCCCCCCCATCGGGGCACCCCACTCCCATTTCCACAGGTGGGGCTGACATTTTTTGGAAATGAAATTTACCTTCCCCTCTCCCCACAGGACATGTGGATCATGATCGAAGAACCACGCGCTACCTAGCACCAGGGGGAACCGGGCAGAAGGGGTGACGACGAAGGGCCGCTCTTCCCAGTGGTTCCCAATCCCCACCCGTAAGGGAACAGTTTCATATTTGCAAGGCTCTTTCATGGTGGAGCTGTCCATTTGTGTAAAAATGAGGGGATCGGCCAGTTTTACCACCTTCACCCCTAGTCCCGTCACAAGTGTGGGATTAATGAGGTCTCTCCCGCACCCAGAGTCAATGAGAGCGCGTACCCTCACATGGGTCAGTAGACCCGGGTCCATCAAAGTCACTGTGAGGAAGAAAAGAGAGGGGGGTCTGCTCACCGGGATCTGCGCTTGAGAGTCCGGGACCTGCTGTTCAGCGCTGTTTACAGCAGGTCCGGTTCGTTTCCCGGCTGCGCGGGCTCGCCATCCGACGAATCTGATGCCTCGCTGAGAGGCTTGGCTTGCAGGGCCCTCGTCCCTCTCGGTTTCGCCACCGGCTTTGGGGTGGAGGTATCAAACTTCTTTTTGGCCCCTTTCGGGGCCCCGGTTGGTGCGGGGGAGCCTGGGCAATTCGCCGCAAAGTGGCCCCCCTCCCCGCACTTCAGGCAGAGACCTTGCTTCATCCTGAGCTCTCTCATGCCGTCCTTGGGTTTCGGGTTTGGTGGTGGGTTCTTCCCTCGCGGAGCCGTCGTAGGACCCGATTGGCCCCCCTTATTCATCGCTGCGGCATCATCCAGTTTGATGGTTTTCAAGCGGTTTTCCATGGTGATAGCCGCCTGTATCCAGCCCGCCAGCGTGTCTGGGTCCTGGGTCTTGGTGACAGAACGGCGGATCTCCGCGTTGAGTCCCAATTTGTAGTGGTCTGCCAGGACCCCATCTTGCCAACCCCGAGTTTTGGCCGCGCATCTGCGAAACTCGGCGGTGTACTCTCTCACTGACTTGGGGCCTTGCTTGAGGGCACGTATAGCCGCCCTAGCCATCTTGTTGGTGTTGACATCTTCAAAATGTTCCTTCATGGCCCACATGAAAGAATCGATGTCTCTCAGCTCTCGCCCGTCAGCCTGGTGGAGTCCTACATACCAGTCAGCCGCTGCATCCTTCAGGTGTGAGGCTATGACATCCACCATTCGGTCCTCGCTTTGAAACAGGTGGCCCCACGTTTCAATGAATTTTTCGGCCTGCACCAAGAAGAAGGGGAACTTCTCTGGATTCCCATCGAAGTCCGCATCGAGGAGCTCCGCGGGTTTCGGTGGCAGGAACCCCCACAGTCGGGGCAGTGGCGGCACCGGTGGCCTCTGCGGTCCCGGCCCCGCTGGTTGATCGGGGGGTTGGACCGGCACATTCTGTTGGTCTGGGGCCGGGACCTGTTGTTGGTCTCGGGGCTGCTGGTCGGGTGGTTCCTCCCGCCGTTGCCGTTCTCGCTCCTCTCGAATGCCCTCCGCGATCATCTGGGGGATGCGGGCGAGGGATTCATTCAGGATGCGCATCAGACGGTCTTGGCTCGCTTCACCACTCCACCTTCGACTCACCACGGCGCCTTCGCAGTCACCGGAGTCTCGACAGGTGTCTTCCAGCCCCTCAGCCGTGGTCAGCCTGCGTACTGACCTCTCAGTGTGACTCACTCGCACCGAGGCTCGCGGGGTCGTAAACCACGTCTCGTGGGTTTCAGCCAGGGGTTTCACCCAGTCTCGTTTTTGCTTGGTTCGGGTGGTTACCCCACCGTAGGCCGCTCCGTATGGGTCCCCATAGGGCCCCCCAAAGTTGTACTCCTGCCCCCGTCTCACTGGCACATACTGGCCAGGGGCTTCCGTGGGTACCGTTGTCACAGGAGGTTTCCTGTCTTCCTTTTCTGTATCTTCATTCGGGAGAGTGTCTTCTTCGCTACTGCTCATGTTGGAGCTGCAGGTTTCCGACCAGTCCCGAAAATGAGGATTCTTAACAAACTGTCAGAGTCCCTAACTTAGTCAGCCAAATACCAGGCCTTGTTCATTGAAGCAAGAATAGTATTTTATTTCTTAAAGCTGCAATAGTAGGTTACTGGAACAGGTACATTGTTAAGAATGACGTGGTTACAGAAAGCAAGCGGTTATACCAGAGGGGGGGAGAATGGGGACCCCCCCCTTCCACCAATGAATGCATAGCATGCGCGCAGGAACTGGAAACTGTGATAATTAATGTAGTTCCCACCGCCCCCATTTTCCCAGCCAAGCTGCAGCTTTGAAAACGATAGAAAGCTCACAGCCTGTCTCCTCCAAGGTCATTGTGTTAAGTCTGCAAGAGATATGGCCTGTACGGCCTGGCAGCCGAGGCAGCTCCCACATTCCATTCGAACACTCCAGGTGCATAATTCAACACCCCACGATCCCATCCACCCGCCCTTCACAATACAAAGCCCATCCGCCCTCCCTTCTCCATCCATCATGGCAGGGCTACCTGACACATACATAACAACATGGTTCAAGAACACAGGGATGACTAGATGAAAGAAAATGCAAGGAAGAGGTTTGTGGATCTGAGGGGGGAGACTAAGGAAAAGAGAGAAGTTAGATCATAGCTATCAGTCTTGAATGTCTCTTTAGAAATGGAGATAAGCATAGACCTGAAATGTATGGTTAAATTTCAGACCTTATTTATACCTAATTTCTGCCTGGAGCAGCTCTGGGTGGGAACACCAGGTTGGTTGGTCCACCCAGAGCAACTCTGAGCAACCTCTTTGGGAGGGCATCCTGTGTCCTATGGTAGTTCTTGAAGCAAACTACCCCTTAATTAAAGTTTGCTATCCCTAATTAAAATAAGATACCACCTATCAATTTACATTTTAGTGGATGTACCTCACAATTCATGTATGAAGTCTTATAACAAATTTTCTTGACATCTTGATCTACTGAAGTTATCTTATGATCAATAATTACACAGTATGGAATAGTTAATTATTAAAAATATTATTAACATCCAGTGAATCGAAGGACATGAAAGGTATTCATTTGTCTCTTCATACTACTATGTAGTTCTGAGACATTGTTAATCTCCAACAGTCTTTCAGTTTTGCTGTTGTTGCAGCTGTCTGTTGATTTCTAAAACCACTGACCATCTAAATTTACGAACAGATGTAGCTAGGTCAAAATGCTATGCTAAATACTGTGTAATCCCATAAAGCCGTCAATGTTTGTTTAAAAATATTGTCCCTATATTCTAAACATGACAAACCAAAAAATGTTAGGTACCATGCCAATAATGTCAGTGTAAATCCAAGGAAAACATTGATTCAGGCAGAGGAGCAGGATTGCCAAGCATGGCAACTGGTGCTTGGCAATGGCCTGGCAATTGGTAAGAGTCTGGAGGGACTGGGGACATTCTGGTAATGGTGTGACGTCACTTACTGGGGAAATCCAGAATCTATGGTTGTACGATAGTTTCCTGCAATTCCTGGAGAAAACTAATGTTACTTCCAGGTTTCCCCCAGAAGTGATGGAGTGCAGTTGCCAACAGTTTTTTCTTTAACATTATTTTTCTCCAGCAGGCTGCAAGAGCAGCAGATAGAAATGGGGGGGGGGATTTCCTGCCCCCAGAGATAACCTGGGAATCCTACAGAGAAGACAGTGGTAAAATACATGTATGAAATTTCTGCTTTTGCCCACAACTTTCTCCACTCCAGAAAAGGATTTAAACATGGGTCTCCCAGATCCTAGTCTAGCACTCTAACCACTTCATCATACTCTTTCTCTATGCCACACTATAAAATGTAAATGTCACAAAACATTAAGGAAGATACAGATATGATATGAAACTAAAACTCATAATCTGTAGTTATTTTGAATTCAGAAACATTATATGTATAGTTCAATAATTAACTAGAATTATTAGATACAAGGGAAGACTCACAAGAAACTTGAGGGTAGCAGGCATGCCCGCACCTTTGTTTCCTTTCCTCTCCCCCCTCTCTGCCTTTCTTTGTCTCCCCAAGCCAATCCCTCTTTCTTTTTCTTTACAACCCTCCACCAAGTCAATCCCTCTTTCTTTGTATTTCTCTCTCTCTCTCTCCCCGCAACCTAATCCGCCTTCTTTCTCTCCTCCCAAGCAAATAATCCCATCTTTCCCTTTATCCCTCTCCCCTAAGCCAACCCCCCCTTCTTTCTCCCTAACTTTGAGCCCAGCAGTGGTGGCAGTGCCTGGAAGGCCAAGCCAGTGCAGACTCAGCCACAAAGCCACCAGCGGCTTTCTGTCCCTCTTCACTCCCAGCTTCCCCAAAATGGAAAATCCTGTGAAGGCCTTGTTGCTAGGAAAGCCATTGCTAAGGGCAGTCATGTGCTCAAAACAGTCACTTTCCAAGGAGAGGGAGGGAGGGGGAGAGAAGCTCTTTGTCTTTGGTAAGTCCGTTCTCTGCGTATGAGCAGAACAAGCTGTTATACTTTTGGGGGGAATCAAGTATCTCCTGTATACTTTTTAAAAGTTTTTAGATTTTTCTGCAAATTCGGAGAGTGCCCCAAGTGTGCAGGATAATCTCTTTTATTTATTTATTTATTTATTTATTACATTTTTACCCCGCCCTCCCCGTGAACGGGCTCAGGGCGGCTTACATAGGGGCAACCATGTGCCAAGACAAAACAACTTAAAACCATAAAAACAATTAACAGATAGCATACTAAAAAGATAACCATCCTAAGGTGCTCGACAGTTCTTCACAACCTCAATCCAATGGCGGTGTTAGTCCCAACAATGTTGGTCGCAGCGATGTTGATCACAGCGGGTACAGCTAGATCTCCCTCGGCTGTCCCCTCCCTCCACCACATAAGATAGTCACATTGGCAGAGGGGAATGGAGTGGCGGCTCCTACTCAAAGGCCTGGCGGAAGAGCTCCGTCTTGCAGGCCCTGCGGAACTGTGAGAGGTCCCGCAGGGCCCTGATCTCCTCCGGGAGCTCATTCCACCAGGTAGGAGCCGCCACTGAAAAGGACCTAGCCCTCGTGGCCACCAACCTGGCCTCCTTAGGGCCAGGGACCGCCAGGCGATGTTGGGACTCGGACCGCAGTGCTCTTTGGGGCATTTACAGGGAAAGGCGGTCCCTCAGGTATGCCGGACCCAGGCCATATAGGGCTTTAAAGGTAAGCACCAGCACTTTGAAGCGAATCCGGTATGCTATAGGCAGCCAGTGCAGCGCTTTCAGCACAGGCCGGATGTGCTCCCGCCTGGGGATGCCCGCCAACAGCCTGGCTGCAGCATTCTGCACTAGCTGCAGCCTCCAGATTTGCCCCAAAGGCAGCCCCATGTAGAGGGCGTTAGTGGTCTAGCCTTGAGGTGACCATTGCGTGGATCACCGTGTCCAGGTCCTCGCGGTCGAGGAACAGGACCAGCTGCCGAATCAGGCGAAGATGGTAAAAAGCCGATTTGGCAGTGGCTGCCACCTGGGCCCCCATAGTTAGCGCAGGGTCCAGGAGCACTCCCAAACTCCTAACCTCCGGCGCTGGCACCAACGGCGCCCCATCGAAGGTCGGAAGTGGGAGCCCCAGCCCCAGACCGGTCCGACCCAGGCACAGGACTTCCATCTTCGCAGGGTTTAGCTTCAACCAGCTCAACCTGAGCCACCCGGCCACAGCCTGCAAGGCCCGGTGGAGATCTTCGGGGTCAGATTCAGACCGGCTGCCCAACATCAGATAGAGCTGGGTGTCATCCGCATATTGGTGACAACCCAGTCCATACCTCTGGGCAATCTGGGCGAGGGGGCGCATGTAGATGTTAAACAGCATCGGGGAGAGCACTGCCCCCTGAGGCACCCCGCATTCCAGCGAGTGCCTCCAGGACTGCTGCCCCCCTAAAACCACCATCTGTCCCCGACCTTGGAGGAAAGAGGCAAACCACTGAACGGCAAGCCCCTGAATCCCCACGTCGGCGAGGCGGTGGATCAGCAACTGGTGGTCGACTGTATCAAATGCAGCCGACAGGTCTAACAACAACAGTGCCGCCACCCCACCTCGATCCAGGTGCCTCCGGAGGTCGTCAGTTAGGGCAACCAGTACTGCCTCCATCCCATACCCCGGGCGAAAGCCAGACTGGAATGGATCGAGGACGGAAGCCCTCCAAGTGCCACCAATCTGCAGAAATAAGTATCTGCATGCAGGGGGCCATGTTGGGAATTAGGTATATAGATGTTGCATGTCTAGTTTATTTCTATTGAACCATTTTAGTTGTATATTTAACAGTTCCCTCCTAAACAGATTTATACCCATCTTAATTCACAGATGTGTAGCTATGAACATAGTATGGAAGAATGTAGCTCTTCTTAGGATGGCACAGTTAGAAATCCAAGCTCAATTTCCATTCTGTTAATAGGAAAGCAAGAGATACCAGCCAAGGGCCAAAATGCCTTCCTTGTGTCTTGTCAAAAGCCCAGCTCATTGAATCTGCAGTTTCACAACTTTTATGGAACCTGTCTGCAACTCTCAGTATTGAAGGTGGAAGAAGAAGTAGAAGAAGAAGAAGAAGAAGAAGAAGAAGAAGAAGAAGAAGAAGAAGAAGAAGAAGAAGAAGAAGAAGAAGAAGAAGAAGAAGAAGAGATTGGATTTATAGCCTACCCTTCACTACCCAAAGGAGTCTCAGAGTGGTTTACAATCTCCTTCCCCTCCCCCTCCCCCAACAGATGCCCTCTTAGGAGGGTAGAGCTGAGAGAACTCTTTTGAGAACTGCTTGTGAGAGAACAGCTCTGAAACAACTTGTAATGGACCCAAGGTCACACCAGTAGCTGCATGTGAAGGAGTGGAGAATCAAATCTGGTTCTCCCAGATTAGAGTCTGTGCTCCTAACCACTACACCAGACTGGCTACACCAAAGGAAATCCATTTTTGTCCTTTTATATCCTGCTAAGCCTGTTGAATTGCTGATCATTATACATCATTTCTTTATAAAAATAAGGCCCTTATCTTGACATAATGATCCTGAAGAAGCACCAAAGTGTATCACATAAGAACATAAGAGAAGCCAATGTTGGATCAGGCCAATGGCCCATCCAGTCCAACACTCTGTCACACAGTGGCCAAAAGTGCCAGGTGCCATCAGGAGGTCCACCAGTGGAGCCAGGACAGTAGAAGCCCTACAAAGATTACTACAAAGAACTAATCATATCACACAAAGAAAAATGTCCTGCATTGTTCCAAAAAAAAAAAAAAGACACTACTAGTCCAAATGATTTAAATATTAATGACTGGGTACAATTTGGCCCTAATGAAAGCAACAGAAGTTGAGTTAATTGCAAGTAACTTGTTTCATTGAATTCAGCTACCAAATTTATCTGGATGGAGGTGAGCTGTTTCAAGTTAAATACATATTTTCTTCTGCCCAGTTGTACAGAAAAGAGGATATGTGGAAACTGATTCCACCATGATACCAGTTGTGCTGGTCCACGACCACAATAAATTATTGATTAATTGACCATGATACCAGTATATTGGATTAGAAGAAAGGTTGCATTTGGGTAAAAGTTGTGTTCAGTTTCTTAGGAAGGATTGGGCAGCACTTTTATTGCTCCCCCCAAAAAAAATCCTGAGAAAATATTGAATGTAGTACTGTAATTAGCTTTTTGAATTAGAGTAAGCGAAAGTCAGATTTAAATGCACCAAGTAAAACTGGGTTTGTTAAAAAAAAAAGTTTTAAAAAACCCACTTTTCAATATGACTTACCTCAGTTCTTCAGGTTGGCCTCACTTAAACTGCTCTTCTAGCCTATTTGGAGGAAGGACTGCAAAAATAAAGGATTGCAAGGAGTTTGTCTCCTTAGAGTAGAACAAGTGAGCCTCCACCCACTGCTGCCAATTCCCCACTTTTCCCTACTTATAGATCAGGGGGAGACCCTTGGGGGGATCCCAAATCCCCCCTCCATCATCCAACCTGGCATGGCTCCAAGCCCCTTAGTCAACGAATATCGAGCTCGGTGTTTTCCTCCACTGCAGCTGGGCTCAGCATGGCTGCCAGCCTCCTATGCCACCACAGCCAGGCCTGGTATGTCTGCTGGCCTCCTCTACCACTATGACCAGGCTCGGTATGTCCACTTCCACTGTCCCGGCTATGCTTGGAATGGCTGCTGGCTTCTGTCACCCAGTGCCACAGGGTCCAGTGCCACTGCTAGCCTCTGTCACCACCATACCTGGGTTCAGTGTAGCTGCCAGCATCAATCCACCACATTTGCCAAACTTTGCTGCTGGGCCAGGCTGGAGCAGCTCCTTCTGGGCTCAGCAGGGCTCCCAGGCTGTGTGGCCGATGCCACTGGGCCTTGTGAGGTTTCCCTGGCTGCACCACCATTGCCATACCCAGCACAGCTCCCCTGTCCTGCCAGCAACCACGTGAGGTAAGTGAGTTCTCTGCATAAGCACAGAGAATGCTACATTACTTTTGGGGGATTTAAACCTCCCAATGAATTTTTGTTTTAATTTTCAGGTTTTTCTGCAAACCTAGGGAGTGCTTTGCCTATGGTTGTCAGGCACTGCTGTACCACATCACCTCTGGTAAAAACAAACCAACAAACATAGAGTTTCCAGAAACTCATAGAGCTACTCCATGTCACTTCCTTTTTTCTTACTGGAAGTCATATAACACTGTACACAATGCAGAGGGCAAGGGATGCCCCACTACCACCAAAGGAATAAGATCTTTAGGTTGCTTGAAGGAATTCTGTTCTGGGTGGACAGTAGTCCATCTCATTTACTTTTGTCATTGTTTCTGCATTTGTATTCATTATTAAAGCGTTATTCATTTCTCTTTTGGAGGCACAACAAAGCTTCCACACTGATAATTAATATGCAATAAACAAATTAACATATTTGCAGTGGACTGATGACATTGCTACATTAATCAACTTAATTTGTCCTGAGAATAGATAGAAAACAGGATTTCTCTTCAGAGCCAAAGTCTGAATGTGAGGGTGTCATGGACAGCTGCTGGGGTTCAGCCTTCTTCTGAGCTCTTCTAACCAGCTTATTATGACAGCTACCTCCAACATACTGCCTTCCTTTCTTTCTTACCTGCATTCTGCAAATGCTGACTAATAGAGGCTGAGCTCTTTGTTCTGTACATCACCAACAATCTTTTTTGACTCCCTGCTGCCCAGAGCCATTATTAATTAAAGCCATACATAAAACAGACATTTTCCCTTGTGAGCTCTCACACTAAACAAATTGACTTAATAAAGTGAGAGCAAAAAACTGTCTGGCTTATAAGAAAAGGAAATGAAAGGTAAAATCTATCCATGTGATGTGAATGGAAGTGGTGTCTTTTTTACCAACACACAGCAAGTGCTGTCACGTAGCAGTCTCTTATGGGGAGGGGGTAATCCAGTGAAATGAGGCAGGTTGATTTACAGTGCAAATTTAAGCAGAGCATCTCCAGTCAAAGTCCATTTGGCAACTTCTCCAGTCTAAGTCCATTTGGAAATAGCATTGCTCTGCCACTGTGCTTGATGTCTGCAGCCTGCATGCTTATTCATTATATACTAGGAGTAAATACAACGGGCTCTAGAAAGAGGCTCTGGGAGAGTGCCCTGGCTTTGGGCACACAGTGTGAATTTGCTGTGGCGACCTCAGCAGGGTATAATGACAGAGACCACCATTTTCTCCAGAGGAACTGATCTCTGCTACCTGAAGAGCAGTTGTAGTTTTGAGTAATCTCCAGCCCTCACCTGGAGATTGGCAACAACTGTTACCCAGGAGGAAATGTCTAGTTTGAAGGGTGGAGTCTATGGGATTCTACCTGCCTGAGGTCCAACCCCTCCTCAAACCCCACCCTCTCCAGTTTCTACCCCTCAAATCCCCAGGAATTTGCCAACCTGGAGTTGGCAACCCCATCTCCTTCCCAGCTAACCATCAACCTACTGTTATCTGCCTCTCTGACGTCAGCTGACTTCTGCCCTCTCTCCTGCAGAGCAGTTGTAATTCTGAGTGGTCTCCAGCCCTCACCTGCAGATTGGCAACAATGGTTCCCCATGAGGGACTGGCTGGTTTGGAGGGTGGAGTCTATGGCAGTGTACCTGTCTGAGACCTCACCCCTCCTCAAACCTCACCATCTCCAGGCTCTACCCCTCAAATCTCCAGAAATTTCCCAACCTAGAGTTGGCAACCCTATCTCCCTCCCAGCCAATTGTCAACCTACCGTTATCTGCCCCCTGACTTTAGCTTTCCATCTCCTCCCCCCTCCCTCCTGGAGAGCAGTTGTAATTCTGATTGATCTCCAGCCCCGACCTGGAGATTGGCAACAATGGTTCCCAGGATGGAATGGCTAGTTTGATGGGTGGAGTCTATGGCATTCTACCTGTCTGAGGTCCCACCCCTCCTGAAACCTCACCCTCTTCCAAATCTCCAGGAATTTCCCATCTGGAGTTGGCAACCCTATCAGGACTGGCCCCAATGAGTTTTCTCTCAAAGGCCAAAACAGGTGACAGGATCAAGCTTGGTTGCCTACCAACAGGCACTGAGAGGAAAGTAGGGTTGCCAGCTCTAAGTAGGGAAATTCCTGGAGATTTGGGGGGTGGATCCTGTGGAGGGCAGCATGTGGGGGGAGGACAGCAGGGTATAATGCCATAGGCCAGTGATGGTGAACCTTTTAGAGACCGAGTGCCCAAACTACAATCCAAATCCCACTTATTTATTGCAAAGTGCCAACATGGCAATTTAACCTGAATACTGAGGTTTTAGTTTAGAAAAAACAATTTATTAACATCTTTTGTCTTAAAGAAAAGCACAATAACAGAGCTTTCAATGATACAAACAGCTTTTTATTGAAAGGTAAAAGTTTGTATTTGGCATGAAGTTTGCATTTGACATCATACACACAAACTCCTTCCAGTTAGTACAGGACAGGACCCTTCCTATTAACCTGGTCTGTCTTTCTCAACATGATCTTACACATTTTCACACCTAAAGTAATAGCCCTCTTCCCCCTTCCATGGGAAAGAGACAGAAAAACAGCACACTCAGTGGAATCTGCCACTTCTAGATTGATTTGAAGTAAATTAAATTTTGATCCTGCAAATCTTGACTGATGAACAAATAAAGCACGTCAACTTGAGCACTTCAACCAGGTGACCCACCCCCAAAGCATATCAAGGCTACATGGAATGAGAGACCACGGAGTGGAATGACAGCCCCTGGGGGTAGCAGAAGTGTTCTGGAACTGGAATGAGAGGCCCCAGAGTGGAATGACAGCCCCTGGGTTCTGCTACACCCAGGGGCTGTCATTCCACTCCATGGTCTCTCATTCCAGTCACAGAACAGTCCTGTTACACCCTGGGGCCATCATTCCACTCCGTGGTCTCTCATTCCAGTCCCAGAACACTCCTGCTCACCCTGGGGCTGTCATTCCACTCTGTGGTCTCTCATCCCAGTCCCTGAACATTCCTGCTCCACCCTGGGGCTGTCATTCTACTCTGGGACCTGTCATTCCAGTTCTTGAACACCCTGCTACAGCCTGGGACTGTCATTCCACTCCATGGTCTCTCATTCCATTTCCAGAGTAGGTTATTTGGGCCCAGAGACGCTAATGGAAAATCCATTTCGCATTTTATTGCAACTCTACTTGTACTGTAATGTATTTCAATGAAGCCCATGCAAGTCAATTGGCATTCCTGTCTCCCATTATTTCCCGTGGGCCTTCAAGTGTTTCCCATTGTTTCCAATGGGCAACCCTGTCCTTTCTTTTAGTACATCCCATACATCCGCCCTCCTACACGGCTCCTCCAAACGGCATTATAGTTATTCCCATGAGTGCAAAAAGCCAGAGCAAATTTACAATCTGACTAAAGGCGCAATACTATGCTCTCATACTTGAAAGCAAGTTCGGTTGTCTCAGTGGTGTTTAATTTTGAATAAGTGTAGACAAGATTGGGTACTGCTTTTGAAGTGGCTATTCATTTCTGCCTCGTCCGTTTGCCCCAGTTCATTGCTGGAGAGTCAGGAGCTCTGAAGTTCAAGGACAGTCTTTCATCATGGGGGGGTGCCCTATGTGTGATTCCCTGGAAGCTCTCAGGAAGCTATAATTAGGGGGGAGAGGCGCTGCACCTTACCTCCACAGGGCGGGAGCTCTGGCTCACCTTGAGCCACCTCACCACAGTGCTGGCTGCAGCACCAGCTCCAAAACAGTCTCCATGTCCAACTCCTTGAACAGCCCTTCTAATCACAGCCTCTGAGCAGGTGCACAAGACATGTCACCCAAAGCAGCGGGGAAGCCCTGAAAGGAAGCAAAGGGGGTGGGTACTAAAGTGTTTCAGACTCCAGGTTATAGCACAGGACATTGGAGGGTGCAGTGAGAGAGACCAGGCAGAAAGCCAAAGAGGGAGGAGGGGGAGGAGGAATAGCACACATCCCCAAAGAAGGCGGGTTTGGAAACTGAAGTGGCACACTCACACAGATGCAACTTTTAGCAACGAGCCTGAGTGGCCATCCCTGGGAATGCTCAGCCTCACTCCTCTGGGGCAGAAGGGGCATGGATTGGAGCACACATTTGCAAATGAAGGAGAGTTGCCGTGCTTTCCAGGGCTAAGGGGGCGGGGTCAGGCTATGGGGATTCCTTGCTGAGCAGCTCCTGGGCTTTGAGTAGGCAGGGATTGTGGGTTTTTGTCAGGCTGTGAGGAAGGTGGAGCCTGTGGGGAAAGCGATTCCCCTCTTCTCCCTCCTCCATGTCAACAAGCGGGGCACCTGCACCGGGGGTTTGCATGTCTTTTCCTCTCATGTGTGGTATTTGCTTTCCAACCAGGGCCCAGGGTTTGGCCTAGGGCTGGCTGGTGCAGCAGCTGCAGCAGTACAATAAGCAGGCTCAGCCACCTCCTTGCCTGTGCCCACAGAGAGGGCTCCGAGTGCCACCTCTGGCACCCGTGCCATAGGTTCGCCACCAGGGCCATAGGCTCTACCCTCCAAAACAGCCATTTTCTCCAGGGGAACTGATCTCGGTCATCTGGAGATCAATTGTAACAGCAGGAGATCTCCAGGTCCCACCTGGAGATTGGCAACTCTGGGGGAAAGACAGCTGCACAGCAGGGGATGGAAGAGAATGGTTTGATGGCCACTGGGCCAATATTGGCAACAATAGTTCCCCAGGAGAAAATGGCTGGTTTGGAGGGTGGAGTCTATGGCACTGTACCTGTCTGAGGTCCCACCCCTCCTCAAACCTCACCCTCTCTGGGCTCCACCCCTCAAATCTCCAGGAATTTCCATACCTATAGTTGGCAGCTTTATCTCATCCCCTTCAGCAGCCTCTTCCTAGGCAAAATTCTGTCTTTCTCATTAGCAGGGAGCAAAGCAGTTTACTTCATTCTTTTCGGCTTTGTGATCTATACATGCAATCCTGTAAGGCAGGTTAGGCAGAAAGTCTCCGGCTGGTCCAAAATCACCCAGGCAGTTTCCATAGGGAGCAAGCAGCCAGGCCTAGGGTTGCCATTGCCAACAAAGACAAATTGATGCAAAGGAGGATGGAAAAGTCTCCATATCTCTATTTTGCCTTCAATTGGTTTTGATGCCAACAGAGTGAGAAAATGCCAGAGGCTCTGGGTGGGTGCCCCATGGTAAATGCACCAAACAATTCCTAAAGATTTTCCACTGTGTCGATAAATCATTTTCTACACTCACAGTGTCCCCTGCCAGAATTAGTACCAGAGCTTTTTTTGCCTTGTGGTATTCTGCTTGTGGTGTGACCTGTCTTTTTTGTGGTGTGGCATGGTTGTGTTATTGGGTTTGTTTCTTTTGAAGGGGAAGTGTTGTGAGTGAGGACATATTTCACCTCAGAATACAACAGGTTGCATAAACAACTGGCAATTCCAACTGTCTTGCGGAGGGGAGGGAGTTTGAAGTGCGAAATGGAGTGAAGTCCAATCAGCTTCCATATGCAAATGAGCTTGAAATGCTGGCCCAATCAGAGAAGAGTGGCCTAGGCTTCAGTGGGTGGGAGAAAACTCAGGCAACGCAGCTAGTGGATAGAGATAGATTCTGAGTGACATACCAGGGAGCAAACTGATTTTGCCAAGCATAGAATCTTGCCAGACCACTACCCTTTTATATAATAGGACAGGAAAGTATCTTCAGTGACATAGGGACCACACTGATCCTAGGGTTGCCAACTGCCAGATAGGCCTGGAGATTCCCTTGAATTACCACTGATCTGCAGGCTATAAAAATCAGTGCTTTGGAGGGTGGACCCTATGGCATTATACCACCCTGTTCTCCCCAAATCTCACCTTCCCCAGGCTCTACCACCAAATATCCAGGAATTTCCCAACCCAGTGTTGGCATCAAGAGTAGCAGGCATATGAAAGCAACATAGCAGTCCATCAACGATAAAGAAAGTGCATAAGCACTTAATACGCACAATATAAAGCAATGCACAAGATAAGTGTAAACTGTAGGAAAACTTCATCTGTTCTAACCCGACTGCTCAGCAATTTCATTGAGTGCCCACGAGTTCTTGTATTGTGACAAAGGGAGAAAAATACTTCTTTCTCTACCTGCTTTATCCCATGCATAATCTTGTAAACCTCTATCATGTCACCCCTCAGTCATCGTTTCTCTAAGCTAAAGAGCCCCACAAGCACTTTAACCTTTCTTCATAGGGAAAGTGTTCCAACCGTTTTATCATTTTAATTGCCCTTTTCTGCTATAATATCCTTTTTAAGGTGTGGTGACCAGAACTGTACACAGTATTCCAAGCCTGTTCACGGGGAAAGCGGGTATAAATTGAAACAATAAATAAATAAATAAATAAATAAATGAGGTTGCACCACTGATTTATACAGGGGCATTATGACAGTGTTTTCAATTCCCTTCCTAATAATCCCCAACATATCATTGGCCTTTTTTTAATTGCAGTTGCACACTGTCTCAACATTTTCAGTGAGTTATCTACTATGACTCCAAGATCTCTCTCTTGGTCAGTCTCCACCAGTTCAGACCCCATCAATGTGTATTTATAGTTAGGAGTTTTGGCCCCAATGTGCATTACTTTGTACATGGCCACACTGAACCCCATTTTCCACATTGACACCCACTCACCCATCTTTGACAGATCCCTTTGGAGTGCTTACCACCCTCCACTGCGAAAATTGCGCATTTATATTCACCCTCTGTTTCCTATTAATTAGTCCATTTTTAATCCACAAAAGGACTTGTCTTTTTATCCCATGATGATTGAGCTTACTTAGGAGCCTTTGGTGAGGAACCTCTGGCACAAGCCGAAGTGTGAGAGCAAAAGGGTGAGGCTCTTGGCCTGTGGCTCTTAGCCTAGGGCCTCTGTAAGAAGCCCAGAAACAGCCAGAAAGCCAGGGACCTTGGCTCCTTGGGTTCCCAGTAAGGTAAGTAGGAACCATATAAATACAAAGGGTTTTAAAAGGGGGGTTATAGAAAAGTATTTGTTTAAAAATAATTATGAAGCCAGAATGCCAGCAGGGGGTTGGCGGCTATCCAGTGTTTTGCATGGAGTGTCACATGTATGACTATCTGCCCACTGGTAAGAAGTCTTGGGTGTGTGCTCGGTGCAAGGAGCTCCTGGTTCTCAGGGAGCGAGTTTGCTCCCTTGAGGCCAAGGTGACTGACCTGGAGAAGCAGAGACAGTCAGTTAGGTGCACGGAGAAGACTCTCGGGGACTTGTTAGATATGTCCCACTCTGGATCTGGCACCCCGGCTGCTGCCAGGGAGCATGAGGGTCAAGGGGAAACGGGGCACCATGTTGAGGATAAGGGGAATGTGCCCTCAGAAGGGACCTCTTCTTCAGCTAGTGAACGGGTATCCTTTCGTACCAAGGAACCGTCCCTGGGAAGGGTGGGAGGGGGGCTCTTGGTAGTTGGTGATTCGATCCTTAGGCAGGTAGACAGCTGGGTGGCGAACCCGCGTACTGACCGTATGGTCACTTGCCTGCCTGGTGCGAAGGTAGCGGACATTACGCATGTTTTAGATAGGCTGGTAGATAGTGCTGGGGAGGAGCCAGTGGTCGTGGTGCACGTCGGCACCAATGATGTGGGGAAATGCAGTTGTGAGGTCCTGGAGGATAAATTTAGGCTGCTGGGCAGGAAACTCAAGGCCAGGACCTCCAAGGTAGCCTTCTCAGAAGTGCTACCTGTTCCATGTGCAGGGCCGGAGAGACAGGCACAGATCAGGAGTCTCAATGCGTGGATGAGACGATGGTGTAGGGGGGAAGGGTTCAAGTTTGTTAGGCACTGGGATGCTTTTTGGGACAAGAGGGAGCTGTACAAAAGGGACGGTCTCCACTTGTCCCGAGAATGAACTAGACTGCTGGTGCTCAAAATCAAGAAGGTGGCAGAGCAGTTTTTAAACTGAATAATGGGGGAAAGCTGACAGGAGATGAAAAGTCTCCGGTTCGGGATGGCTAATCTCAAAGAGATGAAGGGGTAGCTACTACTTTTGTACAAGGAAATGGATTACAATTGTCCACTGAGACTGTGGCTAATGATAGGAACTGTCTGGCAAGGTCTCGAGGCAGCAAGAGGAAGGCTGTGGGCTTAACAAACATGGGAAACTATAAGTGTTTATACACAAATGCTAGAAGTCTCTGAGGTAAAATCGGGGAGTTGGAATGCTTAGTGTTGGGGGGGAATAGACATTGTGGGTGTTTCAGAAACTTGGTGGGATGAGGAAAATCAGTGGGATATGGTGATTCCTGGTTATAAATTATATCGGAAGGATGGGGGGAAGGGTTGGAGGTGGGGTGGTTCTGTATGTCAGAGAGGGTATACCGTCCAGTAAGACTGAGAGGGTAAGAGAATTGGATTCGCTTCTGGAAATGCTATGGGTTGAAATAGTGGGTCCAAAAGGAAGCTTAACAGTGGGAGTTTGTTATCGCCCACCAGATCAAAAGATAGAGCAGGATTATAAAATGATGAATGAATTAAAGATAGCGGCTAGATGAAATAACTGTGTTGTAATAGGCGACTTTAACTACCCACACATTGATTGGGTCAATATGAGTTCTAGTCAGGAAAAAGAGATAGAGTTTTTAGAAACTCTCAATGACTGTGCTATGGAACAGATGGTCACAGATCCTACCAGGGGAGAGGCGATCCTAGATTTGGTCCTAAGTAACACCCAAGACCTGGTGAGAGATGTAAAAGTGATTGCACCACTTGGGAACAGTGACCATAATGTCATTGAGTTTAACATTTGTACAGATAGGGTGTTGCCCAAAAAGACTGATGCAACCACTTTTAACTTTAAAATGGGTAACTTCTCTGGTATGAGGGGACATGTGAGGAAGAAATTGAAAGGAAGATTGGAGAAGGTCAAAACCATTGGGGAAGCTTGGAGACTATTTAAAAACACAGTCCTAGAAGCTCAGAAAAAATATATACCGCAGGTTAGGAAAGGTACAAATAGGTATAGAAAAAAGCCTGTATGGTTAACAAATAAAGTAATGGAAGCTGTAAAAGGTAAGAAGGATTCCTTTAAGCGGTGGAAAGCTAGTCTTAGTGAGGTTGATAAAAGGGAACACAGACTATGGCAAATAAAATGCAAGTCTGTGATCAGGCAAGCAAAAAGTGAATATGAGGAGCATATCGCAAAAAACATAAAGGCCAACAATAAAACTTTCTTCAAATACATTAGAAGTAGGAAGCCACCCAGGGAGGCAGTGGGGCCCTTGGATGATCAAGGGGTAAAAGGAGTAGTGAAGGATGATAGGGAAATGGCTGAGAAGCTGAATGTATTTTTTGCCTCTGTCGTCACTGTGGTAGAGGAGAAGTGCTTGCCCACTCCAGAAGCACCGATTTCGGGAGGGGGTTTGAAAGACCTGAATCAGATTGCGGTGACAAGAGAGGAAGTCCTCCGACTGATGGACAATTTAAAAACTTATAAATCCCCAGGCCCGGATGGCATTCATCCGAGAGTTCTGAAAGAACTCAGATGTGAACTTGTGGATCTCCTGACAAAAATATGTAATCTTTCTTTAAAATCTGCCTCCATTCCTGAGGACTGGAAGGTAGCTAATGTCACTCCCATCTTTAAAAAGGGCTCCAGGGGAGATCCAGGAAATTACAGGCCAGTCAGTCTGACATCGATACCGGGTAAGTTGGTGGAAACTGTTATTAAGGAAAGAATTAGTAGGCACATTGATGAACAAAAACTATTAAGGCAGACTCAGCATGGGTTCTGTTAGGGAAGATCTTGTTTCACTAACCTGTTAGTGTTTTTTGAGGGAGTGAACAAACATGTGGACAAGGGGGATCCAATAGATATTATTTACCTTGACTTCTGGAAAGCTTTTGATACAGTTCCTCATCAAAGGCTCCTAAGTAAGCTCAATAGTCATGGGATAAAAGGACAAGTCCTCTTGTGGATCAAAAACTGGCTTATAAATAGAAAACAGAGAGTGAGTATAAATGGGAAATTTTCTCAGTGGAGGGTGGTAAGCAGTGGGGTACCACAGGGATTAGTACTCGGTCCGATGCTTTTTAACTTGTTTATTAATGATTTGGAATTGGGAGTAAGTAGTGAAGTGGCTAAATTTGCAGATGACACGAAGTTGTTCCGGGTGGTGAAAACCAGGGAGGAGTGTGAGGCACTCCGAAGGGATCTGTCGAGGATGGGTGAGTGGGCGTCAACGTGGCAAATGGGGTTCAATGTGGCCAAGTGCAAAGTGATGCACATTGGAGCCAAAAATCCTAAATATAAATACACGTTGATGGGGTCTGAATTGGCAGAGACAGACCAAGAGAGAGATCTTGGAGTCGTAGTAGATAACTCAATGAAAATGTCTAGACAGTGTGTAGTTGCAATAAAAAGGCCAACGCTATGCTGGGGATTATTAAGAAGGGAACTGAAAACAAATCAGCCAGTATCATCATGCTCCTGTATAAATCATTGGTGCAACCTCATTTGTAATACTGTGTACGGTTATGGTCACCACATCTCAAAAAGGATATTATAGCATTGGAAAAAGTGCAGAGAAGGGCAACTAGAATGATAAAAGGGTTGGAACACCTTCCCTATGAAGAAAGGTTAAAATGCTTGGGGCTCTTTAGCTTGGAGAAACGACGGCTGAGGGGTGACATGATCGAGGTTTATAAGATTGTGAATGGGATTAAGCAGGTTGAGAAAGAAGTACTTTTCTCCCTTTCTCACAATACAAGAACTCGTGGGCACTCCATGAAATTGCTGAGCAGTCGGGTTAGAACAGATAAAAGAAAATACTTCTTCACCCAAAGAGTGATTAACATATGGAATTCACTGCCACAGGAGGTGGTGGCAGCTACAAGCATGGACAGTTTCAAGAGGGAATTAGATAAACATATGGAGCAGAAGTCCATCAGTGGCTATTAGCCACAGGGTATAGATGGGAATTCTAAGTCTGGCGCAGGTGATGCACTCTATTCTTGGTGCTGGAGGGGGCAGCAGTGGGAGGGCTTCTAGTGTTCTGGCCCCACTGCTGGACCTCCTGATGGCACCTGGTATATTTTGGCCACTGTATGACAGAGTATTGGACTAGATGGGCCATTGGCCTGATTCAACATTGGCTTCTCTTATGTTCTTACGTTCTTAACTTTATCAAAAGCTTTCTGGAAGTCAGAGCTCAGCTGGGTCAGGTTCAGTCTAGAAAAAGGGTTGACAAATAAACCAAACACATCCAAAAATAACTGACTTTTGATTTTTTATTTCTTCTTCCACTATTTCATCTCCCCCCAGTTCATCTCCTCTAAAGAGACATGCTGTAATTTGCAGGTCAAACTCCTTTCCACCCAAATCCTTTTTTCCATTAGTATCTAACTGTGCTGCAATGGACCCTGTGACACAAGTCAAAATTAAAATGTGAACCTGAACTTTCTGATTGGGCAGAGTACTTTGGGTCTTAGGGTTGCTGTGCATGCATCTTAAAACAGAAAAGAGCCATAAATGCTCCAGCAGACTTCTTACCTAGAAACCAAAGTTAAGAAAGAAGATGGATGATGCTTGCTTAATGATAAATCTAGGGAGAGATAACACTTAAGGATTTGAACAAAGTTTGCATCCAGTGGAACCTTAACACCAACAAAATTTTATTCAAGGTATAAGCTTTCATGTGCAAGCACCCTTCTTCAGATACAGTGAAAAAGAATTTCCTCAATCATCACATATAGGTAGAGAGAGGGTGGGGTGGCTTAGTTGCCAGGAAGAGCTAGTTAGAGTCAAAATGCATAAGTAACTTAACAATTGTAACTCATACTGGAAGGGAAGGGAAAGGAACAAGAATAGCTGGGGCAGAGCCAACCTGATTAGTAAAACCTTGCTGTATTTTAACTACTCAGCCACTAGTATTTGTGTAGCTGTAATGTGATGAACTAAGAGACAGGGTTTGATGCTATTTGTGTGTTGTTATATTTAAATTTAACTTGTTTTACTCACTGAAATCTAAAATCTAAACTTAGTACAGAAAATGGGAAAGAAATGGGGCTGCCCGTTCAAAGATATTATCACCTCTTGCACTAAACAAAGTAAAATGGAAGACTTTTTTCCAGTAATTTTTTTTTTATTTTACAGACACACAACAAACATAAACATACACACATAAATGGGGGGAAATTTAGCTTCAAACATTTAACACGCTTATGCATTATTTGTAATACATTTGTGTAAACTGTCTCATAAAGTCTTTTTTGCAAATATATAAAATTAATATTTTGGATATCCTCGGAAGATTTCTAATTGATTGTAGTCTTTAACATAGAATAGTTTTCAAACCAAATATAAAATCTTGACCATGTGCCTTCAAATGTATTTTCTGGTTGACCTTTCAAAAATAAAGTTAATTTGTCCATTTCTATTGTTTCCAAAATTTTTGATAATTTCTTCTCTAAGATGGTATTTCTGCTCTTCTCCAGTATTTAGCATATAATATTCTAGCAGACGTAATCATATACAATATAAGATAAGAATCACTTTTTTTACAATTCTCAGGTAGAATACTCAACAAAAATAGTTCTGGAACAAAGGATACAGAAAAAATTAGGATTTTTTGCAACATTTCATGAATCCAAGCCCAGTATTTTTTAGCTTTAGGAAGACTTTTATTTAGAGGGACCCCCATACCATACCAAACAGACAAATAGATATCAATGTCTGTTTGAGAAGTCAAGGTTGTCTTTAATCCCTAATTTACAATAGTCACACTTAGATGAAGGTCAGAAGAATCACTTAATTTTAGTGATCTTCTTCCAATTCCATCATCTGGAAATGAAGGATAAGAATCAAATGAAGTAGAAATCCTGGACTATCTAGTTAAACAATCAATATTAATAGGTCAGACACTTGCTAAGATTTATGAAAAACTTGACCTGATAACCCAGTGTTGCCAGAGGGAACCACTGGTTAATCAAAGAACACAATTAAACAATAGTCCTTCTTTTGGGAAACATACGTTAAATGAAGCAAGAAGAGCAGTTACTGGGAATAACCATTTTGATCTTGATCATCATTCAAGCCCAGATGAAGATTTCTGTCAGGTAGTGATGAAACTTTATCCTTATCAAGGAAAATATATAAACTGGTACCGGAAAAGGCATGCCAGGCAGCAACCAGCTTTCTTACTGAGTATATCACATATAGATTTAAAAACAATAGAAAGAATCCAGGGGCCAATACATCATGATTGTCTTTTACTTACACTTTTTCTCCAAGGTTACCAAAACTTATATTGGCTAAAAGTAAATGTTTATGAACATATGGAATAATTCCCTGAAGCACGTCCATGACCCAATAGTTACACCACTGATTCCATCAAAATGTTCCATCCCTGAAATGAGGGTTCATGATAGCAAGGTGAACAAGATCAACAATAATGCTGACTCATACAAGGGTTCACCCTTACTTGTAGATCAGAAGATGTTTTCTAATGAAATGAAGGAAAAGGAGGAAAAGAAAGGGACGGGATCTGCCAAAAATAAGAATGGAATTAAAGAAACAGCTGGATTGACCCTTCTAATAACCTAGCTAGCAAATTCTATGATCTAGCTGTTACATCAGTTATAGACTCAATTGAAACCAATTTATTGTCATCCTTTTCCAATCTTGATCTACAAGAACAGTATAGTATGATAAAATGTTTTCAAATTTTGCAACAGAAATTAGAACTTCATAAATCTTCCCAGGGGTCTTTTCATAGAAAAACAGCTGCAGGAACTCATTAGCATATGGTATGCTAATGAGCTAATGGGCTGTTAGCATATGCCACGCCCCCTAACATCACCGGAAGTGATGTCAGAAGGGGAAGCAAAAGGGGAGGCATCTTCAAAGCCTTCCCTTCCCTCCTCAGCTAGTCTGGGTAAGAGCTAAGAGAAGGGGTTTAAAGTTTAAACTCCTTCTCACTAGAGTTGGGCCACAGAAGAAGGAAAGAGGGAAGGAAAGAGAGAGAGTAGAGGGAAGGAAAGAGGGAAAGAAAGAGAAGGAAAGAAAGAGAGGGAAGAAGAATGAAACAGGGAAAGGAGGAAAAAGAGAAGAGAAGAAGGTGGGAAAGAAAGAAAGAGAGAAGAGAAGAAGGAGGGAAAGAGGAAAAGAGAGAAGGAAAGGAGGAATGAAAGAAATTCGGCAGGTAATTGGCTCATTATATCCTATGGACCATTGAAGTCAATGGTGAAAACATAGAGCATATTCTGGGGCTGGAGGAGGGTTTGAGGAGAGGCTCCAAACTCACAGGGTAGCTGATGGAGCCTCTCTCCAAGATACCCACCAAGTTTCAAGAATATTGGACCAGAGGGTCCACTCTATGGGCCTCAAACAGGTTGCCCTATTCCTCCATTGTTCTCTATGGTGGGAAACAAAGTTATTTTTTCCCCACCATAGAGAACAATGGAGGGAATAGGGGCAACCTGTTTGGGGGTCCATAGAATTGGACCCCCTGGTTCAATGTTCTTGAAACTTGGTGAGTATCTTGGGGAGAGGCTCCATCAGCTATCCTGTGAGTTTGGAGCCTCTCCCTCAAGCCCCCTCCCTCCACCCCCAGAATATACCCTATGTTTTCACCATTGACTTCAATGGCCCATAGGATATAATGGAGCTGAAATTGACATTCGGCTGCCTGAAAGACTCCCTGGGATGCTGGCTGGGGGCAGGGCTTGGCTCCTGAGCTCCTGGAGCTACGCTCTGGTGCGCTCCCCCCAAAAAAGACCCCTGAATCTTCCTATAAAAAATACCACAAGTTTGAAATGCAAACTCCTGTAGAATTTTACTCCACCCCAGTTGCCCAAACAAGTGCTCAATATGGAGCTTTTAATGAACTTGATATTAGTGATATGGAACATAAAGATAATGGCCTGCTGCCCCTTGAACCCAAGATTAAAATCAGAAAATCCAAAAGCTATATTGTACAGAATCCAGATATGATTTTGCCAGCTTCCCAAGATTGACTCTCATCTTCTCTCTAGGATTGGGAAGGGAAATTAGCCTCAACAAAGAGGGAGGAGGAACAGTTTGCGAAGGGCAATTAATTAACAGCACCTTTCTATCTTATCTTGTGTTGCTATAGTTCTTCTTTTTTTGGTAAATACAGTTTATTATTGGATATATCACATGTTCATACAATTTAAACCTACCTACATATCCATTTTTCTAATTTCCCTTCTCCCCCCCCAAACAAGGCTTCCCGCACTGCTCCAACCCCATTAATGTCTCTCTTATTCTGTTACAATTACTTCTAAACTTATTTTCTCTTACAAACGGTAACAATTCAAAAAATCTAATTCTATTTCATTTTCTTCTTAATAACTATCAAAGCAAATCAAACCACGTTTAATGTCCCAATTTTTCAACAAGTATTTTTGAAAGTCTTTCCAGTCTTCAAAGAAAGTTTCATCTTCTTCGTTGTTTAACTTTCTTGTTAGTTTGTCCATTTCTGCCAAAAACAATGTCTTTTTAATCCATTCCCATGTTTCAGGTACTTTATCTTGTTTCCAACATTGAGCAAAAATCAGTCTGGCTGCTGTAATCAAGTACCATAGTAGTGTTCTCTTGGCTACATTTATTTCTTCCATTTTAAGACCTAACAATAACATCTGTGGGTCTTTCTTAAAAGTACATTTCAAAATTTTTTGTATCTCATTGTGGATCTCAGTCCAATATTTTACTGCTTTATCACATGTCCACCACATATGGTAAAAAGACCCTTCATGTTTTTTACATTTCCAACATTTGTTGGACATACTTTCATTTATAATAGCAATTTTTTTAGGCGTCATATACCATCTGTACATCATTTTATAGCAATTCTCTTTAACATTTACACAAGTTGAAATTTTCATTGACTTTTTCCACAAATATTCCCAGGATGTCATTAATATCTCATTATTAACATTTACAGCCCATTTTATCATTTGCTCTTTTACAGTTTCATCCTCAGTGTACCATTTCAATAAAACCTTGTACAGTTTAGAAATCATTTTTTTACCTTTCTCAAGCCATACCGTTTCAATTTCAATATTCTTTTCTCTGAAACCATGTTCTCTATTATCGGTCTTAAATAAATCATAAATCTGTCTGTATTTCAACCAATCATATTCAAATTCAAGATCAAATCTATCTTGTAACACAAAATTTTTCCCTTCTAATTTTAAAAGATTTTAGTAAGGTAGCCAATCTAACCCTTGATTTCTTGAATGTGGGTTAATCACTTCAGCTGGTACTATCCAAAGTGGTCTTTCTTCTGAGAAGAATTTTCTATATCTCATCCATGTCTCGAACAGTGATTGCCTTACAAAGTGGTGTTTAAAAAATTTGTCCATTTTTACTTTTCCATACCATAAATATCCATGCCATCCAAATTTGTTATCATGCCCTTCTAAAGCTAATAACTTCTTATTCTCAAGATTAATCCACTGTTCCAACCATGTTAGACAGACGGCATCATAATACAGCCTTAAATTTGGTAGTTGTAGGCCTCCTCTCTCTCTTGCGTCGCATAAAATTTTCATTTTAATCCTTGGCTTTCTTCCTGCCCATACGAATTTGGATAATTCTTTCTGCCACGAATCCAATACTTTCCTTTGTTTTAGTATTGGAATGGTCTGAAATAAAAACATCAAACGCGGTAAAATATTCATTTTTACAGTTGCGATTCTTCCCAATAGTGATAAATTCAAAGTGTCCCATTTCTTCATATCTTGCTGAATTCTGTGCCACACCTTTTCATAATTATTTTTAAACAGGTCAATATTTTTCATGGTTAATTCAATTCCAAGATATTTAGTCTTTGTAACTACACCACATTGGATTTTCTCTTGAAGTTCTGTTTGTCTTTGCTTCGTCATATTTTTACACATCACCTTAGTTTTGTTTTTATTAACGTAAAAACCCGCAACTGAGCCAAATTCTTCAATTTTCTCCATCAGATGTGGTATTTTCTCAATAGGATCCTGAATCATAAACATCACATCATCTGCAAATGCCCTATATTTGTATACGAATCCTTTCACTGAAAGTCCTTCAATACTATTATCTTTTCTTATTGCTGTCAATAATATTTCCAACATCCAAATAAACAGCAACGGGGACAACGGGCAGCCTTGACGTGTTCCCTTTTGAACTTGGAAAAAATCCGTCCTTTCTTTGTTTATATTCAAAGCCGCTTTTTGTTCTGAGTATATTGCCACAATCATGTTTAAAAAGAACTGTCCAATATCCAATTTTTCAATAACTTGCAGCATAAACTCCCAATTTAAGTTGTCAAAAGCTTTTTCCGCATCTAAGAAGAGGAATCCAACTTCTTTTTCAGGATGCTTGTCATAGTATTCAATTGCGTCTATCACCACTCTTAAATTGTCTCTGATTTGTCTGTTTGGTAAAAATCCAGCTTGTTCTTCCGCTATAGTATCTTTCAGATATTTTTTCAATCTCTCCGAAATTATTTTTGCAAATAATTTGTAATCATTATTTAATAGCGATATTGGTCTATAATTCTTTACTTGAGTCAAATCCAAACCTTCTTTAGGTATCAATGAAATATTTGCTTCTTTCCATGAATCTGGGATCCGTTTGGTCTTTCTTATCTCATTTGACAGAATTACTAAAATGGGGGTTAGCTCCTCTTTAAATTTCTTGTATAACTTTGCTGTGAAGCCATCTGGTCCTGGAGCTTTGCCCAACTTTGCATCTTCTATCGCCATTGTCACTTCTTCTTTCGTTACTAAACCATTTAATGATTCCTTAATTTGTTTTCCCAGCTCTGGAACTTCAATAGTCTCCAAATATTGGGGCTTCCGGTCGGAGTAAAATGGCGAATTGACACACTTTGCGAGTTGTGCAGAGTGTACTGCGGCATCTGACGACAGTCTGGGCTCTATTTGGCCCAGCGCAGCACTCTCCAGGCGGGGGAGTGGCAAGCAAGCAGCGAAGCCTGAGGGGGGGTTGAGATCGGTGTGGATAAGCTTCGGAGGAAGCTTGTTTACACTTTGATCTCCTCCCGTGAAGAGGGCAGTTGCAAATCAACTCTACAGATGCCAGCCGGGCTGAGAATTCAGCATAAATTCGCCATCTACCGATCTCTTTATCATCTGGTTTAACATCGTTTACAGAAGAAGCACCGCGAAACCCCGAGACTACAAGCAAGGTAACAAACAAACGATTAAGCGCTTACCGGTTTAAAGGAGACTGTGATATTGAAACGTACGGATAAGCGTTGAAACCTTTAAGGAACCGCTTGATTTAAAAGTAAAAAGAAAGCTTTCCGTTAGAGAAAAAGGCTGAAAAGAGACTTTGTTTTGCATTCCTGTGGTCAGCCAAGTCTAAACGTTACGTAGTAGAAACGAAACTAACTGTGACTCTGTGATACAGGAAGTGGGCTAGAGTGGAGGTTTTAGAGGCTGCTGTGTTTGAAGCGGATGGACATTTTATTGTGTGACACCACTCTTACCGGAAGTTGGATTACAGAGACGGACTGGTGAACAGGAAGTTTGAAAGGAGCCTACTCTAGCCGGAAAATCATAGAGAAATTGCGCCCGACATTTTGGGGAGGACTAAAACTTAAAATGTTATTTTCAAGCCGAAAAAGTGTTTAAACAAGTTCTAAAGGTGGCGATTTGGCTTGAAGACTGCTAATATAAAGACTGACTAATATTGAAGTGGCCTCCAAGACGGATTTGAGAACAAGACCTAGAGCTGCTTCATCACCCAGCCCAAGAATGACTGCAAAGGAAAAAAAGAGTGGCAAGCAGCTATGGAAGCGATGGAAAAACGGATGACTGAGAATCTTGGAAAACAAATAGAATCACAGTTGCAACAACAATTGGAGCAAATAGAGCAAGTGCAAATCCAAGTACAGAAAAAAAATATGGAAGAATTGAAAGAACTGGTACTTACAGAAGTGTCAGGGATTAAAAAAGATACAGAAGAACTCAAAAAGGAAGTCAAAAGTCTGGTGACAAAATCTGAAGATATGGAACAAAAGGTTAAAAAACCCTGTCAGAAAATGCAAGGCTGGAGACCATGATGGATTACAGGGCTACTCAGAATCATCTGAGATTGAGAGGGATAGAAGAGGAGGAAGATCAAGATCTACGGGCCCTAGTAATTAAGACATTGACAACTTATATAGGGGAAGATGAAGGAGATTTGGATGCAGACTTTGACTTGATTTACAGAGTAAATTCAGCTTATGCCAAAAGAAAGCAATTACCTAGAGATGTAATTGTTCAATTTGTGACAACAAAGATGAAGGAAGACGTTTTCAAGAAACAATTTACACAACCGTTGGAAATTAATGGAAAGAAAATAATAATTTTGAGAGAAATTCCGAGATCGATTCTACAAGATAGAAAGAAATTCAAGAAATTGACAGACAGGTTAAAAGAAATGAATATTAGGTTCAGATGGGAGATTCCATATGGACTTACATTTATGTACAACTCGGTGAGATCAACTCTTAAATCTGAAGGAGACTTATATAGATTTAAAGCGAGCAATCTGGACGATTTTAAAGATATTTAATTTAACACCATTATGGATTACAAATTTTTATCTTGGAACGTAAATGGATTAAATTCACCAGGTAAAAGAAGACTGGTGAATCATTGGCTGGAAAAACAAAAATGTAACATAATTTGTTTACAAGAAACACACATAAGAAAACAAGACGATAAATATTTGACTAATAAAAAATTGGGAGAAGAATTTCATTCTTCAGCAGTTAATAAGAAAAAAGGAACAGTGATTTATATTTCAAAAGATTTGGATCCTAAACAAATTTTTTCCGACAAAGAAGGAAGGTATGTTGGCGTGGAAATCTGTATGGATAGAAAAAAGACATTGCTTGTTAATATATATGCACCCAATGGTGCAAAAGAGACCTTTTTTAATGATCTGACTAAAGAGTTGGAATGTTTAAACTATGACCAAATTGTTCTTGCGGGAGACTTTAATGGTACAGTGAACAACACATTGGATAGAAAGTCCAAAGCAAGTGGAGAGACAGTTGGAAAGTTACCAAAAAATTTCTTTCAATTGATGAAGCAAGAGAAATTAGAAGATGTTTGGAGGAAGTGGAATCCTAAGACCAAGGACTACACGTTTTACTCGAATAGACATAATTCCTTTTCTCGAATTGACATGATTTGGATGTCAGAGGAGATGGCTCAAAAAACTTATAAAATACAAATTTTACCGAAAACTAACTCTGATCATAATCCCCTACTTTGGATATCTAAAGCAAAACCTAAACAGTTATTTTGGAGAATTAATGAAGATTTACTGGATCAAAAACAAATTAATGAAATCTTAAAAAAGGAAACGAAAAGTTTTTTTGAACTGAATTTGAATAAAGGCACGGATATACAAGTTGTATGGGATACATACAAAGCAGTAATGAGAGGTATGCTTATCTCTCTGAACTCCAAAGATAAAAAGCAAAAGATCCAGCAACAGAAAGACCTTCATGAAAAAATTCGACAAAAAGAAAAGGAATTAAAAAAAAGACCAGGGAAGAAGAAAATTATTAAAGAGATCCACTTCCTGCAAGATCAGCTGAATGTTCTTTTAAACAGAGAATTATATTGGAATTTAAAAAAATTACAGCAAAAAGCATTTGAGGGTGCAAACAAACCAGGAAAGTTTTTAGCATGGCAATTGAAAAATAGAAAAGAAAGGAACTTTATATCTAAGATTGTTGAAGATGGAAAGGAGGTGATGAGCCTGAATGGTATAAAAAGAGTTTTTTTTAAATACTACGCCAAACTATTTCAAAAGAAAGGAATTGACCAACAGAGAATCAAGAAATATTTGGAGACGATTGAAGTTCCAGAGCTGGGAAAACAAATTAAGGAACTCTTAAATGGTTTAGTAACGAAAGAAGAAGTGACAATGGCGATAGAAGACGCAAAGTTGGGCAAAGCTCCAGGACCAGATGGCTTTACAGCAAAATTCTATAAGAAATTTAAAGAGGAGCTAACCCCTATTTTAGTACTTCTGTCAAATGAGATAAGACAGACCAAACGGATCCCAGATTCATGGAAAGAAGCAAACATTTCATTGATACCTAAAGAAGGTTTGGATTTGACTCAAGTAAAGAATTATAGACCAATATCGCTATTAAATAATGACTACAAATTATTTGCAAAAATAATTTCAGAGAGACTGAAAAAATATTTGAAAGATACAATAGCGGAAGAACAAGCGGGATTTTTACCAAATAGACAAATTAGAGACAATCTAAGAGTGGTGATAGATGCAATTGAATATTATGACAAGCATCCTGAAAAAGAAGTTGGATTCCTCTTCTTAGATGCGGAAAAAGCTTTTGATAATTTAAACTGGGAGTTTATGCTGCAAGTTATTGAAAAAATGAATATTGGACAGTCCTTTTTAAACATGATTGTGGCAATATATTCAGAACAAAAAGCGGCTTTGAATATAAACAAAGAAAAGACGGACTTCTTCCGAGTCCAAAAGGGAACACGTCAAGGCTGCCCGTTATCCCCGTTGTTGTTTATTTGGATATTGGAAATATTATTGACAGCGATAAGAAAAGATAACAGTATTGAAGGACTTACAGTGAAAGGTTTCGCCTATAAATATAGGGCATTTGCAGATGATGTAATGTTTATGATTCAAGACCCAATTGAGAAAATACCACAACTGATGGAAAAAATTGAAGAATTTGGTTCAATTGCGGGATTTTATGTTAATAAAAGTAAAACCAAAGTGATGTGCAAAAATATGACGAAACAAAGACAAACAGAACTTCAAGAGAAAATTCAATGTGAAGTAGTTACAAAGACTAAATATCTTGGAATTGAATTAACTATGAAAAATATTGACTTGTTTAAAAACAACTATGAAAAGGTGTGGTACAAGATTCAGCAAGATATGAAGAAATGGGACACTTTGAATTTATCACTGATGGGAAGAATCGCGACTGTAAAAATGAATATTTTACCGCGTTTGATGTTTTTATTTCAGGCTATTCCAATATTAAAACAAAGGAAAGTACTAGATTCGTGGCAGAAAGAATTATCCAAATTTGTATGGGCAGGAAGAAAGCCAAGGATTAAAATGAAAATTTTATGTGATGCAAGAGAGAGAGGAGGCTTACAACTACCAAATTTAAGACTGTATTATGATGCCGTCTGTTTAACATGGTTGCAACAGTGGATTAATTTGGAGAATAAGAAGTTATTGGCCCTTGAAGGACATGATAATAAATTCGGATGGCATGCATATTTATGGTATGGAAAAGTAAAAATGGATAAATTTTTTAAACACCACTTTGTAAGACAATCACTGTTCGAGACATGGACGAGATATAGAAAATTCTTCTCAGAAGAAAGACCACTTTGGATTGTACCAGCTGAAGTGATTAATCCATATTCAAGAAATCAAGGGTTAGATTGGCTACCTTATAAAAATCTTTTAAAATTTGAAGGGAAAAATTTTGTGTTAAAAGATAGATTTGATGTTGAATTTGAATATGATTGGTTGAAGTATAGACAGATTTATGATCTATTTAAGACCGATAAAAGAGAACATGGTTTTAGAGAAAAGAATATTGAAATTGAAACTGTATGGCTTGAGAAAGATAAAAAAATGATCTCTAAACTGTACAAGGTGTTATTGAAATGGTATACTGAGGATGAAGTTGTAAAGGAGCAAATGATAAAATGGGCAGTAAATGTTAATAATGAGATATTAATGACATCTTGGGAATACTTGTGGAAAAAATCAATGAAAATTTCAACGTGTGTAAATGTTAAAGAGAATTGCTATAAAATGATGTATAGATGGTATATGACGCCTAAAAAATTGCTATTATAAATGAAAGTATGTCCAACAAATGTTGGAAATGTAAAAAACATGAGGGGTCTTTTTACCATATGTGGTGGACATGTGATAAAGCAGTAAAGTATTGGACAGAGATCCACAATGAGATACAAAAAATTTTGAATTGTACTTTTAAGAAAGACCCACAGATGTTATTGTTAGGTCTTAAAATGGAAGAAATAAATGTAGCCAAGAGAACACTACTATGGTACTTGACTACAGCAGCAAGACTGACTTTTGCTCAATGTTGGAAACAAGATAAAGTACCTGAAACATGGGAATGGATTAAAAAGACGTTGTTTTTAGCAGAAATGGACAAATTAACAAGAAAATTAAACAACGAAGAAGATGAAACTTTTTTTGAAGACTGGAAAGACTTTCAAAAATACTTGTTGAAAAATTGGGACATTAAACGTGGTTTGATCTGCTTTGATAGTTATTAAGTGGAAAATGAAATAGAATTAGATTTCTGAATTGTTACCGTTAGTAAGAGAAAATAAGTTTAGAAGCAACTGCAATAGAATAAGAGAGATATTAATGGGGTTGGAGCAGTGCTGGAAGCCTGATGTGGGGGGGAGAAAGGGAAAAAAGAAAAATGGGTATGTATTGCTATGTTTAAATTGTATGAACTTATGATATATCCAATAATAAATTGTATTTACAAAAAAAAAAAAAATAGTCTCCAAATATTTCTTAATTCTCTGTTGATCAATTCCTTTCTTTTAAAATAATTTGGCGTAATATTTGAAGAAAGCTCTTTTTATACCATTCAAATTCATAACATCCTTTCCATCTTCAATAATCTTGGATATAAAGTTCCTTTCTTTTCTATTTTTCAATTGCCACGCTAAAAACTTTCCTGGTTTGTTTGCACCCTCAAATGCTTTTTGCTGTAATTTCTTCAAATTCCAATATAATTCTCTGTTCAATAAAACATTCAGTTGATCTTGCAGAAAGTGGATCTCTTTAATAATCTTTTTCTTCCCTGGTCTTTTCTTTAATTCCTTTTCTTTTTGTCGAATTTTTTCATGAAGATCTTTCTGTTGTTGGATCTTTTGCTTTTTGTCCTTGGAGTTCAGAGAGATAAGCATACCTCTCATTACCGCTTTGTACGCATCCCATACAACTTGTATATCCGTACCTTTATTTAAATTCAATTCAAAAAAATTTTTCGTTTCTTTTTTTAAGGTTTCATTGATTAATTTTTGATCTAATAAGTCCTCATTAATTCTCCAATATAGTTGTTTAGTTTTTTCTTTAGATATCCAGAGTAAGGGATTATGATCAGAATTAATTTTCGGTAAAATTTGTATTTTATAAGTTTTTTGCGCCATCTCCTCTGACATCCAAATCATGTCAATTTGGGAGAAGGAATTATGTCTATTAGAATAAAAAGTGTAGTCCTTAGTCTTGGGATTCCACTTCCTCCAAACGTCTTCCAGTTTCTCTTGCTTCATCAATTGAAAAATTTTTTTTGGTAACTTTCCAATTGTCTCTCCACTTGCTTTGGATTTTCTGTCCAATATGTTATTCACTGTACCATTAAAATCTCCAGCTAGGACTATTTGATCATAATTTAAACAGTCCAACTCTTTAGTCAAGTCATTGAAGAAAGTCTCTTTTGCACCATTGGGCGCATATATATTTACAAGCAATGTCTTTTTTCTGTTCATCAATATTTCCACGCCAACATATCTTCCTTCTTTATCTGAGAAGATTTTTTTAGGGTCCAATTCTTTTGAAACATAAATCACTGTTCCTTGTTGCTATAGTTCTTTGATTATGCAAGTTTCACAAAAGGGGGGAAATAATGGGCATTCTGCCTTGATGGGAGGAAGAACCTTGGGAATGAATGTCAGAAGGCTTATGTTTCCATTCTTTCAAGTACGGCTTACATTGGGCTGCTTTTCTCTCAAATGCTCACAAGAAAGTATGCAAGGACTTCCAGTGAAAAACAATAACAGTCATTCACTTAACACCAGAGATAACACGCTGTTTCTCTGCCAAGCCATTCTTAAAGGTAAACACTCTTAATCCGGCCATCTGACTCCTTTCACTCCAAATGAAATATCAACACCCAGTTCTTTCTAATTGATATATTTGGCAGTCCAAAATACAGTAAAATCAGTCAAAGACATTCCAGATATACAGACTTTTCAAAAACCCTTTATCAAGACTGGACTTAACATAAAGCTACACCTACAGACTTAATTTCCAGCGCTGAAGCTCCTGATCCTGGAACAGCGTCAATCTCTCTAATGAGGCATTTTGTCTTTCATTGATTTTCCAGGGCTGCAAATGGGGCATAAGCAAGCATCTCTGTTGGGCCGCCCATCATACTGAGACATGTCTGCCCCATTATGCTTGAGCTGGGCCCATATTTTGTTGTGGTAATTGTACAAGCCAGGTTGAGGATTGTCATGGCAAGCAGCAGGAGACAATCCAGAAGCCTGCGTGGCTTGGAAAAAGCTCTTAGCCATGTTAGCCCACTAGGTTACCTCTTTTCAAGGAACCGATGACTTTAACAATTCAGATTTCAAAAGTACACTTTATGCTGTCTTAATGGCCATACTAAGGTCACTCTAGGTCCCATGCAGCCTGACTTAGAAGAGAAAATCAGAGAAATCACTGATCTTCCCCAGGAAACTGGAACCCCCAATGCACCAGTAAAAAACTCCCATAGGGACCCAGACAGAGCCACCTGAGATACCTCTATAGGGTCTAATGATGGTTGAAATAAGTCCTCCTGAGAGGCAGGGGGTCAGCATACTTACAGTGCACAGAACTCCCCCAACACTGCTGAACAGTTTCAGTGTCTCCTGCACAGGCTATTTCCAAAGAAAGCAGTGAAATGACACAACACACTGGATGTAGCCCAGAGGCAGGTAAAGTATCTCCATTTCCATAGCTATTCAGTAGCAACCTGGCGAATAGCTCCTCTGTCTTCCAAACCTTCACATACCCCCTTTGTGATATCTTTCCTGCCCCCTCCCACAGGATGCTGAGACAAACCAATCAAACATTGAAAATATTAACAATCCTTCCTGACACCAATCAGGGACCCATTTCCCCTCTTTTGTCAACCTGCCTCGGCAGGACCATCAGTGGACATCAAACTCATTCAGCTACATCCTGCCACACATTAAGAAACTTCACCTCCATTGTCTGGTGCCAAGGAAATGCCAGACCATGCTATTGTTTCACAATGGGAATCCTATCAACGCATTATCCCAAGGGACCCATCACATTAAAATGCCTTCAAGGCCAATTCTTCCTATGAAAAGGCAGGCTCTTACTCATGCCAGGTGTGCCTACCCAGATGCCAACTGGCAGTTCACCCCCAAACTTTCTTTGGGCCATAATCTCTTCTCCATGGACTTCTGCACATCTGGACAGGTAGTATAACCCCCATAATTGACACCAAGCCTCACTATCTTCTCCTCTATTTTCTTAGTTCTGAATTGTGTGCTCTTTCTTGAATGCTTAGTGTGATTGTAATCAGGGAAATTATTTAATAAAAAACTATTTGATTCACTCTTCAAGTCTGGAGTCTTCTTACTGGACTGGACCTTGGTATACATAGATGTGTGGTCCCTGGTGTCCCTCTGGCCTCCTCTGCCTCATAGCTAACTTCCCCTAACAACAAGGCAGGCCACTGGTGGTAACATGGACATTGTTAGGAAAGCGACAATGGTTTGGCTTTGGGGCAAAAAAAATCACAGAATTTACCATGTCCATGCCACCCCAGCTGGACTGCAAAGGGAGAGAGCCTCATTACCCCCATTTCCATGGGGCTCACTGCAGAGGTCCCCCAGCCCTAGTGAGATGCCCAGGCTGGGTGGTCTGGCCAGGCCATTGCCATCCACCAGCACAAGGAAGGTGCTCTCCAGGAGGCTCAGTGACAACAGGCTCAGGGGGGAAAAAAAGATCACAGACTCCGCCTAGCCCCAGAAGTGTCAAAGCCCCCATCCAATCCATGTGAAAGTCAAATGTAGGCTTGCCTACAATGCCAGTAGCTTACAAAGTAGAATCCCTGCCCACAACACTCCACAGCTCAGAGAGAACATTGATCCTGACCCAAGGATCCTCCCTGCTAAATTACAGGAAATGAAGAGCAAAGTATTCACTAAAATAACCTCTTGCAGAGAGACAGTATAGACATGTGAGGAAGAGTTTTAGTTTTGTTTTGTTTTTTTAAAAAAATGAATAAATTACCTTTCAAAACCTACCAAACAAGTTGAAATTTGATTAGTTATATTCCAAATGCACATCCTTAGTAGGTTGGAGCATAATGTCAAGAATTTAGGATTAGAGGACTTCCAGTTTCGGTGTTTGCCATGGTGGTCACATTCTCCTGAGGCTCCAGGAGACGTGTGCCAGACCCTGTGGTTGGGAGGGGACGCGATTGTCCGTGCCACCCCCAGAGCCCTTGCATTGGGCTCCTAGCCATGAGGCACTAGCCCTTCTCCCAGTGACCCTGCTGGCAAAGGGGGTACTCCATGCCCCGAAGGTCCAGCTGTGGAGTGTCCTGGGTGGGAACTAGAATCACACACCAGAGCAAGCAGTGGGTGGCCAAGCAATGCAAACTTTTTTAAGCGGTTACATCATTGAAATGTGAGTCTAAGTGAAAGTGAGAAGTACCTAATCTAACCGGAAAAGCTTCCCTTGAAACATGAGGGGGGGAACTCTCCCCCAATAAGAAGAAAAAAAACGTTTTTCAGCTATGGGCTTAAGGGGGGTTGGCTATAGAAGCAAGATGGACTAAAATACAGAACTTATAAGAACTTACTAGGCATTGCAAAGAGTTCTAGAAACTGTGATAACTTTTACAAAAAAGTAAACAATCTCTCAATATGGCCTCCACAGAGGGAAGAGAAAGTTAAAGTGAAACCTAAATTGCCAGCAGGAAATGCCAGTCCAGCGAGTTCTGTTGCTAGACAGCACACAACAACAGAGCTTCAAAGGATGCTGACTGAAGTGTTGCAACCCCTGCTGGAACAAGTTACAGCATTACATCAGAAATTCAATGCACAGTAGACTCAACTGAATGAGGCAATTAAAAAAACAGAAAAAAATGGAGAAAGAGCTTAAAAAGGTGGATGCCAATTCCAAGAAACTTCAGAAACAACTAAAGACGAAGGGAAAAAAGAGACAGTTCAATGAGTCCCATTTGTTACAGCTGCAGATGGATAGGGCAAGCTATGCCCTAAGATTCCAAGGTGTTCTAGAAGCGAAGGGAGAAGATCTGAAATGGATTATGTGTGATGCTTTGGGCCCAATTGCAGATGTTAAAACGGAGATATTACAAAGTGAAATTGATACAATCTATAGGTCATATTCAGACTTTACAAGGAAAAATAATCTGCCTGGGGAAGTGATTATGAGATTCTCCAGAAGACAAGTGAGGGATCAAATACTCAAAGTGACTAATGGAGCTACCTTGAAAATCAAGGACAATGAAATAAAAGTGTTGAAGGACATTCCATTTGAAATAAGAAGGAAAAGAAGGAAATTGGCTTTATTTTTACAGAAAAATAACATTGCCTACAGATGGCTTGTACCCGAGGACATTATCTTTAAATTTATGGACAAAAAGGAAAAAAAAATGACTCTGTTGAAAAATCATGTGAGTTTCTGCATCTTCATAGACGTCCAGCAAAAGGAGAAGAAGAGGAAGAAGAGGAAAGCACCAAAGGAAGCGAGGAAGAGGGAGCTTTGGCATCTTCTGATGATAATTCAGACTCAGCTTTGGGGGCGGCAGCCCCACAACTAAGCTATCATTTGAGAAAGAAAAAGGGAAAGAAAAAAGAGTAGTTACTGCACTCTGGAATTTCTTAAAGTTTTTTAACTTGTATAATCTTTTCTTATTTGGTTCTTTCTGGAGGCAGATATGGGGGGCTTCAATTTGTAGATGTTCAAGTTTAAATAGATTATCAAATGAACATTTTCAATTAACTTTATTTGAAAGTTTGGGCTAAAAGCTGATTTTTATAAGCATTATGTATGACCACCATCTCTTGGGGTTTTAGTGGTGTTTTTTTTTACTTTCTCCTATAGTTTGTTGTTCCCTACTGTTGTAGTTTATAGAAAATGCAATTAAAAAATCCCCTTCGGGGGGCCAAAAAAAAAAAAAAAGAATTTAGGATTAGAGTAGTCCTTCAATGTGTCTCCTTGAAAGCAGACCACTTGCAAGTGTCCATGAGAGTATCTCATGAGTATTTCTATGACTAAATACATAGAAACATGCACATATATTTTTTTGTCTGTTTGTATTGTTCAGTTGGAGCTCATATATGCTGGGTTTGGAGCTGATAGACTGTCACTAGAAATAAAATAATGATGTTAATTTCCTAATCACAGTACAAAACATAACCAGCACTACGGCTGATGCTGTCATCTTTTTCAGTAAAAATGTGTATCACTTAAATTAATTTGAGTCTGTGAGATATTTCCATTGACATCAAACCTCTTAGAGAGATTATATTGTTACTGAAAGCATACGGGACTCTCCACTGACATTTTAATGGAGCTGCAGAGCTGAGCTGACAACAGTGAATCTATATTGCAGTGTTTAAAATTGTGATGGAAAGTAGCAAATATGTCAGTAGATCATTTGTGAACTCACTGAGCTACTTTAAAAATATTTCCTAGATCTTAAGCCATTAATTTTTTCAGACTTAATTTTCTCACAAAATTGATTTAAAAAATCATCTAGCTTCTAAAATTTCAGAGATATTTTGTGTTTCAAACCCTGAGGCCTGAATTGACTTTGTATGACCTTACAGGCAAGTCCATTGCATTTCAGGAGTACAGTGTTGTTGGCCCATGGATCAAAATGTTGCAAAAATATAACTGTTCTACTCTATACATTTCAGAAATGTGTTTACTTTTCAGATAGTACCAGATGTATATGTTTAGTGTTGTCTGTTCTTCATGCTGCTTTCTTCTCATTATCACCAACAAAACAGGTGGACTCTTACTACCTGCAGGATTTCCCTGGAGATTTCTTCTCTCAGACAATTCAGTGAAAGGTAATCCCTGGGGACTAATCCAGTCCCCCCCCCTCCTTTACTCAGATTCTGGGAACTCTGGAAATAGACACAAAACAACAAACATTTATGTGTATCTTTTCCCCTAAGTATACAAACTGCCTTTTTTATATATAATTTTTTATTGAAACACATGAACAAATACAAATACCAACATCAACAATGTAAACAACAAATTGAGCCTAGAAGTGAGTACAACATATCAAAAACATTGGTTAACATTCAGTTCCACATTAATACCTTCAACCATTCAAATCTCCAGTTGATGTTCTAAACACCTCAAATGTGTGATCAGACTAAACATAGCAGGTGAGTTATTTTAGTTTGCAATTGGCTCTGTCCTCTATATGAAACCCAAACAACCTCATAGACCAAAATTAGATCAAAAGCAGATCCTTGAACATGTACATATTTCAGTAATCCTTCTGTAACCTATAGTTCATTATTAAAAACACACTAATGATAGAGAGATGTGGCTCATTAGTAGCCTGAACTCATTTTAGTGGCTTGTTTCAAACGTCATTGAGAAAAAACCCGAACAATTATAGTTTAATTAAAAAGTACAATTGTCAGGGTGATAATCTAAATGCAGGCCATTCTGCTAGTGGTTTTTATTTAGGATCAACCAGGATCTGAAATCATGGAGCTAGCTTATTAACCATTTAGTTTTAACTAATAACACTGCAGAAGTAAAACGTTGATTCATGCTGGGTTGCACAGCAATGATGAGCATGAATCGACATCAGCCTAGCAACCAAATGCAGATTAGTCTGTGCTATTGTGTTCCCCATAGCAACCTATGGCTGTGAAAGTTGGACCATGAAGAAGCAAGACAAGAAGAAAATTGACTCATTTGAGCTGTGGTGCTGGAGAAGGCTAATGTGCATTTCTTGGACAGCAAAGGTGACAAATAATCAAGTATTGGATCACATAAAACCAGACATGTCATTGAAAGGAAAAATCACAAAACTGCAACTGACTTATTTTGGCCATGTCATGCAGAAGAACTCACTAGAAAAAGCAATTATGCTTGGATTGGTTAGTGGCAAAAGGAAACTGGGCCTCCAAAGTGGCTAGACACCATAAAAGTTGACAACAACCTGAGCATGGAACAACTCAAAGAAACAGTACAAGATTGGAAGACGTGGAGAGAGCTGACCCATAGAATCGCCAAGAGTCGGACGCAACTGAATGGCTAACAACAACAAATTTAAACAATAAATAGTTAATTAAATGGACAGTTCTCACGATGGAGGAAGCTGAGCAGTGGTGCCCATAAGGATCTATATTGAGAATGGTGCTTTTTAATATGTTCATAAATTATCTGGAAATAAGGGTTAGTGTTGTAATGATAAAGTTTGTAGATGATGCTAAATTATTCAGAGTGGTGAAATTTGTGAAGGATTGTCAGTCAAATCTCAAATCCTTTCATCATTTTGGTTGCTCTCATTTGTACTTTCCCTACCTTTTAGCTGCTCTGGTTGCTCTTCAGTTGTTATTCTAGCTTTTGGTTGCTTTTTCTTTCTTTTTTTTAACCCCCGAAGGGGATTTTTTTATTGCATTTTTCTGAACACTACAAAACTACAATGAAAAAAGGGGAAGGAAACATTTACATCTAAGGAGAAAGTAAAGATAACCACAACTAACTAAAACACCAAGAATGGGAGATCATCATATTAGCTTATAAACATATTAGTCTAAAATGCTTATATAACAGTGAACATAGTTGAATAAACTAGGTTATACATCCTTTTAACTACTTTAACTGTTCAACAACCTTCCCCAGAGCATCATTAAAAGCCAATGCTTTACAACAGGCTTCAGAGTTTCAATCTTCATTTTGTTTTATCTTTTCAGTCTCTCAGTTGGTAGCCTCGTTTGGGGGCAGCCGCCCCCTTTTCTGAATCAGAGTTCTTGTCGGAAGACACAGAGCCCAGTTCACCATTAGACTTGCTATCCTCTTCTTCTTTCACATCCTCTTCTGGCTCTCCCAATTGCAGCCTCAGGAATTCACATGATTTAAAAACAAAGTCAATTTTCCCCCCTTTTATCCTTCAGTATGAAGGTGGCACTTTGGGAATCAGCCACCTGTACGCAATGCTGTTTGTTTGTAAGAAAAGGATTAAGTCCTTGTACTTCTTCCTCTTTTTCCTTACTTCAAATGGAATATCTTTTAGAATTCTTATAGTATTACCTCCGATTTTCAAGGGTGTACTTGTAGTTGCTTTCAGGATTAAATCCCTCACATGCCTCTTCGAGAATCTAACCAGGCAGATTATTCTTCTTAATGTACATAGAGTAAGCCCTATAGACCACGTCCATTTCGCTTACAAGATATTCCACTTTTAAATCCATCACTGGGGCTAATGCATTGCTCAGAAGTTGCTTTAGATTCTCATTTTTTGCTCCTTGTTAGAGTGCTTTAAAGTCTTTGCATCTGGGAGGGCCCCCTCCCCCGCTCCCAAGGGGGGTGCTTTCTTTTTAAAATGCTGTTTTCTCGCCATTACTCAATTCACTGCTCATTGTTGGTCTTCCGACCTCACTTCAGTTCATTTTAACCACTCGATGTCTGACTCTTGTTCTGGTTGGCAGCTCTAGATCCATATGGACGCATAGTGGCCAGACCGTTGGGGTGGAGGACAGCTTAAATTCCCCAGCATCGCACTGGCAAAGAGGCAACCCCTCAAAAACCCCATGGCTAGGAGCCTTTCACACAAGGCTCTGGGGGGGGTGGCGAACGGTCGCACCCCCTCTGAATCGCTAGTGTGCAGATTGTGCCCCCAGAGCAGCCGGGAGGCATGTCTGCTAGAGAGTTGCCATAAACCGGAGGTCTGCTTTTGGTTGCTTTTTCCAACTTGTATCAATTTATACTTACCTGCAGGGCTTGTTTTGTAGGAAAAGCCCAGCAGGACTCATTAGCATAATAGGCCACACCCAACAGCAGAGGCTCATTAGCATATTAGGCCACACCCTGACAGCACAACTCATTAGCATATTAGGCCACAGGAGTGTTACCAGGAGTGTGGTCATTGATCCACATCCACCTTTTGTTTCTTATTCTGTTTACTTTGTTTGTTGTCGAACCCAGGGCTTTTTTGTAGCAGGAACTCCTTTGCATGTTAGGCCACACAGCCCTAATGTGGCCAATCTGAATGAGTTTCTACTGAATGAGTTGGGAGTGGCCTGTTACACTAATGGGTTCCTGCTGGGCATGGCCAACTTGGGAGCCAGCTGGAACTCTGTCCCTGTGCGTTCCTGCCCAAAAAATAGCCCTGCTTACCTGCACTGAACTTTATTTCTGTATTGTAGTCCACTAACTCAATTTACTGTGATCATCTTGGAACTCTGTGAGGAAAAGCTGGAGAGTTGGGACTCTTAAAATTGGGGGTGGGGGAGATGACTGAGGAGGGACATGATAAAGGTTTGTAAAATATGCATTGAGTGGAGAAAGTGGATAGAGAAAACTAGAATTTGGGGCACCCAATGAAGTTGCTGGGTGATATATTCAGGATGGACAAAAGGAAATACTTCATTATTCAAGAAGTAATTAAATCATGGAATTCACTGTTAGGAGATGTAGACATGGTCATGAGTCTAGATGGTTTTAAAGGGGGATTGACAGATTCATGGAGGATCATTTCATCAGTGGCTACTAGCCATAGTGATCAAAGGGCACTTCCATATTCAGAAGCTTCTGAATGCCAGTGGCTAGAATGCAAAGTTAGGGGGAAGACCTTGGCCTCTATGCCCTCTCTGTTGGCCTTCCAGAGCAACTGGATGGCCACCGTGTGAGGTGGGATGCTGGACTAGATGGACCACTGGCTTGATTCAGGAGGAGCTCTTCTTACATACATGAATGCCATATCTTGGTTTTATCCTGGTTTTTTTCTGATAATAATCTATACTTATCTTACCTACAAAGTCACCTGATAAGAGCGAGTCAAAATAAATCCACTCTTGTCTTCTTGCTAGTGCAAGCTATCTCTCCACATTTGGTTGGGTGTATTTATCTGTACGAGATGACTGAAAGTGGCAAAAGGAATTTATCTTTGGAGCATTTTGGTTAGGAAAGGGTTAATGTCAAATCCTAGCCTCCAAGTGGGAGTGTAGCTCAGCAGTGAGATGAACTTTCCTACCCTTGCATTGTCAGCAGCCTATGATAAGTGAACTGGCAATGCAGAGAGGCTTTGCTATCAGCTGCAAGGCACACTGGAATAGCAGCCATGCATCTGGCATGGGTGGGGAGGCACACAAAAGAGTGACAACACTGAATTCAGGATTTGCTGAGATAAGTAAGGATTCACTGGTCATCTGCCAACTGAATTATGTTTCCATTAGCCAATCACAGCTAAAATAAACAATGGTTTTGCATTATGTCTGAGCCAAAACTCTGTGAGCTAAATTTTAGTTTTACAAAACAACCATTGTTAAAGTGATTTTGTGTTATGTCTGAACTGAGCTAGTGTATCCATGGCTGAGCTGAAACAAGGATTAACACATTATGGTCTTAACCATTCTGCAATAACATGCTCTGATTTATCAGTTGTCTGATTGAGAGAAATCTAGGATTTATCCTAACATAAATTTTGTGAGACTTGTTTTATAAGATTTTTTGTTTTGTTTACCTGGGAACTGTCCCTTTCACTATATCTTATCAGCAAGAGGTCCTATTCTGTTGCCCTGTTGGTAGGTTCTTGCTCATTAACTTCATTCTTAGAGAAGAGAAGAACTCACAGGAAATCACAGTGAGGAAGCACGATTATCAGAACTCTCATCCCAGATGTACTCAATATGAGGACCAGATAAGGAATTTTGTGCTCACCTATCCTTGGACCAGTAAGTCTGGTTCTGGATTTCAATTGTCCTGTAATTCTGACTGCTCACCAAGAAATCTTTTTTTTTTACATTGCCAGCAAGCCCCTATGTAATTCTTATCCATCTTTACAATATATTTTGGGGTGAGGTACCATTGGTAAAACATATTGTACCAGTTTTCTCTTAATGTTTGGCTAGCAGTGAATCTAATACCTTTAGTCCATAGATTTTCCCAACACTGAAACTGTATTTCCTCACCAGAATTTTGCATCCATTTAGTCATGCAAGATTTGACCTGTTCTCCTTTGGAATCATATTGGCTGAGTTCAGACTCGCAGTTTGAAATGGGAGCCAATCATGGCAAAAAAGCCCCAGAACAAACTGTTCTGGGTTTTCCTGGTCACACCGTGCTGACTGATGCGGGAGCATACCAGGAGAAGGCACACAGGAGAGTTTAGACTTCTGGCCCGGAGGCGTAGCTGTAAACAGCTTTTCCCTGGTAATTTGGCTATGTGCACATCTGGCCGATTTGGGGAGGATCCCATTGTGCTGGCACTGCATTGGGCAGTAGAGTGGAGCACAGCCAATCATATTGCTGCTGCCTTATGTGCAACACGGGTTGCTCCCGACTTTTTGAGTTGGCGTTCACACTTCCTGGAAGCAGAATGAAATGGGATAAATGGGCTCTCAGGGATTTGCTACCACTTTTACCAGGTATCTTTTAAATGTGGGAGCAAAGTGGAACAGCACAGGTTGACTGTGGGCAGGGAACACCAGGCAGATGTGCCTGTGTGAACGCCCCCTTTAATCTGCTTGTAAAACATGGCTGAAACGTGGCTATAGTGGGGCAAACTGCCAGTCTGAACTCAGCCATTGAAGTAATAACTTGTAAATTTAGAGACCATTTATTAGAAACGCTTTTCTTTTTACTATCATCAGCTGCAAATGAGGTATTTACCTATTACTACTATTAGGCTAACACCTGAAACATGAAATTACAAGCAGTGTTTCTGCCAAGATCACCTTAATGTATTTTTTCTGTCCCGAGGGCTGGGACAGCAGCAGGAAAGCAGTGTAACCCCCCATTCATGATGTTGCTGTGCTGCGATGCAGCTCTATGACATACCATCTTTGAGCCTGATGGCGAGGGGATGATGGGGTGGCCATGCATCTCCTGCTGTTCTGTCACCCAATGTTCCATTGAGGTCTGAATAGAGTCTGTGTCCAGGGATAGCAGAAATGTAAATATACCACGAGACACCATACCAATCATGGAAGAAGAGGAGGAGGAGGGGAGGGGAGGGGAGGGGGGAGGAGGAGACTTAGAGTCATTTAGAATCTTCTTCCCTTTCTCTCCCCACAACAGACACTCTGTGACGTAGGTGGGGCTGAGAGAGCTGTGAGAGAACTGATCTTGAGAGAACAGCTCTGAGAGAACTTGTGACTGACCCAAGGTCCCCCAGCTGGCTTCATGCAGAGGAGTGGAGAATCAAACCCAGTTCTCCAGATTAGAGTCTGCCACCCTTAACCACTACACGAAACTGGTTCTCTTGCTAAGCCTAGGCTGTTATCCCAAATTCCTTTTCTGTGATTGTCCTTCCAGAATCAGACCCCTCTTCATCCCCATGCTCTTCCAGTGGAGTCCAGTGATCCTTGAATGCATGATTTTTTTGAGACAGAGTAGGTTACAGTAGGATGGAGAAGCAAGAAAGTACCGATTTATTGAGCATATTTCCATTCACATTAAATAGTATTGACCCTATACAAAATTTCATTTGAATCAATAACCATTACATCATTGATCAACAAATGGGATATGTTTGGTTTGGAATTTTTTTAGTTGTAGGGCCGATGTCATCAGTGTCTTACCCTTTTAAGCCCATTGAACTCATTAAATTCATAATATTTTAAATACAGATATATAAATCTGAATTTTTGAACATTTCTGACTGATATAACTTGTTCCAGATGCATAAACTATTTTTCCATTATAACTTAATTTTAATAGAAGTTAAAATAAAATGTGACCCTCCAGAGAATGATAGTTTTTCCTTCAGGAATATACTGCTGATTAAGTTCACCACATCTGTCACAGAATCCAGAAGGGACATTTAATTAGCCTGTAGGAAAATGTCTGTAAAACCTGTATAGAGGGGGGAAAAATCAAAGCATCAGTGTCTAAGACACCATGGAAAGGACTCACAGAGACTATTTATTCTACTGATCCTTGAAAGAGGGAAAACATCTTCTTGTCTTAAGATTTAAACCTCAAGCCATTTGTCTAGTACAGGAACAAGCTAAACAGCCACCCTCATTTTACACCAGAAAAATAGTACATTGATTACACAGAGAGATAAGAAAGGAAGAGATAACAAGATAACAGGCAGAATACATGGGATTTAGATAAAGAGGAAGACGTAATACCTACCTGTCCTCTATCACATTTAAAGTGTGAAATGTACATTTGTTATGAGTCTCCCCTCTGCCCCTTCTGGTTAATGGACTGGAGAGGAGACACTTCAGGCCATATTCCTTACCAGGATCATTCTATTACATTTCTGCTTGACAAAACAGCATTCTGGAGGAATAAAGGAGGTTAGAAAAGGCCTTTCCTTCCTATTTCCAGAATTTATTCATATATTCTACCATATCTTTTCTTAAAATCAACTGGATTAATGTAAACTATGGAGTATTAAAGTCTTAAACTAATGAATCCCTTTAACCAAGTAAAGAATTGTAAACAACCATTTGAAGACAGTTGTTATTCCAGAACACTCACGTACACTAAACATATGATCATGTGACTATGGATGAACGCCTCAAGTGAAACCCACATTCACAGCAGCTGTCTCAGGAACCCAAGATGGAGAAATTACTAAGGAGGTACAATTTGGATTTGGAAACACTGAATAATGCTATATTCAGAATAATTAAAAGAAATTCTGAATCCAAATGCTACAGTTCCAGATATTCGGAACAACTCCTAATATTTGGCATTCAGTGGACCCCTACAGAAAGCAAGCTAGATTGATTGCAAATGGAGGAAACTAAAACCTGTTCCTCAGAAATCTTGACATGGTTTCTTGAGAAATGAAATTGAAGCATTGACCAGACAGCCTTACACCAAAGGTGGTGGTGCCAGAGATCCCAGTGCCCTGTTTGGTGTTGCCATGGTCCTGCCAAGCAAGGGAGGATTGTGGTGAGAACAAAGCCTGTGAGTGATGTCTTTGAGCCCTTATGAAAACTCGAAGCAGACACCAGAGGCTTCCTGTCCCTGGTTGAGTGTCGGGGAGCTGGGGTAGGTGGAGACGCAGGTGCCTGGGTCCTGGTCGGGGAGCCTACCGGTACTGGTGGAAGGGAAGTGGCTGTCGAGGCATTGTTTGTGGCAGTCAGGGCTTCGGTAGATGGAGCGATGGGTGTTGCGGCTGTGCACTCTACTGGGCTGTGTCCCCACCAGCGAAGCAAGGACATGGCTCACCACCGGGACTGGGTAAGTGTGGTCCTGCAAGGCCTTGTTCAGTGTGCACTTGTAGTCCACACAAATGTGCACGTCCATGTTAGGCTTAATGGGTCTCACTATGGGGGTCTCCCATCGTGCGGATGCGACTGGTTCCAGCACCCCTTGCATGACCAGGCGATTGAGCTCTGCTTCAATTTTAGCTCGCATTGCTATGGGAGGGACCCAGGCCTTGATACGAATGGGCCACACAGCTGTGTCCAGATCCAGTGAAATGGGGTCCCCGGTGTACTTCCCCAGAGTTCCGTCAAACACCTTGGGGAATCCCCGGCACACTGCCTCCCAGTCCACCGTCTGGATCTGGTTCAGCCCCATTATCTGAAGGCCCAGTGGTTTGAACCACGATAGTCCCAAGAGGCTGGTGAGCCATCCCTCCACAACCAACAGGTCCAGGATGCCCAAAAATCTTTTGAATTGGACCTTGAACTTGCCCCAGCCCCGGACAGCCACAGGGTTCTTATTAAAGTCCCGTAACACCAGACCCTGTGGCTTGTGCAACTGGGGCCCCCCTTTCGGACAGTGGGAACGGAGGGTCTCTGCTGATATGATCGAGAAAGAAGACCCTGAATCTATCTCCATTTTGCAGGGGGACGCTTCAGTCCGGACCATCACATGCATCTTGTCCGGGCTATCTGGGGGCAAGTTACATACCGTTTGGTGGTAGACTGAAATGGTGTACAGGTCCTCCACATCGATCTGCACCGTGGTTGTACTCCACTGTCCCCAGGAACAGCAGACTTTCGCAATGTGTCCCGCCTTGTTGCATGTCTGGCAGATGGCGGAACAGAACCAGCAAGACCGTTGCTCGTGTGCGTCGCCGCAGCTTGCGCAGACTACGGTCGGCTATGCTGTGGTCTCTTGGGTCCGTTGAGGCTGCTGGGATGGGTGTCTGTGGATCCGGAGCATCGCCTCGTCCTCCGAGTTGTCAGAACCCCGCTTGGCTGGCATGCGGTGGACCGCCTTGCTGGGGCGGTCTTGGTGGGCCTTTTCATAGGTGGTTGCCACCTGAATGGCCTTCTCAACGTCTAGGTCATTGATGCTGGCCAGTCTCCACCATAACTTGGACTCGGGAGGCCCATGAGAAACTGGTTCAGCAAAGTGTCTGTCAGGTTCAGGAAAGCGCACCTTACGGCTACCCGCCGAAGACCTGCCAGAAAGTCCAAGGTTGACTCGTCTGGACCTTGGACCCTGGTGAAGAAACCCAACTGCTCCACGAACTTGGTGGGTTTGGGTGAAAAGTGGTCTGTGAGGGCCTTAACCAACACTGCGTAAGACTCCTCCTTGGTGGTCTTCAGGTTTATGAGGTCCTGTAGAAGCAAAAGGGTGTCTATGCCGCAGGTGCTGAGGAACAGGGACTTCTTTTTTCCTGCATCCACAGCATCATGGTAGCTGAAGTGGTTCTCCAGGGTCTCTAACCAGGCATCCCATTGCTGGGGCCGTGAGATATCGAACGTCTGAAGATTCCCTTGCGGTGCGGCCATCTTACCATGTGTGGGCAGGCGGTGGCAAAAGTTGTGGAGGCTGAAGGCCAGGGCCTTAGCATCGAAGCCGGGCAGGAGTGGCACTGCTCTCGGGGTCAGTGGGCGAGGCTCGGGAGTGGTGCGGTGAGTGGCAGGCTCAATGCGATGCTCGGGAGCATGGGCGGCTTCGGTTGCTGTGAGCGGTGCGGTGCTGCTCTCGGGGTCAGCAATGTGATGTTCAGGAGTGGTGCGGTGAGCAGCAGGGCTTGATGTGATGCTCTTCCTCATGGTCGTTGTTCATGGAGGGAGTTGGGATCCCACCTTCATCACCAGTGAAAAGTACTGAGACTGACGAGTTATTTCACCTCTCACATACTTTATTAGTTGCAGAACAAGACAAGAGAAGCCAGCTCGCAGGCTGGCTTTTATTCCCAAGTGAACCCAAACCCCACACACAACAACCCCCGTGATTGGATTATTTACAGTGATTGAGTTATCTCCTGCTCCCCGATAGGAGGGAAGCTAGGATCCTCCAGTCCATTGTCTTCGGGAGCGAAGCTCAGGCCCTTCGCCTGGCCACATGGTGGACCGGTTGGAACCAGTCCGAGCACATGGCTGTCCTGAGCCCATGTTCCCGAGTGGATACATTACATTATGCAAATAAATAGTTAATAAAGTGGCCCCTGTTTGAATTCCAAACAGTTATCTGTCTCATTATTTCCAGCTTAGGGGACAAAAGATATCACATTAAAATAGGAACAGAATTTTAAGACTGGTTGTAAAAAACACCATAAAAACCATAATGGTTAAAATTAATAAAACATAATCTTAATTCTTCTATTTTCAAGCTACTATAGATTTTGATTCTTAGGGCAAGTCATCCAAACCTAGCCACCTGATAAGTAACTTCTGCCCAGCTATCCAATAGCAATTTTTTTAAATGCTACATTCTTTGCCTGCGAGAGAGAGGGAGTGTCTTAGGGAAAGGAAGAGACTCACAGATGTTATTATATGGTTTACATGTTTTACAGACTCAATACCATCCTCACAGCAATGGCATATCCTTTCTTTGTAAGGAGTCTTGTTAAATTTTCCTTCCAGGACTGCAGATGGGAGTACATCCCAATGAATTATTGTAAATATTCTTCTGTAGTCCTGATTTAATAAACAGGAAAGGAAAGGCATAGGGATTACTCTGTTATCTGAAGCCAGGAGGACTAGCCATTTCTCTATCATATTTGAATCATGTTGTCTTGAGATATCCAGTATTCTCTGTTTCACCATAGACTTGGCCTTTTCATAACCCATGGAGCACCAGTATTGTTTAGACAATCCGTAACAGATTTCTTAATCTAGCATCTTAAACCAAGAGGGTTCAAAATGGTCTAACATCATTAAACTTGTCAATCCCTTGGGTAGAAAAGGTAGCTTTAACCAAAACATTGTCAGCACAATCCATAGCTTTGCCTCAACCATAATTATGCCTGCCTCTATATGAATAAGGACATTTGGAACACCCTTAGGGGCTTGTAAAATTGCTCTCAAAAACTTTGACTGAACTATATCTGCTTCCTTAATGTTTGCTGTAATGTTAATGGGGACTCCATATGCCAGCTGAGACAAAGGTTTAGCCTTAAATAATCTAAGGGCAGCCTTAGAACATTTACCCCCTTTGTTTCAGTAAATTTTTTGAATTGCCCCAGAGCTCCTTTTGGCCTCTGAAACAACATTATTTATATTCACCAATCTTGAACCTTGCCTGGAAGAAAACTCTCAGGTACTTAAAATATGAAACTTGTTTGATCGGAATCGCGTTTAAAGACTGACGATAAGTCTTTGGTAATTTGTTTTTTGCATAGGCCATTACTTTCATTTTGGAATAATTGACCTCTAGTTTATTTTCACAACAGTACTGGGTGAAAGCATTCATAGCTTTCCTCAGGCCTACTGGGGTCCTTGAAAGTAAAGACTGCATATAAGAGGACCTCAATATGTTTATTGCTTAACTTTGGGGGATGGAAGTCAGATTATTTAGATGTATTACCAGGTCATTGATGTAAAAATTGAAAAGGAGAGGCATCCTTGTTTGACCCCTCTGCTGTGAGGTGCCCCTGTGAGAAACACCCGATGTGTACATAAGTCTGATTGTAGAAAGCCTGGATTAGAAAGAATAATCATCTGTCGATACTTGTCTCCCTTAAATTATTCCAACTCTAGCAACTGAGTTGAAAGCTGATTTCAGGTCCAGGAAGGCAACAAAGAGGGATATTTTTGAATTAGTACTTTGAGATCAGGTGGTCCAATACCACACAATGATCCAGAGTAGACTAACCCTCCCGAAATCCTGTTCATCTGCTAAACAAGAGTTCTCCTCCATCCAGTCCCTGAGTTTCTACATGAGATGTTTTACATAGAGTTTGCTTGCTATACTAAGCAAGCTAATAGGTCTGTAGTTGTTGGGATCATCTTTGTTACCTTTTTATTTTCCATGTTTGACCTATTTGTGTGAATAATGAGGCTAAAACTGGGACGCACCAATCTGCATTCTATTTTATCAACTCTGGAGGAATTAAGTCTAGGCCTGGGGCTTTTCCTGGTTTCAGGGTATCAATGAGCTGTTTCATCTCATGGGGATCCACTGGGGGCCAGGTTGGGAGATTATTAATGTCCTCAGGTTCTGGATTTCTTACTACTATATCCTCCTACAGACTCTTATAATGGGCTTCCCAAGTGCTAGGTAAGATGTAGTTATTCCAGGTAGTATGTGGCCTATATGTGAGGTCAGCAATCAATCTCCAGAAAAGAGCTGTGTTCTTTTCTCTTGCTGCTTTTCTAAGATCTTCCCAGGATTGCCTGATGGCTTCTTGTTTCTTGCACCTAATAAGAGCCTTGTACTGGGCTTTTTTGATATTTTAGGTCCTGCAGTGCAACTGCATCTGGGCTAAACCTATATTTGACATAATTCGCATTGAGTGACTTTTTCATATTTCTGCAGTCTTTATCAAACCAGGATCTAGAAGGGTCATACTTGTAGTTCGAAGGACCAGAATTAACATTTCTCAGAACCTTTTGAAGTTCTCCCAATATAAGTATGTATTCACCTAAACAGGACTCAATATTCTCTGCTGCTTTCAATCTATCAGTGGCAGTATTAATCAGCCCTGACTGCATCATTTTAGCCAAAATCCTACCCAGAGAAACCTTCCATTTTGGTTGACAATATCTGTCCCCTTCTAAGGGACTGAAATACAAATTATGTTGTTTTTTGACCCGCAGATCAGCCCTTTGCATGTCTAATTCTAAGGGTAGATGGTCACTGTCACAATGGGGAGCAACCTCAAAATGTTCTGTATATTGGGCTGTATCTTCAGAAACCATTATATAATCGATAACACTCATTCTGTCCCTGGACCAATATGTAAATTCAGCTGGATAATCACCCGGGAAAGACCCATTCAGGACCTGAAGTTTAGTTCTTTTTGCTACTTGTCTTAGCAATTGACCCACAAAGTTAACCTTTGTGTCTTTTGAGAGCCTATTCAGAGATTGCATTTTACTGTTTGCCCCCTGGAGATACTGAGTTAACCCTTTGTCTCTAGCAGGGGACAGATAAACATTTACAATTAGGCAGTCTATGCCCTGGAACTTTAGTGACAGGGCCATAGCAAACTGCTCATAAAGAGGGAGCTCCACTATTTTTGTTTTCAGGGAAGAAGAAATTAGAATACAGAGACCATCTTTAGCTCTACCGTATTGGGAAGCCTCTGCTGTCAGGACAAATAATTTATAACCATTTAGGAATATCTCCCCCGTACACCAAGTTTCCTGACCGAAGATGATATCAAATTTAGAAATAAAGTCAATTGAACCTATTTCCTTCGTTTTGCATAGCCAGCCCCTTAAGTTCCATGATATAAGAGAAAGGGTCTGACTGCTAGTAGGGGAAGTCTGTACCTTGTTGGGGGCTGGATTATCTAGTTATCCCATTGGTGATATAACCTCCAGATCCCCTTCCACATCCCAAAAATACAGCCATTATACCCTGTCCACAGGTAAAGGATCCTTTCCCAGCAACTTTCCATCTTCAGAGCAAACACCACAGCTCTCCCTTATGAATAAGATTCCTGGGGGTGGGGGTAGTATATTTTTGCAAAATAAGACTTGCACTTACCTCTGGGCCTAAATCTCTTATAATTTCTCCCCTGTATGGTCAGAAATAATTTCCCCAGCAATAAGAGCTCTACAGGACTATTATGGAACAGTTCCGTTCTCTCTCTCATTTTCTTTGCTTTGTTACATGTTTGCTACAACATGATTTTTACCCTTTTATTCCTTAATCCCTCCCCACTTTATTCCAGCATGATTTTACCCCCACCTTTGCAGGCTTTTAAAAGCAGGGCTCTCCATACTTGCTAACTGCTGATTCTGTTCCAGACAACTGCCTAAAGAATTCACACATGGAAGATTTATTACAGGATTCACATCTTTTTACATCAACTCCTTCCTTTCCTCTTTACATAGGGAATTTACACATGTCAGATTTCACACCAACCCTTAGTGCTGATTAGAGAAGCATGGAAAATGATTAATGAGACCCTGCCCATTAGACTATGGCTAAGGGTCTTATTAGGGTTTTATAATCTACTGTATTGTAGATTAATAGGGAAATTTTGTAGTAATCCACTTTAAGGGTATATCAGGTATATAAATTTTATTATGTATAGGTAGATAGATACAGATTAGATTTAGATAAGATATTTTGTCTATATATGTGTTTTTATGGCCGAGTTCAGATTGGCAGTTTGCCCCAAGAGAGGTGCGTTTCTGCAATGTTTCACAAGTGGATTAAAGGGGGAGTTCACACAGGCACATTTGTCCAGTGTTCGCCAGCCATATTCAACCCGTCTTGTAACGCTTTGTTCCCGAGTTAAAATGATACCTGTTAAAAGTGGTATCAAACCCCTGAAAGCATGTCTATCCTGCGTATATCCTGCACCAACACAGTGTGAATGCTAAAATCTGCAATTTTGATTGTGCGCTCATGCACATATGCGCTCATGCGCATAAGCTCATATCTCCAGATTAGTGAAACAGAAAGCCATGCCCTACAGCCGTGCCTTCGGGCCAACAGTGTGAACGCTCTCTCATGCCTCCTCCCCGGTATGCTCCCACATCAGTCGACACAGTGTGCCTGGGAAAACCTGGAACAATTTGTTCTGGGGCTTTTTTGCTACAACTCGCTCCCGCTTCAAACTGCCAGTCTGAACTTGGCCTATGTGTGTGATTTTCATTCCCCCCCCCCCTGTTTTGTTTTGTAGCAGAATCAGGCACTTATTTTTTGGGACAGTCTGCCAGCAGTATGAAATGTGGAGATGGTAGAGTAAGTTGGCACACAGAGAAGGCTTCAGGAACATTGCTGGGATTCCCTGAGGTGCTCTTTGAGAATGGCATACTCTTGTCTATAGTACAAGGCATACATACCATACCTTACTCTGCTGTCTTTTTTCTGTTCTTCAGACTGCTACTCCAGGATTGTGCTCACTCAACTGTGCTGTGCCTAGTGCTATTTGGATAGTTTTCACCCACTATTTCCTGTCTGTCTTTTTCCTGTTCTAGTCTACCTGTCAGTGCTTCCCCCAGGGCATTGGTCCAATCTTCTGTTCCACTGTGCCATGTCCACTGTTGCCCTGGTGGAATTTGCACTTTTCAGGGTTCATGCCCAAATTGCACACATTTCCTAATGACTGGAACTGCTGCCTGGTGATAATGGCTGTTTCTGTGTGAATTTGCCAAATCTTTTTAATTGAAAAATACAGGCATTATATATAGGAACTATAGGAAAAAATAGGCATCAGAAAACTGTCAGAAGACCAAGGGAAATCTTGTAAAAATTGTGTTTTTTTTGGTAAATACAATTTATTATCGGATATATTTTCCACAATCATACAAATTAAGCAATTAAATACATATCCATTTCCTTTTGCCCTCTCCCCCCCAAACACGGCTTCCCGCAATGCTCCAACCCCATTGATATTTCTTATTCAATTACATTTAACTAAACTTACTTTATCTTACTAATGGTAACAATTTAAAAAACTAGTCCCTTTCACTTTCTCCTTGTTGTTGTTGTTCAGTCGCACAGTCGAGTCCGACTCTTCGCGACCCCATGGACCAGATTACGCCAGGCCCTTCTGTCTTCTGCTGTCCGCTGAAGTTTGCTCAATTTCATGTTCGTTGCATCGATGACACTGTCTAACCATCTCATTCTTTGCCGTCCCCTTCTTCTTTGACCTTCAATATTTCCCAGCATCAGGGTCTTCTCCAGTGAATGCTCCCTTCTCATTTGGTGGCCAAAGTATTTGAGCTTCAGCTTCAGGATCTGGCCTTCCAGGGAACAGTCAGGGTTGATTTCTTTTAGGATTGACTGATTTGATCTCCTTGCAGTCCAAGGGACTCTCAAGAGTCTTCTCCAGCACCATAGTTCAAAAGAATCTATTCTTCGGCGCTCGGCCTTCCTTATAGTCCAACTCTCACAGCCATACATTACTACGGGGAATACCATTGCTTTGACCATGTGGACTTTTGTTGGCAAGGTGATGTCTCTGCTTTTTATCATGCTGTTTAGGTTTGCCATCGCTTTCCTCCCAAGGAGCAGGCGTCTTTTAATTTCATGGCTGCAGTCACCATCTGCAGTGATCTGGGATCCTAGGAACGTGAAGTCTGTCACTACTTCTACGACTTCCCCTTCTATTTGCCAAGGAGTGATGGGGCCAGATGCCATGATCTTAGTTTTTTTGATGTTGAGCTTCAAGCCCACTTTTGCACTCTCCTCTTTCACCCTGAGCAAGAGGCTCTTTAGATCCTCTTCACTTTCTGCCATCAGAGTGGTATCGTCTGCATATCTGAGGTTATTGATCTTTTCCCCAGCAATCTTAACTCCAGCTTGTGATTCATCCAGGCCAGCATTTCGCATGATGTACTCTGCATATAAATTAAATAAGCAAGGTGACAGTATACATCCTTGTCGTACTCCTTTTCCTATGCTAAACCAATCAGTTGTTCCATATCCGGTTCTAACTGTTGCTTCTTGACCCTTATACAGGTTTCTCAGGAGACATATGAGGTGGTCTGGTACTCCCATCTCTTTAAGAACCTGCCATAATTTATTGTGATCCACACAATCAAAGGCTTTAGCATAGTCAATGAAGCAGAAGTAGATGTTTTTCTGGTATTCTCTTGCTTTCTCCATAATCCAGCGAATGTTGGCAATTTGATCTCTAGTTCCTCTACCTCTTCTAAACCCAGCTTGTACTTCTGGCAGTTCTCTATCCACGTACTGTTGGAGCCTAGCTTGTAGGATTTTGAGCATGACCTTGCTAGCGTGTGAAATGAGTGCAATTGTGCGATAGTTTGAACATTCCTTGACGTTGCCCTTCTTTGGGATTGGAATGTAAACTGACCTTTTCCAATCCTGTGGCCACTGTTGTGTTTTCCAAATTTGTTGGCAAATTGAGTGCAGCACTTTAACAGCATCTTCTTTTAAGACTTTGAATAACTCAGCTGGGATACCATCACCTCCACTAGCTTTGTTGTTAGTAATGCTTTCTAAGGCCCATTTAACTTCGCTTTCCAGGATGTCTGGCTCAAGGTCAGTGATTATACCATCGTGGTTGTCAAGGACATCGAGGTCCTTCTTGTATAGTTCTTCTGTGTATTCTTGCCATCTTTTCCTAATCTCTTCTGCTTCTGTTAGATCCCTACCGTTTTTGTCCTTTATCATGGCCAGCTTTGCATGGAACGTTCCCTTGATTTCTCCAATTTTCTTGAAGAGCTCTCTAGTCCTTCCCAATCTATTGTTTTCCTCTATTACTTTGCATTGTTCATTCAGGAAAGCCTCCTTATCTCTCCTTGCTGTTCTCTGGAAATCTGCATTCAGTTGGGCAAATCTTTCCTTTTCCCCATTACCTTTAGCTTTCCTTCTTTCCTCTGCTATGTGTAAAGCCTCATCAGACAGCCACTTTGCTTTTTTGCATTTCTTTTTCTTTGGGATGGCGGTGAGTGCTGCCTCCTTTACAATGTCACAGACCTCTGTCCATAGTTCTTCAGGCACTCTGTCTATCAAATCTAGTCCCTTAAACCTATTCTTCACCTCTACTGTATATTCATCGGGGATGCGATCTAGGTCAAATCTGAATGGCCGAGTGGTTTTCCCAACTTTCTTCAATTTAAGTCTGAATTTTGCAATGAGTAGCTCATGATCTGAGCCACAGTCAGCTCCAGGTCTTGTTTTTACTGACTGGATAGAGCTTCTCCATCTTTGAGTGCAAATTATATAGTCAATCTGATTTCGGTGTTGCCCATCTGGTGATGTCCATGTGTAGAGACGCCTCTTAGGTTGTTGGAAAAGGGTGTTTGCTATGACCAGCGTGTTCTCTTGACAAAACTCTGTTAGCCTTTGCCCTGCTTCATTTTGTTCTCCAAGGCCAAACTTGTCTGTTATTCCGGTTACCTTTTGATTTCCAACTTTAGCATTCCAGTCCCCTATGATCATGAGGACATCATTTTTTGGTATTAGTTCTATGAACTGTTGTAGGTCTTCATAGAACTGGTCCATTTCAGCCTCTTCTGCAGCAGTGGTTGGGGCATAGACTTGGATTACTGTGATATTGAATGGTTTGCCTTGGATTCGGACTGAGATCATTCTGTCATTTTTGAGATTGTATCCCAGTACTGCCTTTCTCACTCTCTTGTTGACTATAAAGGCCACACCATTTTTTCTACGGGATTCCTGGCCACAGTAGTAGATATAATGGTCTTCTGAGTTAAATTCGCCCATTCCTGTCCACTTTAGTTCACTGATTCCCAAGATGTCGATGTTCATTCTTGCCATCTCATTTTTGACCACGTCAAGCTTACCTTGATTCATAGATCTTACATTCCAGGTTCCTATGCAGTATTGTTCCTTTCACCGTCAGACACATCCACAACTGAGCGTCCTTTTGGCTTTGGCCCAGCCGCTTCACTCTTTCTGGGGTTACTCGTACTTGCCCTCTGCTCTTCCTCAGTAGCATATTGGACACCTTCCGACCTGAGGGGCTCATCTTCCGGCGTCATATCTTTTAGCCTTTTGTTACTGTCCATGGGGTTTTCTTGGCAAAGATACTGGAGTGGGTTGCCATTTCCTTCTCCAGGGGATCACGCTTGGTCTGAGTTCTCTGCTGTGGCCTGTCCGTCCTGGGTGGCCCTCCACGGCATAGCCCACAGCCTCATCGAACCACGCAAGCCCCCTCGCCACGACAAGGCAGTGATCCATGAGGGAGACTTTCTCCTTAGTAGTTGTCAAAACAAATCAAACCACGTTTTACATCCCAATTTTTCAACAGATATTCTTGAAAGTCTTTCCAAACTTCGAAAAACTTTTCATCTTCTTCGTTATTTAATTTTCTTGTTAATTTGTCCATTTCTGCCATAAACAGCATCTTCTTAATCCATTCCCATGTTTCAGGTGTTTTTTCTTGCTTCCAACATTGTGCAAAAGTCATTCTGGCTGCTGTAACCAAATACCATAGTAATGTTCTCTTGGTTACATTTATTTCTTCCATTTTAAGACCTAACAATAACATTTGTGGGTCTTTCTTAAAAGTACATTTCAAAAATTTTTGTATCTCATTATGAATCTCAGTCCAGTACCTTACAGCCTTATCACAAGTCCACCACATATGGTAAAAAGACCCTTCTTTTTTTTTTACATTTCCAACATTTGTTAGACATGCTATCATTTATAATAGCAATTTTTTTAGGAGTCATATACCATCTGTACATCATTTTATAGCAATTCTCTTTAACATTTATACAAGTTGAAATTTTCATTGACTTTTTCCACAAATATTCCCAAGATGACATAGATATTTCATTATTTATATTTACTGCCCACTTTATCATTTGCTCTTTTACTGTTTCATCTTCAGTATACCATTTCAATAACACCTTATACAATTTTGAAATCATTTTTTTACCCTTTTCGACCCATACAGTTTCAATTTCATTATTTTTTCCTCTAAAGCCATATTTCCTTTTATCAGCTTTACATAAGTCATAAATCTGTCTGTACTTCAGCCAATCATATTCAAATTCAACATCAATTCTGTCTTTTAATACAAAGTTTTTCCCTTCTATTTTTAAAAGGCTTTTATAAGGTAACCAATCTAGTCCCTGATTTCTTGAATATGGATTAATCACTTCTGCCAGCACTATCCAAAGTGGTCGCTCTTCCGAGAAGAATTTTTTATATCTCTTCCAAGTCTCGAACAGTGATCGTCTTATATAGTGGTGTTTAAAAAACTTATCTATTTGTACTTTTCCATACCATAAGATATGCATGCCATCCAAACTTATTATCATGACCTTCCAAAGCCAACAACTTCTTATTCTCAAGGTTAATCCACTGCTCCAACCATGTTAAGCAGACGGCATCATAATAAAGTCTTAGATTTGGTAGTTGTAGTCCTCCTCTTTCCTTTGCATCACATAAAATTTTCATTTTAATCCTTGGTTTTCTTCCTGCCCATACAAACTTCGATATTTCTTTCTGCCACGTATCCAATACTTTACTTTGTTTTAATATTGGAATAGTCTGAAATAGAAACATCAAGCGAGGCAAAACATTCATTTTTACAGTTGCAATTCTTCCCAATAATGATAGATTCAAGGTATTCCATTTTTTGAAGTCTTGTTGAATCTTATACCAAACTTTTTCGTAGTTATTTTTAAACAAATCAATATTTTTCATAGACAATTCAATACCTAAATATTTAGTCTTTGTAACTACTTCACATTTAATTTTCTCTTGAAGTTCAATCTGTCTCTGTTTCGTCATGTTTTTGCACATCACTTTCGTTTTATTTTTATTGACGTAAAATCCAGCAATTGTTCCAAATTCTTCAATTTTTCCCATCAGGTGGTATATTCTCAATTGGATCTTGAATCATAAACATTACATCATCTGCAAATGCTCTATATTTATACGTAAAGCCTTTCACTGTAAGTCCTTTGATATTATTGTCTTTTCTTATCTCTGCAAATAATATTTCCAATATCCAAATAAACAATAATGGAGACAACGGGCAGCCTTGTCGTGTTCCCTTTTGAACTTGAAAGAAATCTATTTTCTCTTTATTTATATTCAAAGCTGCTTTCTGTTCTGAATATATTGCCACAATCATGTTTGAAAAAGATTGTCCTATATCCATTTTTTCGATTACTTGCAGCATAAAGTCCCAATTCAAGTTATCAAAAGCTTTTTCCGCATCCAGAAAGAGAAATCCAACTTCTTTTTCTGGGTGTTTGTCATAATATTCAATTGCATCAATCACCACTCTCAAATTGTCTCTTATTTGTCTATTTGGTAAAAAACCAGCTTGCTCTTCCGCTATGACATCTTTCAAATATTTTTTCAACCTCTCCGAAATTATTTTTGCAAATAATTTGTAATCATTGTTCAATAGCGATATTGGTCTGTAATTCTTTACATCAGTTAAATCCAAACCTTCTTTAGGTATAAGTGAAATATTTGCTTCTTTCCATGAGTCTGGGATCCGTTTAGTCATCCTTATATTATTTGACAGAAGTACTAAAATAGGGGTTAGCTCCTCCTTGAATTTCTTATAAAATTTTGCTGTAAAGCCATCTGGTCCTGGAGCTTTGCCCAGTTTTGCATCTTCTATCGCCATTGTTACTTCTTCCTTTGTTACTAAACCATTGAGTAGTTCTTTAATTTGTTGTCCCAGCTTTGGTATTTCAATATTGTCCAAATACTTTCTAATTCTCTGTTGGTCGATTCCTTTCTTTTTAAACAATTTTGCATAATATTTGAAAAAAGCTCTTTTTATACCTTTCAAATCCACAACGTCTTTTCCATCTTCAATGATCTTGCTTATGAAATTTCTTTCTTTTCTATTTTTCAACTGCCACGCTAAAAATTTTCCTGGTTTGTTTGCACCCTCAAAAGCTTTTTGTTGTAATTTTTTCAGGTTCCAATATAATTCTCTATTTAATAAGACATTCAACTGATCCTGTAGAAGATGAATCTCTTTAATAATTTTTTTCTTCCCTGGTCTTTTCTTTAATTCCTTTTCTTTTTGTCTAATTTTTTCATAAAGATCATTTTGTTTTTGCATCCTTTGCTTTCTGTCTTTTGTGTTTAATGAAATAAGTAAACCTCTCATTACCGCTTTGTATGCATCCCTAAAAAATGGTTTGACTTGTGTGCTTGTGTGTGTGTGCTTTGAAGCAGAAAATGGCTACTCCTATTGACGTTAATAGAGTTCTGGATATTTGGAAATTCCCAGTTTTCTGAATTCTGAATCCAAAAGGTTCTAATTCTACATTCTGAATCTGAAATTTGGTGTTAGTGCATATCTCTAGAAAATACCTCATGACCACAGGCTTTCAATTTTAAAGCTTCCAGTTAAGATTTGACAATGACTGAAGCAGGAATATCCCAGGTAAACAGTACTTGTATGTGTTTACCTAGATCTAATAATCTGAAAACATAAATTAAGGAATGGTCCACACACTAGGAAAAAGGGATTTTTTTGCCTGTTAATGAAGTGCCACCACAGTTTTGGATATAATCTCTCCTTATAATAATTATCTTTTGGTTTTGCAAGATTCCATGCGCTCCCATTGGGTGTAAAATGACCTCCCTCAGCAATTGACCCATCAGCTGCCACTCAAGAGTACTTGCGTGCCATTGGCCGGGTGCTGGGTCTGCTCCTCTTCCCCACCCACTCCCCCTTTTGCATGTCAGATTTACTGGCAGACCAGCTCTCTCTCCTGAGGAAGACAGTTCTCTTGACTCCTGTGAGGGACTGTCCCCTCAGTGGCTGTTGGCTGGTACCCAAGCTTGGTTCTGTGAGTAAAAAAACAAAGGACTTTCAGCATAACCCCCTCCCCAATGGCCACTTTCCTGTCAGAATAAATGGAAAAAGGCTCTCTCTCCTGCTTAGCTTCAGCATAGCTGGCTGGCTAACAAGGTGGGCCAGCAACCATCAAACCATTTTCTTCAACTCCCTGCTGTGTGGCTGATTTTCCCCTAGGGTTGCCAATCTCCAGGTGGGACCTGGAAATCTCCCGCTGTTACAATTGACCTCCAGATGACAGAGATCAGTTCCCCAGGAGAAAATGGTTGCTGTGGAGGGTAGACTTTATGGCATTATACCCTGCTGAGTCCTTCCACACACCCCCAAATGCTAACCTCCACAGGATCCACCCCCCAAATCTCCAGGTATTTCCCTAATCAGAGTTGGCACCTGTACTTTCTCCTCTGTCAGTAAAAGGCCCTTTCCACACCTATGTTGGCCTTTGGGAGAAAACTCATTGGGCCCAGTCCTGATCAGGTTGCCAACTCCAGGTGGGTAATTCCTGGAGATTTGAGGGATGGAGCCTGGAGAGGGTGAGGTTTGAAGAGGGGTGGCACCTCAGACAGGTACAATGCCATAGACTCCACCCTCCAATCCAGCCATTCCCTGATGGGGAACCATTGTTGCCAATCTCCAGGTGGGGGCTGGAGATCACTCAGAATTACAACTGCTCTCTAGGAGGGAGGAGATGGACAACTAAAGGTAGGTTGATGGTTGGCTGGGAGGGAGATAGGGTTGTCAACTCCAGGTTGGGAAATTCCTGGAGATTTGAGGGGCCGAACCTGGAGAGGGTGAGTGTTGAGGAGGGGCGGGACCTCAGAAAGGTACAATGCCATAGACTCCACCCTCCAAACCAGCCACTTCCTCCTGGGGAACCACTGTTTCCAATCTTGGGGGTGGGCTGGAGATCACTCAAAATTACTGTATTTATTTCCACAATGGGCCTTATTCCTAGTATAAGATAAAGCAAACAGAATAAAAATTAACAATAATGTGTATTAAAGAAGAATCATAACAAAAACAAAACTGGGGAACAAGCAATTTGGATATCAGATTGGTTCTAAACAGCAAAGAGTTTGAACAATTTACCCTTCTCACAGGGAAAGAAGGCACAATAGTAAGAAACTGAGAAAGTAAGACTTCAAGAGCTACCCATCCTATGGTCCCACAGAAGGTCCAACACTGGTGTATATGTTCAGTTTGCATGGCTACAAGTATATCCAAAAAGGGCAAAAACAAAACCACATGCTAGGTATCAGACATCAACCTAGGCAGGCAAGAATAGTCTCAGGGCAGGGCCATAGACAGTGGGGGGCGCTGGGGTGGTGCCCCTATCACATCTGCAATGCCCCATCCCAATGTACAGAAGTACACAGAAATCCAGTTTGGTGTGGTGGTTAAATTACCTCTGGGAGAACCGGGTTTGATTCCCCACTCCTCCACTTGCAGCTTCTGGATTACCATGGGCAAGCCATAGTTTTGTCAGAGCTGTTCTCTCAAGGACAGCTCTGGAATGAGCTCTCTCAGCCCCACCTACCTCACAGGGTGTCTCTTGTGGGGAGGGGAAGGGAAAGGAGTTTGTAAACTGCTCTGAGACTCCAAGTGAAGGGTGGGGTATAAATCCAATCTCCTCCCCCCTGCTCTCCTCCTCTCCTCCTCCTCCTCCTCTTCTTCTCCTTCTTCTCCTTCTTCTAATTTAAATATCTTGTTTAAGCCGCTTTCAGACTAATTGCAGAACGTATCCATTCATGTTCTGAAAAGACCAAGTAATTCAAAAACTCTACATCCTAGGGGAATACCTAATGAAGAGAATTTTGGAAACATCCTTACATTATTCCATCTACACAAAACTCCAAATTGCCCCGTTCATTATGGATCACCATGGGCTTTGCCCAGATATTGTGCTGCTGGCATCAGTGGACCAGAGACCTGGATGGGCAAAACCACAATGAGTATCACACAATAGTTTTAAAAAAGTAATTTCTGATAGGGCATAATGTATTTCAAAGTAGTAATCAGACATAGCATTTGAGTACTGAATGACAGGCTACCCCTTAATTGTTTGGACACTACCAAATGAATGGTATGGTTGCTTTTTGTGACCAGTTTGCATTTTGATGTGATAAGTATATATAGAAAAATTTGCCAGATATGATTGGCCTGATTGTTTCTCCTTTGTGAAGTGGCTTGTTCTCCCTCTGAGGTGGAGGACATCTCCATGGGTTATTCCCACTGTGCCTTTAGGGAGGCAGGAAATAGTTTTTTCTCCTTCCTGTAGGTGCCTCCAGAATAGCCCATCCCCAGTTTTTTCCTGCCTCACTAGGGAGCAGCAGCATAGACACAGCTAGCTTCAGCTCGTTTCTATTCCTTAGGATTTCTTTCGCTTTCTATTCCTTCTTTCCTTACCTTGCTTTATTTTCCTATCTCTATCTATATTCTGCCTTCTATCTCTGCCTGTGGCAAAAATAGAAGATTATGGGGTTTTAGACCTGAAGAAATAAGGTCTTCAGCGGCCATCTTCATGGTGGGAAAGGAGATCCCTGACAACTTCTCCTCCAGAGATGAGGAAGCTCCCAGCAGAGCCAAAGACGTGGGCTCATTTAGCACTGCAGGGGGCAACCTGCCTTTGAGGCCAGTTTGTGATCCCCCAATGACAGCGGCAGCCTCAGTGGCAGCACAGCACACCCAGAAGTGCCACCGAGTGCCTTCAGAAGAAGAGCCCACCATTCTCGCGGTGCGCACTAAACATGCTGGTGGCCATTTTGAGGGTCTGGTGCTTGACTCCACAACCCTCCAGCGTTCTCTCCTGGGATCCCTGGGAGCCAAAGGCCTACAGCAGCATTATCTGCCTGATCAACCCAGCATTGAGGACAGCGTGGTACCCAGCCAACTCAGCAGTAAGGCAACCGCGACTGGCATGACTCCGATCAACCTCCGGTGTGGGCAAGTCTTCTCCATTTTTCATTGATCTGGACAGAGTCCCAGGTGGACGCCTGGGCAGAACAGACTGTGTTTCAAAGGTACTCCATAGAATTCATTCGCCTTCCACCAGAAAGGTTCATGAAATCCCCGGCCAGCAAATCTGTGTACAAGAGGAACATCACTAACAGGGCCATATAACACCTGTTGAACATCAAGGCCATAGAGCTTGTTCCCGATCCCAAACAGGGTCGGGGCATATATTCAATCCTGCTTGTGGTTCCCAAAAGGAACGGTGATTGGCAGGCCATTCTGGACCTCAAGCATTTGAACAGGTTTGTGAAACTGCGTCACTTTCGGATGGAAACTCTGAAGACCATCATGGACTCCTTGTTACCAAATGAGTTCCTGACCTCCATCGACTTCACGGAGGCCTACCTTCATGTCCCAATACATCAAGCTCACAAGCACTTCCTCCACTTTTGCATTCACAACTGCCATTTCCAGTACAGGGCCCTTCTGTTTGGTCTTTCTACTGCACTTCGGGTATTCTCCAAATTAGTCATCAATCCGGTTGTATTTCTCAGGAGTCTAGGAACACATGTTCATCCATACCTCGACGGCCTCCTGGTGTGGGCCAGCAGCCAAGCAGCGTCCCTCTGGGACATGGAGACTACTCTGGATTGCTTCCGGAATCATGGTTTTTTGATCAATCTAGACAAGAGCTCTCTTCAACCTACTCAGAGGCACGAGCATCTTGGAGCCATCATTGACACCACCTGCAATGCTCTGTTTCTTCCACTACCCAAAGCACAGACGATCCAAGAGATGGCATTGCTGGTCTACCGCAGTGAATGTTCTTCCTTGCTAGCCTTGGCCAGAATGCTGGGTCTGAAGATTTCCTGCATCAACATGGTCCAGTGGGCACGTCTGCATGCCAGGCCTCTTCAAAGGTTTCTTCGTCCATACTAGCGCCTGATCATGGAAAAGAGGGCAGTGAACTTTCGGGTTCTTCACAAGATCAAGACCAGTCTGTGCTGGTGGATGAACACTGGCAATTTGTCAGCAGGAAAGGAGTACTACGTTTGTACTATGTATTCACCCCCCATAGCACAGAGGCAGTGGAGACCAGGTTCTCTCCAGACACGGGCGCTGTAGTCACTGGCGCTGTTGTCACAGGGACCCTGTCATCTGACGTGGTCATTGGAATTGGGACCGCTTTCTCTTCCTCATCACTCATCTCGGGAGAGGGAGAGAGATGTGGGGTAGAAGCGACTCCTGAAAGAAGGATCACTGACAATCTGTCAGTTTCTCCAGAAAGTCAGTCAAACACCAGGCTTCATAAAGAAGATAGTGTTTATTGAAAGCAGTTCTAAGAGACATGGTAACAATCCATTGTCAGTGATGACCAGATCAAAACAGGCACCCACGGTTATACTAGCTTTGAAATGCCCCCCCATCTATCTACCAATAGCTGCCAAGCGCGCGTGTGGCAAAAGGTGCGAAAGTTGTAAATAAAACCAAATGGCCAGAGCTGTCCCAAACAGAGGAAAACAGAGAAAAGAGTCTGTGGGACCCAAGAACATTTGGTGAGATACCAGATTGCCCAGGCGCTGTAAATCTGGGTTTCCTAGGCAACCTGCTCACCTCCCTACATTCCAGAACATGAAAAGTTGCAGACCAGCCCTCCCTCCTTCCCTTCCATCCATCTCATGTCAGGATTACCTGACAAGGAAGCAGAGTGGTCTCTCCATCCCAATCTATTTCATCTGATTGTCAACCAGTTGGGCCAACTGGCAGTGGATCTATTTGCCTCCCCAGTGAACCACCAGCTGCCCCAGTTCCTCACTCGATACTTCCACCATGCCGCAGAAGCGACCAAGGCGTTGATATCCCCTTGGCCCAGTGATCTGCTCTTCGCATTCCCGCCATTCATTCATCCTTGGTTCTCAGTGCTGAACAGGATGGCGACTGCCCCTTCACTAGTACTTCTGATGAGGCCAGACATGCTAGCACAAGGTCCGGTTTGGCACCCACATCCAGAATGCCTGTTTCTGACCGCCTGGAGGTTGAACGGTGCAATCTACGCAGCTTAGGTTATTCTGACAGCATCACAGAAACCATGTTGTCTTCCAGAAGGCAGTCCACCATACGGATTTATAACATGACTTGGAAAGCCTTTGTCCAGTGGTGCAGAAGAAAAAAAGGAGGATCCTCTATCTCCTTCGATAGCTTCAGTTTTGGCTTTCCTCCAGGAGGGCCTGGACTCTGGTCTGAGGGAAGCCACATTGCACAGACAGACGGTAGCTTTGGCTACGGTCCTTCCATCACTGGGGGGATTCAGACTTACCAAATATCCCCACATACAACTCTTCCTTCAAGGCACGACAGTGAAATCTCCACCTCAGATCGCAGGAGATCTGCTTGCCCATATTCTGTCCTCAACCTAGTCACCCGAGTGAATGTGTATGGCATACCTTAGATGTCAGAAGAGCCCTGAAGGTCTACATCATGAGGACGGAAACCTGGTGTAAGACAGACACCATGTTCATCAATATTTGTCAGCCCCGAAAGGGAGACAAAATGACCCAAGCTGCTATAAGTACCGTTCTTTGTTCCTGCATCACGGAGGCATATAAGGCCATGGGTCAGGAAGTTCCCACTGAGATCACTGTGAAGTGCTGCCACCAACACTGCTTTCTCCAACAGAGCTTCAGTCGAGGAAATCTGCAGGGCAGCTACTTGGTTTTCTGTCTCCACGTTCGTACACCACTACAAGATTAACACAGTTGCATTGGTCGATGCAGCATTTAGAAGGAGGGTTCTACAGCACATTCTGTCTCTGGAAGAAGATGATGACCCACCCAGATAAGGGACACTGCTCTGGGAGGTCCCATGGAGATGTCCTCCACTTCAGAGGGAGAACGGCCATTGGCACTTACCGTGAAGGGTCCTTCTCCTCTGAGATCAGGAGGACATTTCGGCCCTCCTGTTTTTTCATCATCTTTTTCCTACTATTCTTGTGCTGACCTATTCTCCTCCTACTCTGAGTATACTGTTCCTTTTAACATGTTGTACTTCTTGTTACAGTTATGTTTGTCAGTTTTATTTTCTAGTTAGAGCAAGTCCTTTCAGTTGTCTGGAGAGTACTGCTTTCAGAGTCCCATAACTGAAGGATGGGCTATTCCGGAGGCTCCTACAGGAAGGGAAAAAAACCTATTTCCTGCCTCCCTAAAGGCACAGTGGGAATAACCCATGGAGATGTCCTCCTGACCTCAGAGGAGAAGGACCTTTCATGGTAAGTGCCAATGGCCGTTTCCTTTTTACAGAACCTAATGTCGAGCTGCCAGAAGGGGCGTTCAGGTTGTAATGGTACAGTGTCTGCTGCATTACAATGGAGGGAAGAACTAGGATGGATTCCATTAATCAGATTCCATTAATCTGACGTCTAAGGTATGCCATGTGGACAAGCACAGTGATCCATTGAGAAAGAGTTATGGTGGGTTTTCTAGAGCACATTTCATTAGAGCCAGTTTGGTGTAGTGGTTAAGTGCATGGACTCTAATCTAGGAATCTTGTACTGCTGGATGACCTTGCGCAGGCCATTGTTCTTTTTTCTTTCTTTTTTTTTTTGAAAGGCACACTATTTATTTTTCATGTAAGTTATATTAGGCTCAGAAAGTGACTGGCCAAGGCAGATTGGAACCCAGGTCCACCCATTTGTAACCCAATATTCTGCCTCTAGAACTTCACATGGGGATCAGGCAAGGCAGAAGGTGCCTGTCTGAAACAAGAGGATTTCTTTCAACAGTTTTACAGTAAGTTTTTGATAACACATAACATACTTGCAATGAACTATTGTTTTAAATATTTCCTAATCACCAGTCTGTAAAACACATACATGCACACAACATGTGGGAAAAGGTAGTTTATTTCTCCCCACTGAGGTTGTCTGTGAGGACCTAGGGGGAATCATATTGCAAAAGAAATGTTAACTTCCAAAGTCCAAAGATATCCACCCAGTATTAGAATACTGTATGCTCCTTGGGGCATGTTTGAACTCTGAATTTTGGCACAGCTGTTCTTGAAAAAGAGCAGTTTCTGTCAGAGCTCTCTCAGCCCCACCTACCTCACAGGGTGTCTGTTGTGGGGAGGGGAAGGGAAAGGAGTTTGTAAGCCACTTTGAGACTCTCTTGGGTAGTGAAGGCAGGGCCGGCTCCAGGTGTCTGGGCACCCTAGGCAGGACAGCCTGGGGCGCTCCCCACTGGGGATGCCAACCTCCCGGTGGGACCTGGAGACCGGGGCGTCGGTGGGGCGCTGGCTTTCCTGGAGGCTCCGCAGCTGCGGGACCCCCAGGAAAGCCGGGAAGGGGGCGGGGGTCCAGCCTCCACCCCCTCCCTCCCGGCGCCGGCTTTTCTGCGGGCCCTGCGGCTGCGGGACCCCCAGAAAAGCCGGGAAGGGGCACAGGGCGGTCTAGCCTCTGCCCCCTCCCTCCCGGCGCCAGCTTTTCTGCGGGCCCCGCAGCTGCGGGACCCCAGAAAAGCCGGGAAGGGGGCACGGGGCGGTCTAGCCTCCGCCCCCTCCCTCCCGGCGCCGGCTTTTCTGCGGGCCCTGCGGCTGCGGGACCCCCAGAAAAGCCAGGAAGGGGGCGCGGGGGGTCTAGCCTCCACCCCCTCCCTCCCGGCGCCGGCTTTTCTGCGGGCCCCGCTGGGAAGGGGGCGGGGGTCTGGCGGCGCCGGCAGACGGTGGAGGGGAGCAGTTTTCGGGGGCGCCTAGGCGGGCGCCCTAGGCGGGCGCCTAGTTCGCCCTATGGGCGGTCCAGCCCTGAGTGAAGGGTGGGGTATAAATCCAATCTCTTCTTCTTCTTCCTTCTAATGACAGGGAAAGATAATTAGAGGAACAATACTTACTTGTTAGTCAGAGGTGATACAGATTCAGCTGCATTTCCTGGTCCAAATAAAAGTGCCTGAATTTCTTACCTGTATTGTTTACTGTTTTCCCTCTCAATATCCAGAAACACTTACAGACATGCAATAATCACATGGAGGCAGGGCAAGGGACAGGTGAATCAGGATCATACCTGCTATCTCCACTCTGAACTCCTAAGTGTTCATCTGAAGAACTGAACAGAGCCATACACATGAATGAATGTGGGCGCATTCAGGGATTCCAATTTTTGTTTTTGTTTTTTGCATGTGTACCAGTTTCATACCTTTGGCCCTATAAAGACAGAAGGCAAATACTAAAATGATGAAAATGCAGTTTGTTCCTCCCCAAATGAAGATACCAGACAAACCATATGTGGGTTTAACTAGTTCATTCAAATGGTTTGAATTGTACATCATAAGCTTATTAACATATTTAAGGCTACCATCATTTGCACAAATCCCCCATGGTTTTAAATTGGCCAGTGATTACCCTGATTTTGTTTACTTTTCCATGGACAAGAACTATGCCAAGAGGTGCCAAGCCTTCCCCCTTCCTCTGATGTGCTGCACAACTGAGTTTTTTATTGATGCTGGTCAGCACTAAGGCACTCCCTTCCAGTTCACCTCACTGTATAACGAATGATGGTCTGTTACCAGAACGTCCCTTCAGCATACGATGCCTCAAGCTGTGGTCACACGGCAAGGTAATTGCGATTTGTTCCCACTATAATTTAATTGAAAATATTTTTCTTCGGGTTGGGATGATCACACATCCCTCCCCAAACCAGAAGCATTGTGCGAGGAGGCTCTGGGCACCATCTAGATGCAGCTGGCCCCTCTCTCTCCACCGCCCGCTTGCCTGCCAGCCCACCTGGCACTTCCTTCCCCCTGCCCACCTCCAGCAATGTTCCATGCCGCCTCCTGCTGCCTGACTAGCCCCGGCTCGATGCTGCTGGCAAGCCAGGTCCTCCCTCCCTCCTAATGCTGCAGCTTTGGGGACTCTTGGGGCGCACTCCACCACCTGCTCACCTGCAAGCCCGCCCAGCACTTCCTTCTCTGCCCACATCCCCCCCAGCAACTTTCAATTCTGCCTCCTGCTGCCCACCGCAGCTTCACTCCTGGGGTGGGCAGGACCTTTCTCCATTTTGGATGAGTGCTTGAACATTTAAATAATGAATTTATTAAGTGCAGGATTGCTCAAGTGCTCAAAGCTGGAAGCTGTAAAAAAAAACCACACTTCATCACACGAAGAACGGTCAGATGGCCCTAATCACAATCATTGTGAGAGATGGCTATCCAGATGGGCAAAATCTCAGATTCAAAGCACAAATACCAGGAAAGTACTTGATTTTTCCGGTGTAGGAAAATGCGGTAGACAATGGGAACATTGCAGGAGTGAGCCTGCTTTGGCACAGGAGGTGGATTGGCCCATTTGATCAGCAAATTTAAATGCGAGAGGGAACAGTGGTGAACCCCAATCAAAAGGACCATGTGACCGCACCCTCAGTGTGCTAATCAATTACTTCGTCTTGTATAAGCAACCTACCCTATGCCAGCTGTCTCTAGCTATGGCTGAGAAAGTCTAAAGAACACATATTTTTATATTCTGGAAATAAATCCCCTGGTGCCTCATAGGGGTGTGTCAACAGCATGCAGAAAATGCCTGTGTGGAACAGTACTGAGTACTAAGGCTTCCATACTGCCTTTCCATTTGGCTGACATTCCCACCAAGTGTCTCCTCTGTCTCACTCAGTTTTCAAAGAGGCTCTTAAAGCACCATCCCTGGTCTTAATGGTTATGAATGCCTTTACTGGGGGGAAAGTTAAAATCTCATCAAACTCACACTGCACTATGAGTATAAACTCTCATCCAGGAAGAAATGTAAACCTGAAAAACAATACTGCAAGTCAATCACCTATAACTCCTATGAGGATTCTAATCTTTTTCTAATTAACTAGTATAACCAGATAACAAAGGTGATTATATAGTAAATATCCAGTAAATCTGTGTCTTTATTATAAATAATCTACTTAATAAACCCAAGGCCTTGAAGTGAAGTCACCAGCTGAGTTCACCATCTGCTGTATTCAGAAATGCTTGTAGTTGGGATCTACATAAGGGGAAGAAGAAAAATAGAGAGACAGCTGGCAGATATTGCTGGACTCCATTGGGAACTGACAAATAAAGCAGTGCTAGTTATTCCTTTGGGAGGGCTAGCAGATACAGTGACCTAAAGGTCAAAGGAATTAAATAAAGATGGATGAACTCCAATTGGTCTGACTGGTAACTGGCTCACTGCCAAGCTTTTTTCTAAAAATCAGAAAATAGCTCAATTTCCCCCCAGATTCCAAAGTTGGAAGTCAGTTGTGTTCTTGATGATGCCATCATCCCCCAAGCTCTCATGCATTTTCAGGAATCTTGTAGGGCTTTTCTGTTTGCTTTACTTGAAACTTTTAGTATCAGTAGTGATTGGAAGCCTCTTGGTGAGGCTTTTGCTCCTCCTTTGAGATGAATACTGAAATAACATCTCCAGTATCCTAATACAGGCAGGGGTGCTGCAGACTTTTTTTTTTTTTTGGGGGGGGGAATGCTACCAACATTCAAACGTACTGCTCATTTACATTTGTCACACATACCCCACACTGGATCACCTCTATTTTTAAATGAAGTTCAGATTCACTGAATCACCTCTGTTTTTTAAATTGAAGTTCAAATCAGAGGACATGTTAAGTAACGTTGTGTCTGTGAAGTAGCTGCTTTTATAGGCTTCCCTGCATAAGCTGCTTGGTATGCTATAGATTCATGGACAGGTCATGTCTTGGAAAATAAACTATATTTGTAACTTGTGTGTTGCTGCTTGTGGTAGCATTTGGACCCATGCATTCAGCATAAAGAAGCTTGTTGACCATTGCTGAAGGCATATATGCTCCAGGGTCATGGTCAGATCATTAAAGTCACCTACTTTTCATGCACAGCCCACTTGCCAGTGTATAGTCAAGAAGCATCATGTAAAATACCTATAATACATGTGTTGATTTTTGTACCTGTGCATTTACCTCCCTTTTGTATTTTTTTAAAAAAGGTCATACAAGCATTCTGGGCCAAGAATAAGAAGATGGCACAAGCCACATAATTCCTACATATCTGGAGGACTATCTCTCCTAATATGAACTGCAATTACATTCCTCTCAACAAGGACTCCTAATTGTCCCCTCATTCTTGGGGATGTAGTCAGCAACAATCTGGGCCTTTTCTTTTGAGACTCCATTGTTATAACTGAGGAGTGGTAGCGCAGGCAGTAAAACAGCCATAAGCATGTTCAAGTCCCACCACAGCTGGGGTGAGCTCCCGGCCCTTGTCCTAGCTCCCATCTACCCAGCGGTTCAAAAGCTTAGCAAGTAGATAAATGGGTACCTGCCTAGGTGCAGGGGGGCACCCACCTTCCGGCAGTGAGGAGAGACAAGGAGAAGCAATGGTGCCGGCGGTGGCAACAGGCAGCGAGACATTCCGGCAGAAACAACATGGCGGCGAATCGACAGCAGCCGAGCGAGCATTCTGGGTGGGACTGGCCAGAGATGAGGCGATGCGGCGACGCAGCACAGCTGGAGCCAATCAGGATGGAGGCTGGTGTAGCAGTTGTCACACAGCCATGGACTGTGGAACCAGCCCAGTGGGAGCCGCTGCGGAGCCATGCCGAGCCGGATCATGCCAGAAAACATCATGCAGAAGCCGGACCACGCTGAGCCACCGTAGCAGAGGAACCATGGAAAGAAACAACAAGCTGGTAGGGCACCTGATAGACACTCACCTCCCCATTCAAGTGTGGCCCTAGCTAGGTAATAAAATCACTATGTAAACCACTCAGAGCCTCTGGGATGGAGCAGTATAGAAATTGAAATAATAAATAAATAAATAAATAAATATAAATAAAACAGCCTCCCAAAAGGGGTGTGTCGGGTAACTACTCTTGTGGTCTCTTACCAAGGCTGCAAGGATCTTTGCAGTCCTAACGACAGTGGGAAGAGGCATTAAGGAAAAGGGGGGAACAGAAGTACATAGAAAACCAGTTGGGGTTAAAAACACAGCCCACATCTTTATTGATTACAGCCACTAGAGCATTGCCAAGGTATAAGACATGGATTGAAAAACACTGGGTGACCTACCTGTCAACCAGTGGAAACCTCCCCTAGACTACTGGCTGTGGGTAAACCTGGAATGGCGAGTCCAGTGGAATGGAACCAAGCCTCTATGGTTCCGTGACCACCGGGGAGTAGAGCTAGGTGACAGTTCCCAAGCTGGGCATGATACAGTTGGTCTCCACCCCCAAGACCCCTTAAGGAGTCCCCACCTGTGAGAGGCAGACATGCAGTCACAGCCTCCCCACCAATGCCTGGAACTCCCACAAGAGACAGACAGAAATGCCTTTCTCCCACCAAAACTCCTACAGCTGCAACCAAGACAGAAAGGCATCATGAATTCCATGGAGTCACACATCCTGTCCCCAGCATAAAAGGTAGAAATGATTCACTCTGAACAGAGCTGCCTGTGTTAGGAAAAATTCTTGGTTTGGTGTTTCATTTGGTGTAGTGGTTAAGAGTGACGGTATAGTAGTTAAAAGTGGTGGACTCTAATCCTGAGAACTGGGTTTGATTCCCCACTCCTCTACATGCAGACAGCTGGGTGACCTTGGGTCAAACACAGTTCTCTCAGAGCTGTTCTCTCAAGAGCAGTTCTCTCAGAGCTCTCTCAGCCCCACGTACCTTTCAGCTTGTCTGTTGTGGGGAGAGGAAGGGATGGAGATTGTAAGCCACTCTGAGACTCCGAGTGAAGGGTTGGGTATAAATCCAACCAGGGGTCTTTTTGGGGGGGAGCGCACAGGAGCGGAGCTCCGAGAGCTCAGGAGCCAAGTCCCGCCCCCAGCCGGCATCCCGGAGAGTCTTTCAGGCAGCCGAATGTCAATTTCAGCTCCATTATATCCTATGGGCCATTGAAGTCAATGGTGAAAACATAGGGTATCTTCTGGGGGCTAGAGGGGAGGGGGGTTGAGGGAGAGGCTCCAAACTCACAGGGTAGCTTATGGAGCCTCTCTCCAAGATACCCACCAAGTTTCAAGAACATTGGATCAGGGGGTCCAATTCTATGGGCCCCTAAACAGGTTGCCCCTATTCCCTCCATTGTTCTCTATGGTGGGAAAAAAGTAACTTTTTCCCCCACCATAGAAAACAATGGAGGGAATAGGGGCAACCTGTTTGGGGGCCCATAGAATTGGACCCCCTGGTCCAAAGTTCTTGAAACTTGGTGGGTATCTTGGAGAGAGGCTCCATAAGCTACCCTGTGAGTTTGGAGCCTCTCCCTCAAACCCCTCCCCTCTAGCCCCCAGAATATACCCTATGTTTTCACCATTGACTTCAATGGCCCATAGGATATAATGGAGCTGAATTTCTTTCATTCCCTCCTTTCCTTCTCTCTTTTTCCTCTTTCCCTCCTTCTTCTCTCTTTCTTTCTTTCCCACCTTTTTCTCTTCTCTTTTTTCCTCCTTTCCCTGTTTCCCTCCTTCTTCCCTCTCTTTCTTTCCCTCCTCCTTTCCTTCTCTTTCTTTCCCTCTTTCCTTCCTTCTTTCCTTCTCTCTACTCTCACTCTTTCCTTCCCTCTTTCCTCCTTCTGTGACCCAACTCTCATGAGAAGGAGTTTAAACTTTAAACCCCTTCTCTCTTAGCTCCCCCACCCAGACCAGCTGGGGAAGGGAAGGGGAGGCTTTTGAAGATGCCGCCACCCCGCTTCCCTTTTTGACATCACTTCTGGTGATGTCAGGGGGTGTGGCATATGCTAATAGCCTAATAGATCATTAGCATACTATATGCTAATGAGCTCCTGCAGCTGTTTTTCTAGGAAAAGACCCCTGAATCCAACCCTTCTCATCCTTCGCTGTCCTACCCCTCAGGGGTAGCCTGCAGCAGGTAGCCTCACCAGTTAACATTGCAATGCAAGGGGAACTCACTTAAAGATCAAATTACACAGCAGCCTCTATTGTGGTGAGGGGGATCAGTCCTCAGCCCACTTTGCTTATTGTAAAAATTCCCACTAACTCTTTGCGTCCAGTAATTGCAGAGACAAGTTCACAGTTGAAGCATAGCTTATTGACCAACAGCAGGATATACAAAGCATTGTAGCAAACTTCCTCTTTCCCCAAGGGGCAAGAGGCCAACTCTTCTTCCAAAGGTTCAGGGCCAATCTGCATTTAGCATCTGCTCCGTTGTTTTACCAAACCCACACTGGAACAGAAAAAGATGCCGTTCAAAACCACGTTCAACTATCCCGGGCCAACACTGTAGTGACTGCAGAGTCACCCCCGAATGGCCATAAAATGGCCATAAATCTATGCAGACAACCACTATACAAGCAGAGATCAAACAAAGTGAAAACAGCATGTAGTCTGGATACTGCCATAAAATGCAACACTCAGTTAAAGTGAAAGTGGCATGCAATGTAGATGGGAATTTCTGTTCCAGTGTGAGTTTGGTAAGACAGTGGAGCAAATGCTAGATGCAGATCGGGCCTCAGTCTCTTCCACCACCTGAGGCAGGAAAAGTGTCTATCACAGAAAAACACACAGAGGGTGCATTCAGACACACCGTTTGAACTGCTTTCGGCATGCTTCAGTAACAGATGTTATGTGCATGTTCACACACCCAATATCTGCGCACCATCTCCAGCCGTCGCTTTCCAGATCAAACCCCCTTTAAACCGGAGTATTTTGATACCAGGTCCTCAAGTGGTGTTTTCCTGATTCTCTGGTTCTAGCCGCACTTTTCTGATGTCTGATCACTCCTGCAGTGTCGAGCCACTTCCGGACGCTTCAACCCCGTCCCCTCTGGAAAACTGCCACAGAAGCCCAAGGTTTTCACTTTTCATCTGCCATTTTTTATGCATCGGCGGTGTGCGCATAGGCGGAGCTCCACTCCTAAGTTAATAAAACCAAAGTTTAAATGGTGACTCATTTTAGCATTTAGATGAGTTCAGGATCTCACGGAGGCCAGTTTCAGGGTAAACGTTTAAAGGGAAGTATTCATTTAAAGTTTAAAGGGAAGTCTGGAAATTGCTGTTCTGCGCACACACACAAATTTTAGTTCTACAGATGGCCGCCTGTGTGCATGCTCAATCTGAGAGAGAGAAAAAAATGATGCATGCTCCCACATATAGACGGTGGGGAGCAATGTGGCTACTCAGAGATCTGGCACAAGGAGATGAGTGTGATCACGATTCTCTGGGTTACAAAAAACACGCATTGGGACCGGAGCAATTTAAACTGCTCCCAGCATGCCATCTGACCACACCCAGAGAGAGACAAAAACCAGGTATACATGTCCTATCAGTATGATATGGTGCTCGGGTTCCTTGAGCTGGCTGGCAGCAACTCCCCCTGCACCCAGGGTGGAGGGTCAATGGCGGGCTACTTTAGGGTTCTTCATTTTATGGGATGTCCAAACTAACTTCGCCACACCTACATTACATCATCCTGGTAGTGCTGAATACATGTGTTTGTATGTTTACTGCATGTTCACTGCATGTTAGAGGTGTTTTGGAAGGACAGCCCAGGATAGACCCTTCTGGGGCCTTACCTGGATGTTCGACACTGTGTATTCTTTTACAGTGGTCTTCCAAAGGATTTTACTGTACTATAACAAGTGAGAGATCTTCAGGCCCGGTAAGAAAGTCTCCTGGCTATCTCTTACTGGCACAATAAGATACCCTTCTTTCTGGAAAGACAGTCTGATCGTGCTTCTAGGAAAGAGAGAAATGCCTGGATGATTAAAACATATCTGTGCTTCAGACAATAGAAAAGGCTGGCTAAGGCCTAGAAAATGGCTCTGTGCTTGAGAAAGGTGCCCCTATACTGCTGGTTTGATTTTCTCTGTTTATCACTTACCTGAAAGTGATGTCTGGGTTATGAATCATGAACATAAGAACATAAGAAAAGCCAATGTTGAATCAGGCCAATGGCCCATCTAGTCCAACACTCTGTCACACAGCGGCCAAAATATACCAGGTGCCATCAGGAGGTCCAGCAGTGAGGCCAGGACACTAGAAGCCCACCCACTGCTGCCCCCTCCGGTACCAAGAATAGAGTGCATCACTTGCCCCAGACTTAGAATTCCCATCTACACCCTGTGGCTAATAGCCACAGATGGACTTCTGCTCCATATATTTATCCAATTCCCTCTTGAAACTGTCCATGCTTGTAGCTGCCACCACCTCCTGTGGCAGTGAATTCCATATGTTAATCACTCTTTGGGTGAAGAAGTATTTCCTTTTATCTGTTCTAACCCGACTGCTCAGCAATTTCATGGAGTGTCCACGAGTTCTTGTATTGTGAGAAAGGGAGAAAAGTAATTCTTTCTCAACCTGCTCTATCCCATGCATAATCTTATAAACCTCGATGATGTCACCCCTCAGCCGTTGTTTCTCCAAGCTGAAGAGCCCCAAGCATTTTAACCTTTCTTCATAGGGAAGGTATTCCAACCCTTTTATCATTCTAGTTGCCCTTCTCTGCACTTTTTCCAATGCTATAATATCCTTTTTGAGATGTGGTGACCAGAACTGTACACAGTATTCCAAATGAGTTAGCACCAATTATTTATACAGGGGCATGATGATACTGGCTGATTTGTTTTCAGTTCCCTTCCTAATAATCCCCAGCATAGTGTTGGCCTTCTTTATTGCAGCTACACACTGTCTAGACATTTTCATTGAGTTATCCACTACAACTCCAAGATCTCTCTCTTGGTCCGTCTCTGCCAGTTCAGACCCCATCAACGTGTATTTATATTTAGGATTTTTGGCTCCAATGTGCATCACTTTGCACTTGGCCACATTGAACCCCGTTTGCCACGTTGACGCCCACTCACCCATCCTCGACAGATCCCTTTGGAGTGCCTCACAATCCTCCCTGGTTTTCACCACCCGGAACAACTTGGTGTCATCTCCATATTTAGCCACTTCACTGCTTACTCCCAATTCCAAATCATTAATGAACAAGTTAAAAAGCATCGGACCGAGTACTGATCCCTGTGGTACCCCACTGCTTACCACCCTCCAATGGGAAAGTTTCCCATTTATACTCACTCTCTGTTTCCTATTTATAAGCCAGTTTTTGATCCACAAGAGGACTTGTCCTTTTATCCCATGACTATTGAGCTTACTTAGGAGCCTTTGATGAGGAACTGTATCAAAAGCTTTCCAGAAGTCAAGGTAAATAATATCTATTGGATCCCCCTTGTCCACATGTTTGTTCACTCCCTCAAAAAACACTAACATGTTAGTGAGACAAGATCTTCCCTTACAGAACCCATGCTGAGTCTGCCTCAATAATTTTTGTTCATCAATGTGCCTACTAATTCTTTCCTTAATAACAGTTTCCACCAACTTACCCGGTATCGATGTCAGACTCACTGGCCTGTAATTTCCTGGATCTCCCCTGGAGCCCTTTTTAAAGATGGGAGTGACATTAGCTACCTTCCAGTCCTCAGGAATGGAGGCAGATTTTAAAGAAAGATTACATATTTTTGTCAGGAGATCCACAAGTTCACATTTGAGTTCTTTCAGAACTCTCAGATGAATGCCATCTGGGCCTGGTGATTTATTAGTTTTTAAATTGTCCATCAGTCAGAGGACTTCCTCTCTTGTCACCGCAATCTGATTCAGGTCTTTCAAACCCCCTCCCAAAATCAGTGCTTCTGGAGTGGGCAAGCATTTCTCCTCTTCCACAGTGAAGACAGAGGCAAAAAATGTGTTCAGCTTCTCAGCCATTTCCCTATCATCCTTCACTACTCCTTTTACCCCTTGATCATCCAAGGGCCCCACTGCCTCCCTGACTGGCTTCCTACTTCTAATGTATTTGAAGAAAGTTTTATTGTTGGCCTTTATGTTTTTTGCAACATGCTCCTCATATTCCCTTTTTGCTTGCCTGATCACAGACTTGCATTTTATTTGCCATAGTCTGTGTTCCCTTTTATCAACCTCACTAAGACTAGCTTTCCACCGCTTAAAGGAATCCTTCTTACCTTTTACAGCTTCCACTACTTTATTTGTTAACCATGCAGGCTTTTTTCTATACCTATTTGTACCTTTCCTAACCTGCGGTATATATTTTTTTCTCAGCTTCTAGGACTGTATTTTTAAATAGTCTCCAGGCTTCCCCAATAGTTTTGGCCTTCTCCACTGTTCCTTTCAATTTCTTCCTCACATGTCCCCTCATACCAGAGAAGTTACCCCTTTTAAAGTTAAAAGTGGTTGCGTCAGTCTTTTTGGGCAACTCCCTATCTGTACAAATGTTAAACTCAATGACATTATGGTCACTGTTCCCAAGCGGTGCAATCACTTTTACATCTCTCACCAGGTCTTGGGCATTACTTAGGACCAAATCCAGGATCGCCTCTCCCCTGGTAGGATCTGTGACCATCTGTTCCATAGCACAGTCATTGAATGGAGGTACCTATCCATTCCATGAACTGTCCCACCAGTCTGCTCACCTTCCTCCTAGGACCATCAGCCTTGGTGGGAGATAGAGTTGCCAGATCCCCCAGTCCTGCAGGGGTTTCCCAATTGGGGGGCTCCTTCCCACCCCCAGCCAACTGGCCAGTGGGGGAAGCCCTGCTGCCAAGAGCGACCACCCGGCAACCCCCTACCACAAGATTTAAAGGGCCCTCCAGCTGGCACTGCCACAGTGCCACTTGTTCTGGAGTGTGCCACTTGTTCTCATGGCAAACAAGCATCTCCCAAGACAGTTCACTTTCCCTGAGATTGTCTGGGAGAGTCAGACTGCTGGGTGGCTGCCTGCTTGCCTGCCTTAAGTGCTGCTGGCTGGATAATGGGGTTATGGGGGTAACCTGTTTGGGTGCCCATAGAATTAGGCCCATTGGTCCAATTGCTTTGAGACGTGGGGGTGTATGTGGGGAGAGGCTCCAGAAGCTACCCTGAAAATTTGGAACTTCTCCCTCAAACCCCCTCCCCCCCAGAGCTACTAACAGCATCGTGGGGAAAAAGTAACTTTTTTTCCCCACCAGAGTGAACAATGGAGGGAATGGTGGCAACCTGTTTGGGGGCCCATTGAATTAGACCCCCTGGTCCAATGTTCTTGAAACATGGTGGGTTTCTTGGGGAGAGGCTCCAACAGCTACCCTGTGAGTTTGGAGCCTCTTCCTCAAACCCCCTCCTCTCCAGCCCCCAGAATATACCCTATGTTTTCACCATTGACTTCAATGGCCCATAGGATATAATGGGGCTGAATTGCTGCTGAATTTCTTTCATTCCCTCCTTTCCTTCTCCGCTTTTCCTCTTTCCCGCCTTCTTATCTTCTCTTTTTTCCTCCTTTCCCTGTTTCCCTCCTTCTTTCCTTCTTCTTCTTCCTTCTCATTCTTTCCGTCTTTCCTTCTCTCTACTCCCTCTCTTTCCTTCCCTCTTTCCTCCTTCTGTGGCCCAACTCTAAACTTTAAACCCTTCTCTCTTCACTCCCCCAACCAGGCCAGCTGGGGAAGAGAAGGGGAGGCTTTCGAAGATGCCTCCCCCCCTTTTGCTTCCCCTTCTGACATCACTTCTACTGATGTCAGGGGGTGTGGCATATGCTAATAGCCTAGTAGCTCATTAGCATACCATATGCTAATAAGCTCCTGCAGCTCTTTTTCTACGAAAAGACCCCTGCTTGCAGCCATGCAAACTGACCATCTACACCAGTGTTGGACCTTCTGTGGGACCACCGGATGGTTTTGAGGTCTTTCTCTCTCAGTTTCTTACCATTGTGCCTTCTTTCCCTGTGATTCTCTATCTAAGTGTGAAGAGGACTCCAAGAGCTGCACGCAACTCATGAGCCGCAGCTTGGCCACCCATGTTTTAGACAGATTTGGTTAGCTTGAAGGTTTTTCCTGAGATCTGACCCTATTTCTTGATGTGCATATTGTTGTAGTTCATTTGGAACATCCTGAGGTTATAAAATCAGTTTCTTGGATGTGTTAACAAAGAGCTCTCTCTCACACTTGAGGCAAATCTAAGAGCTACAAAGTCCATGGAAGACTGGGTAGATTGTGGACTGTATAGTCTTGATGTTATACAATATCAACAAAGCCCTTAGCTGCTTGAGTAGTGCATAGGGGACACCTCTCAATATTATTTTATGTTCAGGCTGTGATAAACAAAGGCAGTGGTAATACTGAACAGGTTTACAGGCAAGGTGACTTTGCCCAAAATGTTGCCAATGTTGTAGATAGCAACCCACATTTAAAGTTAGGGCAATGTTTTGTTAATGTGGAATAGATATCCATGAATTATGTTTAACCCTTACCTCAGTGTTTTGTACTTTCATTAGGATGCTGTTTCAAAACAATTCTAGTAATGATAGGCGGGGCTGTTTATTTTTTTAATTTCCATCTGCATCCTGCCATGTTTTCTTCAAACTCACTCTAGTTTCTTGGTGGCTTTCCAGAGTCATGAAGGGCTACAGTAAGAAGGGAGACTGGAAACATCCATATTGAACTCTGTATGCATTTTTGGATCTTGGTAAGATGCTGAACTGCAGGCTGTGGAAGGTCAGTAGTTCAGCAGTTCAAGACCCGGGTGCTGCATGATGGGGTGAGCTCCCGTCTCTAGTTCCAGCTCCTGCCAACCTAGCAGTTCGAAAGCAAGAAATTGCAAGTAGATAAATAGGTACCACTTTGGTGGGAAGGTAACAGCATTCCATGCACCTTGGTGTTTAGTCATGCCAGCCACATGGCCACGGAAACATCTTTGGACAGCGCTGGCTCTTTGGCTTTGAAACGGAGATGAGCACTGCAACCCTAGAGTCGGATTCAACTGGCTTTCGAGCAAGGGAACCTTTACCTTTACTATATGTATTCCTCTTTTAATTCAATCATTCACATGTCAGGACTTCAAAATTTAGCATTTTGCCATTTACTAAAATACTTCTAGATCTCCCAGCACTGCCATCACAGGAGATCCATATGCTAAGAAGCCTGGGACAACACACAAAGGTACATGTGATTCAGCTGTGTAGAAAATCCTTAACATCCATTCATGTGCTCATTCTTCCAAAACTTGAGCATAAAGACCACTGCACCATGAAGCACCACATAGTTGTGAGTCATATGGCATTCCCATGCTTAACTTATAAAGGTCAGAATCAAGAAACAAGATTATGAAGTAGAGGAAGAAAAGCACAGGTGCTGGAGAGACCACAAATAGAAAGAACATCTCCACAGCAACTGGAAAAAAGCAGAATAAACAATCTCTTTGAGCCCATTGGACTCCCTGAACTGATCTGCAATGCACTATACAGTAGCAACTCTCATTTAAAAAAAAGAATCATATACATGCCAGGAGAAAGATTCAACCTTTTCATCTGACATTGTAGTTTATCATGTGCCGTGGGCATTTGTTTGTTTTGGGGGCTTAGTAGCATTCAGACATGTGACTGTCTGGTAAAATGACGCAGCATACCATTGTTTTTACTATGGGAAAGGAGAGATTTACACAGCTTGTCCTTGTCCCAAGATGCTAAAACTCAATGAGGAGTCGGCCTCTCCAGAGTTATCCCAGCTATTCTCTTTGACAAGTATGATGTACTCTCTTTTGCCACCACCAGACTAATACAGGCATATCTGCTTGGTTGCCTGGACACCATATCCTCTGTTCAAGCTCAGAATCCCCTCCTTCAATAGAGTTTGTCTGTGGTTACAAAGATCAAATAACTCAAATTTTTAAGGATAGGCAATTAAGTATATTAGCACACACTGGCTTCAATTAGGGTTACCAACTTCAAGGTGAGACCAAGAGTTGTCCTCGAATTACAGCTGTTTTCCAAACCACATAGATCAGTTCCTTTGGAAGAAATGGCAGCTTCAGAGGCTATCACATCACTTCTGCCCCCAAGTCTCAGGAATCTGACAACTCTAGATAGAAATAAAACAGTTGAACAGTGAAATACTACAGCTTCTGAGCATCGGGAAAAATAGGTTTAAGCACAATTAGGGATGGGCATGAACTGGCTCACAAACTAAAGTTTGTGATAAATTTTGGCCTGTTCATGGTTTTTGAAGAGCCTCCACAAATTTTCCACAAATTTTTAGTACTGTTCGTAGCAGTTCATGGCTGTTCATGAATGGATACATTTTTCAGACAAAATGGCACTGCTCAATTAAACTGTTTACAAAACTCCAATACAATGGGGGGGCCAGAATTCTCCAGCCTTGGGAACACCAATAGGGACCCTCCAAAGCTTAACAGGCACTGCTGGATGCCAATCACAGAGTTCCCATTTTGTTCCATGGGCTCAGAATGCTATATATTCAGTCAGCCTAGCTCTCACCCTTCCCTTTGTTGACTGGTGACAGTAAGAGAGAGGAGCACAGAGCTTCTTAAAAACAGAACAGATTAATTGCTTTCTGTTTGTAATCTGTTCTGTGTTGCTGGGGTTTGGGGGTAGGTGGACTCAGGGTCCAGAGCCACCAAGTCTCTCTGTTCACGCCAAGCAGTGGGGCATAGCTTTTGGGTTCCTCAGCTGAGGACCCAGGTATTATATCCCACCCCCCTCAATGTAATCTGCTTTCTTTTTTTTTTTTTTGAAACAAAATTTTTATTGGGATACATTCAACATTTCCAATCACGTTACCAATACAATTTCAGAAAAGAAGATCCCCGTCCCAATCCCCCCACCCCCCAATAGGCTTCCAACACTGCTAATAACAAACAGAAAAATTATAAGGCAATCAAGCTTAGACTTAAGTACATCGACAAACCAGGTAACACATTTGAATTATATATAACCTCTACAATTTCAGCATATTGTATATAACAGCACATACAGTTCAAAATTCATTTCATTTCTCATTCAATATCCATACGTATCCAAGTTATATATTTTCCCCTTCATTCTATATTCAGTTTCTAGATACAATTTCAATCCTTCCCAGTCTTTTAGGTATTGTTCTGCCATTTGTCCGTTTAATTTCTTTGTCATTTTGTCCATTTCCGCTAAAAATAACAGTTTTCTCAACCAGTCATGTACATCTGGCACCTTCTCCATTTTCCAATGCTGAGCAAAGGCCATTCTCGCCGACGTAATCATGTACCATAACAATGTCCTTTTTTCTTGTGGAAAATGTAATCTGCTTTCTGCTGCTAGAGTTTGGTTGTAAGTGGGCTCAGCTCTGAACCACCAGGTCTCTCTGCTCATGCTGAGGACTGGGGCTTAGTTACTTGGTTCCTCAACTGAGGACCCAGATTTTACACCCCCCTCTTGATTGTGATCTGCTCTCTGCTGCTGGGTTTTGGGTTTAGGTGGATTCAGAGCTCTGAGCCACCCAGTCTCTCTGCTCATGCTGAGCACAGAAGCTTAGCTGGTGGGTTCCTCAGATGAGGGCCCACATTTATATAACCTCCCAGAGCTTGGGTGTCAGGAGTAGTCTCAGGGCTCTGAGCTACCCAGTCTCTCTGCTCTAGCTGAGCACAGGGGCTTAGCTGGTGGGTTTCTCGGATGAGGGCCCACATTTATAAACTCTCCCAGGGCTTGGGTGTCAGGGTAGCTTTGAGCCACCCAGTACCTCTGCTCCAGCTGAACACAATGTGTATGTGTGCACATGCATATGCTGCCCATGGCTGGAAGTCATGGCAACCTCTGGCAACTCCTACTGGGGCATGGTGGATATTCAGAGAAGTGGCTTGATAACCTGCCTCTTTCTTCCTTTTTTTTGGAGGTCTCCTATCCAAATACTCACCAAGGTTGGTTCTGCTTAGCTTCCAAGATCTGATGAGATTGGGCTTGTCTGGACTATCCAGGTTCAGGGCTCAGCATATGCATTTTCAATCAAAGCTGATAGAAATGGTGAACCTGTGATAAAAATAAGTACAATTTTAGGTCATGCAATTCACTCCTATATAGATATCTAAAATACACTACAAAATAATATGAAAAAGTCAGGCTTCTATAACAATTAGATGCAGGAAAAGAAATGCTTTGATTCTAGTATCACACATATATTCTTCTTTCTCTGATTTCCACTTAGATTGTGTTACATGCCTTGGGCCAACCATACATGATGAGAAAAATGGAATAGTAAAGAATTCTTCCTAATATTTTGTACCAGGAGCAGCTACATTAAGTATCTCTATATTACTTTTTATATCTTAAGGCTGATGAACCTGTTATGAAATAGTGTCAATTTAAGCAATTAAGAAACCTAATGGAAGTGGCATACAGATGTGATCAGTTTGGGGAGAAGTACTCAAAATGGGCATTTTCTTAATGCATTGCTCAGGCCAGAGTGTAAACTTTTTCATATCTCTGTAGTAAACTCGTAACTTCTGCAAACCCACAAAAGCTGCAAGTCAGGGACAGTTTCCACTCTTTTTAATCTGGCACCTCCATCACTTTCAGATGTAATATTTTACTGAATCCATATCCAATAGTGATTGTTTGGGGGATTACTCCCTGAATAGAATGTTTTGATAAATGGAAGCTTTAGTCCCATTGCAACCTAATTTATCACTGAAATAGAAGGATTTAGAGATTTTCAGACTTCTAGACAGTAATGAATTCTCTCTAGTCACTTTGGTTTCTAAGATGAGAAGTATATATTTAATATTTGACTTACTGACAGTGAAGAGGAGGAATCAAAAGAACTGATTAGTCACACAATCTTCAGAAATTTTACAGGTTGGTTCAAAATAATGCTCATCTCTTGAACTCTCTGAAGCATAACTTCTTTGGGAACACTGAAGACTGTAAATCTGAAAACTTTCAGTAAAATTCTTTATTCTGACACCCTATAGCTTCCTTACATCTTTGCTATGGAGTACAAAATGACAGCTTTTTGATTGCTACTTTTGTTGCCCTGTGTTCTGTTCAGAAGATCACATCAAAAGTACTCCATGGAGATTATGAAATCAGTGGCTTGTATGAGAAAGATATCTCTGTCCTGACATTAAGCCAAAACTGCATTTTGACTGTCTCAGTGAACAGGTAAATCCGCATATTCAAGTAATATAATTCTCAAGTAATTTATGATTATTCCATATTGACATCTGATTTTTATTATGAGTATAAGGAACATGTTCTCCAAACACAGCCTATGAGTTCCCATTAGGGAACTTGTACTTTGTTGTTGTTTTAGGGTTTATAGATCACAAAGTAAATTTTAATTCTTTTAGGGTGACAAAAAGGAGATTTTCATCCAAATGTCACTAATGAAAAAAAAGGTAACAAATAAATGTTCGGAATCAATGTCTATGCCTAAAAATTCAATACCATAGAATATAAAACAAAAGAAATTCCAAAGTATGCTTAAGGGTATAAAAACATCAAGTGGTGGCCATTTCTACTAAGGGATAGTTAATCACTCTCCATGCTCTGGAAATCCAAATTCTTTTCACACACAAAAACTTTTTTTTCAAAGCTACATTTGGTAATTTTGCCAAAGTTTAGTTAACTAAAATTAGCTCTCTTATGAGTATACATGGAGGCTGCCATATTGACCACCATGGAGGAGGGTTGCTCACTCCCCAGTACTAAGGGCAAAGGAGTAGCAGCAGGCTGGTGGGCTAGGGGTTACCTCTGTCAGCATAAGTTGTGGCCCTAGCAGCCTGATTGTGTCCTACTAGAAGATGATCTGGGACCTTTGCATGAAGCCAATCTCACAGTCATGTTAAAGGGAAGCTGCAATTATTATTTCTTAGCTTAAGACCACCCACTCAAACCATAAAAGTTCAAATTGAACCCGTGAACACAAGAAAATCTTTTACATGCTTACTTCCTATTTTAAACTTCTTGACCCAGTATGATATAGAAGACTATTTGATTCCCTATTTATACCATGAGACCTTAAATTTACATTTGTGACTGTTGTTGGGCTGGAAATGCTTTGTAAGCACATAAAGGTATCTATATGACAGCTCTTATCCCTTGTAAAATTAATGCTTTTAAGAACATAAGAACATAAGAGAAGCCAATGTTGGATCAGGCCAATGGCCCACCTAGTCCAACACTCTGTCACACAGCGGCCAAAATATACCAGGTGCTATCAGGAGGCCCAGCAGTGGGGCCAGGGCACCAGAAGCCCTCCCACTGCTGCCCCCTCCAGCACCAAGAATAGAGTGCATCACCTGCCCCAGACTGAGAGTTCCCATCTATACCCTGTAGCTAATAGCCACTGGTGGACTTCTGCTCCATATGTTTATCTAATTTCCTCTTGAAACTGTCCATGCTTGCAGCTGCCACGACCTCCTGTGGCAGTGAATTCCATATGTTAATCACTCTTTGGGTGAAGAAGTATTTCCTTTTATCTGTTCTAACCCGACTGCTCAGCAATTTCATAGAGTGCCCACGAGTTCTTGTATTGTGAGAAAGGGAGAAAAGTACTTCTTTCTCAACCTGCTCAATCCCATTCATAATCTTATAAACCTCGATCATGTCACCTCTCAGCCGTCGTTTCTCCAAGCTAAAGAGCCCCAAGCATTTTAACCTTTCTTCATAGGGAAGGTGTTCCAACCCTTTTATCATTCTAGTTGCCCTTCTCTGCACTTTTTCCAATGCTATAATATCCTTTTTGAGATGTGGTGACCAGAACTGTACACAGTATTCCAAATGAGGTCGCACCAATGATTTATACAGGGGCATGATGATACTGGCTGATTTGTTGTCAATTCCCTTCCTAATAATCCCCAGCATAGCGTTGGCCTTCTTTATTGCAGCTACACATTGTGTAGACATTTTCAGCGAGTTATCCACTACGACTCCAAGATCTCTCTCTTGGTCCGTCTCTGCCAGATCAGACCCCATCAACGTGTTTTGGATTTTCTTGTTACCTGGACAATGAACAATGAACCACTGAAGAAAACGTATCTGTGAATGTGTACAAGCCTTTATAAAGGGTAAAGACGAACTGCAGATCTTTAAAAAGTAGGAGGAAACCTGGTCTTAAACTATTCTTCAGAAATCTGAAGAATTCAGTGTTTCTGGTTTATCAACTGAGAGTCCTCATACCAGAGCCTCAAATCTTCAGATTTTGGGTAAATTCTTGATATTCTATGATTTAATGTGACTGAAAGCAAAAAAATCCTGTAATGTTCAAAGGGTACCACAAGTTTGACTGTATTTACCCACAATTTACCTATTGAATCTAAGGGTCCACAGTTTAATAGAGGAGTACATGAAGCAGCTCTTGGCTTCTCTTGGTGGGACTGGGAGATACCTCATTCTGTAGATTTTTCAGCCACAGTCATGGAATAGATGGATCTATAGCTCAAGTAACAGTGCAGTCCTAAACAGAGTTGCATCTTACTAAGCAGTGTTCCCTCTAAGCTGAGTTAGTGTGAGCTAGCTCACAGTTTTTTAGCTTCCGGCTCATGTATTTTTGTTTGAGCTCAGGAAGGATGGCTCCAGAGCAAACTAATTTATGCAGTAGCCAAATTGCTCGCTCACAACTTTAATGCCAGCAGCTCACAAAGTAGAATTTTTGTTCACAAGAATCCACAGCTTAGAGGGAGCATTGTTCTTAAGCCCTTTGCTTTCAATGGATTTAGAAGGGTATAACAATGCTTAAAATTTCACTATAAGTACAAGCCAGTTTCATATGTTCATACTCTTCTAACACTGGATAACGTGTTCTCTGTCTTCCCATCTGATGAGCTTGCTCTGTAATTCTGTGACTTCTTATGTTTTTAATCTTTCAGTTGGTGATAATAGTCTAGTTACTTAAAAGCTTCTTTGCAAAGTGTTGCAACTGCTGCAAACAAAGAGCTTGTCAAAAACCAATGATGTAAGCAGTGAAAGAGAGAGTGTATTTAATTAATTCTGTTATGCTAAATTGCTATTGCAAAGCCTGGCTTACATTACACTGAAATAGTCTGTTTTCCATGCCCTCAATCCAAATAATCCAGCTCAGCCCAAACTCACAAGAGCTTGGCAGTTAAGTGGGGTTGGCCCCAGTCAGTACTTGGATAGGTAACCCCCAAAGAAGACTTGGGTTGTTTTGCTGAAGAAGGCAAGGACAAACCACCTCTGTTTGTCTCTTGCTTGAAATATCCTGTGGATGGTGTCACCATTAGTCAGTTGTGACTCCACTGCACATTCCTGTTCTTCTTTTCCATGCCTCATTCTGAAAACTTCAGACAAAGTGCCACTGTGAGTACCTTTTCTTTCATGAAAATGCTATATGCATGGAGAATGAGCAAGGCTTTTCTCTTCTTTTTAAAGAGGTGCCAGACCTCTCAAGAGGGAAATGAAATTTTCAATCTGTATGCTGAAAACTCATGAACTTTTAAACATTTTTAAAAGAATTTTGTTGAAGAGGTTCCAGAACTCCATTCCAGTGTGTTCCCCCAGAAAAAAAGCACTGAGAATGAGACAAGAAATTCATGAGATATGTATTTATGAATATAAGTTGTTATTGGTAGGGTTAAAGAGTGTTTGTTGTTAAAAGAATACAGTCTGGGTATTATAGTCAGTAAACTGAGTTCACTGAACCTTTTTTTTTTTTTGATCTTGTGCTGCCTTCCTCCCAGCAGTGTTCAGTATCCCACCCCAAATGCCACATCTAAGGGTTGTGAGCAGCCCTGTAGCCAGAAAGTTTTGGCTGCTGGGGCAGGGGCCAAGGCACTGGGGCAGGGGGGCAGGCAGCTTAATTAGACTACCCAACATGTGGGGTGGGGGTAGCAAAGGAAAGATAGACAGAAGGCATACCTTCTCTCTTTCATCTTTCCCACCCATCCACACTGCAACAGGGAGGCTGGGGAAGGAAAGTGAAGTCACCCTGTCACTTCTGGTCAGTTTCACTCCCCTCTGATCAGCTGTTAAACCTGATACAGGGGGAGTGAAACTGATGAGAACTAGCAGGGAGGGTGGCTTCCCTTTCCCTCCCAAGCCTTCCCATCGCTGCAGGGGAGAGGCACACCGGGGTGGGGGTCTGGGAGTTTGGCATTTTCCTGGGATGGGGCATCCATGGTGGGGATCTGCCCCCAAATTCCCCATCATGGCTATGGGTCTTGTTGTGAGCTCCATCAGAACAGGATGCCATATAATATAGGGAGGGACTGTAACAAGAATGTATTATTGTCTCTTTACCATCTGTACTGTTGCTGGGATTGGAAAGACTGGTAAACTGGGATATAATGCTTCTCATATAGCTAGTTCTAATTTGCATACAACATTTGTACAGAAATCTAGGATGGAGGAAGTACAGATGGGCAAGCTCCCATATAACATGGTTCAACTTGTAGAAGTGCCCGTTCTTCTACATATGACTGGAATGAAAACTTTTGCTGAAAGACTTACCTTTCAAAGCAAAATTTAAAGCATGTTGTATTTTATTGCTATGATATTGCTATGGCTCTGGTTCCCTATTTATTCATCAAAGGCAGCAAGAGGAAGCATTCAAATGGCAGCGAAACCATTCTATTAGCTTCCTTTCAGCTGCTTTGGATTGGATTTTAAGGTTGTCATTTTTCAGCAGTCTTGCTTGAATTAAAAAAGGAGCAAGTGAGATGTGCTTAAAATGATAGCTAGACAAATATCATAGCACAATGGCATTTGAAATGTTTCCTGAAGTCTATTAGAAGTGCTTCCTGAAATGTTTCCTGAAGGCTATTAGAAGCACTCTCCTGGGGGACCCTTCTATTTAAGGCAGGAAGCTTGCAAGAGGCACGAGCCTCTGGCACGAGCCAAAGGGTGAGAGCCAAAGGGTGAGGCTCTTGGCCTGTGGCTCTTGCCTCTTAGCCTAGGGGCTCTGTAAGAAGCCCAGGAAGAGCAAGAAAGCCAGGGACCTTGGCTTCTTGGGTTCCCAGCAAGGTAAGTAGACTCCTACAACAGGAACCGTATAAATACAAAGGGTTTTAAAAGGGGGGTTATAGAAAAGTATTTGTTTAAAAACAATTATGAAGCCAGAATGCCAGCAGGGGGCTGGGGGCTATCCAGTGTTTTGCATGGAGTGTCACATGTATGACTATCTGCCCACTGGTCAGAAGTCTTGGGTGTGTGCTCGGTGCAAGGAGCTCCTGGTTCTCAGGGAGCGAGTTTGCTCCCTTGAGGCCAAGGTGGCTGACCTGGAGAAGCAGAGACAGTCAGTTAGGTGCACGGAGAAGACTCTCGGGGACTTGTTAGATATGTCCCACTCTGGATCTGGCAGCCTGGCTGCTGCCAGGGAGCATGAGGGTCAAGGGGAAACAGGGCACCATGCTGAGGATAAGGGGAATGTGCCCTCAGAAGGGACCACTTCTTCAGCTGGTGAACGGGTATCCTTTCGTACCAAGGAACCGTCCCTGAGAAGGGTGGGAGGGGGGCTCTTGGTAGTTGGTGATTCGATCCTTAGGCAGGTAGACAGCTGGGTGGCGAACCCACGTACTGACCGTATGGTCACTTGCCTGCCTGGTGCGAAGGTAGCGGACATTACGCGTGTTTTAGATAGGCTGGTAGATAGTGCTGGGGAGGAGCCAGTGGTCGTGGTGCACGTCGGCACCAACGATGTGGGGAAATGCAGTCGTGAGGTCCTGGAGGAGAAATTTAGGCTGCTGGGCAGGAAGCGCAAAGCCATGACCTCCAAGGTAGCCTTCTCAGAAGTGCTACCTGTTCCACGTGCAGGGCCGGAGAGACAGGCACAGATCAGGAGTCTCAATGCGTGGATGAGATGGTGGTGTAGGGGGGAAGGGTTCAAGTTTGTTAGGCACTGGGATGCTTTTTGGGACAAGGGGGAGCTGTACAAAAGGGACGGTCTCCACTTGTCCCGAGAAGGAACTAGGCTGCTGGCACTCAAAATCAAAAAGGTGGCAGAGCAGTTTTTAAACTGAATAATGGGGAAAAGCTGACAGGAGATGAAAAGTCTCTGGTTCAGGATGGCTCATCTCAAAGAGATGAAGGGGTAGCTACTACTTTTGTACAAGGAAATGGATTACAATTGTCCACTAAGACTGTGGCTAATGATAGGAACTGTCTGGCAAGGTCTCGAGGCAGCAAGAGGAAGGCTGTGGGCTTAACAAACGTGGGAAACTATAAGTGTTTATACACAAATGCCAGAAGTCTCCGAGGTAAAATCAGGGGGTTGGAATGCTTGGTGTTGGGGGGGGGAAATAGACATTGTGGGTATTTCAGAAACTTGGTGGGATGAGGAAAATCAGTGGGATACAGTGATTCCTGGTTATAAATTATATCGGAAGGATAGGGGGAAGGGTTGGAGGTGGGGTGGCTCTGTATGTCAGAGAGGGTATACCGTCCAGTAAGATTGAGAGGGTAAGAGAATTGGATTCGCTTCTGGAAATGCTATCGGTTGAAATAGTGGGTCCAAAAGGAAGCTTAACAGTGGGAGTTTGTTATCGCCCACCAGATCAAAAGATAGAGGAGGATTATAAAATGATGAATGAATTAAAGATAGCGGCTAGACGAAATAACTGTGTCGTAATAGGCAACTTTAACTACCCACACATTGATTGGGTCAATATGAGTTCTAGTCGGGAAAAAGAGATTGAGTTTTTAGACACTCTCAATGACTGTGCTATGGAACAGATGGTCACAGATCCTACCAGGGGAGAGGCGATCCTGGATTTGGTCCTAAGTAACACCCAAGACCTGGTGAGAGATGTAAAAGTGATTGCACCGCTTGGGAACAGTGACCATAATATCATTGAGTTTAACATTTGTACAGATAGGGAGTTGCCCAAAAATACTGAAGCAACCACTTTTAACTTTAAAAGGGGTAACTTCTCTGGTATGAGGGGACATGTGAGGAAGAAATTGAAAGGAACAGTGGAGAAGGCCAAAACTATTGGGGAAGCCTGGAGACTATTAAAAATACAGTCCTAGAAGCTGAGAAAAAATATATACCGCAGGTTAGGAAAGGTACAAATAGGTATAGAAAAAAGCCTGCATGGTTAACAAATAAAGTAGTGGAAGCTGTAAAAGGTAAGAAGGATTCCTTTAAGCGGTGGAAAGCTAGTCTTAGTGAGGTTGATAAAAGGGAACACAGACTATGGCAAATAAAATGCAAGTCTGTGACCAGGCAAGCAAAAAGGGAATATGAGGAGCATGTTGCAAAAAACATAAAGGCCAATAATAAAATTTTCTTCAAATACATTAGAAGTAGGAAGCCAGCCAGGGAGGCAGTGGGGCCCTTGGATGACCAAGGGGTAAAAGGAGTAGTGAAGGATGATAGGGAAATGGCTGAGAAGCTGAACGCATTTTTTGCCTCTGTCTTCACTGTGGAAGAGGAGAAGTGCTTGCCGACTCCAGAAGCGCCGATTTTGGGAGGAGATTTGAAAGACCTGAATCAGATTGTGGTGACAAGAGAGGAAGTCCTCCGACTGATGGACAATTTAAAAACTAATAAATCACCAGGCCCGGATGGCATTCATCCAAGAGTTCTGAAAGAACTCAAATGTGCACTTGTGGATCTCCTGACAAAAATATGTAATCTTTCTTTAAAATCTGCCTCCATTCCTGAGGACTGGAAGGTAGCTAATGTCACTCCCATCTTTAAAAAGGGCTCCAGGGGAGATCCAGGAAATTACAGGCCAGTCAGTCTGACATCAATACCGGGTAAGTTAGTGGAAACTGTTATTAAGGAGAGAATTAGTAGCACATTGATGTACAAAAACTATTGAGGCAGACTCAGCATGGGTTCTGTAAGGGAAGATCTTGTCTCACTAACCTGTTAGTGTTTTTTGAGGGAGTGAACAAACCTGTGGACAAGGGGGACCCAATAGATATTATTTACCTTGACTTCCGGAAAGCTTTTGATACAGTTCCTCATCAAAGGCTCCTAAGTAAGCTCAATAGTCATGGCATAAAAGGACAAGTCCTCTTGTGGATCAAAAACTGGCTTATAAATAGAAAACAGAGAGTGAGTATAAATGGGAAACTTTCCCAGTGGAGGGTGGTAAGCAGTGGGGTACCACAGGGATCAGTACTTGGTCCGATGCTTTTTAACTTGTTTATTAATGATTTGGAATTGGGAGTAAGCAGTGAAGTGGCTAAATTTGCAGATGACACGAAGTTGTTCCAGGTGGTGAAAACCAAGGAGGAGTGTGAGGCACTCCAAAGGGATCTGTCGAGGATGGGTGAGTGGGCATCAACGTGGCAAATGGGGTTCAATGTGGCCAAGTGCAAAGTGATGCACATTGGAGCCAAAAATCCTAAATATAAATACACGTTGATGGGGTCTGAACTGGCAGAGACGGACCAAGAGAGAGATCTTGGAGTCATAGTAGATAACTCAATGAAAATGTCTAGACAGTGTGTAGCTGCAATAAAGAAGCCCAACACTATGCTGGGGATTATTAGGAAGGGAATTGAAAACAAATCAGCCAGTATCATCATGCCCCTGTATAAATCATTGGTGTTACCTCATTTGGAATACTGTGTACAGTTCTGGTCACCACATCTCAAAAAGGATATTATAGCATTGGAAAAAGTGCAGAGAAGGGCAACTAGAATGATAAAAGGGTTGGAACACCTTCCCTATGAAGAAAGGTTAAAATGCTTGGGGCTCTTTAACTTGGAGAAGCGACGGCTGAGAGGTGACATGATCGAGGTTTATAAGATTATGAATGGGATTGAGCAGGTTGAGAAAGAAGTACTTTTCTCCCTTTCTCACAATACAAGAACTCATGGGCACTCCCTGAAATTGCTGAGCAGTCGGGTTAGAACAGATAAAAGGAAATACTTCTTCACCCAAAGAGTGATTAACATATGGAATTCACTGCCACAGGAGGTGGTGGCAGCTACAAGCATGGACAGTTTCAAGAGGGAGTTAGATAAACATATGGAGCAGAAGTCCATCAGTGGCTATTAGTCACAGGGTATAGATGGGAACTCTCAGTCTGGGGCAGGTGATGCACTCTATTCTTGGTGCTGGAGGGGGCAGCAGTGGGATGGCTTCTAGTGTCCTGGCCTCACTGCTGGACCTCCTGATGGCACCTGGTATATTTTGGCCGCTGTATGACAGAGTGTTGGACTAGATGGGCCATTGGCCTGATTCAACATTGGCTTCTCTTAGTTTCTTATGTTCTTATGCTTTTGAATCCTCTTCTTCAAAACTTAATCCTTTCTACTCCCGTGAACAAATGTAGCCTACAGAAATTTGTCCCTTCTATTTTCTTGTAGAACCTATAGTATATTAGGACATAAAAATTCTGCACATGGGATAAACCATATTCTCTCCTCCACTTCCCAGCATATGCTCCTTCATGAGATTCTTATTAAAGATATTCAAGAGCAAAGATGCTCTAGGGCATTTGTTTGAGTCTAGCATAAACTTGGCATAAACTCCTATATCATATATACAACATCATAAGTAATGAAAGAGAGTTGCTGTTCTATTTCTGAAATTATCTAATATATAGATCACAAGAGCAATCCTAAGCAGGTCTACTTAAAATTCTACTATGCTCTATTCAGTGATGACTCCCAGGAAAGTGTTCTTAGGACTGTGCAGCCTGAGCAAAGTCCCTTTAGGCCTCCAAAGTTCCTATCTGGGGAAGAAGTAGCACAGCCTTTTTCTATATGGCTTGTCTCTATAGAGTGGAACTTTATTTTCAAATGTCTGGACTGTGCCAGTGTTCCAGTTCCAGACAGAACCTAGATTTGAGATGAAACCTGATGATTGGAATTCCACAATAATTCCACAATCACACTGTGCCAGAAGGATTGAAAGTTTTATTGGGACAAAAGTGGGGCCTTTCCTGGCCTCTGCTTAAACAAAAAATAATAGCCAACAATCAGCAGAGGAAAGTGAAGCTAAACTACAGCACATGCTTTTGGGCCCTAAGGGACCAGGGGAAACTAAACTGAACAGTTCAATAAGGAAACATTGCCAAATTCACAACTTGCCATGATATATCAATGATCTATGAGTTAATAATCAGAACTTAGAGCAATGACACAATGTTTTAGAGAGTAAGATTCAAAAACTCTTTTCTAATAAGTACGGAAATCTGTAGAGACCTGTAGTCTCTGAATCTTCCTAGTGGATTTGTAGGAGACTCTTACTTTATAGAAGGTAGGAACTTGAATAGTCACCAACAACTCCATGGAATTTGTCACTGCAATGGTGCTCTGATCATACTCCTAATTTTCTTAATGTTTGCATAATTTCCCTAAGTGGTATGATTTTTCCTTCATGGACTAAGCTTCTCTAGATATGCTTAGCTTACTCTACTTGCATCCTTGCCAATAGAGTCTGAAAAGACCAAGAGTCCAGTAGCACCTTAAAAACTAACAAAAATTTGTGGCAAGGTATGAGTTTCATGAGTCACTGCTCACTTCTTAAGATCTAGCTAGAATGTGAGTCCATCTGTCCTATATATTGGAAAGTTGTAGTGATTTCAGATGCCGAATGACATTAGCAGACAAATGACAATAGCAGATGAATGACAATAGTAGGTATGGTTGCATTAGGTGAGATATGCAAAGGGATAGTATGCATGGAGAAATCAGAATTGGTAATAAGACAATTATCCTAGGTCTTTATTAAGTTCAGGTGGATGCATTGCCTTGAGCTGCAAGTTGCAATTCAGCAGTCTCTCTTTATTATTATTTATTTTATAATAATCATATTTATACCCCACCCTCCTCATGATGTAGGCTCAGGGCAGCTCACAGTCAGTACATAAAATACAGTCAAAACAACATAAAAGCATATAAAACAATTCCATTATTAATGCAGTCCATAAAGTGCTGAAGATAGTTACTCAAGATGGCTTATTTCAGTGTACTCTCTAAGAATCCTTCTGCTCAAGATCAATAAACCTACACAAACGGATAAGCCGGTTCACAAGCCGAATTGATTCATATAGGTCCGTGAGCCATTTTTAATTTGAATTTAATTTAATTAAAAGCCAAATTAAATTTAATGTAATTTAATTTCTGCTCCCCAGGAAAGTGGTGGAAAGCAGAAAGTAGGTGTGAAAGTGGTTCCATTTAACCCTCTGGTACCACTCCCCCTCCACTCAAAGTGGCAGGAACCAGACTGGGAGATTTTAAATGGCTGGAAGCCATTTTAACCCTCCAGTTTGCTCTCCACTGCTTTGAAGTGGGGAGAGCAAAACCTAAGGGTTAATATGGGGGTTAAATGTCAACCAGGGGGCATTTCACCCTCTCCATTCTGCTGGCCACGGCTTTCCTCAGCCAGCAGAAAGGGAGAGGTGTAGTGTCTGCCAAGAGGCACTTCACCACATCCTTTCTGCTGGCAGTGACTCTTCCCCAGTGATTCTACTGATAATTTGTAAAGGTTTAGGCCAGTGATACTCACTTCAGTGGCTCAGGAATCACATGTGGTTCTTTGTCATGTCATTTATGGCTCTTCTGAGTACTTTTCCTCAATACGGTACCTGTCCCATGTTTCAAGAAAGTGGGCAATGTCCTCAGCTGATTGGGAATGTGAAGGTCAGGTGGTTTCCCCCTTGAAACAGCTGCCACCTGAAGAATACACAAACTGTGAGCCTCACTGAGGTTCAGGCTTCATACCAGGGATGGAAGTAAATGTGGTTCTTTTGGTTGATCATAATTGTGAATGTGGCAGTCTGCAAGCTGTGGGGTGAGTACCATTGGTTATGCTAAGTCATTAGCCTTGACTCTAATTTTATCATAATGAACCACTCCAAAAACTCCCAACAGTACTTCTTCTACACTCATGAGGAGTCAATGATTAGAGCAGTCCAAATGATGGTAATAATAACAACCATGGGTCATGTAGAAATGTAAAACTATAGAGCTGGAGGAGAGCTCAAGGGTCATCTAGTCCAACTCCCTGCACAACCCCCTCTTCCCTTGTGACCCCTGCTCTATGCCTGGAGGAAGGCAAAAAACTTCCAGGATCCCTGGCCAATCTCACCTGGAGGAAAATTCCTTCTTGACTCCAAAGTTGTCAGCAGCATTACCCTAGGCATATAAGAAAAGACTATGAGAGCGGAGCACTGATTTATGCCTTCCTGCCCTTCCTCTCATGATCTCCCTAAGTTCACAGAATCAGCATTGCTATCAGATGATCATCTAGCCTTTGCTTTAAAACCTCCAAAGGAGAAGAGCCCACCACCTCCTGAGGAAGCCTATTCCACTAAGGAACTGCTCTATCTGTCAAGAAGTTATTCCTGATAAGAACATAAAAGAAGCCAATGTTGAATCAGGCCAATGGCCCATCTAGTCCAACACTCTGTCACACAGTGGCCAAAAATACCAGGTGCTATCAGGAGGTCCAGCAGTGGGGCCAGGACACTAGAAGCCTTCCCACTGCTGTCCCCCCAGCACCAAGAATAGAGTGTATCACCTGCCCCAGACTGAGAGTTCCTATCTATACCTTGTGGCTAATAGCCACTGATGGACTTCTGCTCCATATGTTTATCTAATTCCCTCTTGAAACTGTCCATGCTTGTAGCTGCCACCTGTGGCAGTGAATTCCATGCGTTAATCACTCTTTGGGTGAAGAAGTACTTCCTTTTATCTATATTTTGCCAAAATCTCTTTTGATTTAATTTAAATCCAAAAGTTCTGTTCTGACCTTCTGGGACAACATACATCAACTCTCTATATGACATCCTCTATATGACAACCTTTCAAATACTTGATTTTTTTAAAAAACACATTTATTTATAAAATAAATTACCAAGTCCATACAGAAAGGTCTAATATCAAACAATAGAAAACATCCATCCAAAGCCATCTATCAAATAAGTCCAAGAGCATGGGATTGCATTTCTTAAAAACATAACCAGTTAAATTGTTAATCATCTACGGAAATGACTCCTCTATTGGAAAGGAGAGTCAAAACTGGTGACCATAACTCCAGATGATCTACCTGAGTCATGATATCAGGAGCTTCAAAAAAAATGAATTGTTCATTATTCTACTCATTAAAAATTGATGCCATAATTTAGCATACCATCAATTTAAAGAAGAGGGGATAGTCGGTTCCAGGCACTAGTTACAGTTAATCTGTTGTTGTTGTTCAGTCGCACAGTTGAGTCTGACTCTTCGCGACCCCATGGACCAGATTACACCAGGCCTTTCTGTCTTCCACTGTCCGCTGAAGGCAGTTAATCTAGCAGCTGCTAATCAATTAGATATCAGTACTTTGGCTGTGTGTTGGATACATACATCCACCCAATGATCAAGTAGCAAGAAGTCAGGAGAGTAAGGAAGTTCTAAAGAAATTGTCACAGATTTGGGAATGAACTTGTTTCAAAAATTTTGTGTAATTGGACATTCCCACCACAAGTGATATGCTGTTTCTATTTTGCCGCATTTCTTCCAACAGTAAGGATCATAGGCCTTTGATATTAAATGTAATTTATGTGAGGTAATGTACCAGTGTGACATCAGCTTAAAGAACCGCACTTGGATATTAGCTATTGGGGTGGTATTCACTGACAAAGCCCATATCCACTTCCATTCTGCCTCATTAAGAGCTCAAGGAAGTAGGAAATTCCACTTAAGTTGATAAGTTAACAAGATCAAAAATTTATAGATGAAAGAAATCAAGCCCCTAAAATTGGGGGCATCCTTGCTTATTAAGGTTTTGAAAGAAGTTAAGGGCTTCTTAAAATTATTTTTAGACCTCAAGTAATTTACACAGGAGTACAGTTGATAATATGTTAGCCAAGGAATCCTCTGACCACTGAGCTGTTCTGCTTTTTCCTTCTTAATGATACCATCTGAACAAAGCCAGGAGGTGAGACTAAACATCCCTTTCTCTCTCCAGCTATGAAAATCATCTAAAGAAACCTGGATCAAACCACTCCTGTGTAAGCGTAGAGACTGGTGAGAATGGAGGAGCTAATTTATTTCTATGTCTATCCCAGACATGAAGCATATTATATAAAATTGGACTTTTTTCATGTCTGGAGCTCTGAATCTCAGTTGTGCCCACATCACCTCTGATAACTAGAGGGGGGAATGCATATTGGGATTCTATATCTGCCCAGCCAATATCAGAAGGTTTATAAGAAGCCCAGACCAAAGAAGAAATTATTGTAGCCTCATATTATGTTTTAACATCTGGGACTCCCATACCTCCTTCCTTAAGGGGTTGACACATTATCTGATGCCTCACACTGGTTTTTTTCTGGTTCCATATACAGGAGTTTATTACAGTCTGCCAAGATTTAAGTTTTGAGTCTTTTAATGGAATTGATAAAGCTGAAAACAAAAAAAGCAATCTTGGCAATACCCAGGTTTTAACTATGGAAATTCTTTCTAACCATCATAATGACTTTTGATTCCATATTGTTAAATCTTTTCCTATTTGGTTATAAAGCTTATCAAAATTTTCTGCTTCTAATTTCATTAAATGCCTAGGAATATGAGTATCTCAAGGATAAGTATATCAAGGATTTTACAACCCATTTATATTTAAAATGAGCTTTGAGTAGTTGTTCAGTTTTATGACATAAGTTTATAGGGGAAAAGTTCAGATTTTTCTAAGTTAACCATAAGTCCTGAAACAGAGCCAAAAACAGCAAAAAAGGGTGGCAGGGCAGCTAATGATTGTTGAGGGGACAACAGATACAAAAGTAAATAATCTGCGTACAGTAAAACCTTATGTATATGTTTTCCTATCTGGACACCTTCTATACTTGGGTCACCTCTTAAACTAATTGCAAAAGGTTCCAAGGCTAATGCGAATATAAGAGGGTTAAGGGGGCATCCTTGTCTAGTGCCTCGACTGATTTGAAAGAAGGAAAAGTGGGCTTCTGAAGTCTTTATATTCACTTGTGAGTCTGCATAGATCATAGTGAGGGCCTTGAGAAATGCAGAGTCAAAGTCCATATGACTGAATAAGGAGATGAAATAATCCTTTTCCACTGAGTCAAAAGCTTTTGACATGTCCAGGCTTAAAATGGCTGCCTCTTTAGAAATATACTCACAACAATGTAATACATCAAAAGTGTGCCTAGTATTATCTGCCAGCTGCCTATCTGGCATAAATCCTGTCTAGTCAGGGTGTATCAATTTGAGAATAATTTTTTAAGTCGTTCAGCCAAGATAGTTGTAACTATTTTATAGTCTGTATTTAACAGAGCTATTGGATTATATCCTGCTGGGTCAGTACTCTCCTTTAAGAATTTATGGATAGGAACTATGGCTGCCGATTTCCATGAGGGAGGGATTCCCTCAGAGATTAAAATGTGATTGCAAATTTCAGCTCATGGGACACATATAGTGAACTAAAAGCTTTGTAAAAATTAGAATGAAAACCATCCAATCCAGGAGCAGAGTTCAGTTTTAATTTTTATGGCTTCAGAGACATCCATAGTTGTAATAGGGGAGTGCAGAGCCAACTTGTCTTCATTAGATAGTGTAGAGACGTTAGGTAGAACCTCTATATACTCCTTAATCACTTGACTTGCAGGATTCGTAGAAGAGTAGATTTTATAATTTATAGCAAATTCATTGGCTATTGCTTTAGGAGAATAAATAAGACCTGGTTTTTTATTGTTTAGTTGATGTATAATCTGTCATTTTTCTTCTATTACTTTCCAGGAAAGTAGTTTAGCCAATTTCGGGGAGCGTTGCCAATATTGTTGTTTTGTAAAAATAAGTTGTTTCTGAATCTGATTTATTTCCATAGCTTCAAGAAGTTTTTTCCTGTATTATCAAGAATCTTTTGTTTTAAGGCCACATGTTATTTTTTTCCTATGTGAGGCTTGTGAGATCAGATAGCACCTAAGTGTGGATTTTAAGGCATCCCAGCGAATTGCTGGTGAGGTCTCTGAAGTTTTATTCAGCTGTAAATAGAGTTGAATCTCCTTTGCAATATCCTTACATAATTGTGTATCATTTGAAATAGCAGAATTGAATGACCAATTAAAATCAGGCTTCTCTAGATTGGGCAAAAATATAGCACAAGACAACCAAGCATGATCTGTTAAAATTTTGTACCCTAACTCTGTAGAGTGTAATTGTGATTGCAAAGTTCTTGACACCAGAATATAATCAATTCTAGTATGAAACTTATGGCATGCTGAGTAGTAAGAATATTCCTGCACTCTAGAATATAGGCTGTGCCAGGTGTCTATCAAAGAGAAACTATTCAACAGTCTTGCAAAACAAGATTTCCAACAATTGGTCCTACATGAAATTTTTCTGTGGGTTTAACACCTGGTTAAAATCACCACCAATGATGATCTCCCCTACAGCAAAAGATTGCAATTTATGCAGAGTCTGTTCTAGAAAGTCTAATTGTCCCACATTGGGAGCATATATTGAGGTAAAGGTAAAATTATAGTCTTTAACAGACATTTGAATAAATAAATATCTACCCTTAGGATATTTTCCAAGTTTGTTTAGAATAAAGTGAAGTTTTCTAGAAATCAAAACTGCCACTCCCCAAGCTATAGATGTGCCAGGAGCTTGAGCATGGAGCACATATTGGGAGTGTTTAAATATTGGCAGGGCTCCCTTCTTAAGGTGTGTCTCCTGTATAAATTGAACATCAGGATTAAGATGCTTAATGTGCTTTAGTGTTCTGGCTTTCTTTATCAAATTGTTAAGTCTTCTAATATCTACTGAAGCAATATGGATTTTTGACTGCATCCTGCAATAAAATTAGTTGATTGATTTGTTAAAAAATAAAAACAAAAAATGTGCAGATCTAAAGGATTATAAATACATATACATGCTAGCATTTAGGACTCTATGCTGTCAATAAGGGGAACTTTACTATGTCCTAAGATCCCAGATAAGTATTTAAAACAATATACTAAACCAGCTTATCTTACAGAGAAAAAAACCTGAGTGATAAACTAAGCTTAAAAAGTTATAAACCAATATAAATTGTTAACAAATTAACCTACAACAAAAATTAACCTCCAAAAAAGGTCAGACAATTAATAAAACTCCTAAATTACTATAGAAACTAGAACACCCAAAACAATAACATCCAAATTCAGATCAAAATTTCTTCCTCTTCTTCTATTGCTATCAATGAGGCACTAGTAAACTCCTCCATCAGACTCTTCAGGGATCCCCACTTAGACACATTGAACTGCTTGCCCGAAAGAAGATCAGAGTGTTGCTGAGTGGTGTTCAGTTGAAGAAGCTTTAATTTTAATGTTTCAAGTCTATGAGTGATCTGTGTCTGTTCCTCTCTTGGAAGGGTTGCAAAAATGTTGCAAATTTTCTTCTATGGAATTGTCTAAACAAAGAAGGGTGTTTTCAGCTACAGTGGACACAGGTGGTTGACAGCAGCAGTTTCTTGTGGGATCTCTTTAGGTTGGCTAGTTTCCATTGTTTCCACCATTGGTGGACTCAAGAACCTTCTTTCTGGAAACAAGGGTTTGACTGTTAGGTCCTCAAAAATCTTTACAGGAAAAATTCCCTTTGTGCATAGAAATGCCTTCTCCCATAAGAGTAGATTCAATATCCATGAGCTGTCAAAAGTAAGAACCACTCTCTGAATTTGATTTGAGTTACTAAAAGATTTTATGGTGATAAGTTCAGTAAGTGCAAAACTTTCTTTAAAAAGAGCTCTTAAGTGAGAAATAATCAAATGTTTAGAATTCCAGAGAACTATTTGGCCTCTGTACTTGCAGACATGTACTTGCAGACTTACAGGGCTGTAGTCTTAGTTGGTAGTGACTTTGTTGTTCCCTCTGGTGGTCTTTTAAACGATGTACTTTCCCATAAATGGGTTCCTGTTTTGATGAGACCAGTTCGGTAGGACCTTGTCTTGTATTATTCTTGATACTTTCTATGACCTTTGGTAGTAGTTGATCTAATTTGGTTTTAGTGTTCTTAATATGTTCCAGAAGAAGCTCAACAGTTTTAGCCATAAGTAGAGTGAGTTCAGAGATATTTTCCTTGATGAAGTTGGAATTAAAAAGCTCAGTCTCTCTTTCTCTTTGAAGTGACTCATGGTCCTTTCCCCTTACCTGTGTAAGAGTTCTGTCAAAAATGGAATTACTCTGAGATGCTGGGCAGTTGGATACTGAAAGTGAATATGCCTTTAAGGGGAGAGTAGTAGCTAGAAAGTCTTCAGTTTTTGTCTGTTTGGGTGCTGGAGCCGGTGAAGTATCTTCAATGTCCTTGGCCCTTTTACTGATAACCATTACAAAAATTTCAGTCAATATCCCACACACAACTACAACAGCAGTAATGATAAGCAATTAAAGCAACCGTATGCTTATCAAAAATTACCAGTATTTATATGTTCCAAAAAAGATGTACCCTATCAGTCCAAATAATATAGTATGTTTCACAAGGACACCAATAACAGCTTCACAGTATCTGTTGTTCCAATAGACCTTCTCTGCCAAACAGAGGGTGCGGTAAGTATTATCCTTTTAAATTAAAGGAAGCCTTCTTTTCCCTTTGTTGCAAACTTTCAAGCCAAATAAAGTTGCCGTATCATATATCCCTTCCTTCCTTCCTTCCTTCCTTCCTTCCTTCCTTCCTTCCTTCCTTCCTTCCTTCCTTCCTTCCTTCCTTCCTTCCTTCCTTCCTTCCTTCCTTCCTTCCTATCCACAGGCTTGGTAACCTCTCTCTTACTCAGTAAAAATGAACAGTAAGAGAAACTTAAATTAGGTTCATGGAGATAAACACTTCCACAAAACACTGAAGCAATTTTGATATAATTCAAGGCTAAGTAAGTTCTGAGCACTCCAAGTGCCGAGCAAAGATAAACTGCTGGGTGTGTTCCACAGCTGTATAAGAAATAATAACAAGTTGCTTGCAGAATAGTAAATAAAATGTTATCTTGTATCTGCATTGTCTGGGTCCTCAGAGCTCCACATCAAACATCTGCAATGGCCGCCATCTTCCTCCTCCTTTTAAATACTTGAGGATGGCTATCATCACTTCTCAGTTGTCTCCTCTCTAGGCTCAGCTCCTTCAACTTTTCCCCATAGGACTTGGTCTCCAGACACCTCACTATCTTTGTTGCCCTCCTCTGAACACATTCCAGCTTGTCAATATCCTTCTTAAACTGTGGTGCCTGAAACTGGACACAATACTCCAAGTGAGGTCTAACCAGAACAAAGAGATACCATCAGTTTGCATGATCTGGACACTATACTTCTGTTCAGGGGTCTTTTTGAAGCTAGAAGCATATGGTATGCTAATGAGCTATTAGGCTATTAGCATATGCCATGCCCCCTGACTTCCAGTGATGTCAGAAGGGGAAGCAAAAGGGGGGAGGCATCTTCAAAAGCTTCTCCTTCCCTTCCCCAGCTGGTCTGGGTGGGGGAGCTAAGAGAGAAGGGGTTTAAAGTTTAAACTCCTTCTCATGAGAGTTGGGCCACAGAAGGAGGAAAGAGGGAAGGAAAGAGAGAGAGTAGAGAGAAGAAAAGAAGGAAGGAAAGAGGGAAAGAAAGAGAAGGAAAGGGGAGGGAAAGAAAGAGAGGGAAGAAGGAGGGAAACAGGGAAAGGAGGAAAAAAGAGAAGAGAAGAAGGTGGGGAAAAAAGAAAGAGAGAAGAAGGAGGGAAAGAGGAAAAAGAGAGAAAGAAAGGGGGGAAAGGAAGAAATTTGGTGGCAATTTGGCCCCATTATATCCTATGGGCCATTGAAGTCAGTGCTGAAAACATAGGGTATATTCTGGGGGCTGGAGGGGAGGGGGTCTGAGGGAGAGGCTCCAAACTCACAGGGTAGCTGATGGAGCCTCTCCCCAAGATACCCACCAAGTTTCAAGAACATTGGACCAGGGGGTCCAATTCTATGGGCCCCAAAACAGGTTGTCCCTATTCCCTCCATTGTTCTCTATGATGGGAAAAAAGTTACTTTGCTCTCAGTATTGGACACTGATTCCCCCCCCTTCTTTTTGTTGCTATCTGCACTCCAGGCCATCTTGCCCTTATCATCACAAGACCAACCTCTGCCATATCACAAGGGCCTTGTCATTCATGGCGAAGCAGAATAGCCAGCCAAACTATCCGCACTCTGGGCCACCTTGCTCTTATCTTCCCAAGGTCTGTCTCAGCCTGTAACACAAGAGCCTTCCTGGCCAGGGAATCATCCTGGCCCAGTGTGTGGCCCAAAAGACCATGCTGTGGCCGCAGACATTGATTCCTCATCTTGCCCTGAAGCCAGCAGCATCTGAAGGACAAACTTCATTAATAACTTAAAACTTTGCAATTCCATTCTCCAAATGCTAGGCAAAAACCCACCACAGCTCACAATCCACAGTGCTGCCCCCCCAAAAGGAGTGTAGTGACTGGACAAATGTCCTGACATGAACAAGGTCCCACTGACACTACCACACGGCAAGGGAATACATAGCCCAGGGCAGCTGTAGTGGAAGTGGTACTGAACCAAGAAGAGTGAGTTACAAACTTCACCCCGGGAAATGCCCAACTTGCCCAAAGTCCAGGCACTACTGCCGCAAACTTGTGCCTGGTCATCAGAATTCCACCCACATGCCAAAGTAGTAACCATCTTTGTAACAGGAAGTGCAGTAACACCCCAGGTTGCAAAAATGACCCTTTTTCCATTGCTAGGGAAATGCGTTGCCTCTGGTCCTCTAGAGCTCCCGTTTCCCAAGACCTTCATAGAATGCTGTAAAAATTCCACTACATGTACACAGCAATGTTTGCATTTGCACAGTCATTGCATTTGCAAGGCACTGCCCAATATTCATAAGGCTTATGTTTACCTTAATCAAATGAACTACTTAATGATATTCCTGGGTAGCAAAGGCATTTACACAGCAATGCTTACCTTCGCACAGTCATTGTGACTTGCAAGGCACTGCCCAACGTTCATAGGGCTTTTGTCAGCACTAATCAAATGAATTGACTTATTGATATTCCTGAGTAGCAAAGGAAGCCCACCCCCTTTAAAGGGATGTCAATTGTCCAGTGATGTTCTTTACCTCCATGCCATGAAAAAACTACAGCTTTACATTTCCACATATTAAGTCCCTAAAAGGCAGACAAGACTTAAGTCTTTGGATTGTTTAGCAATCCTGCACCCTGAAAGCTGGGAAATTGAGGCCTAGAATTATCATGTCTAAGGTCTATACCAGAAGAGAGTGTCTCTGATTCAATTCCAAATCCACTGGATTGGCAGATTGTAGAAACATTCTCTCAGCCTTGGAGTTCTTAAAGGACTTTTTGCAGGTATTCAATATTTGGAACTCAAGAGACTGCTCCCATAAGGCATTCTGAAACACTTCTTGGTTAGCCCAGTTCCACTAACCACTGAGACCCATCATAACAAAAAGTTAGTTTGGCTTTTGAAACGTAAGTGCCAATCAACAATATTGTCACTGTAAAACCGCTATATTTATTTGTTTGTGTGTCTGTTTTGAAAAAACACCCTACCCCAAAGAGTGCACAGTACCTATAATTTCTTATAGAAACTGGGTTCCTATCCTAAAGACCAAGGACAAGCACACAGTAAAGTTCACTGGCCCCTTTACAAACAGGTGTATACCTACATGCAGGCGATATGTTCATTCACTGTAATGAGAACCTGTATTCAGTGAACCTTACTAGCATATATACATGAATAAGGCTGGGCTGCCATGCCAGAAAATAATTCTTTCCTGGCCAAGTGCTTGGGCAGAACAGCCCCCACAGAACCACCATGGATGCCACCTGCCTCATTACTGTTGCTGTGGCAGTGCCACTGCATCCCAGCCAGCACTGTCCACAGCCTATCATGACCAACGCCACTCCGGCAGGCCGTGGCTACTCACTGGGCCTCCTCTTACAGATAAATGCACTATTAAAACTGTGAAATATGTTCATTAGGACCAACCAATGACATGTAACAACATGCTGGCTGTCAAATTCCCAGATCACAGTATCAGGTTGGAAGTCACACTGTATTCCTGCCAGAACAGAAAAGAGAAGGCACAAATGACGTATTGCAGTGTTATTTTGAATCCTAACACATGACAAAAACTAAGCCAATTTACCAACTCAGAGTGCATTCATACTGACAAATTCACATGCTGCTGACAAGGATTCCTTCACAGAAGGAAACCCTTAGAGTTCAGCTTTTTTGTGTAGACATGGCACCCACCCACATAGAAGGCACTTTAGGGCCAACTGTGGAAGCCACAACTACAGGCACTTGGGCCCCCAGTATAGGGAAAGCACCTGTGGCCGCCAAAGGTAAAAGCCTGGCCTACCTGCTTAGGAGCAGGCCACTTCCCTTTTGCGGCACCCAAGCCCTTCTTGGAGTGCAGTCATTCAAAAGTTTAACCAAATTAGTTAGTTGTACTGCATCATGATACAGCAATAAATTTGGGTAAGCCATACCACCTGCTTGATACGCTCTATACAAGGTATCCGAAGGTATCCTAGGTGGTTTATAATTCCAAATGAAAGAGTTTAGCACCCATTGCCATTGTTGGATTTTACGCACCGGAATGTAAATAGGTAAAGTCCTAAATAAAAAAATAAATTTTGGTAAAATGAAAACTTTTACAATATCCATCCTTTCTACCCAAGAAAGATACAGCTTTGTCCATTTATACAAAGGTTTTATCTCTATTATATATAATATTTTATTGCAAGTAATATATCATAAGCCACCATCATATGTGAACAAGTGGAATGATGGTACTAATTTTATTGTCACATTAGATGACTGGTCTAAATCTTGGAATTCTAGGTCTTTTCATGCCAGGAACTTACTAATTAGGAGCCAATTATTTAAAACAATCTCAAGGTGGTATCTAACACCTGTTAGGGTTCACCACATAGTGAAGACATCTTCCCCGAATTGTTGGAGAGTTTGTGGGGAACCAGGCACATATTGGCATGTTTGGTGGCAATGTAGTATAGTGCAACAATTTTGGAAAGAAGTTATTTTTCTTATTACACGAATTACTAATTATACTATACCTTTAGATCTGAGGATCTTAGTACTTAACATTTGGCCTCGTTTAGATAATTTAACTGTTAATAAAATTCTCTTGGAATCCTTCTGCGCTGCAGCTCGGATGACGTTGGCGCAGGGATGGAAGAATTCTAGTTTGATTTCGACTCATAGTTGGTTACTGAAAGTTAGTGAAATCTGCATGCTGGACAAAATTATAGAATCCATTAAACAAAAAACTAATGAAAATTATAAATCTGATTTTCTAGCAATTTGGTTCTGTTTTTTGGATTATTTATCTGATAAAGAAGATTATGCTTCAATGTTGAACACACTTTTAGTTTTGTAACAGTTGAGAGTTTGTTGTTATATTTAGTTTCTTGTTGACTTGTTCTGTTTTTCCACTTTCTATTTTGTAGTTTTGATGTTGTTGTGGTTCTTGTTGCAATGTTTGTTGGAGTTAAGGTACAAATTATTTGTATCTCATTTGTAATGCTGTTATGTATGTTTGAAGCAACTAATAAATTATATTTTTTTAAAAAAACTATATTAAACAATTCAATAACTTTAATATTAACTCAATAAATGTTCTAAATACCTTATCTAGGTTTTCTACTTATTCGTTCTTCTTCTTCTTTTATTTTGTTTATACTTTTTTGTGATTTTATGTATTTTTCTTACTTTTGGTAACATTCTTTAAACTGTTGACGAAGGCTTTCATGGCCAAAGTTCATTAGTTGCTGTAGATTTTCCATGGTCTTGGCATTGTAGGACCTGACATTTTGCCAATAGCTGTGATTGGCATCCTCAGAGGTATAACACAGAAAGATGGAGTACTCTCTATGTCAAGGTGAGCAGAAAAATGGTAGGCAGGTAATTTATATCTATCCTGGAAGTTGGGGTAGGGCTGAGTCATTATCTTGTAGTAATTCTCCAGGCTATGAACATGCTAATGGAGGAGCTTTCCTGAGGAGGTTCTTTTGTCTATGGATTGTTTCCTGAGGAGGTTTGAGGATGTTCTTTTGTGTGTGGAATGGCTATTGAAACTCTAATCTTATCTGTAGTGCTGTTGTCAGCTGCAGAGCATTTTGTGTTTTTCAGGACAGTAAACCATGCTCTATTTATTTTTAAACTCTCTTCTTTCCTGTTGAAATTGTGTTTATGAATTTCAATGGCTTCTCTGTGTAATCTGACATGGTAATTGGAAGTGTTGTCCAGTCTTTCAGCATCTACTTCTAAAGAAGACTACCTTGGACATAACTATTGAGCAGTCTCAAATGTTCCATTCTTGAACAAGGTGACTGAGCAGATGGTGTCTCAACAACTTAAAGCTTTGCTAGATGAAGTGGATTGTTTTAGATCCTTTCCAGTCTGGTTTGAATCCTGGTTATGGAATTGAAACAGCCTGTTGACCTGTTGATCTGGTGGATGACCTGTGCTAGGAGATGGACAGAGGGAGTGTGACTGTATTGATTCTCATGGTATCCTTCTGGACCACATTTCTGAGCTGGGAAAAGAAGGCACCATTTTGTGGTGATTCTGGCCCTACCTGAAAGATGGTTTTCAGAAGGTGGTGATGGTCCTGCTCAGTTCTTTGACCTTTGGAGTCCCACAAGAGAGCACTTCCTCAGTAATGGGACCAAAACTTTGGAACTTCCTCCTCAGGGAGACTTGCCTGTAACTTTCTGTTGTCATCTCCCACCAGTGGGTGACTTTGTTTTGTCTGGCATTCCCTCAGCAATTCCTCTTTCCTGCTAAGGTTGCCAGCCTCCAGGTAGGAGTGGGGGGTGCCTGATTTCATGGGCTCCAACCCATTGCCAGCCAGCTGGATGGTGGGCAGAAGCTCTGCCCCCAACAACCACACATGGAAGTGACATCATCATGGCGGGGCTGTCATGCAGTGATGCCCTGGTAGTTTGGGCAAAACTCTACAGTAACCATAGAGTTTTGCTCAAACTACCAGAGCATTGCTGCTTGACATCCTCAGCATGATGACGTTCCTTCTGCGTGATCTCATGACACCAGAGATGTTGCATGCAATGATGCCACCCTATCCCTGCCCTACTCCCAGGAAGTTCCCTACCACCCCCTGCCAGCAGAAGGAAAGGACTTGGCAACCCTATTTCCTGCCCAATTTCTAATAGTTTTTTGATATTTTAAGAATGTACTTTAACTCTGTTTTTAACTTGTTTTAATGATATGGGGGTTGAACTAAATGGTTTTAACATGTAATTTTATCACATATGTTCTAAATTATTAGCCACCTCGGTGGCCCTTATAAAGGCAGAAAGGCAGGGTATAAGTTTTATAAATAAATCATAATGACACTAGGAAACTAAGGATGTCTCCAATCACTTGTGTCTTGCTAAATCTAATAACTGAAAATAATCTATTTTGTCTCCCTTCTTGAACACACACATGCACAAACTGATGTTGACATTTTAGATATTTTTAATTGACTCTGCACCATTAATTGGCACTTACTTGATGGCTGATGAGTCCATATAATGAAATTTGAATTGAACATAATTATGTAGATGGATGACTACCAAGTTTGTGTACTCAAAATTGGCTATGCAGTTTATTTAAAGCAAATAAAATAATGCAAATTAAATGAATGAGACATACAAATTTAGTCTGAAATGCACATCTCAGACTACAAAGACCAGGACAAAAAGCCAGACATTATGATCAGAAAGTAAGGATCCCACCACCAGTACACCACCTCAACATAACACTAGGCACCAGTTTCACTCTTCAGACAGCCTTCTTCCTGTGGTGCCCTTTCTTTCTTATATAACAAAAGCTAGGTCACAGGCTTTCCCTATGGTAGGTCTAGTCCTCTAGAATGGCCTTTCATAGTGTGTATGGAGGGTGCATTCCCTGACTACATTTAGGAAGGTGTGCAAAAAAGTTCAATTTCAGTGAGCTCTGGAATTCTCTGCCCGGGAAAATGTATCCATCCCCTTCTGTTGCCATCTTCCACCAGTGGGTGAGGTAGAGTTACCAGCCTCCAGGTGGGACCTTCTTCTTTATATGTATTACTAGGAGTAAGGCCCATTGTGGGAAGAAATACAATGAGTTCTAGAGGGAAGCTCCAGGTGAGTGTCCCGGCTGTGCCTGGTGGGGCAGATGAGGGAAGGGGAAAATAGAAGGAGGCAAGCCATGTTTGTTTCCTTCTGCTTAGCTATAAGGCAGGGCTGTCTCAAGTCATTTTGCTGTCTCAAGTGGGTAGTATGGGAGGACAACCTCATGGTAACAGATATGGTTCCTTCCACCCCTGACTTATGTTGATTTGGGGTTATGCGGTGGCAGCTAAGATAGAAAACCACCTCCTCCTAAGCTATGTCTCCTGGGTTCCAAGGGTCTGGAAAGCGGTTCCATAATCAGTTACAGGGTTGCCAGCTCTGGGAAATACCTGTAGATTTGAGGGATAGAGCATGGGGAGGTCGGGTTTGGGGTGTGGAGGGACTTCAGCAGCGTATAATGCCATAGAGTCCACTGCCCAAAGCAGCCGTTGTAATAGCTGGGAAATTTTCAGTAGGGGAAATGATGTGCTGTGGAACATGGTGATTTCTGGGAGATCAGAAATCCACTGACCATTTAAGAGAAGATTGGGATATGTATTTTGGCAACTCCAATGACCATTTAAAGGGGAATTGGGATATGTATTTTAACTCATTTACATTCAATGACTCCCAACAGCAACAATAAACTGTTTGGAATGCTAGAGGCAACGGCCAATCATGCCATATGCAAATGACCTCTGTGTTCTGACTGGTATTAGGGGGAGAGGACCAGCAAACTGTTTATAATACTGGAGGCAAGACTCAGGCAATGCAGCCAGTGGATAGGGACAGCTTCTGAGTGACAGATCAAGAAGCCAACTGATTTGGGAGCATGTGGAATATTCAGGAGAGTGTCATCATCAAAACAGAATTATTCTATAGAGAGATGGTTGATTGGAAGTTTGAATTTAGGGCCACTTCTTACTTTACATGGCAAAAAAAACCAAGTTATTAACAAGTTCCATGAGCCTATTGCCAGTTCCTGGTCTGCGGCATGTGTACAAAAGTTACTATAATCCAGACTAGACTACCTCACAGAGTTGTTTTGAAGACAGTTGTTTTAAAGGCAAGATGGAACAGAACTGTAGCAAAATATAACATTTTAACACTAGCAAAGTGTACTGTAAAATAAGAGGAAAGTGGGGGAATAATTTGAGATATCCCTTTGCAATTTAAGCAGTTATTTAGAAGGAGCTTTGCAGCAGTTGCAAAATTATGAGTGAGGAGAGACAAATTGCCTGTAGTTGCAGCTAGCTTGCTACAAAGCTCTGAAGAAACACTGGGTGGATTCAGGCCCGTAGCTAACAACTTTTTGCTCAGGGGGCCCATGTATTTCTCAGGGGGCCCATCACTATATGTTTCTGTGGTACTGCCATGCCATGCTCATACTTCTAAATAATAACTAAATAATAAATACAAGTGGTTTGTTGCACAAAAATGTTTCGGTTTTATTATTTATTATTACAGTAATAGCCTTGAGGGGCAGATTCTGGGCTGGGGAAACGTGCCAAAGGCCACGGCAGGAAAGAGAGGGTGCAGGGCCAGGGCAGGGGATTTGTTGTTGTGGCCAAGGATCTGGGTGAACTAGTATTTTTCCTGTGTATTAATTCAGAATATCACCATCCCTTTGCATAGCCATGGACACAAACGCCCAAATGCGTGGGAAAGATGGAAAGAAATCTGTGCATTTTAACCACTGCCATGTTTGGAAACATTTCTTGCTCGTTTTACATGGATATATTCTGGGGTTTGCGGGGAGGGCAGGATACAAATGGAATGAACAAATAAATAAATAAATTTGTTGGTTTATTTAAATGAGTTGTAATCTATTTGGGAATCAAACAGGAAGGCAAAGGTGAAATGCAAAGTACTTGGGGTGAAAATTATTTTGGACACACACACACCCCTCCTTTTGCTGAAGTATGAAAATGAATTTCTCAGAACCTTAGGAAGGGTCCACAGAGTACAGTCTGGAATGCTACTGGGAACTGGTCATATTTTGCTTTCAACGGAGAGTCGGTGTGTGTTTTCCAAGCTGTTTTCTGGCTGGTGGACAGGAGGGGTCTAAGGGTTAAGAAGCACTGCCCTGGATTACCCCTGACCAGAGACACCAGACATAAGAACATAAGAACATAAGAGAAGCCAATGTTGAATCAGGCCAATGGCCCATCTAGTCCAACACTCTGTCACACAGCGGCCAAAATATACCAGGTGCCATCAGGAGGTCCAGCAGTGGGGCCAGGACACTAGAAGCCCTCCTACTGCTGCCCCCTCCCCAGCACCAAGAATAGAGTGCATCACCTGCCCCAGACTGAGAGTTCCCATCTATACCCTGTGGCTAATAGCCACTGATGGACTTCTGCTCCATATGTTTATCTAACTCCCTCTTGAAACTGTCCATGCTTGTAGCTGCCACCACCTCCTGTGGCAGTGAATTCCATATGTTAATCACTCTTTGGGTGAAGAAGTATTTCCTTTTATCCATTCTAACCCGACTGCTCAGCAATTTCATGGAGTGCCCACGAGTTCTTGTATTGTGCGAAAGGGAGAAAAGTACTTCTTTCTCAACCTGCTCAATCCCATTCATAATCTTATAAACCTCGATCATGTCACCCCTCAGCCGTCGTTTCTCCAAGCTGAAGAGCCCCAAGCGTTTTAACCTTTCTTCATAGGGAAGAACTGGATGAACAGGGCTTCTCCTCCCACAGGGTCTGTGCTAGGTCGGCCAGCCCCCCAGGTGGGGCCTGGAGATCAGTTCCTCTGCAGAAAGCGGCTGCTTTAGAGGGCAGTCTCTGGGGCATTATACCTCCCCTCCCCAGAAATCTCCCAACTCGGAGCCAGCCATTTCTATCCCGCCTCTCTTCCAAGAGGCTCCACACAGAGTGCCCTCCTCCCTCATCTCCACCAATCCTGCAAGGTAGAGTAGTTGGGGAGGGAATGCTTGGCCCAAGGAGAGTCAAGTCTGAACTCAGACCTTCCTCCAGGCAGTTATCAAACTGTAACTATCCCCCCCCTTGCTTTCTGAGGGCATTTCTGAAGGCATCCTCCCTCTTCTAGGGTTGCCAGCTCCAGGTTGGGAAACTCCTGGAGACTGAGGGGGCGTGGAGTCTGGGGAAAGGAGGGGGTCAGCAGGGATCTTGATGCTGCAGAGCCCACCCCTCTGAAGTCACCCTTTTCTACAGGGAGACTGTGGTCTCTGCAGTCTGAAGATCCAGGGTTATCCCAGCACATCTCCAGGCCCTCCTTGGAAGTTGGCAATCCCGTCCCAATCACGGCATGGATCCTGTGGCAGGCCCCCATCCCCCCCAGCGCCCTCTGCCCCTCCTGGCCCCTCCCCCTCCTGGATCTCCAGCCGAGGCCCTGCAAAGAGCGCCACCCCTGAGCAGTTCCCCCAATGCAAAAAAAGAAGCACCGGCAAAAGGAGGGGGAGGGGGCAAGGCGAAATACCCCCCCCCAAAAAAACCCCTAAGCTGGGCTTCCCTGGGTCATTCCAGCCGAGAGGGATCCAAAATCCCCCCCCTTACCTGCGGGAGGCCGGTGGGCAGAGCTCAGAGGCGGCAGCGAGGGACCAGCAGCGAGGGATGATGCGCATCGGGGCATGGAACCCCTGCCATATAGATCCAGGTGCAGGAGGAGAAAACACATGCACAGAAGAGCAGGGCTTTCCATTCATTCCCTGACACATGACGGGGGGGCGAGACTTCAGCAGAAGGGGGGGAATGTTCCCTCTAAGCTGAGTCAGTGCTAGCTCACAGTTTTTTAGTCTCGGACTCACAGATTTTTGTCTTGGCTCAGGAAGGAGGGCTCCAGAGCAAACTAATTTATGCAGTAGCCAAATTGTTGGCTCACAACTTTGATGCCAGCAGCTCACAGAATAGGATTTTTGCCCACAAGAGTCTGCAGCTTGGAGGGAACATTGGGGGGGGGCTTTTTCCATTGGGAGGAGGAGGGAACGAGAGAAGCCGGACGTCTCCTGGAAGGAGGAAATGGGGGGGGTATTCGTGGGGTCTTTCGGCTCTTGTCCGCTTTAGCCTAAGGACGGGGCTGATTATCAGACAGACTGCCTCTGCAAGCACCTTTCCTGTTCTTCCCCCCACTCCCTCGTGGAAGGACCTGGCAGCCGGGAAGGCAGGGATGAGAGGAGGCTGCAGTTTCCACGCAGTTGGACTAGGAGGAGGAAGAGGAAGTAGCGGCCCCGCATGGCTTAATTTGCATTTTGCGGGCTCTTTGATTAGAACCCGCCCACTGGAGGCAGCTGAGCCAATGGTCTGAGCCTAGGCAGGGACTGGCTCCATCCGGAAGATCCTTTTTCATCTGTATGTGCCGTTGCCCATCTCACGGCTGGGGGGAGGGAGAGCCGAAGGGGGGGATGAGATTCCTCCCCCCTCCCCCACCATGTGCCGGAGGAGAAGGGCAGATCCAGAATGCCAGGGAAGGACAAGGCCATCGATTGGGGGGAGGGGGCCGGGGGAGGAGGGGGAGCAAAGGATCGTGGGAGGGGGGCCCACAAAATCCATGGGGGGGGCGGGCCCCATGGGCCCCATGCGAGCTACGGGCCCGGGTGGATTAGGCCTCAATTCAAACACAGCAATAGTGTTGCCAGGCATGGTCAGGCAACCGGCAGGAGTCTGATGGTTTGGAGGAAAACTTAGAAGTGATGTCACACTTCTCTAGGAATTGTCAAAAGCAATGTGTTAAAACCAGGATTTCCTAGAGAGAAGAAGAGAAGAGATTGGATTTATACTACCCAAGGGAGTCTCAGAGTGGCTTACAAACTCTTTTACCTTCCCCTCCCCACAACAGACACCCTGTGAGGTAGGTGAGGCTGAGAGAGCTCTGACAGAAACTGCTCTTTTTCAAGAACAGCTGTGTCAGAACAATGGCTTGCCCAAGGTCATCTAGCAGGTGCAAGTGGAGGAGTGGAGAATCAAACCCAGTTCTCCCAGATTACAGTTCATGCACTTAACCACTACACCAAACTGAAGTCACTTCCAATTTTTTGCTGGAAGTGTTGTCACTCTGTCAACCTAACAAAATTTTGTTTGCTTATTTCTTCCCTGTTGTTCCACATAATGGGTCACCAGACGGAGGTCTCCCACCATAGCAGGCAACCTGGCTACCCTCTAGGGCATAGATTAACATTTGTTTCCTTAATACATTCTAGTTTTTTCTAGAAATCTTATAAACAGTCTTGTTATCAGTACATAGTTTATAACTGAAATATGTGTCTAATGAACTGCTACAACCATCACACAATGTTGTTAACTGAACATATTGTTAAAACTGGCAATAAATCATCATAATTTAAGCACTGAATGAAGAAGATTGTTTTGTAGATGCCTTCTTTTGTATGCACATTGATTATGGATATTTTAATTAGAAGTTTAGGTATGATGCTTTTCTATTTCAGTGTAGAGTGTAAAGTGCTATGATGCCACAGAAGTATTATCAACATAATGATCACCCAAAGCAGGATTGCATTAGTACAGGAAGCTTATTGAAACAGAACACTCTAGTATTAATTTTGATGACATTCACCTTTATAAGTCTGTCTGGTTAATGACTGCCATTTTGGATGGTTCTTTTTATTGCTTGCTTTGAGGTCTCCATTTATGAATCTATCTCATAATAGTTGGCATGCAAGAAAATGTAATGCTGAATCTGCATCAGCCCTTTGCAAGCAAACTTTGTGCCAAAATAGCTTCACAAAATATTATATGCTAACCCTGAACATGGAAAATGATAGCTACAATGGCTTTTGTCAAAGTCAAATTGCCAATCCATTTATTCTCACATAACTGGCTGTAAATCACATATCCCTATAAAGTTTTCAGCACTTTTAAAAATGTCCAGAGATTCACTTCAGTTCTATTTATTATACAGAGGATAATTAAAATTATTTCATTACTGGACCAGCTATAATAGGAAAAATGTTCTTTGTCAAGAGTCTTTGCAGGATTTCAGTCACAGTGGGTTTTTTTAATTTAATTTATGCAAGTGGATTATTGAAATAAATTGTGATAGTTTCTTTCATAGGCATATTGACGGAAAATTTATTGTTTTTCATCTATGATTTTATCTGAAGAAGTAATCTATTTGAAAACAGGATGGACCACATATTCCTGTAATAATTATACATGCTACTTGGATTATAATGCCTTCGCTTGCCGAAAAGAGCGTAGCAACACTGATCTTAAATGACTGAAAGCACTGTACTGTACTTTAACTAGAGATTAATTTTAAATTGTTTTATTTATACAATCCATTGCTACAGATATATATATATATATATATATATATATATATATATATAGTATAGCTGATCGTCTTACACGAATTTGGATGTAAGCATAATCATGAACACAGACAATCATTTATTGTCATCTACTTTATCTGATATATCTAATCTCTCCTTATTAATAATTGCATTTTTGGGTGGCAATGTTCGATGCGCTCCCAAATCAGTTGGCTCCCGGATCTGCCACTCACAAGGTGTCCCTGGCCACTGGCTGGGTTGCCTGCATCCTGCCCACAGAACCAGTGCCCAGCGTCTCTGCCTCAGTATGCTGTGAGGCGATGGAGGAGTTGGATGCGCCGGCTGTTGGAGGCCAAGGCAGTCAATGAGGACAGTGAGGCCCACATCCAGCCACTCCAAGGTCCCGACCACTCATTCACCAACCTCCACTGCATGAGCTGCTGGGGCGAAGGGTGGTAGAGGTGGCAGGCAGGGGTGGCTCTCCAGCATCTGGAGGGTCAGGACAACAAGGCTGCTCATGCCACCACCATCAGCTGCAGCCAGCTGTGGGTGGCCAGGCAGCCAGCAAGTGGGTGGCCAGCTGTGGCAGGGAGGGCACAGCAAGGATGAGGCCGACCTCCAGAAGCTGCATGCCCCTGAGCCATTAGGTGCCGAGCTCCATGGCATCTGCCGCCTGGGTGGGGGGCGGTAGAGGCAGCTGAGGGCCTCCTGGGAGGACATGCCAACAGTGAGGGTGAGGCCGAGCTCCAGAAGCTGCATGTCCCCAAGCCATCAGGCGGAGAGCTCTGTGGCATCCACTGCCTGGGTGGGGTGCAGTAGAGGTGGCTGGGGGCCTCCCAGATGTGGCCAGGTGGCAATACACTGCATAGACTTCTCCCTCCCTCGACACCAGGGTCTGGGGACTGTGGGAGAAGCCACAGTGGCAGAGGGGAGGAGCTGTCTGTGGGCTGCCCCCTCACATCTTGCTAGAGCTTGTTGTGTTGATTTCACAATTTTGCAACTAGTTCCTACATAACTACAATATTACACTAATCTATTTGGTATAACTGTCAACCAGAACTTATTTGGTTGAGTAAGATTTATTTATATATACTCTAAATTTTCACTTCTTCATTGCTTCATATCTAACATTTCATTATTACAAATATGTATTGCCTGAAAAGATGGCAAGAATACACAGAAGAACTATACAAGAAGGACCTCGAGGTCCTTGACAACCACGATGGTATAATCACCGACCTTGAGCCAGACATCCTGGAAAGCGAAGTTAAATGGGCCTTAGAAAGCATCTATCTCTTAATCACTCTCCACTTTAACAATTAAGTCCTAATTTTCAGCTATATAGTCAAAAAGTGCACTCAGTTTTTCTTGAAATTCTGTATTCAGTCTATTATGTAAATAAGACATTAGTTTTGCCATTGTCACATACTCAATTAATTTGTTCTTCCATTCCATCAATTCAGGGCATTTGTTCACCTTCCATTTAGATGCAAATGTCACCCTTGCTGCCGTTACCATATCCTGTCCTATTACATATTATATAAATATTTAAATGTGTAGTGGTCTGGCAATGTTCTATGCGTGGCAAAATCAGTTGGCTGCAGGAACTGCCCATCACAAGATGTCCCTCAATTGGCTGCCTTCCCTTCCACCGTGGCATCAGTCCCGCCCACAGACCTGCGGCCCAGCATCTCACCCTTACTTTGCACAGGGCGTCAGCTGGAATGGACACTCTGGTGGCCACTCCAGCAGGGAGCCAGGAGGATGGGCCTGTTGGACAGAGTGTGTCTTGACTATCCAAGCCTGCCCCTTTAGGACTTCCCAGCCTCCAGCCTCTCACCTGCTTGCACTGTAGATCCAGCACTGGAACCCCTTATAGTAACCACAATAAAGCAGTCCAGTGGTACACTATATAGTAAAGGTAAAGGTTCCCTTGCTCGAAAGCCAGTCGAATCCGACTCTAGGGTTGCGGTGCTCATCTCCGTTTCAAAGCCGAAGAGCCAGCGTTGTCCAAAGACGTTTCCGTGGTCATGTGGCCAGCATGACTAAACACCAAGGTGCACGGAACGCTGTTACCTTCCACCGAAGTGGTACCTATTTATCTACTTGCAATTTCTTGCTTTCGAACTGCTAGGTTGGCAGGAGCTGGAACTAGAGACAGGAGCTCACTCTGTCTTGCGGCACCCGGGTCTTGAACTGCTGAACTACTGACCTTCCACAGCCTGCAGTTCAGTGTCTTAACCACTTGAGCCACCGCAGCTCGGTACACTATATACAAGGGTTTTATTCACAGTATTCACAAGCAAAGTGCTATGCCAGACATCTAATATACAGAAGAAGAGATATATAGCAACTGTACAAAGACTTATATACAAAGCTCCACCAATCAGTGTACTGCTGAGTCATTGTGACTGCACACTGTTCAGTGCTGATCAGAACAAGTTGGGACTTGTCCTCTCTATACATCAATTGACAGGTAGCTGTCAACTTAGATCCCAATGATCTATCTACTGGAGATTAACATTACAAAAGGGCCCACCTGGCCTGAGCACAGCCTGGTCGCTCCCTCCGGCCCCAGCCCTGAGGCTGCTAGGAGGCCTCTGGGAGGGGATGGTGCCATGGGACGCCTTTGCCCAACCCCCCCACCTGGCTGGGAGGCCTCCAGGAGGGGTGGGTGCCATGGAGCCTCTCTGCCACCAGCCCATCTTCACCCACCCCCACTGCCTTCTAGGCCCACTCAGAGCCAGGTGCCATGGAGCCTCTCCGCTGCTGGTGTACTGGCCACCACCAACCTGTCTTCGCCCAACTCCCACAGCTTCTAGGTGGTGTGGAGCCTCACTGGTGGTGGCACACTCACTGCTGCTGGCCCATCTTCACCCAATCCTGCTGGCCCTTTTTGCCCACCCCCGCCTTCTAAGGCTGCTCAGAGGCCTCCAGAAGGGGAGGGTGGCATGGGGCCTCTCTGCTGGCGATGCACTCACCGCCACCAGCCCATCTCAACTTGACCTCCCACCTGGCTTCCGAGGCTGTTGGGAGGCCTCCAAGAGGGGAGGGTGGTGTGGGACCTCTCCACTGGCACCGTGCTCACAACCACTGGCCTGTCTTTGCACAACCCCCCACCTGGCTTTTGAGGCTACTTGGAGGCCTCTGGGAGGGGAGGGTGGCATGGGGCCTCTCTGCCAGCAGTGTGCTCACCACTGGCCCATCTTCACATGACCCCCTGCCTGGATTCCGAGGCCACTCAGAGGCCTCCAGGAGGGGAGGGTGGCATGGGGCCTCTCTGCCACCAACCCATCTTTGCCCACCCCCCCACACTTCTAAGGGGTGCTGACTGCCACCGGCCCAGGCACATGCTGCATGCTGCCATGCTCCCCCCTGCCCTCTGCCTAGCGCCCATTGCCTGTTTCTTTGCAACGGGCCTTGCCACTAGTATTTTAATAGTTCAGTATATTTTCTTGCAATATTACCATATATTTAAATAGTTAAGGATGTGTTCTTGCAATATTACTTGGTAAAATATTTAATAGCATGTTTTTGGGGTTCATCACAAACTTTAATTTTAATACCTCTTGCCATGTTGAGGTATTTGTGACTTTCTTGGTATCTTCATAAGTAGTAAATAGATACAAAGCTACACCTTATCTTTATAGAAGAGAAGAGATTGGATTTGTACCCCACCCTTCACTACCTGAAGGAGTCTCAGAGTGGCTTACAATCTCCTTTCCCTTTCTCTCCCCACAACAGACATTCTGTGAGGTAGGTGGGGCTGAGAGAGCTCTTTCAGGAACTGCCCTGGAAAGAACAGCCTTGGTTCTCATCAAGTAATGGATGTGAATCTTCCAGAGTATTTAGTTATTTCAGACAGTTAGTTGTAACACATGCCAAAAGACCGTCCCATCATGAAAAGGGTAGATTTTTAATGAGATTATTTATTTCGTTTTGATAGGGTTGCCAGCAGTGTTCCCTCTAAGCAGAGTTAGTGTGAGCTAGCTCAGAGTTTTTAAGCCTTCAGCTTACACATTTTTGTCTTAGCTCAGGAAGGTTGGCTCCAGAGCAAAATAATTTATGCAGCAGACAAATTGCTCACTCACAATGCCAGTAGCTCACAAAGTAGAATATTTGCTCACAAGACTCCACAGCTTAGAGGGAGCATTGGTTGCCAGGTCTGCTCAGCCACTGGTGAGGGCGGGGGTAGGGTTGCCAAGTTGGGAAACTCCAGGAGATTTGGGATTGGAGCCTTGGGATGACAGGGACCTCAGTGGGGTTCAATGTCATAAAGTCCACCCTCCAAAGCATCCAGTTTTTCCAGGGGAACTGGTCTCTGTAGTCTGGAGATGAGCTATGATTCCAGCGGATCCTCAGGTCCCACTTGGAGGCTGAGATCCCTATATTTTGATAAGGCTGAGGCCTGGTGTCAGCTTCTGCAGGCTGACTGACAGTAGACATTGCATTTATTTACAAAGCAGACCCAAACTCACAAGAAAGCAAGAGGTCTCAAACCTGCTCTGGAAATCCCCCCCCCAATCACTAGTAGCCATGGTTTGAATTCAGATTCCATCCTATCCTGTTACTGCAATGTGGCAGCTTCCAGAACAAGTTGAGTTCCTGATGTCAATACAGGTCCCAGTGCAACTGCCATGGAAGAATAAATTTGCACAATACAATGTGCGACTTAGCAATGTTAACAGAAATTGTCTTAATTTCTCTTTACCTATTTTATCCTTGAAAACTAACAATCCATTTCTTTTTATCTTTTTTGGAATTTGGAGTTGGTTTGGGATAGCACAGCCTAAAATAGGCAGCCACCCCCCTTCCAATAACAACTCTAGGTGATAGAAATTCACCCAAGGGTTTTGGCAAACAGAACATACAGTCCTTATTAAGGATGATCATCCTGATGCTTGCAAGAGCAGATCATGCAAGCACCCTGAACAAGATACAGGTTGTGATCACACACTAAATCATACACTTTCAATCCACTTTCAGTACAGTTTCTAACTGGATTTTGCCAGTTCACAAATGGAAAGTGCACTGAGGCTGTGTTCACATGTGCCAACTGGAGTGGAGGGGAAGTGAGTCTATTTCCTCTGGAGTTGCGAGATCACACATCCCTTTGTGCTGTGGGCTCAACGCATCACTGTGTGATCAGACGCCACTGCGGGGTAGTGTTGTTGTTTTTTTGTTTGTTTTGCCATTTGTTTCCCATGCACCTAAATGAGGAATTGCACCTCCGCACTGAGGGTTCCCCATGGAGTATGTGATTATGCACAGACTGCAAAAGTGTGTGTGGGGGATGACACCGAGTCATAATAGAATGATCAGACCATCCCAATGGCATAAGAGCATGCTTAAGTGATCAGACAGGGGAAAGTCTGTCCATGGCCCATCAGCATGAGTTAAAGCCAGACTTTTCCCAGTGTCTTTTTAACTCTGCTTCTGTGATGGAGCAGCACAGGTTGCTGACTACTGCAGGATGTTTCTCAGATGCTGCTGTCTGATTGTGCCCTTTAGATTCATCAGGCATTTGTAGCTATGTCAGATCTAAAGGTGTGTATGATTCCAGCCTGAAAATGGATTGAAAGTGGATTTTTTAGTTTGTGTGACCGCAGCCATAGTGTCCTTCCTTTATAGGGTAAAGTAGGTAAATGTTCATTGTCTAGAATTTCGAAGAAAGTTAATCAATTCTGTTCCCAAACATAATTCTGTCTCTAACCTCTGTTCAGAATACATTCTACATTCCAAAAAGAAAGAAAAAAACATGTAACTCTTCCCTGAGAGATAATTTGGCACCAACTCTTGACTGAGATAGTTGCTAAGCAAACAGAGGCAAAAAAGAAAAGAAGAGAACAGATGCACAGTGGGGGGACTCAGGCAGGAACACAACATTTCCAAAATTTGAGAAACCAACATAGGCTCATAATTATAAGACATGTAAAATTCCCTAACACTGTTTCAAATCAATTTCTTCTTAATCAAAAGAGAAATTCATAAAAGGGGAGACAGGAAAGGAGATTCTTCAGAATTTAACTCTGCAGAGGGTCAGAGTCAGGCGATCTTCCCAAAGCTTTCTATTCTCCTGCTTAGAGCACAACCCTTTAGTGCAGGAGTGTCAAACTCATTTGTTATGAGGGCCGGATCTGACATAAATGAGACCTTGTTGGGCCGGGCCATGTGTGCCATAAAATGTAATGCCAGGTAGTGGACACAAACACAAAGGGTTTTTTTAAAACTTAAAATAAAAACATGCTTAAAACATTAGCACTCTTGCAATATTTTATTTATTTAACAGTGTCTGATAACTGACACCTCTTGCTCTAAATTATTGCATCAAAATGTCTGTGCTGTTGCAATCCTGAGTATGCTGTTCAGGTGTGTATCTGTAAGCTGCAAACCTACAATGACGCAGCAGCAACAGAACTGGAAGAAGAAGCAGAAGACAGCCAGTTCCACTCTGGGCCTGATAGAAGCCCTCCAGGGGCCTGATCTGGCACCCGGGCTGCATGTTTGACACCCCTTTAGTGTATAACATCAGAAAGAGCTGCATTTATGAAAGGGTGCACATGTGGTGTGACAGAAAGTTTTCTGTCACAAAGAGAAATCAAAGAGAAATTCTTCTTTTGAAAGATAATAAATGATTTTTTTTGGGGGGGAGGAAATATCCCTCTCCTCATATTAATGCTAGTCTGAACTGCCCTCTATTTCAGTAGAAACCTGAAAGCTTTAATTTATTAATTTTATATATAGTCTGCCTTTCTCACTTGGACTCAAAGCAGATGCATTTTACAGAGCAAGCTTTCAAAGTCTATGATGGTAGCATTTTTCCAAAACAAATGAGCACCCAGAAACTGACTTAAAGTGGTCCCTTTTGGACCATTTACAAGGGGAGTTTGAGGACAGACCATAAAAACAAATATAAATGCCTGTATTATACCTGATATTTATTTGTACCTAAATGTGACAGAACACCTCTGACATGGAAAAAAAATTTCCACAAGTTTTTCTATCTCCCATTTTCATGTTGCAACTATTTATCTGAAACCTCATGCTTAAATTCTACTGTGATGAAACAGCTGTGAAGACACCAGCCTGGCCTTTAGTGAAGTTCAAACAATTCCAGCAGAATGCCTTAAATCCTGTGAAACCCTTTTAATCAAAAAAGTGCTAGAGCAGGACAATATGGGATTAGAGTCAGATCCCCACAGAAACCTTTGAAACACACTTAGCCTTAAAAAAAAGAAAGAAGAAAAAAAGATAAGGTCTGGGTATTTAAAGAGTAAAAAGTAATAAGACAGGCATGGGGGGGGGGTGTCTAGCTACTACAGTTAAGATTGTCCTACTAAAATCACTGTTGATTGTAATTACATGGAGAAGAGGATATCACATTTGAGCACTTTGCATTCGGGAAAGTTACTGAGTTTCAAAATGCTAACTCATTTTCCCAGACTTCCATTTATATCATGGTAATACCATTTTGATGATTCATCAGAACACCAGGTTTTTTTTCAACTTATTCTTTAATGGCAGCAAATTTCACATACTTGATTCTCATCCAGTAAAGGCAATCTTCTTTAATGATCGAGAAAGAACCTGAGACAAACTTTTTTTGGAAACTATTATCTTGTTTTTAGAAAGCAAACCATCAGAATCCATATTTTTAAAGTGTCCCCACATAATAGTGAGACCAACTTTCCTTGACCCAAGGTGATGAAACAAATCATTCCAAGAGTTGTAAGGCTAAGAGCTGAAATAAGTCAAAAATACACTGAGAGGGTGACAGATTGTGACCTGAAGGTTTCCATGTCATATACTGACTTGTGTGCAAGAGTGGAGATGAGATCATGGAACAATAGTTTCTAATATCCAAATTTTCAAAGTTCATTTTTTATTGTTCTCAGCATGAACTGTCCAGAAATTTGGAAAAAATATCAATTGGTTGTTCAATAAAGTAAGTAGCTTCTGCCTAAGCAACTTGCACAAAATGGGTACAGGAGATATGCTAAGAAGTTATACCCAAGCTAGCTAGGACAGCAAAATTTGCTTAAGTTTTTGCTGATCATTTGTGGAAGCCAGTCCCAAGATGGCACTTGTCCACATGCAATATAACCTTTGACTTATCATTGAAACCAATGGAAAAATGTTCCCATAAGAACTCAGAGAGAAAGAATCCCACAAGAGAGTAAGTGCCACACATAAGTGCATAATTTTTAGGTTTCCCAATTCAAGAAAACCAAGCTAGGCACAGTAGTGGGTGTTTTGTTTCCTCCTTGCATTCCTGAAAAGTCATTAAACAGATTCTCAGAGTTACCATATGAACCATTCATTCCCTTTTCATCAGCAGAAAAGCTGGTCCAACCCAATGGGATTTTATGAGTTTTACTTGATTACCTCCTAATGCAAAAGTATTGGGCTATTGATCTTAACAAGCCTGTTTAATTTGTAAATTTTACCTGAACTGTGTATGATTGTCTTAATCTTAGTAGAATCCTTAAAAATACAAGGTGCAATGTAACATTTCAGTCTGACAAATACCATTCGAGGTTTCTTTTGCTGAATAATATAAATTTCTTCTGCAGCATCCACAAGCATAGAAAATTAGTACCATCAAAAATATGTATGTGGTGATTTTTATCTTCCACTATAACAAGACTAGAAGATTCTAGTGATAAGAGCTGCATGATAAACTCTGGCCCTGGTCACATGGGCCAGATAACGTGGGGGGGAGGCGTGGCTGTTCGTGCCGCCACAATCTAATCTGCCCTTACCTGATCCGACGCCACAGAGGCGGACTGGGGTTGTTTCCAGCGGCACGTGTTCCTGGGGCACTTCAAGGCGGCAAGAGGAATGCGCTGGAGCGATCAGATGGAGGATGTCCATCTGTGGCCCGTCACAAGCATTTGATAGTGGACTTTCCAAGGTACTTTTTTACTCTGGATCTTTGGCTGGATGAGACGGGTTGGCTAAGGGTGTGCGACGCTTGCCAGATGTGTCCATGTGATCGTGCCTGTACAAACCCGCCCAGCATTCGTCCCTCTTGTGTGGCTAATTGTGCGTGTGATCAGGGCCTCTGGTTTGTTTAACATTTGGCCTGTACCACAAACTTGTTAAGACCATCAGAAATAAGTTACAAATCCTGATTTATCTGCATCTTTTTTCCTCATCTGTTTCCTATTGCTACATTTGTGCAGGCAACCATAAGAAATAATTCAACTCTACCAACTGTGAAAGCAAATGTCAACACAAACAAGAAAATCAGATCAACAAACCCTAGTTTGAAATGCTAGCTTCATGCCAACCAACAGACCATAGTTTGATGAGGATTTGTTCAAACCACACTTTATTGACTATAGTTTATCAAGATTCCTAAATTCAGATAAGCTCTGTAAACTTAACACTGGTTATGGTCTACTGATACTGCTCTGTTCATACAACTATAATTGCATAGCCAGCAACAGAATCACTGTGAACTTCAGGCAGAACTTTAGGAAAAGGACAGCAACTTAATCTTCAAGAATAGCCTAACACCAAGCATATTTCATTCTGCTTCATTCTGAAGGTGATGAAGCAATGCAGGATATCTAATTTTTTTGTAATAAGAAAGTTCTGACTCACACATCTATTTATCCAGCTCATTTTTATATATAAGATATTTGAATGAATTAGGCTTTACCATACTAACTTACTATACTATACTAACAATTCAGTGCAATTTTACTGGCATAATTTTGCATGTGCATATTTTAGGGTTCTATGAACAACATTAAACCAAACAGGCACTTATATGTTTAAACATATACTATGCTGTATCAGCTTGGAAATATAAAACATTTTGTTAAGATTCCCTCCACACATTTTATGTCATCCAACTAGAAATACATTGTCTTTCCATGCATAAGCAAAGAGGAGTGTATTTGATTAATTTCCTTATTTTGATATTTCCAAACATCACATCATAAATAATGGCGTTTATTTTCACTATGGACAAACTTTATATAAGCAGCTGTTTGTCATATTGAAGCAACTTCCTCCCATAGTGGTATCTCTGTGAAAATCTGCCATGTTTTTGCTACTTAATGCTATTATAAAGCTATGCCATATGCTCACTGCATATGGTAAGCATTTTGGAATCCTTAGGAGAAGTTAGAAATGCTCTTTCCTGACAAAAAAAAAAAATACTGTCAGAGGCTCACAATAAAGGAAGCCTTTGGGAAAATAGCACTTGCACTCCCCAAAGCTAAACTCGTTTGCTTAGAAATAAATCCTTCAGTGTAACATATTACCAGGTTTTTACTATAATGTAAAATGTTTCTACAGCTGCTCTTCTCACTTGTTGCATTCCCAAACAAGGTCATGAAGTCTGGAGAATTTCAGCAGGGCTCTGTGGAGGATCTTGTTCAAGCTAACCAAAAAAAGTAACTCCTGTGTAAGAGGGAGTTATACCAAAGCTACAGTATCTACCTCCTGTTGCTAACAGATCCACATAAACTCTAGATTGTGGCTGTCTGTGACATGAGTTGCAACCTTACCCACGACATTTGCTCCTGCAACTTTTTATGATATTTATTCTCTACAAGATTGGAACAATTCAGTGTAAAGCGGTGAATGGATCAAACTATCATGTAGTTTGTTGTGTTAGGTGACCTAAAGTGTACTGAGAGTACTTCACAAAGCATAGAGAAGGTGATGGCTTTTCGAATTTCTCAGCAAGTGTCCTACAGAGATGTTGTTTGATAGATTACAAAAGCAAGGACCTGCATGGGAATTCAGTGATCATAACTCTCTTCCACTGACAAAACTTTCATGTGAACAGAAAGAACAAAGCACTCAAAAATGTTCCTTGGGAAGATGACCACTTCAGTTTATCATCTGTTAGATGCTGATAAAACTAACAAATAACAAGTTCATAATATGAATTTTAATAACTCATAATTTTCATTTATATTGTGATTTGAGACTTGTAGACTTAAACTTTTCCTTTTGAATAAATGTTAAGTCAAACTTGGAACAGAAGTCCTACTTTTGAGCTGTTATGTGTTACCATTAGACTTGTATATGGGTGTTTTGTTTGTTTTGTTTTGTTTTTTGTTATTCCAAAGTATTATTTTGTTACTGGGTTGTTTCTGATGGTTTTGTTTTGTTACTGTTTCTTCCATTATTGTTGTTTCATTTTCATTATTATATCCCATTGGTTTCAATGGAATAGTGCCTCTCCCCTTCCTCAGGACTGTGCCTTCATGGCTTTCCATCTAAACTGAACATTGGATTGTGGTGTTTCCCAAGAACATTAACATTGCCAGATTTCAGACAGATAAAACAAAGTCTCCCCCTTTTGAGGCAATTAAAGGCACCCATGGTTAACATTAAAGTATATGGAAGAATTGATAACAGTAACACAGATAGTACTGCAGTCAAGGACCTTAAAGAAATGTTGCACAAGGAAGAGGCAGACTAACAAGGAGGGTAAGGCTTGTGTCAGGCAGGCAGCAGAAGGAGGACATTGAGGAAGATATGCATGGAAGACGGATGCAGTTTGAAAAGCAGCAAATAAGCAGGGAGTGCAGACTGCAAGAGGAGATTGGAACAACAGGGCAGGCAATAGGAAAAGAGGAAGACAGAGGAGAATTGTAATACTTTGCACATGTATGTAATCCTAGTGGCCACAGCTTGCAGTCATTCAAGAAAACCCAAAGCCTCTATACCCCACCCCAAGGAATACTGTGCCTTCTCTAGGTCCTTATTAGGACAATACTGCCTGACTTGTAAAAATGAAACCAATAGAGGCAGAGACAGCAGTACTGAAAGAAACAAAAACAAAATGAAAGAAAATTATGGTGTGTGTGTGTGTGTTTTTTTTTTTAAAAAAATTATAGGCTGTTTAGATGTGGAATTTGTTTTGTTTTTATGTTAATTACAATAATTATGAAAAACCCTGTGATGAACTGACCTCCAAAAGCGGGAAGCTTAATACATCAAATTCAGAGAGCTGGGATATTGGGGGTTACTGTCTCACTGAAAAAAACAGTTTGATTGACAGGCCTGTGTGCATCCCCCTTCTCTCTGATTGGTCACCGCCAGCTGAGGAGAGCTTTCAGAAATCTGTCAATCTGGTCAGAGGGAGTCAGTCGTCATCGTTTGGACTTTGGCTTGGCAGTTGCTAGTCAGAAGAGAAACAGACAAGTCACTTGAGAAGTGAAGGGACACAACTCCTTAAGTTCAGAAAATAGAACTTAAAGTCTAAGTGTCAGCCCTAGCTGAATTCTGTCTATTCACAGTTTCCAGAACTAGGGCTTAGGTTTGACAGAAGAGACTGGACAGGAGGTTGAAAACTGCCAGTCTAGCCAAACAGAAAAGGATTATTGCTCCTAGAAAGAGGAGGATAGTTCTTACCCAGTTAATCAGACAGTTCAACTCAGAACCCTGGTTTATGTGAAAAGGGAAACAGACTTAGACTTCTCTAGAGTCAAAAGGGAAAGTTGTAATCCTACAAGGGAAGTATTTAAATACAGAAAGAAAGTACTTTCATTAAACTAACATAGTTTTATAAAACTTTATTAAGGCACATTGTTGCTGGAAGAAATCTCGAAGACAAACAAACCTCTCACAGTCAAGAACTGAGTCTCTAAGGATATAAACTTCAATTATACTCTGTTGCCTATTCAAATATTATAATTTGTATAAACAACAAAATTCACCTTAGCTTCTTGTTCCCTGCTCTATTCCTAACTCAACTGTGCCTATTCAATAAAATCAACCTTTCTGTTTGAACTTTACTTTGTGTCAAGTACCATTTCACACCTGATGATAACCTGGCTACTGCATTTCGGATGAGGTGAATTTTTCTGGGCCATTTTCAAGGGCAGCCCCACATAAAATACATTGCCCCCCCCAGCCGGAAAAATGAGACAGACAACAGATTGGAATTAAACAAGGGCCACTTTATTAACTATTTAACAAAACATTGCAGCAATAACAACTAAGCAAGCATGGAACAGGCAAGGCAGGCGTCACTTCCCTGACCAACCCCCTTGCCCTTAAAGGGCGGGTCACCCAGCTCCAGCCGTGAGCCATTTACTCTCTGGCTCATGACCAGCAGCCCAGCAACTGGTTGCTCTCTAGGAGTGCATACCCCTGAAGCCTTTCAACTTGCAGGGAGGAGCCTGCCCTAAAAGGTTCTGAGTGGAGGTGATCATAAGAACATAAGAACATAAGAGAAGCCAATGTTGAATCAGGCCAATGGCCCATCTAGTCCAACACTCTGTCACACAGCGGCCAAAATATACCAGGTGCTATCAGGAGGTCCAGCAGTGGGGCCAGGGCACCAGAAGCCCTCCCAATGCTGCCCCCTCCAGCACCAATAATAGAGTGCATCACCTGCCCCAGACTGAGAGTTCACATCTATACCCTGTGGCTAATAGCCACTGATGGACTTCTGCTCCATATGTTTATCTAATTCCCTCTTGAAACTGTCCATGCTTGCAGCTGCCACCACCTCCTGTGGCAGTGAATTCCATATGTTAATCACTCTTTGGGTGAAGAAGTATTTCCTTTTATCTGTTCTAACTCGACTGCTCAGCAATTTCATGGAGTGCCCACGAGTTCTTGTATTGTGAGAAACGGAGAAAAGTACTTCTTTCTCAACCTGCTCAATCCCATTCATAATCTTATAAACCTCAATCATGTCACCCCTTAGCTGTCGTTTCTCCAAGATAAAGAGCCCCAAGCATTTTAACCTTTCTTCATAGGGAAGGTGTTCCAACCCTTTTATCATTCTAGTTGCCCTTCTCTGCACTTTTTCCAATGCTATAATATCCTTTTTGAGATGTGGTGACCAGAACTGTACACAGTATTCCAAATGAGGTCGCACCAAAGATTTATACAGGGGCATGATGATACTGGCTGATTTGTTTTCAATTCCCTTCCTAATAATCCCCAGCATAGCATTGGCCTTCTTTATTGCAGCTACACACTGTCTAGACATTTTCATTGAGTTATCCACTACGACTCCAAGATCTCTCTCTTGGTCCGTCTCTGCCAGTTCAGACCCCATCAATGTGTATTTATATTTAGGATTTTTGGCTCCAATGTGGCACTTGGCCACATTGAACCCCATTTGCCATGTTAACGCCCACTCACCCATCCTCAACAGATCCCTTTGGAGTGCCTCACACTCCTCCCTGGTTTTCACCACCCTGAACAACTTCGTGTCATCTGCAAATTTAGCCACTTCACTGCTTACTCCCAATTCCAAATCATTAATAAACAAGTTAAAAAGCATCAGACCGAGTACTGATCCCTGTGGTACCCCACTGCTTACCACTCTCCACTGAGAAAGTTTCCCATTTATACTCACCATTCCCCACCCTGGACCCTGAAGTCCGAAGGCAGTTCCTGATGACCGCCTGTTCCCTAATGGGGTGTGCCGAAAGGTGCTCACCAGTTCCGTTTCTTGTTTGCATAAACCTGCCATAGCCAAGGTCAAGCCTCTGCTTTGGCCTTTGTCCCCCACTCAGCACCCTAATGCCGACCTAATTCCTTGCTGCAAGTCCTGTAAAAAGATCTCATTGCCCTTGTCAGACAAATGTACCCCATCATCCCTATACAGGTCTGGAAACACGACCCGTATATCGGGGTGTGGCAAAAACATCCCCAAACCAGCATCCATGGCTTTTTTCAGCTGCCTATTTACTTTGCATCAGGCGTGGTCAATACACCTGGGGTCCTCCAAGTTCCGCCACACTTGGCGGGGCAGTATGGCTGACCATACTATCTTTACGCCAGGCCACCTTGCTCTTATCCTCGCAAAGTCTGCCTCAGCCTGCAACACAAGGGCCTTGCCCTTCAATAGACCCAAGTCATTGCCCCCCAGGTGTATTACCAATGCATGAGGAGGGGGGCCTCTCCTCTCATGAAATAGTAGGGGAAGAAGAGCAGGCCATCGCATGCCCCTCCTTCCCAACCACTCTACTGTCACCCATTCACTAAGGCCAAGCTGAGAACCGCTGGATGTCCTCTTGGCCCAATGAGCCGCCCAGAAGACCATGCTGTGGCCGCAGATGGTAACCCTTTGTTTCGCTCTGCGGCCTGAAGCATCTGTAAGAAGAACATTATTAATGAATCAGCTGACCATATGGGACATTTGTAACACACAGCTTCGCACATAACCCTTATAACGGCGTGACCTCCAGCGACCTATTCATTGAATGTCATCGCCCATATAACCCATGGCCACCACAGTTGAAGCGGCCCCTATCTGAAAAGAGTGTGTTTCGAAGCAAACACCACCCAATCCCAAACGCTCTAAAGCCTTCTGTGTCAGACTCCAAAACTGAAACTTAGTGAGGGGGGTGTTGTGTCCTAAGATCAGGAGTCTGAGCTGGCGAAATGCAGCCAAGCTCCGCTCTCTGATAACAATAGGGACTAGGCTCCTGAGCTCGCCAGTAAAGAACCAATGGCAGTATTGGCGGGCGATTCAAACCCGCCAATAGGAATGTGGGGGCGTCCCCCCCCCTTACTGTATATAGTTGGCCTCCGGCCGTTACTGCATGTCTTTGTCTTGTGTGAAGTACGAATAAACGCGTCTTCTCTTATGTCATCGTCCGAGTCATGAGGCAACGTTTACAGTGGCAATGAAGGTGGAATTTCAACGCCTTCCCTGACTCCATGAGCAACGAAGAGGATAACAAGGCCACCCCCGAGCACCGCATCGCTGACCCCAAGAGCAGCACCGCACTGCTCGCCGAGCATCACATCGCTGACCCTGAGAGTAGCACCGCATTGCTCGCCCCGGCGCACGCCTTCCCAGACGGAGCTATGGCCGCCACACATGTAATACTCGAGCGCTACGATCCGTCACAGCCAGAAACCTGGGATGCCTGGGTCGACCAGCTCATAAACTACATGGAACTCAACAAGATTCGCAACCCGGAGAAAAAACGGTCGCTCCTGCTGAGCTCGTGTGGCACCCAAACAGTCCGCCTCGCCAAGAGCCTCTTGGTGCCCTGCACAGCCCTGGAAAGCTCATTTGTGGAGATCCTGAACGTCCTCAATGGGTACTTCAGCCCCCGGCCTACCTTCCTGGCCAAGAGGATGGAGTTCCAGAGGCGCGTCCAGGCCCAAGGGGAATCCGCTGCTGCCTTCCTGGCAGCGCTGAGGGCGCTCGCGGTGGACTGCGGGTTCCCGAAGGTGGAAGACTCCAAGCTGTGGTGCAAGTTGATTGGCAACCGGCGGCTCACCCTGGACGAGGCCATCAACACCGCAACCGCACACGAAGCCACCGAAGGGGAATGCCCGGCTGCGGCTGCCCATGCAGTCGGGAGGGGTCCCAGCCCCGGGAACTCAGACACCGAAGAGGTCTACTCCCTCAGACTCCAACACCGCCGGCCGGCACAGGCCCAGCCGGCCGACAGAGAGCCAGCCAAGCCTTCCGGCAACTGGACCGTGTGCACCAGCTGCGGGGAAGGCCATGGGAGGAAGACCTGTAAGTTCCAGGACACTGTCTGTCACGGGTGTGGAAAGCAGGGACACCTCGCACGGGTCTGCTGGTCCAAGGGCCCCTGGAACTCGAGGTTGTCGGCCCCACCACACTGCACCCCATCCACTGCCCACGAGACGACGGAAGAGGTCGCCGAGCTGTACCATCTTACAGATCAACCGCTACAGGTACTTCGCCTCCCCAACCCCAATCTCTCCTCCACCCCGAAGATCCAAGTAAACGTGTGGATCGAGGGGTCCCCCTGCTGCATGGAGGTGGACTCAGGATCGGCTGCGTCTATAATTTCCATGGACACTTTTAAAAAACTTTGCCCGTCCGGGGGACCCCCTCTACGTCCATTGCCGCTTAGCTTGGTGGACTTTCAAAAGAACCCTGTCCCCATTCGGGCAGTCGGCACTTTCCGAGTGCAATACCGGGACTTTGAGGGGAACTTGGACTTGGTGGTGGTAGAGGGAAACCTTGTGAGTCTCCTGGGGCGAGCGTGGTTTGAGGCCTGAGGCATTACGATTGGGGGAGTGAATACGTGCAGGACGCGGGACTGGGGGACGGTATGCAAGGAATTCCCTGAGGTCTTTGATGGGAAGTTGGGGTGTTATAAAGGGGCCCCGGTGTCGCTTCACTTAGACCCGACGGTGACGCCCATCCGGCGGCACTTCCGCACCGTGCCCCTGGCCCTCCGCCCTAAAATAGAGGCAGAACTGGACCGGTTGGTGGCCCAGGGAGTCCTAGAGCCCGTCCCTAATGCATGTTGGGAGACCCCGATTTTGACACCCGTGAAGCTGAACGGAGAAATCCGCATCTGCGCAGATTACAAGTGCACGATTAACCAGGCACTTCAGGCGCATGCATACCCCGTACCCGTAGTCAGCCACGTCTTGGCCACACTGGCGAGGGCGCGCATATTTGGAAAGCTGGATCTCACGCAGGCATACCAGCAACTCCCTGTGGATGAGGCCACTGCCGAGGCACAAACCATAGTAACCCACCGGGGGGCCTTCAGGGTGAAGCGGCTGCAGTTCGGGGTCAGTGTGGCCCCAGGGATCTTCCAGAACCTAATAGATGATTTGTTAAAAGGGATCCCTGGCGTGACGCCATTCTTTGACGATGTCCTCATCGCCGCGGCCACCCCGGAGAGTTTCGCCACCCGCCTCCGAACGATCCTGGGTCACTTCCAAGCCGTGGGGCTAAAGGTGAAATGGGAAAAGTGCCTCCTCGGGGTGCCGGAGGTGGAGTTCTTGGGGTACTGGGTCGACGCAAAGGGCCTGCATCCGGCGAGGGACAAGGTGAAGGCCATCATGGAGGCCCCCGCCCCGAAGTCCAAGGCGGAGCTCCTGTCGTTTTTAGGCCTCCTGAACTTTTATCACGCCTTTCTCCCACACAAAGCCGCCGTGGCGGAACCCCTACACAGACTGCTGGATAAGACAACGCCTTGGGCATGGGGAGCGAGGGAGGAGGAGGCATTCTGGGGGGTTAAGACAATATTGATCTCGAATGCTGTACTCACCCACTTTGACGAAAAGCTCCCGGTAATCCTCACATGCAATGCATTGCCGTATGGGGTCGGGGCGGTCTTGGGCCACAAACTACCGGATGGGAGGGAAGTTCCAGTGGCTTACTACTCCCGCATGCTGTCCCCTGCAGAGCGTAACTATGCACAAATAGACCAGGAGGGCTTGGCCCTGGTGGCGGGGGTAAAAAAATTCCACAACTTCGTGTATGGGCAGCCCTTCATGCTAGTAACCGATCACAAGCCGCTCCTGGGACTGTTTGCGGCAGACAAACACCGTAGGTACTGTCACCCCGGGTGTTGCGCTGGTCCTTGTTCTTAGCGGGCTATCAGTACCAGTTGGAGCATCGACCAGGCAAGGCGCTGGGTCATGCCGACGCCCTTAGCCGCCTGCCACTGCCACAAACGGGAGAGGACCTGGCCCCAGCTCCCATGGTATTGTTGATGGAGGAGCTTCCCAACCCCCCTGCAGGCTGCAGACGTGGCCGCCCACTCGTCCCGAGATCCCATTATCTCCCGGATCCTAAACTGGGTGGTGAGGGGATGGCCAGCGGAACCGGCCGGGCTGGAGTTCACGGCATACAAAGCCAGGAGGTAAGAGTTATCCGCCTTGAAAGGGTGCTTACTATGGGGGGACAGGGTGGTCATCCCGGGGTCCATGAGACAAGGGGTTTTAGAAACGCTTCACGAGGCCCACCCTGGCATTGTACGAATGAAAGCTCTGGCAAGGAGCTACGTGCAGTGGCCCAGGATAGACTCGGAAATTGAGACCTGGGTCCGGGGGTGCACACGGTGTCAAGAGATCTGCCCCAATCCCCCAAGCGCGCCAACCCAAAGCTGGGAGTCCACCCACAAGCCGTGGTCACGCTTACACATAGACTTTGCCGGGTCATTCCAGGGGCTCCAGTTCTTGGTGACGGTAGACTCCTACTCTAAGTGGGTAGAAATAAGTCCAGTGTCTACCACCTCTGCTAAAGTGGCAATAAGGGCCCTGCGCAAAATATTCGCTATGCACGGCTTGCCAGACACGATCGTGTCGGACAACAGGGCCACGTTCACCTCTGCTGAGTTCCAAGCGTTCCTCGCAAGGAACTTAATCAAGCATATACGATCTGCGCCCTTCCACCCGGCAACAAATGGACAGGCGGAGAGGACAGTCCACACTGCCAAAGAAGCCCCGAGCCGCATAACCGAGGGGGAGTGGGAGTTCCGGCTGGCCCACTTCCTCCTCACACAGCACACCACCCTGAACCCCATCTCCAGAACTATTGATGGGCCGCCGCCCCACGACCCTGTTAGACAGGCTCCACCCGGACCAAGCCCCAGAGAGAAAGCTGGTTGAAACCCGGGAGGCGCCCAGGAGCTTCCTCCCGGAGGAACCTGTCAACTTTAGGAATTACGGGGTGGGGCCTCAGTGGCTGGCCAGTCGCATTCTCAAACCCACCGGGCCAGTTTCATATGAGGTCCTGGCAGACAGGGACCGGGTCCTCCGTAAGCACGTGGACCAACTCCGGAGGCGGCAAGACCCCGGCACAGGGATCCAGGACCCGCTACCGGAATACACTGCGGCCGCCCCAGCACCCAATCGGCTGCAGGCACCACCAGTGGAGCAAGTGCCTGAAAGACCGCGGAGCCCGGAGGGGGTCCCAGAGCAAGCCGAGCCACCGCCATCGCTGCCGCCACCACTGCCACTGCCGCCGCCGTCGCTGCCGCCAGAAATCCAAGCTCCTAGTGTGGGAGGACCACCTGAAGGGGGCCCCGCCAGTCCGGTGCCGGCCCCCCGAAGATCATTAAGAGAACGGAGGCCACCAGCCTACCTAAAAGACTACGTCACCTGATAGGAGACAAACTATGGGGGGAGGGGTGTTGTGTCCTAAGATCAGGAGTCTGAGCTGGCGAAATGCAGCCAAGCTCCGCTCTCTGAGAACAATAGGGACTAGGCTCCTGAGCTCGCCAGTAAAGAACCAATGGCAGCATTGGTGGGTGATTCAAACCCGCCAATAGGAATGTGGGGGTGTCCCCTCCTTACTGTATATAGTTGGCCTCCGGCCGTTACTGCATGTCTTTGTCTTGTGTGAAGTACGAATAAACGCGTCTTCTCTTATGTCGTCGTCTGAGTCATGAGGCACGAAACCCAGTACTTTACAGGGGGTGCCATCCTTATGCCAGAATAGGTAGCCCCGGCCCTCACCTCTCAATGCAAGGTAATGGTTCAAAGCCTTAACTGGGCATAACTCTACTTCCAAACAGCGTTCAAGCTCCGTAACTTTCCCTCTGCCACGCTGGTCAGTCTTAGACCGACGTAGCCTAATCACAACTTTGGATTCTGACACAGAGACGTCCCGCCGCTTAAGACCCACACCAGATGCATCCTGCCATGAGCTTGCCACCAGCTCACTAATCCGGAGTGCCCCAAAAAAGGCGACCAGCGATACTGCATGGAAAAGGGCAGCTTCATAGCCGTCAGCACACAACGTACACCACTGCGACCGAAGCCCCCGCAATATCGCTGGGGTGAAAGGTTCTCTGCTATCAGCTGTGACCCCACTTTCCCTGGACCAGCCCTCCAGCATCTTCCGAATACGGAAGTCGCCAGTCCTATCCACGTACCCCGAAGCCTTGCTAGCATATGCCAGCGAAGACAACTTGGCCCTGATGGTACGGGATGACAAGCCCTGACCCATCAACATCATACAGAATTGTATTAAATGAGGGACAGGTATAGGCCACACCTGCCACAAGCCTGCACCCTCCCTGAAGGACAGGAATTGCTTACCCGCCCTCATGTAAGCTCTGCGTGTGGAGGGGGCAAGAGCCAGGCTCATAGCCCTGTCGGCCTCAGCCCGCCAATCTGCCACACCTCAGCTGGCATAAGCACCGGGAACCGATCAGCAACTGGAGCCAGCTGATGGAATCTCTCCATCTGTTTTCAAGAGAGAGCATCAGCGACCCCGTTATTAACTTCCGGCACATGCCTAGCCCTACCATATTATGGTGTAAACACTGCAGAGCGAAGGCTCTGACCAGAGCCATGACCCTTGGGGACTTGGACATCAAGGAGTTGATTACATGTACCGTGGACATGTTGTCGCACCAGAAATGGACGGTGTGGTTGGCAAAGTCCCCAGCCCAAATCCACACTGCTGTGATAATCGGGAAAAATTCCAGGAAGGTGAGGTCAGTAACCCACGCTGCCTGAAACCACTCCTCAGGCCAGTCCCCAGCACACCAATGTCCTCGGAAGTGTACCCCAAAGCCGGAGGAACCTGCCACATCAGATGCAACCTGCAGCTCTGCTTCGACTAAGAGGTCCTCCCACCAAAAGGAAATCCCGTTGTATGACTCCAAACATTTCTTCCATACACGGAGGTCATCCCTGATCCCCTTAGTGACCCGAGTCCTATGATGGGAAAGCCGCAGACCACTCATAGACACACAAAGTCTCCTAATGAAAGCCCTACCAGGTGCCACAACTTTGCATGCAAAGTTGAGATGACCTACCAACTGCTGCAGCTCCAAAAGGGTTATTTTATTCTTCCTCCTAGCTGTGTCTATTAATTCCCGCAGCGTATTTAACTTATCCATAGGCAATCTGCAGCACTGTCCCACCGTGTCAATCTCTATTCCCAGGAAAGTCAAGAGAAGGGATGGGCCTTCAGTTTTTTCTTGAGCAAGAGGAACTCCCAGCTCCATTGCCAAATTGATGAAGCTGAATAGCAAATATGCACATTGACCTGTACCCTTCCTTCCTGCCAATAAAAAATCATCAAGGTAATGAGCAGTGCTGCCGAGGCCTGTCCTGTGCCACAAGGCCCATTCCAAAATGGAACTGAACCTCTCAAAAGCAGTGCAGGATACTGAACATCCCATTGGAAGAGCCCTATCCATAAGGCAATTGCCCTCAAAAGCAAACCCCAGGAGCTCAAAATCATCAGAGTGGACAGGCAGAAGATGAAAGGCTGACTTAATGTCACATTTCATCAATTCCGCTCCCTGACCACAACTGCGCACCACCCTCAGGGCCTGGTCAAAGGACGTGTACCTAACAGAACATAACTCATCTGGTATCGCGTCGTTCACTGACTCCCCACGTGGATAGGACAGGTGGTGAATGAGACGATACTCACCAAGTGCTTTCTTTGGCACCACTCCCAATGGGGAAACCCTCAAATTATCAAAAGGGGGTGAAGGAAAAGGACCAAGAACTCTACCCTCCACACATTCCTTCGCAATTTTTTGCCGAACAACGTGCTCCATACTCTGAACTGATTTTAAGTTAGGAGCCATGTACGAAGTCCTAAAGCCTTGGAAAGGTATCCTAAACCCCAACGTAAAACCCTCAAGTAGGTAAACCCCATCGCCGTGGTTCAGGTAATCCCGCAACCACCGTTCCAGCACTTGTACCTTAATTGGGCTAGTGTCAGAGACCCTAACTTAGTCAGCCAAACACCAGGTCTTGTTCATTGAAGCAAGAATAGCATTTTATTATAGAGCTGCAATAGTAGGTTACTGGAGCAGATACATTGTTCAGAATGACGTGGTTACAAAAAGCAAGCAGTTATACCAGAAAGGGCCCCCCCTTCCACCAATGAGTGCCTAGTATGCGAATGAGAACTGAAAGTTACTATACTGATGAAGTTCCCACCGCCCCCATTGTTCCCAGCCAAGTTGTAGCTTTGAAAGCGATAGGAAGCTCACAGCCTGTCTCCACCAAGGTCAGGGTGTTAAGTCTACCAGAGATAGAGCCTGCAGAGCTCGCCCTCCGCATTCCATTCGAACACTCCAGGTGCATAAATCAACACCCCACGATCCCAACCTCCCGCCCTACACACCACAATGCAACACAAGGCCCATCCTCCCACCCTACTCCATCCATCATGGCAGGACTACCTGACATGCAGCCCTCTCGAAAATAAATCTACCCCTTCGGTTTGTGGGGGTACAGCTTATGAAAAGCCCGGACCATCCTGGGGGCCAGAACATTTTCTGCCCGCACCCATTCCCTCTGTTCAGGCCTGAAATCAATCCATTCAACCAGATAAAACAAGCGATTACGAGAAATTTTAGAGTCCAGTATCTGTGAAACTTCATAGTGAGGTTCCCCCCACCATCAGCGGAGGCGGGGCGGGCTGTCGCGGTCTCCATTTGTTCTCCTCAGGCGCTCGGCGTAGAAGCCTTACATGAAAGACAGGATGAACAGATTTTAGAGATTTAGGCAAGGCAAGTTCCACAGTCACATTGTTAATTACTCTCACAATCTCAAAAGGTCCAACAAATTTCCACCCGAGTTTGCGACTCGGTTGAATACCACGTAAATTCTGTGTGGACAAATAAGCAAACTCCCCACACTTAGGAACCCAGGACAGGTTACGTTTCTTGTCAGCCTGGGTCTTATAGGCCTCCTTTGCATCCTCCAGGGTCTTGGCTAAAGACGACCACGCCGCTTGCAGTTGTTTGCACCAGTCACCAGCATCTCCCGCCGGGAGGTCGGGAGAATTTAAAAACGGCAAAGGCGGGGCGTCATATCCATGGACCGCCTTAAAGGGAGACATACCAGTAGAAGAGTGCTGAGTATTATTGTAACAGAACTCAGCCAAAGGCAAAAGGGAGTGCCAATTGTCCTGTTGAAAGTTTGTAAAACACCTTAAGTACTGCTCAAGGGTTTGGTTCACACGTTCAGTCTGCCCATCAGTTTCTGGGTGGTACGCACTGCTAACCGCCCGCTCCACCCCAAGCAGTGACATCAGCTCACCCCAGAAATGAGAAACAAATTGTACCCCCTATCCGAGATCACTTTAGCAGGTAAAGTGTGGAGTCTCACTACGTGTTGCAAGAACGCCGAGGCTAGTTTCTTGGCTGAGGGGATTGAGGTAAACGGAACGAAATGGGCTTGCTTAGTAAACAGATCCACTATAACCCATATGACAGTATTCCCCCCACTGGGGGGCAAGTCAGTAATAAAGTCCATTGAGATCACTTCCCGTGGGGAGGGGTTGTAGAGCTCCTGGGGGTTTACTGGGTCTGGGCTTGCTCATCAAGCATGTTTGGCAAGCCGAAGTGAATAACGAAATGTCCTTCCGTAGCCCAGGCCACCAGAATTGTCTCTGCAAGAGCTGAAGTGATTTTACAAACCCCGTGTGCCCCGCCAGTTTCGAGCCATGCGCCCAGCCCATCACCTCCCCCCGAAGGGAGCTGGGAACAAACAGTTTACCATTCTTCTTCCAGCAGCCATGCGCATCTTGAATGACTCCTTCCTCCCCCCTCACCTCCTCCCTATCAGCGTCAGACATAGCTGTAGAGAATTTCGTTACCCAGTCATTAGAGGGAGGGGTCGGGGGCGGAGGGGAACGTTTGGCTTGTTTCCGAGTGGTTACTGCTCCTCCCAACTGGGAAGGCGTAAAAACAGAGTCACGAATCTCCTCCCTCTTACTGTCATGCTGTGGGAGGCGTGACAGTGCGTCAGCAAGCGAGTTAGATTTCCCAGGGAAGTGGTGTAGAGTAAAATTGAACTTGGAGAAGAAATCAGCCCAACGCACTGCTTGATTTGTAGTCTGTGTCTTATGTATGGAATGACCACTGTGCGACCTCTCACTGCCAGGGGACTTGATTGCAGACACAATCTGCAACTAAAGGTCTGGGTGTATCCAGTCCCATCTCATGGCCGGATTCATGGCTGCCCACATACAGAATTGCTCATCATATTGTGACCACTCCGGGCCTGGGAAATTAGTAAATGCTTTATAAATAATATCCATGTATTGGAGCAGCGCAACTGCTCTCCATGGATGATGCCTTACAATAATTGTTGCATAAATTAAGAACCCTGGGTATCAGTTTGCCCAGGTTCTCTCCACAACCCGCCTCTTTAACCTCCTGGTCATCAAGATTGTCTTTGTCTTTTTTTTCTAACTCCCTATATAAGAGAGTATACATGTCCATGTAGTCGCCCTTAAGGATCTTTTCTTTTTTGGCGATGGACAAATGGTCACCCAGGGGCAGCCCAGCGTCCCCGAATGGAATAGCACTTGCAGAGACCATCTCATAGGAGACTGTCCCCGCACCTACATAACCTGATCCGGGCTACGGATAGCCCCATCCGGGCCATGCCCCGGGGGGAGGGGGCAGCATACTGCATCTGCAGCCCGGGTGTTGTGGCCAAGAACCTGGTGGCATGGATGCAGAAGATGCAGACGTGCCCGGCGGGCAGGGACCCCATGGCCAATGTGTGCTGCTCTTCTCCAAATGGTCATCCTTACCTCCCTTTTGAGCCGGTCCCGTATAAACTTCCACTTGGTGCTCCTCCGCGCCTTGCCCGCACTGACCAGAGGGCCCTTCATCAACATCCCTGGCGGATGCTCCCTGCTGGTCTTCTAAAAATGCCAGGCGGGCCAGAACCTGTGCCTGAAAAGAGGCATTGGCAGCATTAGCCACTCCCTTTGAATGCTTACCCAAATCCATCTTAGTAGAGGCACCCTGCTGTTGTTCAAGTGCTGCCAGTCTCTGTAATATTGCAGCATTAATGAGATCCTCTTCTTCCTCATCAGAGGGAACAGCTGGCACTTCCTGCACCGGCGGCCGCTTAGGGGTTGGCTGTTTTCCCTTCCCCTTCCCCTGACCCTTTTTAGGAGCCATAATGGTAAATGTACTAGGACAATTAGTATTCAAACCTTGCAGCGCTTGCAAGTATCTGTGGGGACCCACTATCTGTAGTCTAAAATGGTCTCCTGAAGGGGAACCCACAAAATGGCCAATGCAACCAGGCACCTAAAATGGCTGCCGCCTTTAACTTGGCCAGTACAAGAAAAATTCCACACAAAATGGCCGCCCCCCCTACAAACCTCCTTTAAGGCCACCACAATGCAAATTAACCACTACCCCTCTCCCCAGCCTGAATCCAAACTGCACCAGGCCCCTGGGGGGGAATTCGTATAAAGGGGAGGGGTAACTGGGACCCCATCAGCCTCACCAAACTGCCACAGCTATCCACAGGCCTAAATGGGTATGTACCCTATATTATTTTTTTTAAGTGTATGTGTGTTTATTTAAACAAGAAGCACCATTTGCCGCTGCTTGCCACCTCAGCAAGCCAAACCGACACACAGGCACCGGCCCCAAAGGAACTGTCCCGCAACGAAGACGTCCAGGCTGCTCCCCAGACCCGGGGACCAGCCACTGCTTGCTGAGCCTCGCCTCCCAGTGGTTTCATGTGTTTCATGTGTAAATTAAAACAGCATGGGGGAGAAGATGGAATCTTGCTGGTCCCCATAGCATAAATCCTAGGGAGGGCAAGCAATGGACCTCCACACCGCCTTCTGGAATCAGAGAGTAAAGTAAGGATAGGACCACAAAAGCACAATAACCCCCCCTTCCCATCTCAGTTAGCCTTTCCAGAAGGATACAGTGGTCAATGGTATCAAATGTTTCAGAGAAATCCATGAGAATTAATAGGGTTGCACTCCCCCATCACTCTCCTGGTGGAATCCAAGTCACAGCAATGCAGGCAATTTTATTTGCAAAATGCACCGCAAAAGCATCATAGTAGGTCTGTATATTTTTCAGTTCTGTATGTTTTCAGAGGCCTGGAATAAGAATCCCTTCACAAGCCGGAATGACTCTGCTGGACAGTATTGAGCAGATGCAATGGTGGCAAAGATGTGAGCTCATTTTGCCATCATCACTGCCACAGAGTAGGAATGATGATATGCTCTTACTTGTGCTCAGTCACATTCAGCTTGATTTCCCCTCACTTGTCCTCCAACTATCTGCCAACCTGTTTCATTGTTCCAAGTTCCTCAGTAAACCTTCCAGACTCTGCAGGAGGGTACAGGGCAGTCATGTCCTCAGCCCAGGTGATCTTCATATCCCACAGATCAACCAGGGCTGCAACAGGAACATCATCATTACTGACCAGAAAATTCCCAAGATATGTCAGGAAATCATCTTGATCCTGATCCATCAACCTCCTTGGTCAGACCATCCTGTACCCATCCTTGCAGAGGTTCTGATAATATAATTATAATAATTACAAAAATGGGATGTAGGATGGACCCCTGCTTCTTCTTTACCCTTATATGGTGAGTTTTAGGCAACCAGATTCTCAGAACCTCTGCAAGGATGGGAGACAGGATGGTCTGGCCCAGTAGGTTGATGGATCAGGATCAAGAAAGATCTGCTCTGGGTTGCACATCTGTTTTAAAGCACAATTCAGAGTGCTGGTTCTTACCTTTAATAAAGCCCTACAGGTGTCATTTCCCCAGAAAGCACTTTCTTGGGGCACCTCCTTGGGTGGGGGACATAACTCAGACACCATAAATCCAATCTTCACCACACTTGGAGAGCAGGTAGAGGAGAGTTAGATGGAGATATCCTGTGAGTTTAGTATCTCTAGCTTGCACATGATTCATTCTATACATTCCTGTTTTTGCTTGGAAGTTTTATAAACAGTTTGAGCGGAGACAATCTGTCTGGGATTGTATCCACTCATGAACAGGCAAGAATCTCCATGAACAACATTAAAATTTGCTGGGTACCCTGCCATGAACTTGACTTCACAAACCATGAACAGGGCAAAAAGCATGAGAAATTCAGTTAATGCCCATCCCTAGTGCTTACAGTCTAAAAGGTTGGAGATCCCTGGTGTACTGAAAGCAACACTGACCAAGGCTTTCAGTGTCTAAGAAAGCATCAGTTTGATCCTCGATACACTGAGTTAGAGCAGTTTCCATCAGTTTGGAAGACTGGAGCTCTGAATCCAGGAAACAGAAATGAAATTGATATAGAATTTCTTGGGTGCAGAGGTGGCCAATCAGAGTGGGGCTAGTGTGGTCTTTAAATAGCTTCTGTGCTCAAAACTTACTGAATGCTTTTGGTAGCATCTGAGGGAATAAACACTAAAAATAATAATGATAGTTCAACTGTAAATTATTACTAAATTTTGGCATAATCTATATGTTATCCCCTTTATTTTGGCTGTGTAGTAACCAATTAACTTTCAAATGTAAGAATAATCCAGTAACAACTTGTACCTATGTTGCTTAAAAAAAAAAAAGCCTCCCAAATAGCTTTAAATAGAATTTCTATTGATTTCACTGTGGAGATGTATATGACCAATTTGCAAGTTTGTAGTGTGGGGAGCCAAATAAAAAAATATATAGTGAGGCTATACAACTTATTTTAAAGCCCTTATTATGTGCCCTGTCATGGAATCATGCCTGCTGAGAAATTTCATCGGCTCTCTGTTTGACGTAATGCATTGAAAAAGCATAAGTAAGCCATCCATAATCTCAACACACAATGGAAAATGCTGCAAACATACTGTAGATCCACTGTTTTTTTAATGTGCAAATCAGTTTTAGATACAGGCACCATCATTCTAGATCTAGCCTGGCCTCTTTTCTATGACTGCCATCTATCTACATAAGCCTGCAGAGGTCTCTGTTTTCTTCTGTAAATCACTGATTAAAGGTAACAGAAGCACATCTGGTTGAAAATAGGCAGCTTGTTAAATAAACAAACATATTGACAAAATAGTGAGCCAAGATATTAAGGACCAATCAATATGATCAATGATGCCTTGTTATTAAACCATTAGTCTCACACAGATTTTTCATCAGAAAAGTGTTAATTTATCCAGCACTAAAGATAGATGGATAACAAATTCTTTATTAAACAAACAACTGAATAAAAATGTGACATCATCAACCATAATATGTGCAAACTGACCACGTTTTTGGCATTGTTACTATACACTTTTTCGAAATAAAAAGAGAAAAAGGAACCAATGGAATACTGTATTGTGTTGAACAATCTAATCCCTTGGGATTATAAAATTGTATATATGTGGCTGGGAAGAGTTATTTTGTGTCATTCTTTATGTTTAATTGGAGTTGTACCTTCTTGTTCCACTCACCATCCATAGCTTGCTGCCCTCACAATGTTTAATGAGAGACTGAATACTGAACGAGCAGTTCTGCCTCCTGGCAGAAGCAACAGGACAAAACATCATCTGATTTTGCAAACTGTTGCTATTATGGCAACTGCATGCTATTTAACAGAGCTGAGGCTCTGGGGTGTTGTATTGCTCTTGCTGAAATAAATAAAGTTGAGCTGATCACTGGACTCGAGCCTGCTTATCCATGGAACCCACTATTTAATAGTGGCGATGAAGGTGGGATCCTGTTGAGCCAGCCCAGAGCCCATCTGCACCACATTGCACATCGAGCTCCAGTGCCACACACATCACAACCAGGACCATGGCTGCTGCTTCAGGACATCTGCTGGAATTTGACCCCACTCACCCAGAGCTTTGGGAGACCTGGGTGGAGAGGCTCAAGTACTTCGTACTGTTCCAGGACATAGAGGGCGAAGAGAAGAAGGCTCTCTTGTTCACCTCCTGCAGGATCACAACCTTGAGGTTAGTCCAGGGCCTCATTGCACCCACCACACTTGAGGCGGACACTTATGATGCCCTCATCAAGGCACTCACTAACCATTTCGCACCTGAGCCAGCCAAGATGGCACACCATGTGGACTTCTACATGCACCAGCAAAACTCTGAGATGGCCACTGAATTTGTGGTGGACCTTTGCAGACTGGCCCTCATGTGTGAGTTCCTGAGTCTCAATGACGCTCTCCTTGATCGGTTCGTGATTGTTATCTGAGAGGAGAAACTCCGCCAAAAGTTCATCGGCCATGAGGAATTCACCCTTATAAAGGCACTATGTGAGACTGCTGCTCTTGAGAAATCCCAGTGAGACAGCCATTCCTCCACCATGCACCAGGCCTCCATTCCCTCAGCTTCTGAGGCATCAGACAAAGAAGAGACCCATTAGGTTCACCACCCAGCTTGCAGTGACTTGCTAACTCCTGCCACTACTGCTCACCCAGCAGAGACCATTGCATTGACTCCCTGTGCCAGCTGCAGAGAAGCCCACTAATGTTGCTCCTGCCATTTCCGTGACACTACCTGCAGGACCTACAGCAAGACAGGCCACATTGTGTGTACATGTTGCTCCAAGGGAGCCTGGGGATGCACAGCCATGCACCAGGAATCAGCAGATCTGCACACCATTGCCATCCACCAAGATCAGGTATTGAATTTGCCCCAGGAAACCCCTGATAAATTTAAAGTGACTGTGCTTATAGAGGGGTGCCTTGCAAGATGGAACTGGACACGTGGTCCTCCATCTCTATCATCTCAGAAGAAACTCTCTGGAGGCTCTGTCTACAGGGGGGTCCCTGCCTTAGACCCACCGGCTTTCAAAAGAACAAGATGGCCATTAAGGGGTGGGGAAAATTCCATGTGAAATATAGGCAGTTTGAGGGAATTTTGGATTTGGTGGTAGTGAAAGGGCAGCTCACCAGCTTGCTTGGACTGTCCTGGTTTGCACCCTTAGCATTCAAGTAATGGGGCTGCACCACATGTAGCCCTCGGACTTCAGTAAAAATGCCCTGTCATCCTCGATGGGACCCTTAGCTGATACACAGGCCCCCCTGTATCGCTTCAACTTAGTCCCAATGTGCAGACCATCCACCTCAAGGCCTGGAGAGTTCCATTTGTGCTCAAGCCCAAAATTGAGGCAGAGCTGGACCATTTGGTGGCACAAGGAGTTTTAGAGCTGGTTCCCCATGCCACCTGGGAAACCCCCAACATAACCCCAATTAAGCCAAATGGGGATGTCCGCATCTGTGCAGACTACAAAAGTACGATCAACAAGGCACTGAGGGACCAGTGCCTGTTGTCAGCCATGTCATAGTGACATTGGCAGGGGCCAAGGTCTTCAGTAAACTGGACTTGGCCCAAGCATACCAACAACTCCCGGTGGATGAGCTGACCACCTAGGTGCCAACAATTGTCACATAAGCGGTTGCAGTTTGGAGTGAGCGTGGCCCCAGGGATCTTCCAGAACTTAATGGACTCTCTCTTGAAAGGCATTCCTGGGGTCCAGCCATTCTTCGATGATGTACTGATAGCCACCCCCATTGAAGAGGACTTCACACAAGCCTACATGCCATGTTGCAGCGATTCGATTCAGCCGGGCTGAAGGTGAAGCAAGAGAAATGCCTCCTGGGGATTCCCCATGTAGAGTTCCTGGGGTTCCCTGTGGATGCGGATGGCATCCATCCAGCCCCCAACAAGATATGTGCCATCACAAAAGCACCCACTCCCATTTCTAAGGCCGAGTTGCAAGCTTTCTTGGGGCTTCTGAACTTTTACCACTCCTTTCTGCCCCATAAATTTATTTATTTATTATTTGGCTTATACCTCGCCCTCCCCACTAAGCAGGCTCAGGGTGGCTTACATTCATTAAAACATATTGCATAATATATAGATAACAATTAAAATCAAATAAAATCAACATAAAACAATTCAATTTCAGTAAAATAATAATAAGTGCTGTCAATGTTTTGCTAATTATACAAGGTGGTGTACTTTTTGTAAGTTTTTCAGTTTCTTGATGTTCTTTACATGAGCCGGCCATTGAAGCTGAGACTTGGTGGTGATAGTGGGGACGGCTTCTAGTTGAAAGCCTGGTGGACTCAGTGTACATGGAAAGCTGCACTCACGGAGCCACTTCACCATCTACTCGACAAAAAGGCCCTATAGGTGTAGGGCCAGTGACAAGATGCCGCTTTCTGGGACGTGAAGTAGCTACTCACCTCAAACGATGTCCCTGCCTACTTAGACGAGATGCTGCCATTCTTCTTGGCGTGCAACGCTTCTCCCTAAAGCGTTGGTGCAGTCCTGGGCCATTGGATGCCAGATGAGAGAGAGGTGCTGGTAGCCTACTACTCCAGGACCCTGTCATCAGCCAAGCAGAACTACTCCTAGATAGACAAAGAGGCTCTTGCAATCGTGGTGAGAGTGAAAAAGTTCCACAATTACCTGTATGGCTGCCCTTTCACCATTGTGACCTATCATAAGCCCCTGTTTGATCTCCTAACCCCCGACCATGAGACACCACAGATGCTGTCACCCAGGGTCCTGTGCTGGTCCATATTTCTGGAGGGGGTTACCAATACACCCTGCAATACCAGCCGGGAAAGTCCATGGGACACACAGACACTCTTAGCTGCCTCCTACTCAGTTTTGTTGACCTGGATCCACCCCCTGCACACCAAATCCTGATGATGGAGGACTTGCCAGACTGCACTCTGCATGCCACAGACATTTCCCACCATACCACCAGGGACTGTGTCCTCTCCTGTGTTCTGGACTGGGTGGGGAGGGTATGGCCCAGAATTCACAGTATTTGTGTCCCACAGGGACAAGCTCTCAGTGTACACAGAGTGCCTCCTATGGGGTAGCCAGGTAGTGGTTTCCCCACCGGTGTGTAAATGGGTTTCAGTAGCCCTGCACAAGACCCACCTGGGAATCATGAGGATGAAAGCACTGGCCAGGAGCAATGTGTGGTGGTCAGGAATGGACAGCGAAATGGAGGCCTGGGTACAGTGTTTCCAGGCCTTCCAGGAGACATGCCCTGAACCTCCAAGGGCCCCCGTTCATCAGTGGGAGTCTACCCACATGCCATCAACACAGGTGCATTTGGACTTTGCTGGCCCTTTCCAGGGGCAGTTGTTCTTTCTCCTGTAGACTCCTACACCAAGTGGCTGGAAGTTGTGCCAGTCACCTCTACCACAACCAATGCAGCCAACCCATGCAGCCATCTGTAAGAAGCCCAGGAAGAGCCAGAAAGCCAGGGACCTTGGCTCCTTGGGTTCCCAGTAAGGTAAGTAGACTTCTACAACAGTAACCATATAAATACAAAGGGTTTTAAAAGGGGGTTATAGAAAAGTATTTGTTTAAAAACAATTATGAAGCCAGAATGCCAGCAGGGGGTTGGGGGCTACTCAGTGTTTTGCATGGAGTGTCACATGTATGACTATCTGCCCACTGGTCAGAAGTCTTGGGTGTGTGCTCGGTGCAAGGAGCTCCTTGTTCTCAGGGAACGAGTTTGCTCCCTTGAGGCCAAGGTGGCTGACCTGGAGAAGCAGGGACCGCTTCTTCAGCTGGTGAACGTCCCTGGGAAGGGTGGGAGGGGGGCTCTTGGTAGTTGGTGATTCGATCCTTAGGCAGGTAGACAGCTGGGTGGTGAACCCGTGTACTGACCATATGGTGACTTGCCTGCCTGGTGCGAAGGTAGATGACAGTACACGTGTTTTAGATAAGCTGGTAGATAGTGCCAGTGGTTGTGGTGCACGTCGGCACTAACGATGTGGGGAAATGCAGTCGTGAGGTCCTGGAGGAGAAATTTAGGCTGCTGGGCAGGAAACTCAAGGCCAGGACCTCCAAGGTAGCCTTCTCAGAAGTGCTACCTGTTCCATGCGCAGGGCTGGAGAGACAGGCACAGATCAGGAGTCTCAATGCGTGGATGAGACGGTGGTGTAGGGGGGAAGGGTTCAAGTTTGTTGTTAGGCACTGGGATGCTTTTTGGGACAAGAGGGAGCTGTACAAAAGGGACGGTCTCCACTTGTCCTGAGAAGGAACCAGGCTGTTGGTGCTCAAAATCAAAAAGGTGGCAGAGCAGTTTTTAAACTGAATAATGGGGGAAAGCCGACAGGAGATGAAAAGTCTCTGGTTCGGGATGGCTCATCTCAAAGAGATAAAGGGGTAGCTATTACTTTTGTACAAGGAAATGGATTAAAATTGTCCACTGAGACCGTGGCTAATGATAGGAACTGCCTGGCAAGGTCTCGAGGCAGCAAGAGGAAGGCTGTGGGCTTAACAAACATGGGAAACTATAAGTGTTTATACACAAATGCTAGAAGTCTCCGAGGTAAAATCGGGGAGTTGGAAAGCTTGGTGTTAAGAACATAAGAACATAAGAACATAAGAGAAGCCAATGTTGAATCAGGCCAATGGCCCATCTAGTCCAACACTCTGTCACACAGCGGCCAAAATATACCAGGTGCCATCATCAGGTCCAGCAGTGGGGCCAGGGCACCAGAAGCCCTCCCACTGCTGCCCCCTCCAGCACCAAGAATAGAGTGCATCACCTGCCCCAGACTGAGAGTTCCCATCTATACCCTGTGGCTAATAGCCACTGGTGGACTTCTGTTCCATATGTTTATCTAATTTCCTCTTGAAACTGTCCATGCTTGCAGCTGCCACCACCTCCTGTGGCAGTGAATTCCATATGTTAATCACTCTTTGGGTGAAGAAGTATTTCCTTTTATCTGTTCTAACCCGACTGCTCAGCAATTTCATAGAGTGCCCACGAGTTCTTGTATTGTGAGAAAGGGAGAAAAGCACTTCTTTCTCAATCTGCTCAATCCCATTCATAATCTTATAAACCTCGATCATGTCACCTCTCAGCCGTCGTTTCTCCAAGATAAAGAGCCCCAAGCATTTTAACCTTTCTTCATAGGGAAGGTGTTCCAACCCTTTTATCATTCTAGTTGTCCTTCTCTGCACTTTTTCCAATGCTATAATATCCTTTTTGAGATGTGGTGACCAGAACTGTACACAGTATTCCAAATGAGGTCGCACCAATGATTTATACAGGGGCATTATGATACTGGCTGATTTGTTATCAATTCCGGGGGGGGGGAATAGACATTGTGGGTATTTCAGAAACTTGGTGGGATGTGGAAAATCAGTGGGTTACAGTGATTCCTGGTTATAAATTATATCGGAAGGATGGGGGGAAGGGTCGGAGGTGGGGTGGCTCTGTATGTCAGAGAGGGTATACCGTCCAGTAAGATTGAGAGGGTAAGAGAATTGGATTCGCTTCTGGAAATGCTATGGGTTGAAATAGTGGGTCCAAAAAGATAGAGGAGGATTATAAAATGATGAATGAATTAAAGATAGCGGCTTGATGAAATAACTTTGTCGTAATAGGCTACTTTAACTACGCACAGATTGATTGGGTCAATATGAGTTCTAGTCGGGAAAAAAAGATTGAGTTTTTAGACACTCTCAATGACTGTACTATGGAACAGATGGTCACAGTTCCTACCAGGGGAGAGGTGATCCTGGATTTGGTCCTAAGTAACACGCAAGACCTGGTGAGAGATGTAAAAGTGATTGCACTGCTTGGGAACAGTGACCATAATGTCATTGAGTTTAACATTTGTACAGATAGGGAGTTGCCCAAAAAGACTGACGCAACCACTTTTAACTTTAAAAGGGGTAACTTCTCTGGTATGAGGGGACATGTGAGGAAGAAAATGAAAGGAAGAGTGGAGAAGGTCAAAACCATTGGGGAAGCTTGGAAACTATTTAAAAATACAATCCTAGAAGCTCTGAAAAAAATATACTGCAGGATAGGAAAGGTACAAATAGGTATAGAAAAAAGCCTGCATGGTTAACAAATAAAGTAATGGAAGCTGTAAAAGGTAAGAAGGATTCCTTTAAGTGGTGGAAAGCTAGTCTTAGTGAGGTTGATAAAAGGGAACACAGACTATGGCAAATAAAATGCAAGTCTGTGATCAGGCAAGCAAAAAGGGAATATGAGGAGCATATCGCAAAAAACATAAAGACCAACAATAAAACTTTCTTCAAATACATTAGAAGTAGGAAGCCAGCCAGGGAGGCAGTGGGGCCCTTGGATGACCAAGGGGTAAAAGGAGTAATGAAGGATGATAGGGAAATGGCTGAGAAGCTGAACACATTTTTTGCCTCTGTCTTCACTGTGGAAGAGGAGAAGTGCTTGCCCACTCCAGAAGCACCGATTTTGGGAGGGAGTTTGAAAGACCTGAATCAGATTGCAGTGACAAGAGAGGAAGTCCTCCAACTGATGGACAATTTAAAAACTAATAAATCACCAGGCCGGATGGCATTCATCCGAGAGTTCTGAAAGAACTCAAATATGAACTTGTGGATCTCCTGACAAAAATATGTAAACTTTCTTTAAAATCTGCCTCCATTCCTGAGGACTGGAAGGTAGCTAATGTCACTCCCATCTTTAAAAAGGGCTCCAGGGGAGATCCGGGAAATTACGGCCAGTCCATCTGACATCGATACCGGGTAAGTTGGTGGAAACTGTTATTAAGGAAAGAATTAGTAGGCATATTGCTGAATAAAAACTATTGAGACAGACTCAGCATGGGTTCTGTAAGGGAAAATCTTGTCTCACTAACCTGTTAGTGTTTTTTGAGGGAGTGAACAAACCTGTGGACAAGGGGGACCCAATAGATATTATTTATCTTGACTTCTGGAAAGCTTTTGATACAGTTCCTCATCAAAGGCTCCTAAGTAAGCTCAGTAGTCATGGGATAAAAGGACAAGTCCTCTTGTGGATCAAAAACTGGCTTATAAATAGGAAACAGAGAGTGAGTATAAATGGGAAACTTTCTCAGTGGAGGGTGGTAAGCAGTGGGGTACCACAGGGATCAGTACTCGGTCCAATGCTTTTTAACTTGTTCATTAATGATTTGGAATTGGGAATAAGCAGTGAAGTAGCTAAATTTGGAGATGACACCAAGTTGTTCAGGGTGGTGAAAACCAGGGAGGAGTGTGAGGCACTCCAAAGGGATCTGTCGAGGATGGGTGAGTGGACGTCAACGTGGCAAATGGGGTTCAGTGTGGCCAAGTGCAAAGTGATGCACATTGGAGCCAAAAATCCTAAATATAAATACACATTGATGGGGTCTGAACTGGCAGAGATGGACCAAGAGAGAGATCTTGGAGTCGTAGTGGATAACTCAATGAAAATGTCTAGACAGTGTGTAGCTGCAATAAAGAAGGCCAACACTATGCTGGGGATTATTAGGAAGGGAATTGAAAACAAATCAGCCAGTATCATAATGCCCCTGTATAAATCATTGGTGCAACCTCATTTGGAATACCGTGTACAGTTCTGGTCACCACATCTCAAAAAGGATATTATAGCATTGGAAAAAGTGCAGAGAAGGACAACTAGAATGGTAAAAGGGTTGGAACACCTTCCCTATGAAGAAAGGTTAAAACGCTTGGGGCTCTTCAGCTTGGAGAAACGACGGCTGATGGGTGACATGATCGAGGTTTATAAGATTATGAATCGAATTGAGCAGGTTGAGAAAGAAGTACTTTTCTCCCTTTCTCACAATACAAGAACTCGTGGCACTCCATGAAATTTCTGAGCGGTCGGGTTAGGACAGATAAAAGGAAATACTTCTTCACCCAAAGACTGATTAACATATGTAATTCACTGCCACAGGAGGTGGTGGCAGCTACAAGCATGGACAGTTTCAAGAGGGAATTAGATAAACATATGGAGCAGAAGTCCATCAGTGGCTATTAGCCATAGGGTATATATGGGAATTCTCATTCTGGGGCAGGTGATGCACTCTATTCTTGGTGCTGGAGCAGTGGGATGGCTTCTAGTGTCCTGGCCCCACTGCTGGACCTCCTGATAGCATGTGGTATTTTTGGCCACTGTGTGACAGAGTGTTGGACTAGATGGGCCATTGGCCTGATTCAACATTGGCTTCTCTTATGTTCTTATGTTCTTATCCAGGCCCCGAGACAGATTTTTAGTACACATGGTCTACCACACATGGTTGTGACTGATAATGGCACCGCCTTCACTTCGGTAGAGTTCAAGGAGTTCCTGGACCAGAACCTCATCAGGTATGTGCAGTCCGTTCCCTTCCACCCAGCTACCAATGGACAAGCTAAGTGGATGGCACGGACAACCAAGGATATGCTAAAGTGGCTCACCCAAGGGGACTGGGACCGATGAGTGGCTGTCTTCTTGTTCGCCCATTGGGTGACCCCGAGTATGTCCACTGGCTGAAGTCCCATGGAACTCTTAATGGGCTGCCACCAATGTTCCCTCTAAGCTGTGGAGCCTGGTGAGCAGAAATTCTACTTTGTGAGCCCACTGGCATTAAAGTTGTGAGCAGGCAATTTGGCTGCTGCATACATTACTTTGCTCTGGAGCCATTCTTCCTGACCTGAGACAAGAAATGTGTGAGCCAGAGGCTAAGAAACTGTGAGCTAGCTCACACTAACTCAGCTTAGAGGGAACAGTGGCTGCCACCTCATGAAGTATCTGGGCTGCTTGGACCCAGACCGAACCCTGGAATTGTGCCAAACTCCGGTGAGCCAGGAGACCCCCAGAGGGTTCTTTCTAGGTGACCCTGTCTTCATGCGGAACTATTCCAGTGGCCCCGTATGGATCCCGGCAAGGGTTACCTGAGTCACTGGACTCCTATAGTACAAGGTATTGACAGATGGGGGCCAGCTTCTTTGCAGACACATCGACCAACTCTGCCACTGCCTGCTGCCCACAGAGCCTGACTTGTCTTCTGCCGAGGAAGAGGATGATGACCTGGAACCATTGCCACCACTGACCAAGAATGGCCCCCCAACAACAGTGTGCAGCCAGATTGCCAGGAAGTGGAAGACCCTGCAGAGGCTGCTACAGACCTCCCGAACTCCATTTCCAACTCGCAGGACTCCAGTGTGGTTTCTGCTTCATCAAGCCCAGCTCAGGAGTCATCTCCACCCTCACAGGAGCCCAGGCATTCTCAGAGGGAACGTCGCAAACCAGTGTACCTTGAAAACTATGCTTGTTAAGGTGCTTTAGAACTTAGGGGTGAGGGGTGTTATGTATTGGGACTGAATCATTCCATGTATGGCACACCAGAGACTGGCTGAACTTGGAGCATAAGCTTACCAGGACTCTGGAAGTAACCAGTCAAGTAGTAATGTTATGTAAATATCCTATCATTGGGAGTGGGGTGTGTTTGGGTGTGGCAGTTGCATGCTATTTAACAGAGCTGAGGCTCTGGGATCTTGTCTTCCTCTTGCTGAAATCATAAATAAAGTTGAGCTGATCACTGGACTCGAGCCTGCTCATCCATGGAACTCACTATTTAACACTCTTGGCAGCCAGTGCAATGCCTTCAGGACAGGGGGCCCATCAGAAGCTTGGCCACAGCATTTTGCACTAGTTGCAGTTTCCGGATTTGCAACAAGGGCAGTCCCCAGCATTACAGTAGTCTAATTTCAAAGTGACTGTCACATGGATCACTGTTGCCAAGTCGTTGCAGTCAAGGAAGGGAACCAGCTACCTAATCAGCCAGAGGTGATAAAAGGCTGACTTGGCCGTGGCTGCTACATGGGCCTCCATTGTTAAGGAGGCATCCAAGAGCACTCCCAAACTGCTAACCTTTGGCACTGGCACCAACAGTGCCCCATTGAAGTCCAGGAGTGGGATCCCTATTCCCGGACCATCCTGACTCAGGCACAGGACCTCCGTCTGATTCAGTTTTAGTCAGCTCCGTCTAAGCCAACCAGCCATGGCTTGTAATGCCCAGTCCAGATCTTCCAGTCTGGCATCAGACTGACAGCCTAACAACAGATAGAGCTGGGTGTCATTTGCATACTGGCAACATCCCAGCCCATAACTCCAGGCAATCTGGGCAAGGGGTGCATATAGATGTTAAATAGCATTGGGGAAAGCACCGCCCCTTGAGGCACTCCACACTCCAGTGGTACCTTCAGGAGAGCTGTTCCCTAATGCCACCATTTGTCCCTGACCATGGAGAAAGGAGGCACACCATTGCAAGGCAAGCCCCTGAACTCCTATGTCAGCGAGGCAGTGGATCAATAACTGATGGTCAACCATGTCGAACACAGTCAGCAGGTCCAACAGCAACAGTACTTCCAATCCACCGCGATCCAGATGCCTCTGGAGGTCATCCATGAAGGCGAGCAGTGCTGTCTCTGTCCCATGGTCTGGGTGAAAACTGGACTGGAAGGGGTCTAAGATGGAATAGTTGGGGGAGGTATCCATTAAGAGTGAGGCATATGGTCTTTTTTTTCGTGGTTCATTGCATCTAATGCCATTGTATAGGATTCAAGTCAATTCTGTACACATTCTCTATGTAGAATAAAAAAGCTTGAATGTTACTTTTCTGAGGTTAAATTAATTTTAGTGTAAATATTGTTTTAGTTTATTCCATTTAACTAAACTAAACTAAACTATTGTGATATATATTCAGTATTTAACAGGGTTCTTAAAGGTGCAATTAAAAACCATAGTTGTTATCGGTAGCTATTATGTTAGTTGCATATGAAACTGCTGCAACTCATAATGGTATATGTGATTGTAGGCATTAGAGTGATTTTCCCCATCTGGCTATCCAAGAACTGGATAATCTTGGCAAAAGCAGAAATGGCTGGGTAATGCCAACCATGCTATAGAGACTGTGGCTGCAGTCCATAACTCAGAAACAAACCCATTGATTTGAATAGGATCAGTCAAGGGAAAATGGGTTGTGGAATATTGCCTATGCCATTTATGCCACACTGAGAGCTAAAAAGGCAATTGCCAAGCTGAAATAACCATCAGGCAATGCTTGACAACATTTTGAAAGCGTTGAAAGCTCTTCTGAATAATGACCATGATCTACACACTAGATCACATACTTTCTATGGGAATGGCACAGCTTGAACTTGATGTTATTTATAAAGGAAATGAGAACACAGATACTGAATATTTGATACAGGTAGAACATATCTAATAAGCCAGTACCTGGTTTTATTTTATGTTAAACTTCTTCATTTACTGATATTATTTTCTAACTAGGATATAAAGAATATGGTGGAAAGAACTACCATGTTGGGGAACTGATCTTGGTTATTGATTCAAGAGCCAATGGTGTTAGTTCATTTTTTGAATGTGAGACAACCAGCTAGAATGAAAGGACCTTTAGAACAGTTTTATCCTATGTATGTAAATATGGTGGAATTTTATTAAATAATTTATAGTGGGAAGAGGAAAGTGTTTTCAGTCTTAGATAGTAGTGTCATTTTTCACTGACTGCATGCACTTTTTGCTGGGTTTCACTGCAAATTTTACTGCAGCCCCCATGTAAACCCCCATGATATTCCTGGGGAAATCTACTGATCAGAAGAGGCACAGATGACTACAGTGTGTGTTCGGGGTTAATGCAGCTTCTCTCTGCTTATACCACATAGGATCTTGAATGAGTTATTTAATATTTATTTTAAAATGATGAATCTCAATTTCTGTGTTAATATATTCATTCTGTGATAAATTGCCTGATTTTTAAACTGGATAAGGATGGGTAAAACTGGAGTGGTATATTATTTCTCAGCCTACAAGTTGTTAACACAATGCAGTTTGCCCACCTCAATTGATCTCCTTTCTCTTTATGGAATCTCAGCCATAAATTCTAATGTTAGCCATTAGTACTCAGTTTTGAATCTCCAGGCCACGAGACGTCTGATAGCATCTTCTTTCTTGCCTCCCCTCTTTCTATTCCTATGATTACCAGCTCCAGCATGGGAAATTCCTGAAGATTCCTGAGGGGCAGTGGCTATAGAAGGTGAATTTTGGACAAGGGAAGGAGCTTGTCAGATAGGATATCTGGATTCCATTACTGTAACAAAGAACAAAACAGATTGCTAAAGATCTACCTCCTTCCAATTTGTTTCTGTTTATGAAATGGTAAACTATCATACCTCTTTCAGTGTTTTAAAAAGACATCTATATGAAGAACTCGGTAATACTTTAATTTATTTAATGGACATTCGCCAGTTTAATTAATTAATTAATTAATTAATACCCCCATCCTCCCTGCAAGAGCAGTTAATAAACTAAAACATAATAATTTAGCAGCTCTATAATTAGCTATATAGATCTCTGAAGAGAAGTTTTCTCACAGTCACTTACATGCAGTATGAACTCTACATTAGAATAAAGCACAACAATAAACTAAAACCTCTGTAATTTAAATCTGAAAATAATTTCATACTGCCAACATTGTGATATATATATAGGAACATGCAGCTGGAAATTTACCTATAAAGGTCCATCTTAATAGCATCAGTCTTAGTAAATGCATCATATCTGAACAGGATTATTTCCAACTGTTGTTATGTGGTGAGAAAGCTTCTGATTTGGCTGTTGTTCTAGTGCTTTTTGGTCCAAGTTTTTAGTTTCTTTCAAAAGAAGGAAGGATGGGTAGTGGTGGGAGAGACCCAGCCAGTTTACAACATGAGAATGAAGCAAAGGTCACGTTTCAAAACCACTTGGATTTTTTTCTCTTAAAAAAAAAAGTTCTAGCATATCCAGGTTCATGCAGCAAAGAAGGCAAAGTGTGATTGTAGATGATTAGTTGGAAAATATTGTTCAAAGGAAAATGGGGTTTCTTGATGGACTTGTTGATCACGTGGGAATTCATTTATGTACACACTCTGAGCACATGAACATGAGTAGATCCACAGACTAGTCTAAACAAATAAATGCTTTAAATTGAATCCAGTTTTACCATATTTTGAATGTGCATGCTGAGGATCATACTGTACATTTGACTAGTCATCTCTCTGCAAGCATTTCCCATTTGCAAATTAAGATAAATTCCTTATAAAATGTATTTTTATGTTTATCAATCATTCCTCAACAGTGCTGAAGTCTGTGGTTTACTTCAGCTTCTTGAGCTATCTTCCCCTTGAGCCATGAACATTTGTAGTTTGAAATGATCTTACTGTGACTTGACAGCCACTGTGGTATAATGTTGGCAAGTTGGACTAGAACCAGGGAGAGCCACATTCACATTCAGCCATCTTCTTTCAGCAAAACAGGATTATTGTGAAGGGGGAGAACCACATATACCACCTCAAGCTCTTAAGCTCCTTGGAGTTCCATCTCTTATATATAATTAACTAGGAGTAAGGCCCATTGTGGGAAGAAATACAACGGGCAATAAAAACAGACTCTGCAAGAGTGCCCTGGCCTGGGGCACTCAGCGTCAATTTGCTGAGATGACCTCAGCTGGGTATAATGACACAGAGTCCACCATTTTCTCTAGGGGAACTGATCCCTGCCATCTGAAGAGCAGTTGTAGTGCTGCACGATCTCCATCCTTCCCCTGGAGAAGGCAGGAATGAGTCCCCATGAGGGAATGGCTGGTTTGGTGGGTGGAGTCTATAGCACTGAACCTGTCTGAGGTCCTACCTGTCCTCAAACCTCACCATCTCCAGGCTCAAATCTCCAGGAATTTGCCAACCTGGAGTTGGCAACCCTATATACTGGCCAGCCAACCAGCAATGTACTGGTATCTGCCCCCTGGCTTCAGCTTTCCATTTCGTCCTCCCTCCCTCCTAGAGAGTAGTTGTAATTCTGAGTGATCTCCAGCTTCCAGGTGGAGATTGGCAACAATGGTTCCCCATGAGGAATGGCTGACTTGGAGGGTGGAATCTATGGCATTGTACCTGTCTGAGGTCCCACCCCTCCTCAAACCTGACCCTCTCCAGGCTCCATCCCTCAAATCTCCAGGAATTCCCCACATGCAGTTAGCAACCCTAACAGGACCGGCCCAAATGAGTTTTTCCCCAAAGGCCAACATAGGTGTGGAAAGGGCATTTTACTGACAGAAGGAAGCTTGGTTGGCTAGCAAGAGGCACTAAGGATAAAGGACAGTTGCCAGCTCTGATTAGGGAAGCTCTGATTAGGGAAATATCTGGAGATTTGGGGTGTGGAAGCATTTGGAGGAGGGGTGGAAGGACTCAGCAGGGTATAATGCAATAGGGTGTACCCTCCAAAGCATCCATTTTCTCCTAGGAAACTGAGAGATATACACACACAGTTATAACTATCATTTGAATCAGAAGTGGGTTTGATGTTGGAACCTTGGTTCTTTGCTAAAATGATTGGTGAGATCCAAGACACCAATGGCTGAGCCCCCCAGCCCCCCCCCCGCAAGTCCTTAGATCACCCTGGGCGCCTTTAAAGTACAACGCCCTGGCTGCTTGGAGGCTTCATACATGGCTTACGAAGACGTCCGGGTTCCTGTGTGAAGAAACCTAAACCAGAATGCCTCTTTCTGAAATTAGCCCCTCTCCGCATGAATGAAGGAGTACCCGGGGGCTCTGGAGAATAAATCTGAATCTGACCTTTTAAGAAGCCAACAAATACTCCATTTTGTGCTTCACTCCCTGCAGTTGTGGCCCTGAGAGCAGAACATTTCTGTCGCCACTTTGTGTTCTCCTTTCCTCCCCTTTCCTCATGGCAGAGCCTTGGCCAGCTGGCCAGCGGAAAAACGGGGCTGGCTTCAGACGGCTCCAGGAGCAGCGGGGAAAGGAAGAGGTAGAGCAGGATGCAGAGGGTGCTGGGATCCCTGGCCGAAGGAAAGGAGGGAGGGAGGAAGATGGCAGGGCAGGTGCCAACTGGATGGAGCTGAGGGAGCCGCTGGGCCACTGTGAGGTTGAGCTGGCAAGGGCAGGCACAAGGAAGGAAGGAAGGGCAGGAATCTCACGGTGGTGGCCTGTGGCACTGTGGAGTCAAGAGAAGCATCTCTCTCAGGAGAGAGAGCTGTCTGCCAATAAACGTGACAGGCAACAGGGGGTGAAGTGGGAGTGGGCAGGGAAGAGGAGCAGACCCAGCACCTGGCCAATGGCACGCAAGTACTATTGAGAGTGTCAGCTGAGCGGACCAAAGGCTGTGGAAGCATGGGCAAGAGGGAGACAAAAAATCTTTTATATATAAGGAGAGATAGTTAGACCAACTGCTGTCCTCCAGGTCTTATTCCTGAGCCCTCTTCTTGGATTCAGCTCTCTGCACAGTAACCATAACTTCTATTTATCTGTGTATAGAGAAACTGGATGGGATAGTATTTCCACATAAGCATAATTGCAAAATTAAAAATCCTCCAATTCATTAACCTTATGAAATGGAAACAGGAGAGAATAAGAACATAAGAACATAAGAGAAGCCAATGTTGAATCAGGCCAATGGCCCATCTAGTCCAACACTCTGGCACACAGCGGCCAAAATATACCAGGTGCCATCAGGAGGTCCAGCAGTGGGGCCAGGACACTAGAAGCCCTCCCACTGCTGCCCCCTCCAGCACCAAGAATAGAGTACATCACCTGCCCCAGACTTAGAATTCCATCTATACCCTGTGGCTAATAGCCACTGATGGACTTCTGCTCCATATGTTTATCTAATTCCCCCAGAATAATTAGATAGATTAGCCAATGGTTTCACCTCCAACATTTATTCTGTTAAAGCCCTATATATGTAAGCAGTTTATTGAGACTAGATAAGACATATAATACACTGTCTTAGAATTATGAGATTATCCTCTTCGTCTGAAGCAATGACACTAGTAGCAGAAACAAGAAAGTTCTGCATAGATAATGATTTTTGAACAAATTAGGCTGAATAAAATTCCATTACCAAAGGTGCCTTTGAGATGTCAAGCTATTGTAAATCATGTCAGTAGATAAGGATGAATAGTAAAAATTTCATTAAGGCATATTTAGTCAATAAAACTGCTGAATTTGATTCCATTGTGGATAATTTATGAGATCATTTGGGGTTCAGACAAACTGGTAAAGGAACTTCATGGATAATTCCTTATTCATTCCTCCTGTTGTTTGTTTTGTACTCATATAAGTGTGTAGTGTAGTTACTGAAGTATTTCTTGTTCATCACAGTATTTCTTGTTGCTCCATTGTTTGGCACTGATGAGAGATAACATTTCATGATAAACCCAAAGCCTCAAATCAAGCCAGATAACCATTGTAGGTAGTCTACTTTACCTGGAAGATAAAATCTGTTCTGGATGGGATAACTTTCTGTCAGGGCAGGAATGCACAGGAACAGAGTTCCAGCTGGCTTTCCGAGTTGGCTTTGCCTATATCCTCCCCCCCCCCAGGTTCCTCAGGTGCCTCACAAGCCGTGGGGAGCCTGGGGAAGCCCAGCCGATCCTGGGAGGGAAGGCAGTTTAAACTGCCTCCCCCCACCTCGGGTTCCCCAGGTGCCCTGCAGCGGCTGATCCAGAAACTGCCTTTCTTCCCTCAGGTCCCCCATGTGCCCAGCAAGCTGTGGGGCACCTGGGGAAGCTGATCTTGGGAAGGAGCTGTGCTGTCGGGTATGACCTAATATGCTAATGAGTTTCTGCTGTTGTGTGTGGCCTGTTATGCTGTGGGAAAGTAGCAGCGTTCCATGTGCCTCAGCATTTAGTCGTGCAGGGCCACATGACCACAGAAATGTCTTCAGACAGCACTGGCTCTTCAGCTTGGAAACAGAGATGAGCACAGCCCCTTAGAGTCAGATTCGACTAGCTTTCGAATAAGGGAAACATTTACATCAGGAAAGGTTTGGATTTTTTTATTATTGCTTTTAATTTTCCAAATATCCAGCATCGGCTCACCCGCTAGTTGATGAAGTGAAAGTAGTGGGTAACCTGGGTAGTAGTGACCATGTAATTTTGGAATTTACAGTCCTGGGGAAGGTAAAAGCTGTGTGTAGTCAGACATATAGGTTGGACTTCAGGAAAGCAAATTTTAATAAACTTAGTTATGCTGGGTAGAATTCCATGGTCAGAAATATTTAAGGAGAAGGGAGATCAAGAGGGGTGGGAGTTTTTTAAAAGTGAAATAGTGACGGCACAATCACAAATGATTTCTTTTTTTATGGTTTTATTTATAGTTTTTAAAGCTACAATGACATATTTATGCATTCATTTTCGAGTCCAGATCCATCGTGTTGTTTAAACCAGAAATAAACTTTCAACCATCTCTTCTGGTACAACGTATCATCTTTGCCTTGAAGTAAGACATCTAGTCTATTCATTTCTGCTATCTCAAGCAGTCTGTGTATCAGCTTTTCCATATTAGGGATTCTCTCAATTTTCCAGTTTTTGGCTAATAGAATTCTAGCTGATGTTATAGGTTATAAGATAACATTCGCTTTGGGTACAGCTATCTGGTAACATATTCAACAAATATATTTCAGGTTTTAATTCCAAGTCTATATCCATTATTTCTTATATTATTTTACGAACTCTTCCCCAAAATGTATATATCTTTCTGCATTTCCACCACATATGGTAATAAGTACCCACATTATTCTTACATTTCCAACACTTATTTATTGTATTTGGGAAACACTTTGCGATTTTATCCAGGGACCAGTGCCATCTATGAAAAACTTTATATATTTTTTCTTTATATGCAGTAGATCTCATAAACTTTGCTGCTTTCCAAGTTTTTTGCCAAAGATCTAAGCCTATATTATACCCTATATCTTGCATCCATGAAATCATCATTTTTTTTACTATTTCATTTTGCATATATTCTTCTAAGAGAAAGTTATATATTTTTTAAATCAGTTTATCATCTGTGGTCACCCAAATTTTATCCCACTTGTTTTTCTGTTTAAGAAAACCAATTTTACTATCTTTTTGGAATCTGGATTTTAGTTGTATGTTTTCCCACCCACTTAGATAAAAATTTTGTGAATGTAGATCTTTCTCATGTTTTAATTTATCTGTTTCATCTATCAAATCTTCATAGCATACTCCTTTTTCTTTATTAATGTAGGTTTTATGAATGCTTCCAGTGGTGATACCCATTGTGGGATTTTAGAGTAATAATATTCTGTTATTTCTCTCCATATTTTTATTAATGCTCCTCTTATAATATGGTGGTGAAAGTTCAAATGAATTATATCTTTTCCATACCAGACGAAGGCATGCCAATCCATGCTTAAATCATGACCTTCCAGCTTCAAACGTCTAGTATCTTCTAAGGTTATCCAGTTTTTTATCCAGCCTAAGCATGTCGCTTTATAATATAAATTCCAATTGAGTAATCCAAATTCTCCTCTTTCCTTTTATTTTGCAAGACTTTCCACCTAATCCTTGGTCTCTTTGGATGCCAAAGAAATTGTCTAATAAGCTTGTCTAGATCAGTAAAGTATTGCATTTTTTAATATCAGTATACTCTGGGCTAAAAAGAGTATTCTTGGTAGCACGTTCATTTTTATTGTGGTTATCCTTTCCATAAATGACAGCTGAAGATCTTTCCACTTCGCCAGATCTTTCTTTATATCCTTCAGCAGTTTATAGCACTTGTCCTCTACCAAGGAACTACTTCTATTTGTCATTACAATACCTAAGTATTTAACTTTTTTACCACCTCTATCAAAGAAGTTTCTTGTATTTGCTGTATTTGTTTTATGTCACAGTTTTTCATAAGTATGTTTGTTTTTTTGATTTTAAGTCCTGCCACTTGGCCATATTCTTGAACTGTTTTAATCAGGTTTGTAATAGATGTTATAGGGTCCTCTAAAATGAAAACTAAATCATCTGCGAAAGCCTGGGGCTTGAATTCCTCTTCGTTTATCTTCAATCCTCTTATTTGTTTATTATCCCTTATCAAATCATTCAGTGTCTCCAAGGTAACAATAAATAGTAAAGGAGAGAGCAGGCATCCTTGAATTTCTATGTTTTGTGTCATATCACCATTTATTATGATTTTAGCACTCTGTTTTGTGTAGAGTGTCTTGATCATTTTGTAGAAGGATGGGCCACAGTCCCATAATTCCAATTTTTGGAATAGAAATTCCCAATTCACATTGTCAAATGCTTTTTCTGATTCTAAAAAAAAATAGCACCATTTGTTTATCTGAGTGCATCTCATAATACTCTAACACATTAAGTATAGTTCTTACGTTATTCTTTAATTGATGTTTAGGAAGAAATCCTGCCTGATCTTGGTTTATAGTTTCCACTAATGTTTTTTAAAATCCTGCTGCTAATATATTAGCAAAAATTTTATAGTCTACATTTAACAATGAAATCGGTCTATAATTTTTAACTTCGTTCTCATCTGTATTTGGTTTATGAATTAATGTTATGAATGCCTGGTTCCACGTTTCTGGTTGTCTATCTGCTTTTATTATATTTTGAAGCACTTCTTTGAAAGGTAATAATAGTTGTTCTTCAAATACCTGATACACTTATGTTGGCAATCAAACAGGTCCCGGTACCTTCTTTTTAAAAAAACTTTTAAACTGCTTCTGTAATCTCACAAACTGTAATTGGATCATTCAATATAGGTTTTTTTATTATTCTCATTGAATCTTTTTGTATTCTGCCTTTGTAGATAGTCTTTTGTCCTTTGTTTATCTAAATTTTCTTGTTTCTATAGTGCTTTATAGAAATTTTCTACAATTTCTTTTATGAGTAGTCTTGTAAACTATGCTTTTCTACCCCCTTTTCATTTTTTAGGGTCATGATAATTCTTTTGTTCTCTTTCTTTCCTTAATTTATATGCCAACCATCTCATTGGCTTATTTGCATTCTCAAAGTAATATTGTTTGGTATACTCTATTTTTTTTTCGTTATTTCTTGTGTCATCAATATATTTATTTGATGCTGTAAAAGCTTAAATCTAGTTTTTTTTTCCTCTGATTCATCCCCTTTCTTCATTTTAGCCTCTGCCTTTTGAATGCATTTTCCTAAGGATTCATAATATTTTTTCCTGTTTTTTCTTCCAAGCTTCCTGGTTTATAAACCATCCTCTTATGAATGCCTTGAATGTTTTCCATACTATTTCTATAGATATTTCCAGTTGTATGTTTCGTCTAAAAAAAGTCTTGAATTTCATTTTTAGTTTTCTCTACAAATTCCTTAATTTTTAATATACCTACATCCATTGTCCATCTTATTTTCCTTAACGATTCCTGATAAGTTATCATAAGTGGGTTGTGGTCTGCAAATGTGTTGGGAAGTATTTCGGCTTCTATTAAATCCTTCATTGTAGTGGTAGAGGCCCTATCTATCCTTGACCAAGATTTATGTCTTGTGGAATAGAAAGTATAATCTTTTATTGCAATGTTTCTAGTTCCCTAAACATCTAATAAGTTAAATTCCTCTGCCAATTGAAGAAATGTTTTTGGTAAGATATTTCCTGTTTTCTTTCCCTTTGATGGTTTTTTCCTATCTATTTTTGGGTTGAGTACCACATTGTAATCTCCTATAATATATATTTCATCAACTGATTGAATCATCAATATATCTCATAAAGACTTGTAGAAGGTATCTTGATTTTGATTGGGTGCATATATATTCAATATTAATGATTTTTTTAAATTTTGCCTCCAAATAGTGACAGCTACTATTCTCCCATCCTTAGATGCATATACTAGTTCTAAATTTAGATAATCTCTCACATATGTAACTACCCCCCTTTTCTTTTTAGCCTTTGCCACCACAAATTGTTTTCCTAGTTTTTAATATTCTAAATATTTTATATCTTCATTCTTTATGTTTGTCTCTTGTATGCATGTTATATCTGATTGTAGTTTTGTAATTTGACGAAAAATTCTCTTTCTTTTTTGAGGGCTGTTAAGCCCATTCATATTAACTGAGAATGTTTTCAATTTCTTATTGTTTGCCATTTTTTTTCTTATTTTTATCTGTCCTTTCCTTATTCCTTATTCTTGTGGTCATTACAGATTTTTCTGGTTTCTTTCTTTCCTTTCTTCCCATTTTCTTTTTATTTTTTTCTGTGTCTTGTTCTAGGACTTCTTCCTCTGATTCATTTTCTTCCTCTTCAGTCCATCCTAAGTCCTTGCCATGTCTCTCCAGAAAGTCTTCTACCTAAATATTTAATCTATTTTTTTGTCTTCTCCCATGATAGGTAAATAGAATACCTTCTGGGATCAACCATCTATAGATGATACTATTTGTTCTCAGCAGGTTTGTTAAGGTGTTGTAATTTTGCCTTTTCTCTCTGACCCTTCAAGAATTTTATTTCTGCATCTTGTATTATCATTTTAGACTCATTCGATGCTTTTAGTATTCTATCATGTATTTCTCTTCTCATAAATTTAATATGTACCTCTCGGGGTGTTTTAGTTCTTTTCACATATGATTAATTTCTTATATACATTATTTCAATTTCTCTTGCCAGTTCTTCACTTGTTCCAACCTTAAGTTGTTCTGTTATGTTCTGTATCATTTCCTTTTTTAGATTTTTCTCAATGCTTTCTGGTACTTTTTGGCATTTTAGGATTAATGCTGCTTTGTTCATTTCCAGATTAATCAGTGCCTCTTCCATTTGATCACTTTTTATTCTCAGTTCTTGCAGTTCCTGGTTCATTTCTTGCATTCTGTCGTCTATCTTGTTATTGGCTGTTGCAATCTTTAATATTTCTTTTTTGTTCTCTGTTATTTGTTTTTTTAATTTCTTCTGTTTCTGTTGTTATTTTGTTGTGTTATTTCTTCAATTTTTGCTTGGATTGGTTCTATTTCCCTTTTAATTATTTGTACTATGCTTTCCTGAATAAGATTTTTTAAATCTTTCACTGACATTTGGGCAACACTCATTGTGGTTAATTTTTTTTTTTTGAGTTATTTATTTATATTTTCAACAATATACATACAAACATAATATTTTACAGCAACATTATTTCGAGTCATCTTTTCTTTATACAAGACTCTTTCATCCATCTGTACAACTTTGACCATCTTTTTTCAAACACCTCGTATTCCTTTCCTTGCAATAAAACACTTAATCTATCCATTTCCGCCAATGACAGCAGTTTATCTACCATTTCCTCTTTAGAAGGTACCGTCTCCCCCTTCCAACCTTTGGCTAATAAGATTCTCGCTGCCGTAAAAGCATATATCGTTAAAAATTCGTCCTCCTTAACCATCCTGTCTGGGAGCAGATTCAAGAGAGCGCATTCAGGTGTAAAAGGTAATTCATTCCCCGTCATTTCGTATAACAGTTTAAATACCATATGCCAGAATTTTTGTATTTTATCACAACGCCACCACATGTGTAAATAGGTGCCGACATTACCCTTACATCTCCAACAGTTAGCAGCTACACCCTCATAACATTTTATGATCTTATCTGGCGTCCAATGCCATCTATAGAACAGCTTAAGAATGTTTTCTTTAAACGGAATTGCTCTCATCATGCTGGTGGCCCTCCAAATCTTTGACCACTGCTCTATCTCAATGGTATGTTCTAGATCTTTCATCCATGCCACCATGTTCTTCTTGACTGTCTCATCCAATAAATATTCTGATAGTAAGAAACTATAGATTTTTTGAATTTGCTTATCATTAGAAGAGAGCCAAATCTTATCGAGCTCATTTTTATTGTCATAAAAGCCCACCTTCTTATCCTTGCTATATCTTGATGTTACTTGTAAGTAATCCCACCAAGTAAGATTTATATTCAGACGTCTTAACTCCTCTTCTGATTTTAAATTATTCTGATTGTCCAATATATCATCATATTTCACTTTTTTGCCTAATTCCATCAATGTTAGTTTTGTATTAGACTCTATAGGTGCGATCCATCTAGGAGTTTTTAAATAATGTTTCTTCCTAATATCCTTCCAAACTCTCATTAACGTTCCTCTTAGTGTATGGCAAGAAAAATTCTTGGTCGGACTCTCATCATACCATACATATTTATGCCAGCCCATCACTAGATTAAACCCTTCTAGATTTAACAATCTAGTGTTTTCTAATGTTATCCATTCTTTGATCCACGCTAGAGCCGCTGCTTGGTAGTATAGTTTCCAATTTGGCATACCAAACCCCCCTCTTTCCTTCCTTTCCTGCATGACCTTTTGACTAATCCTCGATCTTTTATTCGCCCAGATAAACTTACTACAGATTTTCCCCAATTCACAAAAGAAATTGTCTTTCCTTATAATAGGTAAATTTTGGGCTAAAAATAGGAACCTAGGTAAGACATTCATTTTGATAACCGCTATTTTCCCCATAAATGAAATCCTCAAATCTTTCCACCTTGACAGATCGTTCTTTATTTCCACCAGTAGCTTGGTATAATTGTCACCTAACAGGGTATTACACCTATTCGATATTGTTATGCCTAGGTATTTAACTTTCTTTACCAACTCCATATTAGAGGCGTCTCTGATTTGTTTCTTTTGAGCATCTGTGCAATTTTTCACTATAATTTTTGACTTATTAAGATTAATTTTTAACCCGGCTACCTGGCCATAGTCATGTATAATTTCAATTAACTCTGATAAAGATGTCACTGGATCTTCTAGTATAAATAGTAAGTCGTCTGCAAAAGCTTGTACCTTGAACTCCTCTTTTTTAATCTTAAGTCCCCTAATTGTTTTAGCTTCTCTTATTAAGTCAATTAAAGTCTCAAGCGTAAATATGAATAAAAGGGGAGATAGTGGGCACCCCTGTCTGGTGCCTTTCTGTATTTTAATATTCTTTGTTATATCCCCATTTACTTGAATTCTTGCATTTTGTGATTTATATATCGCTTTTATCATCGCCAAAAAATTTGTACCACAGTCCCATGCCTCCAGTTTTTGCAACATGAACTGCCAGCTGACATTATCAAACGCCTTTTCTGCATCTAAGAATAATAAAGCCATAGTTTTGTCCGGGTAAACTTCATAATATTCTAGTACATTGATTAACGTTCTTATGTTATTTCTAATTTGCCTCTTTGGGAGAAAACCAGCCTGATCTTGATGTATCACCTGGGTCAGGATTTTTTTAAATCTTGCTGCAATAACTGACGCATAAATCTTATAATCAGCATTTAAGAGGGAAATTGGTCTGTAGTTCTTAATTTCTTTATCATCTGTTCCCGTTTTGTGAATCAGAGTTATTAAAGCATAATTCCAAGAATCTGGAAGTCTTTGAATTCCTGGTATCCTTTGAAATAGCTGTTTAAGTATTAACACTAGTTGATCTGAATATCTTTGATAAATTTCTGATGGGATCCCATCCGGTCCCGGGGATTTGTTTTTCTTCTGCTTCTTGATTGCCTCAACAATTTCACAAATAGAGATCGGTTCATTCAAAGTTCGTTTTTGTTCTTCGCTAAACTTCCTGGTATTTTTACTATCCAAATATTGAATCACCAATTGTTTATCCTGCTCTTTTTGTTGGTACAAACTTGAGTAAAATTTCTCCACTATTTTCTTCATTTCTATTATGTTACCTTTCTCTTCTCCCTTTGCATTTTTCAGTGACTTAATTATCTTTTTCTCCTGTTCTTTCTTTTTTTTGGTAAATACAATTTATTATTGGATATATCACATGTTCATACATTTTCAACCAACCTACATATCCATTTTTCTAATTTCCCTTCTCCCCCCCAAACAAGGCTTCCCGCACTGCTCCAACCCCGTTAATATCTCTCTTATTCTGTTACAGTTATTTCTAAACTTACTTTCTCTAACAAACGGTAACAATTCAGAAATCTAATTCTATTTCATTTTCCACTTAATAACTATCAAAGCAGATCAAACCACGTTTAATGTCCCAGTTTTTCAACAAGTATATTTGAAAGTCTTTCCAGTCTTCAAAAAAAGTTTCATCTTCTTCGTTGTTTAATTTTCTTGTTAATTTGTCCATTTCTGCTAAAAACAACGCCTTTTTAATCCATTCCCATGTTTCAGGTACTTTATCTTGTTTCCAACATTGAGCAAAAGTCAGTCTTGCTGCTGTAGTCAAGTACCATAGTAGTGTTCTCTTGGCTACATTTATTTCTTCCATTTTAAGACCTAACAATAACATCTGTGGGTCTTTCTTAAAAGTACAATTCAAAATTTTTTGTATCTCATTGTGGATCTCTGTCCAATACTTTACTGCTTTATCACATGTCCACCACATATGGTAAAAAGACCCCTCATGTTTTTTACATTTCCAACATTTGTTGGACATACTTTCATTTATAATAGCAATTTTTTTAGGCGTCATATACCATCTATACATCATTTTATAGCAATTCTCTTTAACATTTACACACGTTGAAATTTTCATTGATTTTTTCCACAAGTATTCCCAAGATGTCATTAATATCTCATTATTAACATTTACTGCCCATTTTATCATTTGCTCCTTTACAACTTCATCCTCAGTATACCATTTCAGTAACACCTTGTACAGTTTAGAAATCATTTTTTTATCTTTCTCAAGCCATACAGTTTCAATTTCAATATTCTTTTCTCTAAAACCATGTTCTCTTTTATCGGTCTTAAATAGATCATAAATCTGTCTATACTTCAACCAATCATATTCAAATTCAACATCAAATCTATCTTTTAACACAAATTTTTTCCCTTCAAATTTTAAAAGATTTTTATAAGGTAGCCAATCTAACCCTTGATTTCTTGAATATGGATTAATCACTTCAGCTGGTACAATCCAAAGTGGTCTTTCTTCTGAGAAGAATTTTCTATATCTCGTCCATGTCTCGAACAGTGATTGTCTTACAAAGTGGTGTTTAAAAAATTTATCCATTTTTACTTTTCCATACCATAAATATGCATGCCATCCGAATTTATTATCATGTCCTTCAAGGGCCAATAACTTCTTATTCTCCAAATTAATCCACTGTTGCAACCATGTTAAACAGACGGCATCATAATACAGTCTTAAATTTGGTAGTTGTAAGCCTCCTCTCTCTCTTGCATCACATAAAATTTTCATTTTAATCCTTGGCTTTCTTCCTGCCCATACAAATTTGGATAATTCTTTCTGCCACGAATCCAGTACTTTCCTTTGTTTTAATATTGGAATGGTCTGAAATAAAAACATCAAACGCGGTAAAATATTCATTTTTACAGTCGCGATTCTTCCCATCAATGATAAATTCAAAGTGTCCCATTTCTTCATATCTTGCTGAATCTTGTACCACACCTTTTCATAATTGTTTTTAAACAAGTCAATATTTTTCATAGTTAATTCAATTCCAAGATATTTAGTCTTTGTAACTACTTCACATTGAATTTTCTCTTGAAGTTCTGTTTGTCTTTGTTTCGTCATATTTTTGCACATCACTTTGGTTTTACTTTTATTAACATAAAATCCCGCAATTGAACCAAATTCTTCAATTTTTTCCATCAGTTGTGGTATTTTCTCAATTGGGTCTTGAATCATAAACATTACATCATCTGCAAATGCCCTATATTTATAGGCAAAACCTTTCACTGTAAGTCCTTCAATACTGTTATCTTTTCTTATCGCTGTCAATAATATTTCCAATATCCAAATAAACAACAACGGGGATAACGGGCAGCCTTGACGTGTTCCCTTTTGGACTCGGAAGAAGTCCGTCTTTTCTTTGTTTATATTCAAAGCCGCTTTTTGTTCTGAATATATTGCCACAATCATGTTTAAAAAGGACTGTCCAATATTCATTTTTTCAATAACTTGCAGCATAAACTCCCAATTTAAATTATCAAAAGCTTTTTCCGCATCTAAGAAGAGGAATCCAACTTCTTTTTCAGGATGCTTGTCATAATATTCAATTGCATCTATCACCACTCTTAGATTGTCTCTAATTTGTCTATTTGGTAAAAATCCCGCTTGTTCTTCCGCTATTGTATCTTTCAAATATTTTTTCAATCTCTCTGAAATTATTTTTGCAAATAATTTGTAGTCATTATTTAATAGCGATATTGGTCTATAATTCTTTACTTGAGTCAAATCCAAACCTTCTTTAGGTATCAATGAAATGTTTGCTTCTTTCCATGAATCTGGGATCCGTTTGGTCTTTCTTATCTCATTTGACAGAAGTACTAAAATAGGGGTTAGCTCCTCTTTAAATTTCTTATAGAATTTTGCTGTAAAGCCATCTGGTCCTGGAGCTTTGCCCAACTTTGCGTCTTCTATTGCCATTGTCACTTCTTCTTTCGTTACTAAACCATTTAATAGTTCCTTAATTTGTTTTCCCAGCTCTGGAACTTCAATCGTCTCCAAATATTTCTTGATTCTCTGTTGATCAATTCCTTTCTTTTGGAATAGTTTGGCGTAGTATTTAAAAAAAACTCTTTTTATACCATTCAGGCTCATCACCTCCTTTCCATCTTCAACAATCTTAGATATAAAGTTCCTTTCTTTTCTATTTTTCAATTGCCATGCTAAAAACTTTCCTGGTTTGTTTGCACCCTCAAATGCTTTTTGCTGTAATTTTTTTAAATTCCAATATAATTCTCTGTTTAAAAGAACATTCAGCTGATCTTGCAGGAAGTGGATCTCTTTAATAATTTTCTTCTTCCCTGGTCTTTTTTTTAATTCCTTTTCTTTTTGCCGAATTTTTTCATGAAGGTCTTTCTGTTGCTGGATCTTTTGCTTTTTATCTTTGGAGTTCAGAGAGATAAGCATACCTCTCATTACTGCTTTGTATGTATCCCATACAACTTGTATATCCGTGCCTTTATTCAAATTCAATTCAAAAAAACTTTTCGTTTCCTTTTTTAAGATTTCATTAATTTGTTTTTGATCCAATAAATCTTCATTAATTCTCCAAAATAACTGTTTAGGTTTTGCTTTAGATATCCAAAGTAGAGGATTATGATCAGAGTTAGTTTTCGGTAAAATTTGTATTTTATAAGTTTTTTGCGCCATCTCCTCTGACATCCAAATCATGTCAATTCGGGAAAAGGAATTATGTCTATTCGAATAAAACGTGTAGTCCTTAGTCTTAGGATTCCACTTCCTCCAAACATCTTCTAATTTCTCTTGTTTCATCAATTGAAAGAAATTTTTTGGTAACTTTCCAACTGTCTCTCCACTTGCTTTGGACTTTCTATCCAATGTGTTGTTCACTGTACCATTAAAGTCTCCCGCAAGAACAATTTGGTCATAGTTTAAACATTCCAACTCTTTAGTCAGATCATTAAAAAGGTCTCTTTTGCACCATTGGGTGCATATATATTAACAAGCAATGTCTTTTTTCTATCCATACAGATTTCCACGCCAACATACCTTCCTTCTTTGTCGGAAAAAATTTGTTTAGGATCCAAATCTTTTGAAATATAAATCACTGTTCCTTTTTTCTTATTAACTGCTGAAGAATGAAATTCTTCTCCCAATTTTTTATTAATCAGATATTTATCGTCTTGTTTTCTTATGTGTGTTTCTTGTAAACAAATTATGTTACATTTTTGTTTTTCCAGCCAATGATTCACCAGTCTTCTTTTACCTGGTGAATTTAATCCATTTACGTTCCAAGATAAAAATTTGTAATCCATAATGGTGTTAAATTAAATATCTTTAAAATCGTCCAGATTGCTCGCTTTAAATCTGTATAAGTCTCCTTCAGATTTAAGAGTTGATCTCACCGAGTTATACATAAATGTAAGTCCATATGGAATCTCCCATCTGAACCTAATATTCATTTCTTTTAACCTGTCTGTCAATTTCTTGAATTTCTTTCTATCTTGTAGAATCGATCTCGGAATTTCTCTCAAAATTATTATTTTCTTTCCATTAATTTCCAACGGTTGTGTAAATTGTTTCTTGAAAACGTCTTCCTTCATCTTTGTTGTCACAAATTGAACAATTACATCTCTAGGTAATTGCTTTCTTTTGGCATAAGCTGAATTTACTCTGTAAATCAAGTCAAAGTCTGCATCCAAATCTCCTTCATCTTCCCCTATATAAGTTGTCAATGTCTTAATTACTAGGGCCCGTAGATCTTGATCTTCCTCCTCTTCTATCCCTCTCAATCTCAGGTGATTCTGAGTAGCCCTGTAATCCATCATGGTCTCCAGCCTTGCATTTTCTGACAGGGTTTTTTTAACCTTTTGTTCCATATCTTCAGATTTTGTCACCAGACTTTTGACTTCCTTTTTAAGTTCTTCTGTATCTTTTTTAATCCCTGACACTTCTGTAAGTACCAGTTCTTTCAATTCTTCCATATTTTTTTCTGTACTTGGATTTGCACTTGCTCTATTTGCTCCAATTGTTGTTGCAACTGTGATTCAATTTGTTTTCCAAGATTCTCAGTCATCCGTTTTTCCATCGCTTCCATAGCTGCTTGCCACTCTTTTTTTCCTTTGCAGTCATTCTTGGGCTAGGTGATGAAGCAGCTCTAGGTCTTGTTCTCAAATCCGTCTTGGAGGCCACTTCAATGTTAATCAGTCTTTATATTAGCAGTCTTCAAGCCAAATCGCCACCTTTAGGACTTGTTTAAACACTTTTTCGGCTTGAAAATAACATTTTAAGTTTTAGTCCTCCCCAAAATGTCGGGCGCAATTTCTCTATGGTTTTCCGGCTAGAGTAGGCTCCTTTCAAACTTCCTGTTCACCTGTCCGTCTCTGTAATCCAACTTCCGGTAAGGGTGGTGTCACACAATAAAATGTCCATCCGCTTCAAACACAGCAGCCTCTAAAACCTCCACTCTAGCCCACTTCCTGTATCACAGAGTCACAGTTAGTTTCGTTTCTACTACGTAACGTTTAGACTTGGCTGACCACAGGAATGCAAAACAAAGTCTCTTTTCAGCCTTTTTCTCTAACGGAAAGCTTTCTTTTTACTTTTAAATCAAGCGGTTCCTTAAAGGTTTCAACGCTTATCCGTACGTTTCAATATCAAAGTCTCCTTTAAACCGGTAAGCGCTTAATCGTTTGTTTGTTACCTTGCTTGTAGTCTCGGGGTTTCGCGGTGCCTCTTCTGTAAACGATGTTAATCCAGATGGTAAAGAGATCGGTAGATGGCGAATTTATGCTGAATTCTCAGCCCGGCTGGCATCTGTAGAGTTGATTTGCAACTGCCCTCTTCACGGAAGGAGATCAAAGTGTAAACAAGCTTCCTCCGAAGCTTATCCACACCGATCTCAACCCCCCCTCAGGCTTCGCTGCTTGCTTGCCACTCCCCCGCCTGGAGAGTGCTGCGCTGGGCCAAAATAAGCCCAGACTGTCGTCAGATGCCGCAGTACACTCTGCACAACTCGCAAAGTGTGTCAATTCGCCATTTTACTCCGACCGGAAGCCCCTGTTCTTTCTTAAGTTTATATGCCAACCACCTTGATGGTTTGTTGGCGTTCTCAAAATAGTATAGTCTTGCATGCTCTATATTTTTAGCCAGTTCCTGAGATAGTAAGAGATTCATTTGGTGGTGCAATAATTTCAAATTTATAGCTGTTTTTCCTGAATCTTGCTTTATCTTTTTCAATACCTCCTCTTCTTTTCGTATTTGATTCGTCAAATCTTGATATTGCTTTCTTCTTTGTTTCCGAACCCATGCTTCTTGACTAATAAACCAGCCCCTTAAGTAGGCTTTAAATGTCTCCCAAACTATCTCAATGGGTGTTTCTGGCTGAATATTCCTTTCAAAGAACATCTTAATTTCTTCTTCTGTTCTTTTATCAAATTTCTTATCCCTTAACAAGTTCTTATTTAATCTCCATCTCGTCTTCCTGGGTTTATCTCGAAAAGATAACATTACTGGACAGTGGTCCGCAAAAGTATTGGGAAGTATTTCCACATCTACGATTTCTGGTACCAGTGAGATTGAAATCCAGACCATATCAATTCTAGACCATGAATTATGTCTAGCTGAATAAAAGGTATAGTCTGATTTTCCGGGGTTTCTTATTCTCCATGCATCTACCAGACTCTGCTCTTCAGCTAGCTGCAAAAATTCCATAGGTAGAACATTCCCTGAGAATTTATTCTTAGTATGGGTCTTCCTGTCCATTTTCCGATCCCATACCGCATTAAAATCTCCTACAATGCAAATTTCTGACATATTATATGATGTTATCAGGTTTCTTAATATGTTGAAGAATTTATCCTGCGCTTGATTTGGTGCATAAACATTTACTATTATAAGTTTCCTGTTTTGCTTCCAAATAGATACCACCAATACTCTACCATCCTCAGATGCATGTATAAGTTCAGGACATAAGTGTGCTTTTACATAGGTCGCTACACCTCTTTTTTTTTTAATAGAGTCTGAAGCTACAAAAAGATTCCCCAATCGTTTGTTTGCCAAATATTTCTGGTCATCTTTTTTCACATGTGTTTCTTGAATGCATATAATTTCTGACTGCAATTTCGCAAGCTGGTGTAATACCCTCCTTCTTTTAGCTGGCCCGTTTAGGCCATTAACATTAATGGAGATTAAATTAAGTTTTTTGGTCTTTTCCATCTTGCTTCCTCTTATCTTTATCTTGTTCTTTAGCCCTACGTTGGAATCTCGTTAAGACCTGGGAGGGGGTATAAAAGGCTCTTTTGCCTCTTCCTGATCTTCCTGTCTTCTCCTTCCTCGTATCCTCTCTTGTATCTTCCTCTTCCTTTCCGCTTTCCTCCTCACCCTGCCATCCCAGATTTTCTCCATTTCGCTCAATAAAGTCTTGAAGCTTAAACACGGAGTCGATTCTACAGCGTCTCCCCTCATAACTAAATAGTAGACCTTCAGGGACCAACCATCTATAATTGATTTCATTGTCTCTTAATACCTTAGCTAACGTTGCATAATTATGTCGCCTTTCCCGTATTCTCCACGGTACTTCTTTCAGAAATTTTATTTCCGCATCTTGTATTTTCATTCTCACTGAGTTAGCTTCTTTAAGTATTTTATCCCTCATGCTTCTTCTTACAAATTTCATGTATACTTCCCTCGGGGTTTTGTTTCTTCTCGCATAGGAGGTATTCTTCCTATACACTTGGTCCACTTCCCTTTCAATTTCCTCGCAGGTTCCTACCTTGAGTTGTTCAGAAATGTTCTTAATCATCTCCTCCCTTAAAGTTCTACCAATCTCTTCAGGAACATTCTGACATCTAATAATTAAGGCGGCACGGTCCATCTCTAGTCCCATTAATGACTCTTCAATTCCGTCCGTCCTACCTTTTGTATCTAGTAAGTCCTGTTCTAAGTCCTGAACTCTTTGAACGGTGTCAGCATTTGCTGCAGCTATTTTTAAAATCTCTTGTTTATTTTCACTTATATGTTTTTTAATCTCTTCTGTTTCCGTCCTAATTTGTTGCGCCAGCTCTTTCATCTGGTTTTGTATTGGTTCTACCTCTTGTTTAATCAAAGGAGGCAACACAACCTCCGCAAACGTCTTCATCTCTGCTGCTATACATTCTTGCATCAAGTTTTTTAGGTCTTTTATATTCAATTGAGTTACACTCATTGTGTTAGCTCTTAATTGACTCAAAATAGTTGCTTGCCCCGGAGATTTTATTGAAGACTTCCTCGGAGCACTTGAGCCACTGCCCCCAGAGGCCATTCGACTCTTGCAAAAGTGGAGGCTTACAATATTGTAATACTGAAGCACTATGCCCGTACTGTTTATCAAACCCTTACAACCCAAGTACGATAATACCTGCCTACAGCTTCAATCTTACCACCTCCTTGTACCGCCTTGCCACTCAGCACTCCCTTACACCTCAAATCCGCCTTCCAAATTTATTCTCTTTCTGATACTAATCCCTCCCAGTCAGAATTTTTTCTTATTATTATTATTATTATTATTATTTTTTACTCTCTATTTCTATCTTGCTTCGTCTATTAGACCAATTCCTTGACTACTATTTCTTTTATGCCTCTATTACTCCAATTCCGAGACAATTTTAGATTCTTTTAGTTGGGTCCCACCAAAGTTCTTCTTCCTAATGCCGTATTACACGTTATCGGCCTCTCTGGTTTCTCCGTTCTCGCCTCGTTCCAATCCGTCTTCAGCCCTTCGCCCTGCACACGTTCAGCTCTCCTCGATTTCCTCTCGGCTTCCTGCGTCGATTCCAGCCACGCCCACTCTCCGCTTCCAGCGCTGCGTCCCCCAAGCTCCCTCCGATCCCACGCCGCCGCTCCCAGCCTCGTCTCCGCCCAAACGCCAACAGGAGAGAAAAGTATAGAAGCGAAAAGCAAGCGGGTCAGTCGGTTTACCCTTGGTTATTGAAATTTTTCCCCTTACTCCTGTTCCTACAATTTTTCCCCTCAGCTCAATTGAATGTTTATTATGGCCGCCTTAAAGTCCCACGCCACTATTTAAGCTCCGCGCTTTAAGAGAGTTTCTGAACCTACTGTTCATTTATCCCCCCGCTTTTATCGTATTAAGTTTTAAAAATAAACTTAGCTTCGGCTGTCAAATCCAGGTTGCGTTGTGTGTCCCACGTTGACTCTGTTGGTTCAAACGCTGAATCGGCTTGTGCCCGTCTTCTGTGTCGGGCGTCCTCCACAGCATTCGCTCAAAGCAGCCTCCGAAGCCAGGTGGGACTGCCTCTCCCACCCGGCATTCGAAAGTAAGCTTTCTGCCAGGACTCTTTCTCCAAAAGAGCCCCTTTGGAGCCTTGTACCGGCTCAGAAAAACTGTGGAGAATTGAGCATTAGCGAGCCGCGAAGTGGCTTGCGTCTGCTCTCGTCGACTCCCGGAACCGGAACCCTCATTGTGGTTAATTTTAATTGGTTTTGTACCTCTATCTGTCCTGGTGAAGTTTTTTTTTTACTATTATTAATAATTTTATTCAAATACATAATGAACAAAGAGAAATTATACTGAATAACACTTTTTTCATTTTTTTCTTTTTCAAAATATATAAAGGCAACTATGAATAAAAAATTAATTAAATACCTAAAGTCTTCTTCATATATTAACAAACCTCAACAACTTTCAAAAATAAATCATTTTTTTATACAGTGGATTATCTGGGATAATTCCTTTTCCCAACATATAACTAATCACAGGATACCAATAACAACTATTTTGTCATAGTACTTATCTGGTGAAACATTGGATAGTGTAAATGAGATCTTATAAAAATAAACTGTTCCAATATTCTATTATACCACTGTGTCAAGGAAGGTAATTTCTTATTTATCCATCTAGAAGCGATTAAGATACTTGCCATTGCTAACAAATTAGCAATTAATTCCTGCTTTTTTATATCCAGTTTAGATTTTGGCCATTTTTCCAGTAGCATAGTCTCTGGAGAGAATGTCCTGGTGAAGTTATTGAAGCTTTCCTATGTCCACTCCCTCCTGTGGCCATTTAGTATTGCTAGCTATATGTCTCTTTCTTGCTCTTTAGCTATATTTTTAATAAATATAGCCTTAATACATATTAAACCTCTTTCAATTCTTTTAGTTAACTATTATGTCTTATCTACTTCTCCTCCTTTCCTTCTTTAATTCTCTCTTGAAAGTCTGTCTGTTTCTTTCCTTGTTTGTCCAAAGTCAATGCTTCTAATCCATTCCAGATTTTCACAGTGACTTTCCTTCTCTGCTTTATGCACTTCTCCTCTTCTGGTCTCTCAGCATATACATCTCCACAGTCTTCACGTCATGCTGTCTCGTCCCATCCCATTGCTCCGCCTCTCTCCTCTGTCCTCATTGTTCACACTGTTCCATGTCTCTATCACCTCATGAGTCACGTCTCCTCTCATGTTTCCCCCCCCAGATTGGACCTCCTCCACTCCTTCATCTCACAAGATGGACCTTCTCCACAATCACTCCTCAGCTTTGGACCCCTCCACTACCTTCCACTTCATCTCAGTTTTCCAGGTATTAGGAAATGGTATGCAAAGAAAGGAATATGCTTTGTGTTAGCATGTTAATATACACCAATGCTATTTAAGTTTTCTCTGCCCTCCAATTTGCTCTACTCAGTTATGCCTGAGCAAACCTTTTTCTAGCCACTTTTTTAAAAAGGGTGTCTCCCCTTTGCTTTTAGCTCTTTATTCCAGCAGAAAGTATCTTTAAGTTATACTTCTCATAAAGAAACAAGCAGGTTACTAACAAGCCAAGTCTCTCTTTTCCCTTCTAAGTATTTCTGCATTTATTGTTGAGCAAAGACATTAATTTTTTGGTCTTTGTATATCCCATTGCTCCCTCATGGATCACTCCCTTGTCGTGGTGAGGGGGCTTGAGTGGTTTGATGAGGCTGTGGGCTATGCCATGGATGGCAACCCAGGACGGACAGGCCACAGAAGAGAACTCAGACCAAGTGTGATCCCCTGGAGAAGGAAACGGCAACCCACTCCAGTATCTTTGCCAAGAAAACCCCATTGACAGTAACAAAAGGCTAAAAGATATGACACCAGAAGATAAGCCCCTCAGGTTGGAAGGTGTCCAATATGCTACTGGGGAAGAGCAGAGGGCAAGTACAAGTAACCCTAGAAAGAGTGAAGCGGCGGGGCCAAAGCCGAAAGGACACTCAGTTGTGGATGTGTCTGACGGTGAAAGGAAAGTCCGATGCGGCAAAGAACAATACTGCATAGGAACCTGGAATGTAAGATCTATGAATCAAGGTAAGCTTGACGTGGTCAAAAATGAGATGGCAAGAATGAACATCGCCATCTTGGGAATCAGTGAACTAAAGTGGACAGGAATGGGCGAATTTAACTCAGAAGAACATTATATCTACTACTGTGGCCAGGAATCCCGAAGAAAAAATGGTGTGGCCTTTATAGTCAATAAGAGAGTGAGAAAGGCAGTATTAGAATACAATCTCAAAAATGATAGAATGATCTCGATCCGAATCCAAGGCAAACCATTCAATATCACAGTAATCCAAGTCTATGCCCCAACCACTGCTGCAGAAGAGGCTGAAGTGGACCAGTTCTATGAAGACCTACAACAGCTCATAGAACTAACACCAAAAAATGATGTCCTCATCATCATAGGGGACTGGAATGCTAAAGCAGGAAATCAAAAGGTAAATGGAATAACAGACAAGTTTGGCCTTGGAGAACAAAATGAAGCAGGGCAAAGGCTAACAGAGTTTTGTCAAGAGAACACGCTGGTCATAGTGAACACCCTTTTCCAACACCCTAAGAGGCGTCTCTACACATGGACATCACCAGATGGGCAACACCGAAATCAGATTGACTATATAATTTGCAGTCAAAGATGGAGAAGTTCTATCCAGTCAGTAAAAACAAGACCTGGAGCTGACTGTGGCTCAGATCATGAGCTACTCATTGCAAAATTCAGACTTAAATTGAAGAATGTTGGGAAAACCACTAGGCCATTCAGATTTGACCTAGATCGCATCCCTGATGAATATACAGTAGAGGTGAAGAATAGGTTTAAGGGACTAGATTTGATAGACAGAGTGCCTGAAGAACTATGGACAGAGGTCCGTGACATTGTAAAGGAGGCAGCACTCACCGCCATCCCAAAGAAAAAGGAATGCTAAAAAGCAAAGTGGCTGTCTGATGAGGCTTTACATATAGCAGAGGAAAGAAGGAAAGCTAAAAGCAACGGGGAAAAGGAAAGATTTGCCCAACTGAATGCAGATTTCCAGAGAACAGCAAGGACAGATAAGGGGGCTTTCCTGAATGATCAATGCAAAGTAATAGAGGAAAACAATAGATTGGGAAGGACTAGAGATCTCTTCAAGAAAATTGGAGAAATCAAGGGAACATTCCATGCAAAGCTGACCATGATAAAGGACAAAAATAGTAGGGACCTAACAGAAGCAGAAGAGATTAGGAAAAGATGGCAAGAATACACAGAAGAACTATACAAGAAGGACCTCAATGTCCTTGACAACCACGATGGTATAATCACCGATCTCAAGCTAGACATCCTGGAAAGTGAAGTTAAATGGGCCTTAGAAAGCACTACTAAAAACAAAGCTAGTGGAGGTGATGGTATCCCAGCTGGGTTATTCAATGTCTTAAAAGAAGATGCTGTTAAAGTGCTGCACTCAATTTGCCAACAAATTTGGAAAACACAACAGTGGCCACAGGATTGGAAAAGGTCAGTATACATTCCAATCCCAAAGAAGGGCAATGTCAAGGAATGTTCAAACTATCGCACAATTGCACTCATTTCACACACTAGCAAGGTCATGCTCAAAATCCTACAAGCTAGGCTCCAACAGTACGTGGATAGAGAACTGCCAGAAGTACAAGCTGGGTTTCGAAGAGGTAGAGGAACTAGTGATCAAATTGCCAACATTTGCTGGATTATGGAGAAAGCAAGAGAGTACCAGAAAAACATCTACTTCTGCTTCATTGACTATGCTAAAGCCTTTGATTGTGTGGATCACAATAAATTATGGCAGGTTCTTAAAGAGATGGGAGTACCGGACCACCTCACATGTCTCCTGAGAAACCTGTATAAGGGTCAGGAAGCAACAGTTAGAACCGGATATGGAACAACTGATTGGTTTAGCATAGGAAAAGGAGTACGACAAGGATGTATATTGTCACCTTGCTTATTTAATTTATATGCAGAGTACCTTATGCGAAATGCTGGCCTGGATGAATCACAAGCTGGAGTTAAGATTGCTGGGGAAAAGATCAATAACCTCAGATATGCAGACGATACCACTCTGATGGCAGAAAGTGAAGAGGACCTCAAGAGCCTCTTGCTCAGGGTAAAAGAGGAGAGTGCAAAAGTGGGCTTGAAGCTCAACATCAAAAAAACTAAGATCATGGCATCTGGCCCCATCACTCCTTGGCAAATAGAAGGGGAAGTTGTAGAAGTAGTGACAGACTTCACGTTCCTAGGATCCCAGATCACTGCAGATGGTGACTGCAGCCATAAAATTAAAAGACACCTGCTCCTTGGGAGGAAAGCGATGGCAAACCTAAACAGCACGATAAAAAGCAGAGACATCACCTTGATATAAAGATATCAACAAAAGTCCGCATGGTCAAAGCAATGGTATTCCCCGTGGTAATGTATGGCTGCAAGAGTTGGACTATAAGGAAGGCCGAGCGCCGAAGAATAGATTCTTTTGAACTATGGTGCTGGAGAAGACTCTTGAGAGTCCCTTGGACTGCAAGGAGATCAAATCATTCAATCCTAAAAGAAATCAACCCTGATTGTTCCCTGGAAGGCCAGATCCTGAAGCTGAAGCTCAAATACTTTGGCTACCAAATGAGAAGGGAGCATTCACTGGAGAAGACCCTGATGTTGGGAAAGATTGAATGTCAAAGAAGAAGGGGAAGGCAAAGGATGAGATGGTTAGACAGTGTCATCGATGCAACGAACATGGAATTGAGCAAACGTCAGCGGACAGTGGAAGACAGGAGGGCCTGGCGTAATCTGGTCCATGGGGTCGCAAAGAGTCGAACTCGACTGTGCGACTGAACAACAACAAATATCCCATTGTGTGGTCTGGGCTCCTTAGTTCTCCTGGTTTCAGCTTGTGCACAGCATAAATCACTGGGCATCCTTTCTAGCCTCCTGCTTCAGAATGTACCCCCCCCAAAAAAAAACAGGAAGACCCGCTGCTCGTCTTTGGTATTAGGTAAAGTTCCTTGCCAGTGCTCTATCTATGGGAGAACACTTGTAAGGATGGAAAAAAGAAAAATGGAAGGCTGTAGGAATAGTCTGGGTGAGCGGAGCTCCTCTGCGCATGCCCTCAGTTTCCAAGACTGGAACAGGAACCTTGCTCTTTCGTGATCACAAGTGATTCCTATGAAAACGAAAAAATGGGAGGAGCCTAAATAAGCCAAGGTGGCTCTATGAACAACTTTCAATAACAAAAGACTATGAACAACTTTCAATAACAAAAGAAATAACAAAAGACTTTATTGAGGAAGTGGAAGGAGGGTCTTATAATGATGTTATGTAGGTTATGTATATTTTATTGTATTTTTTTGTATTTACTGTTTTAGTGCTTTTAATGCTTGTACACCACCTTGAGACAGTTTTCAGCAAGGCGGGATATAAATTGAAAATAATAAATAAATAATAAATAAAGATGAATATAAACAAATAACCAGTGCTTGTAGAAAGAGGGTTAAGGAAAGCTAAAAGCTCAGCATGAGCTTAGGCTAGTGAGAAATGCTAAAAACAATTAAAAAGCACTATTTTCTTATGTTCAAAGTAAGAAAAAGAGCAAGGACATGGTAGGCCCATTACGGGGACAGGAAAGTGAAATTGTAACAGGTGATGAAGAGAGGGCAGAACTGCTCAACTCCTACTTTACTTCAGTCTTCTCTTGTGAGGGAAAAGATGCTCACCATAGCTAAAACAGAACACATGATGAGGGAAGGGAGTTGCAGCCTAGGATCAGCATAGGGGTAGTCCATAAACACCTAGTTTCTTTAAATGAAATGAAGTCCTGAGAACCAGAGGAAATGCATCCAAGGGTACTAAAAGAATTTGGTTACGCAATTTCTGAGCATCCAGCCATTATTTCTGAGAAATCTTGGAGAATGGGTGAGATGCCAGAAGATTGGAGGTGGGCAAATTTTGTCCCCATCTTCAAGAAGGGAAAAAAGGAGGATCCAGGTAACTGCTGACCCATCAGCTGTATGCCTATGCCTGGGGAAGTTTTAGAACAATCAGTCCTTGAGCACTTAGAGAGGACAGCTGTGATTACTAAGAGCCAGCATGGGTTTCTCAAGAACAAGTCATGTCAGACTAACTTTTTTTTTCTTTTTTTATTAAGCTTATATACATAATCTTACATTGAATCATTATGTATTCATTTTTACATTCATTTTTACCCCTCTCCCCCCTCCCACTCTCCTATAGTATCTTCATATCTTCAACCAAGTGCACAGATTCTTCATTTGTATCTGAATATTTGGCTTCCCCCTTTCCATCCATTCCTTATAACCCGCCCATTTATTTATAATCTTTTGACATTTCTCCTCCCATGTCTCTTCAGTAATTATCTGAACAAATATATCTGATTGTACACGTTCAAAGACATAATTATTCCAATTTTCCATGGTCCATTTGTGCTTATCCCTCCATCCCAATGCAATTACAGCCATCCCGGCTAAGATAATAGTTTTATATAGTTCCCATTTATTTCTATCCACTTTTTAATTTCCCGTTATTCCAGAGTTAAGCAAACCTCTATTAATCTCGATATTAACTTGGCATAAATCAGCAATAACCCTTACAATCTTTTGCCAAAATTCCTTTACCACCTTACAATCCCACCACACATGGACATATACACCTACTTCTGATCCACAATGCCAACATATTGGGCTCACTCCTTCAATTATATACGCCATCTGTGCCGGTGTTCTGTACGACTTCCAAATAAATTTCCTCACCACTTCTTTATCTTTATCCATTTTAAATTGATTTATACCCTTCATTATTTCTTGAATCAGATCCTGCTGCATTAGCCCTTCATGTTCCCATTTATTCTGTATGATCCCAATTGTCCTCTCCTTATCTTTTATCATCGATTTATATAATGCCTCTGCTATCCCTTTTTCTTTTACTTGTCTTCTACTTAATATTTCATCAATTTCCGTTGTCACCCCACTTATCCTCTCTATTCTTTCAGCTTCAATTAAATCATATAATCCTTGTACCTCTAACCAATATTGCTTTCCTACTTTCTCTAGAAAATTGTTTTTTTACCATTAAAGTTCCCCCTTCAATAAATATATATTTTAACCAGTAGAATCCACATTCTTGTAATTTCACCCACCACCTCGTATCCATACATTCCTTATTTATATATTTTAATGGAGTCCATTTTGAATAACCTGGTAACCATTTCCTTTTCCAACTTTTCCAGATGCTGTTTTCCTTGGGCCCATTGCCTTCTTATACGCCATCTGCACCTCCTTACAAAAAATCCCCTCTCTTCCTATTGTGTTATTTATCTCATTTTCGAACCTCACCCATTTAACTCTATCACTATATCCAATCTCTTTTAAATATTTCAATTGAAACGCCTCATAATACATTTCCAAATTTGGTATCGCCTATCCCATCTCTTCCAGTGGTGCATAATTTACTATATCTGGAGTTCTAGGCGTTTTACTTCCAAAAACCCAGTTTTTAAGTACCTTGTTCCAGGTTTTGAACCATTTCCTCCTTATCAGGTACGCAATCACTTGAAATAGATATAATAGTTTAGGGATTAAAAACATCTTAACAGCCCTAACCTTATTTAGGATAGACAAGTTCTTATTTTTCCACATTCTCATATCTTTCTTAATCTTCCTCCATACCTCTTTATAATTTACATCTGGTATCTTTTCAATATTTTTAATAATCTTCATCCCCAAGTATTTGATTTTTTTTCCTCTTAGGATCCATCCTAGTCATTTTTACTATTTCCTTCTTTTCTTCATCACTTACATTCCAGAATAGAATTTCTGACTTGTCTATATTAACTCTCAATCCTGATTCCTCTTTAAAGTCCCTCAAAATGATCAAAAGTTCTCTTACTCCAGCACGCTTATTTATGGTATGAGAAATACAAAATGGATAATTTTTTTAAACACTACTTCATAAGAAGATCACTGTTTATGACCTGGATGAGATATAAAAGATTTTTTTTTTTGAAGCAAGACCATTATGGATAGTACCGGCTGAAGTAATTAAACCATTTTCGAGGCACAAAGGAGAAGACTGGATACCTTATAGAGATATCGAAGGCAGAAGGGAGTAGTCTCATGATGAGAGATAGAGAAGAACTGGAATTTGAATATGATTGGTTAAATTACAGATTTATGATTTATTTAAGGCTGACAAAAAGAGGTATGGCTTCAGGAAGGAGAATAATGAAATTGAAGCTGTGGGGGCAGAGGAGGGGAAAAAAGTGATTTCAAAAATTTATAAAGTTTTGTTAAAATGGTATACTGAGGATGAGATTGTTAAAGAACAGATGGTAAAATGGGCTATAAATATAAATAGAGAAATAGATAAGTCAACTTGGGAGAGTCTGTGGAAAAAGTCAATGAAAATTTCAACATGTGTTAATGTGAAAGAAAACTGTTATAAAATGATGTATAGATGGTACATGACACCAAAAAAATTGGTAATATGAATGAGAATTTGTCTAACAAATGTTGGAAGTGTAAAAAAAGGAAGGCTCATTTTATCATATGTGGTGGACTTGTGATAAAGCAATGGATAAACTGACAAAGAAGCTTAATGGTAAAGAAGACAAAGAATTTTTCATAGAATGGAAAGACTTTAAAGACTATCTTGAAATGAATTGGGATATAAGAAATAAGTTATTCTGCTTTGATAACTATTAAGGATAGAAAAAAGAAAGAAATGACTTTATAATAGCTAAAATGTTACCTAAGGGTCAGATTGAATTAATTAATATGTTTTAAAAGAAGAATTGAATATGGGATAAGTTTTTATTGTTATTGAATATTGAATGAAACAGTTAATGGGGTGGAGCATTGCTGGAAGCCAAGAGGGTGGGAGGAAGGGGATAATTGAAAAGGATGTATTTAAAAGTATTATGAATTATGGAGTGTGTTAATATATCCTACCAATAAAAGTTTTATTAAAAAAAAAGCTCTCTTACTCCCTCCAATGGATTTACTAATACTAACAAGATATCATCTGCATACATATTTATTTTAATTTCTTCCTTGTCCTTTTTATATCCTTGTATCCTGACTGAATTCCTTATCCTATCTGCCAAATATTCCATTCCCAACACAAATAATAATGGAGAGATTGGACACCCTTGTTTAACCCCCCTTTTTATATTAAATTGTTCAGAAACTCCATCATTCATCCTCACTACTGCTTTCCCCTCTCTATATAATACCTGAAGCATTCTCACAAACCTTTCTCCTATTCCAGCCTTTATCATAATATTTCATAAAAAATTATGTCTCATAGTATCAAAGGCCTTATATACATCTAATTTCAATAAAGCTAATTTCCCTTTTATCCTACTTGTTAACACATTTATCACATTTCGTATGGGGTGCCCTATATATCTTCCACTTATAAATCCATATTGATCTTCCTTGATTATTTTGGGGAGTACCTTTTCCAAGCGTTTTGCCAAAATCTTTGTCAATATTTTATAATCTAGATTTAACAAGCTGATAGGTCTGTATGCGTCAACCTCTGTAGGGTCCTTCTGTGGATTTTCAATCACTACTATTTCCACTAGTTTCCATGTATCTGGAGCCCTGCCCCCTTCTAAAATATTATTGAATACTTTCTTCAATTCTGGACCAATAATATCTATTGTTTCTTTATAAAAATCGATAGTAAACCCATCTAATCCCGGGGACTTCTTTCTTTTAAATGATCTAACCGCTTCTTCAATTTCTCCCAAGGAAATTTCTTCATTTAACCCTGATCTATCTTCTTCCGCAATCTTCATCTCCAGATGTACTTTACTAATGCTTTTATTTACCTCTTTATATAATGTTTGATAGAATTCAGCAAATTCTTTTCTTATTTCTTGAGGGTTTTCTGTTAATATTTTCCTTTTAGACCTAATAGCTTTTACTCTCTGTTTCTCTCTCCTTTTTTAAAAATAATTTGCTAACCTCTTTGTTGACCTCATTGGCATTCTTTGATACTCATTCTTGATAATATTCTCTCTCTTCCATATCGTGAACCAGTCTAACTCCTCAAATTCTTGTTATAATTTCCTTATTTGCCCTTGTCTACTTCTTAAATATTTATTTTGCTGTTGTTGTTGAAGTTTTCCTATTTCTTTAATTTTCTCCTGCCTACCCAAAAACCATTTCTTCTTAGTGAGTTTCTCTGTCATAATACATTGTCCTCTTATGACCGCTTTAAATGCGACCCACGCTATCGGGATCTCTCCCGTTCCGCTGTTCTCCTTAAAATACCAACTACAATGTTTTCTTATATATTCCCTATCCTTATCTTTAGCCATTACTATGTTTTTATACCACCATCTCCTTCCTTGGTTTTCCCCACCTTCCCATCCTAACTCCACAAACAAAGAGGCATGGTCTGAAATCCATATTCCCAAAGTTTGAGCTCTCTTAACTGTAAATTCATTCCTCTCTGTAATTAACAAATGATCTATATATGTATAAGTCTTATGTCTACTAGAAAAGAAGGTGGGTTTAGTACTGGGACTTCCTATCTGAAAAACATATTTTAATCTCCATTTATTCAACTTAATTGAGTAATCTGTCTTTAAACTCCAATTAACGTCTCCAGTCACAATTATATTTCCCCCCTCAGCAAGGGTCTGTAATTTGTCCAAAGTTTTCATTATATTTTTTTTTTTCTGTCCATTATTTGGCCCGTAAATACTAGCTACTGTAAATATCTTCTGCATCGTTTTGATTTTTAAAAATACAAATCTCCCATCATTATCTTTCTTCTGGTTCAAAACCTCCACATTAAGATTTTTGTTACATATTATAGCCACTCCTTTCTCCTTATTAGTTGCTTTCGATTCTATTTTAAATCCCTAATACTGAGAGGACAGCAAAGGCTTATTATTTGTTTTAGCTCTCTGTGTTTCATGAAGACATAATAAATCAACTTTCATTTTCCTTGCTAGCTCCACAATCTTAAAACATTTAGTTCCTGAAGTCAATCCATTAACGTTAAGAGATAAAATTTTTAGAGTCTTATCCATATTCCCCTTCTAAGTTTATTCCTTTCATTCCTCCATGCACACAGGTTTTCAACTGATTCATTACTTTAACTACCCCCTTCCCCCTTCTTCCCTGAGACTTGAATAGAGCTCTCCATGACCTCTGTCTCATGGTACCCTTGGAAAACCCCATTACCCTGTCCTTCCTGGAAACCATTGCATTTCACAACCATATCTTAAAGAAGCCTATATTATCTATCCCCATATATACTTTACTTATTATTTATTACCTTCCCCCCCCAGTCCCTTCCTTTTTTACTCTCCTTCTCTCGGGCTGGTGACTCTGCCAACTTTTTCTGTACATCCTCTTCCTCTTCCACACTTGAAAGCTCTTGCCCATTCTCATCTTGCAAATCCACTCCTAAATCTGTCAACATCCTTTTTGCTTCTTCTGGATCTCTAGCTGAATATTTCCTGCCATCTCTGAACACCACCAATGTTGCTGGGTATGCCCAGGTGAAAAGAATTTTGTCGTTAAACAGAACTTGCACAAATTGCTGCATGTTCTTTCTTGCTTGTAATGTCTCCTGTGAAAAATCTTGTCTTACAATAACCTTTTGTTCTTTAAACTGAAGGTCTATCTTCTGTCGTAGAGATTTATAAATTTTGTCTCTTATCTTTTCTCTTGAGAAAGCCACAATTACACCCCTGGGAACACCAGCCCCTCTCCTTGGGGTAAATAACTGATGTACTCTTTCTATTTCGTCTTGCTCAATCCGAATCCCTTGCTCCTTGAGCCAGCTCCACATAACTCCTTCAAGGTCCTTGTTCTGGATATCTTCTGAAATTCCAGCAAATTTTAAATTCCTTCTGTGTTGCCTATCATTCATCTGAGCAATCCTCTTTGTCAGAGTCTCTATCTTCTCTTCATTTACCTTCGTCTTTTCTTTCGCCTGCTCAGCTGTTTTTTTCACCATTTCCATCGTCGACATCATTCTTCTCAATTCTACCTTTAAATCCTGCATGTCAGCTCTTAGGTTAGCCTCTAAACGCTGTATCATCTCTCCAAGCTCTTTCATTGACTTCACCATTTTTTATTTTTTTTTTAGAGTTTACAGCTAATGAGAAGCTTTCAAACAGAGCAGCCATCTTGCTCCCCCGATATTAGAAGCAGCTTCTCCAGCCAATTAGCCTCTTTGGGGAGGAATTTTTCATTATCAGTTTACTTTCAGTTCGTCTTTTTTAGGCTTTCAATTAACAAGTTCCAGGAGCGATGAGAGTGAGCGTCTATCCAGTTCGACGCATGCGTGGATCTCCCCATGTCAGATAAACCTTATCTCTTTTTGTTTTTTAGAAAGTTAGTACCTTGCTGGATCCAGGGGATGCTGTAGACATAATTAATCTTGATTTCAGTAAAGCTTTTGATAAGGTTCCACATAATATTTTTGCTGACAAGTTGGTAAAATGTGGCTTGGATCCTATTACTGTTAGGTGGATCTGTAACTGGTTGACAGATCACACCCAAACATAAGAACATAAGAACATAAGAGAAGCCAATGTTGAATCAGGCCAATGGCCCATCTAGTCCAACACTCTGTCACACAGCGGCCAAAATATACCAGGTGCCATCAGGAGGTCCAGCAGTGGGGCCAGGGCACCAGAAGCCCTCCCACTGCTGCCTCCTCCAGCACCAAGAATAGAGTGCATCACCTGCCCCAGACTGAGAGTTCTCATTCTATACCCTGTGGCTAATAGCCACTGATGGACTTCTGCTCCATATGTTTATCTAATTTCCTCTTGAAACTGTCCATGCTTGCAGCTGCCACGACCTCCTGTGGCAGTGAATTCCATATGTTAATCACTCTTTGGGTGAAGAAGTATTTCCTTTTATCTGTTCTAACCCGACTGCTCAGCAATTTCATGGAGTGCCCACGAGTTCTTGTATTGTGAGAAAGGGAGAAAAGTACTTCTTTCTCAACCTGCTCAATCCCATTCATAATCTTATAAACCTCGATCATGTCACCCCTCAGCCATCATTTCTCCAAGCTAAAGAGCCCCAAGCATTTTAACCTTTCTTCATAGGGAAGGTGTTCCAACCCTGTTATCATTCTAGTTGCCCTTCTCTGAACTTTTTCCAATGCTATAATATCCTTTTTGAGATGTGGTGACCAGAACTGTACACAGTATTCCAAATGAGGTCGCACCAATGATTTATACAGGGGCATGATGATACTGGCTGATTTGTTATCAATTCCCTTCTTAATAATCCCCAGCATAGCGTTGGCCTTCTTTATTGCAGCTACACATTGTGTAGACATTTTCAGCGAGTTATCCACTACGACTCCAAGATCTCTCTCTTGGTCCGTCTCTGCCAGATCAGACCCCATCAACGTGTATTTATATTTAGGATTTTTGGCTCCAATGTGCATCACTTTGCACTTGGCCACATTGAACCCCATTTGCCACGTTGACGCCCACTCACCCATCCTCAACAGATCCCTTTGGAGTGCCTCACAATCCTCCCTGGTTTTCACCACCCTGAACAACTTTGTGTCATCTGCAAATTTAGCCACATCACTGCTTACTCCCAATTCCAAATCGTTAATAAACAAGTTAAAAAGCATTGGACCGAGTACTGATCCCTGTGGTACCCCACTGCTTACCACCCTCCACTGAGAAAGTTTCCCATTTATACTCACTCTCTGTTTCCTATTTATAAGCCAGTTTTTGATCCACAAGAGGACTTGTCCTTTTATCCCATGACTATTGAGCTTACTTAGGAGCCTTTGATGAGGAACTGTATCAAAAGCTTTCCGGAAGTCAAGGTAAATAATATCTATTGGGTCCCCCTTGTCCACAGGTTTGTTCACTCCCTCAAAAAACACTAACAGGTTAGTGAGACAAGATCTTCCCTTACAGAACCCATGCTGAGTCTGCCTCAATAGTTTTTGTTCATCAATGTGCCTACTAATTCTTTCCTTAATAACAGTTTCCACCAACTTACCCGGTATCGATGTCAGACTGACTGGCCTGTAATTTCCTGGATCTCCCCTGGAGCCCTTTTTAAAGATGGGAGTGACATTAGCTACCTTCCAGTCCTCAGGAATGGAGGCAGATTTTAAAGAAAGATTACATATTTTTGTCAGGAGATCCACGTTCACATTTGAGTTCTTTCAGAACTCTCGGATGAATGCCATCCGGGCCTGGTGATTTATTAGTTTTTAAATTGTCCATCAGTTGGAGGACTTCCTCTCTTGTTACCGCAATCTGATTCAGGTCTTTCAAACTCCCTCCCGAAATCGGTGCTTCTGGAGTGGGCAAACACTTCTCCTCTTCCACAGTGAAGACAGAGGCAAAAAATGCATTCAGCTTCTCAGCCATTTCCCTATCATCCTTCATTACTCCTTTTACCCCTTGGTCATCCAAGGGCCCCACTGCCTCCCTGGCTGGCTTCCTACTTCTAATGTATTTGAAGAAAGTTTTATTGTTGGTCTTTATGTTTTTTGCGATATGCTCCTCATATTCCCTTTTTGCTTGCCTGATCACAGACTTGCATTTTATTTGCCATAGTCTGTGTTCCCTTTTATCAACCTCACTAAGACTAGCTTTCCACCGCTTAAAGGAATCCTTCTTACCTTTTACAGCTTCCATTGCTTTATTTGTTAACCATGCAGGCTTTTTTCTATACCTATTTGTACCTTTCCTAAACTGAGGTATATATTTTTTCTGAGCTTCTAGGATTGTCTTTTTAAATAGTCTCCAAGCTTCCCCAATGGTTTTGACCTTCTCCACTCTTCCTTTCAATTTCTTCCTCACATGTCCCCTCATACCAGAGAAGTTACCCCTTTTAAAGTTAAAAGTGGTTGCGTCAGTCAAAGAGTGCTTGTGAATGATTCCTCATCCCCTTGGAGAGGAGTGACAAGTGGAGTGTCTCAGGGATCTGTCCTGGGACCTGTTTTGTTCAACATCTTTATCTATGATTTGGATGAAGGGATAGAGGGATGCTTATTAAATTTGCAGATGATACTAAATTGGGAGGGGTAGCAAATACAGTAGAAGACAGAGTCAGGATACAGGATGATCTTGACAGGCTTGAACATGGCTAAAACAAAATTAATTTCAATGGGGATAAATGTAAAGTTCTGCATTTGGGTAGGAAAAATCAAATGCATAATTATAGGATGAGGGAGACTTGTCTTGGCAGTAGTATGTGCAAAAAGCATCTAGGGGTCTTAGTAGACCATACAGTGAACATGAGTTAACAGTGTGATATGGATGCTAAGAAGGCAAATGCCATTTTGAGCTGTATCAATAGAAATATAGTGTCCAGATCATACAAAATGATGTTATTGCTTTACTCTGCTCTGGTTAGACCTCACCTAGAGTATTGTGTTCTGGTTTTGGCACCACAATTTAAAGAGGGAAATAGACAGGCTGGAATGTGTCCAGAGGAGGGCAGAGAAGATGGTGAGGAGTCTGGAGACCAAGTCCTATGAGGAAAGGTTGAGGAGCTGGGTATGTTAGCCAGGAGAGGAGACAACTAAGAGGTCATATGATAACCATCTTCAAGTACTTGAAGGACTGTCATTTAGAGGATGGTGCAGAGTTGTTTTCTGTTGCCCCAGAAAGTTGGACCAGAACCAATGGGTTGAAATTAAATCAAAATAGCTTTCAGCTAAACATTAGACAGAACTTCCTGACAGTTACAGTGGTTTCTTAGTGGAACAGGCTTCCTTGGAAGGTGATGGGTTCTCCTTCTTTGAAGGTTTTTAAACAGAGGCTAAATGAGAATCTGACAGCATTGCTGATTCTGTGAAGTTAGGCAGTTCATGAGGAAGAGGGCAGGAAGGGTTCCATCAGTGCTTAGTGCTTTTGGCCCTTTCTTACATGCCCAGGGAAATGCTAATTGCCATTTTGGGGTCAGGAAGCAATTTTTCTCCAGGATCCCCAATTTGTCTGGGGATCCTGAAGGGTTTTTTCTTTTTTTCTTTTTTGCCATTTTCTGGGCTAGGAACAGGGATCACTGGGTATGTGCATAGGGGGTGAGTATTTATGAATTTCCTGCTTTGATGAGTCTCAAATGCAAATCTGAGACTGGAGATTGGCATGAAAAAAGTATCAACTTGGTTGTGCCTAGCCTCCATCAATCTATGGCTAAAATTAAACCTCACCCCTTAGGGGCTAACCCCCCTTATTCTCAGTGGCAACTTTCAGTCTTCATGGAAAAAGGCAATAATTCATAATTTGGGAAATATGGGATTTTCTCCTCACTTGATTTGGAAAATGGGATTTGAGCAAGGAAAAGCTTTGATAAAGCAAAAGGTCTTAGAAACTGAGTGACAGTGTGATGTAGTGAGGTCACCATCCTTTCTAGATTCACAGTGAGTCAGATATACAGCCACCTCAGAAGAACACTTATTTCAGCTGGAGATCCCAAGCTATTGGAGGGTGTTCAGTCTTGCTAGATGTCAAGCCCTCCCAACAGTGGTAGTAGTGGGGTGATATAAAAAGATTCCTTTGAATGAAACATTATGTTCCTGTGGCAGTGGTGAGATAGAAACAACAGAACATGTCTTCCTTTGCTGCCCTTTTTATCAAATGAATTGCTCAAAGTATATCTCCCCCCTGCTCAATAGAAACCTTGGGTGTTCAAATCCAAGATATGTTAAAATGTTGCTCCTGGGGAAAAAACCCACACATGACTGCACTTCTGTGCAAAACTCTGTGCAGCAGCCTGCAAAACTCGACTGAATATTCAAGAAACTAAGGAAACATAAAGTACAACACGAGCAAATATAAGTCTTGAAAGTTAAAATCCTTCCCTATGTATTATTGGAAGTTATTTACAATTTCTTATACAAAGTTTATTATAGTTTTATCTGTAACTTTTTATGATTTTTAGTGATGACTATGGTATATTTTATTCTGTGTTTCATGCTGATGTAATGCTGTAATAAATGGTTTCCTGATGGAGGGAAAGAGGAAACAATGTAGGAAAGGCACCATACTCACAGGGCTGACTCTTCTCTACCAGCTCTGCAGGTCTGGTGAGGATTGGGTTTATGGGGTCCTAGTTACAGCCCCCCAAAGAAGGTGACACCATTATTTCCAATGGACTAAGGTCAAGACAGAGAATATTTCAGTCAAACTGAAGTGGGGGGGCATTTTTCCAAGGCCAGAAGAACCAGTGCAATGTACTCAGTAGAACCAATGCCACTGTAGTACTACAAACCCAACAATTTCAGGCACATGTTCAAAAGGGTATAGAATGGGCCCCCTGCAGCCTACATGCACCAAACAAGCAGGGACCTTACCCTACTGCCCTCTATTGCCAATGCTCTCACTGGAAAAGACTGCTGAAATTACAGGAGTATATGGAATTGCTCAGGAACAAGCTAGTGGCACCAAACTCACAGGGAAACTTCACCTGTGCAGACCCCCCCCAACCAGACACTGCAAGTAAGGCAAGCATTGCCCCTATGCTTGCAGCCCCCCTCCAAGTCTCCAAAAGGAGGTTCTGAAGGACAGAAAGGCAGACATGACAAGTGACTTTCAGCAGGGGCTCCACAAAGTTACCACAAGACAGTTTGGCAGCACCCCAGCCCCACCAGACCAGTGGAAATCAGAGTTTACCTCTTAAAGTAATTAGTATGCCAGCCACAACAGAAAGGCAGACATCTGACATGACAGGGGCTCCCCAAAGTAACCCCATGACAGCTTGGCTGGAAGGGCACCCCAGCCTCATCAGACCAGTGGAAATCAATTTTTGTCCATTTAAAGTGACTGTGAAATAGGTGTTGTGTTAGGAGGTAGATGGCCCACCCACACCCTCTCTGCCAATGCCCTGACCAATGGGACAACTGGTGTTCCTTCAGGGCCCAGTTCCAGTACAGAGGCCAGCATCTGGTCCATCCCTTGAACCAGGGGTATGAGTTGCCCCAGGCTGGCCATATGTGTGCAGAGCATGTCTGTGGTGTTCTGGAAGGGCTCAGAACACACATCATTTGGAAGAGGGTCAACCAGTAATCGGAGCTGCTACTGAGCACGATGGTCATGAAGCAAATGACATCCTGCATCACAGTCTTCTGCTCTACCAAACGTGCAATCATGGCATAGGTGGAATTCCAACAGGTGGGTAAATCCAGGATGAGCCAATGTCCAACCTCATCCCCCTCCCCCTGCATCTTGCACAGAAGGTGGGCAGACTTGATGTTGCATGAGAATTGAGCGGCCAGGAACTAGCAGGTCTCAATCAAGGACCACATCTCAAGGGTTGCAGCATCCCATGTTGGACAGCGAGCATGTGAGACTATCCAAGCCAGCCCCTTAAGACTTCCAGCCTCCCAGCCTTAGCAGCTTGCACTGTAGATCCAGCACTGGAGCCCCTTATAGTAACCACAATAAAGCAATCCAGTGGTACACTATATACAAGGGTTTATTCACAGTATTCACAAGCAAAGTGCTACACCAGACATCCAATATACAGAAGAAGGATACATGGCAACTGTACAATGACTTATATACAAAGCTCCACCAATCAGTGTAATGTTGAGTCACTCTGACTGCACACTGTTCAGTGACAGTCAGAATAAGTTGGGACTTGTCCTCACTATACACCAGCTGACAGGTAGCTGTCATCTTAGATCATAACAATCTATCTACTGGAGATTAACATATAACACTCCCCCTTAAGCTACAGTAGGTAGGATCATGTTGAGTCTCCTCCTAAGGTTCAAGAATTGTACTTCATTCAAGCCCTTAGTAAACATGTCTGCAATGTTTTCACTAGACATACAATGTTGCAGCGAGACTATTTTCCTTTGGACTGTGTCCCTAACATTCTGGTATCTTATGTTAATGTGTCTAGATTTAGGTCTAATACCTTGTGCTTCAGCTAACATTTCAGCTGCAGTATTCTCACATTTGACAATCATGGGCATATCATATTGTACATCAAAATCTGTTAACAGTTGTTGTAACCATTCCATCTGTACAGTACACTCATTCAAGGCCTCAAATTCTGATTCACATGTACTGGTCAAAACAAAACACTGTTTTACAGACTTCCATATTACCAATGATCCATGCACAAAGATCACATAACCAGTTATAGGTTTTGCATCATGATTGGTGCCCCAATTAGAATTATAACCCAGAATCTGTTGTGTATAGTTTGAACCCAGCACTAGTTTACATTTCATGGTTCCCTTTAAGTACCTTAAAAGCCTTTTTGCTGCATTCCAGTCTTGTTTGCATGGTTTGGCACTTCTTTGGCTAAGTGCATGAACAGCATAACAAATGTCTGGCCGAGACCATGTAGCCAAATAGTTTAAAGAACCTATCAGTGACTGATACAATTGCTTCTGATCAAAAACTTCATCCTCAGGTTCTCTAGCATAGCCAGTAGAGATTGGTGTGGATACTGGTTTAGCATCTAGCATATTATATTTTCCAACAATTTTACAATCTTATTTTCTTGACATATTTCAAAATAACCACCAGAATTTCTACTGATATCCATTCCCAAATAATGACTGATTGAACCAAGGTTTTTCATTTTAAAATGTTGTTTTGTTGTACACTCAAACCATTGCAGTTGATCCACAGGACCATAAATAAAACAGACATCATCTATGAAGAGTAGCAAGTAACATTTGTTCCCATTGATTATTTTACTGAACATACATGGGTCAGCAAGACTCTGTTTGAATCCCATATCAGTTAAAGTATTTGTTAAGCATTGATTCCAGAGATGACCTGATTGACGCAAACCATAGAGACCTTTCTTTAGTTTTAATACCAAGTTTGCATTTTCATTCACAAAACCAGGGATTTATTGCCTGTTGTTAGCCAAATTGCTCTATTTAAAATATAGCAATTGGTTTATTATTATTTATTGGATTCTCGCCTTTATATACAGAGAATGCTGCTGTTTTGTAATGGTTCCCAGTAAAAGACACAGAGACCAGGTATAATTAATAAAATATTATTTTACTGAATATAATCCTTATTTATCCATTCACAAACACACAAACAGTATTCAAGCATTCACACACATAAAATAGAACTAAGAAAGCAGAGGGGATTGATGGCTTATGGAGAGGTGATACTACCTGTCAGATGTGCAGAAGTCCATGAAGAAGGATTGTGGCCTAAACCCAGAGGGTTCAGGGGTGGGCTGCCATTTTGGCTCATGGCAGAGACACACACGGTCTGAGGCCATGTGTATGCTGGGATATACCCACTGTAAGACAATGCAGCCCAATGGGTGGCCCTGGGGGCTGGTCTCAGGTGAGAACAAAAGATTACCTGGGCCAATCTGGGGTCCCAGGGGTGTGTGATGTCAGTAGAGGCAGACCTTAGGGGGGTCCCAGGGGTGTGTGATGTCAGTAGAGGCAGACCTTAGGTTTGACCAATGGGCTTCCAGAGAGGCAGGGTCTGGATTTAACAATAGAAGCCAGGTGTTGGGTGTCTAGTTGAATGGATTATAGGACTTGCTGGCCAGGTAAACAAAAGGTGGGAGACTTCCCTGATTGTCCCTGATTAGCATCAGGAAGGGTCGTTAACACTGTACAATACTTCTTTCAAGTCTGCATTTAAGTATGCTGTTGTGAAATCAAATTGCTGAACATGCATTCCTTCTATACCTGCTTCAGTCAGGGCTACATTTAAAGTGTGATTTTTTATTGTTGGAGCAAAAATTTCATCAAAATCTTCACCAAAAATTTGAGAATAGCCTTGAGCTACCAACCTGGCTTTCCTCTGAGGCTGACCACCTTGTACAGGTTTTAATTTATACACCCATCTGCATCCTTTTTTTTTTTTTTTTTTTTAATATAGTTTTTATATAGTTTTTGGTAAGTATTACATATTATCTTTTATCCCGTACATTTCGTAACGGTTTTTTATCCCTTCTCCCTCCCTCCTCCCCCCTCTGCTTTTCCAATGCTTTAGTCCTTTGATCCCAGCCACGGGCACAAGGTCCGAATCTTGCACTGAATGTCCTTTCTTCCTTCTGTTGGTAGCCACTCCAGGTAGGTCTTCCATTTCGTGCTGATTGCTGTAGTCCTGTCTGCCCATTTGGTCTTCCAGTTCAGTTTCTCTATTATGTCTGACTGTATGAAATCAAACAAATAATTATGCCAGATTTCTACTGTCCATTTACTCTTGTCCTTCCAACCCAGAGCAATCACTGCTTTTCCTGCTAGTATCATTGCTTTGAATATAGCTTGGTTCTCTTTACTTACTCCTGGGTTCCCTATTATGCCCATTAACATTAAATTAAAGTTAATGGACAGTGAAACTTTGCATGTTCTCCTTATAATTTGCAATATTTTTGTCCAAAAGACACTGACCTCTGGGCATTCCCACCACATATGGGAAAACCATCCTTTAGCCAGTTTGCAATGCCAGCACATGGGGCTCATTCCTGGGATCATGTTTGCTATTTGCGCTGGTGTTTTGTACCATTTTGTAAAGAATTTATGCTCCATTTCATTAAATTTGATCACTTTAATTCCCTCTATTCCTTCCATTATTTTGCTTGCCAAGTTTTCTGATACCTGACCTTCTTTGGTCCAAGTGTTCTGTAGGTAAGATATTGTCGTGTCTGTATTTGATATCATTTTCCTATAGATTTTCCCTGCTAATCCTTGTTTTGATTTTTGCATCCCTTTGTATAGTTCTTCTATCGGTTCCTCTATCTATATTTTCTCTTTTTCCTTGATCTTATTAACCATACTATATAGGCCTGTTATTTTTAACCAGTGTTGGTTACCTACCTCTTCCACTATCTCGTGCACCGGTTTTAAGTTACGTCCTCTAAACATGTCTTCCAACCTATAATACCCTTTAGTTTTAAGATATTCCCACCATTTATTCTCTTTTATTTCGCTGTATATTAATTCTAGTGGTGTCCATCTTGAGTTTCTTCTTAGCCATTTCGCTTGCCACTTGCTCCAAGATTCTAATGCTGAATGTCTGGGGCCTTTAATCAATTTGAGATCTTTTTTTGTGGCTTTAGAGAAAATCCCGAATCTTCCTATATTGTTGTTTATCTCATTTTCAAATCTAACCCATTTTTGCTCCTCTCCTTCACCTATCTCTAATAGCGACTTTATTTGAAAGGCTTCATAATATCTATTCAGCTCTGGGACTCCCCAACCCAACTCCTCCTTGAGACCGTGTATCAACCTTTTTTGAATTCTACACTTTTTACTGCCAAATATCCACTCTCTAATTGCCCTATTCCATTGTTCTAACCTTTTGTTATGGGCCTCTAATGGTATCGTCTGGAATAAGTATGTTAGTTTAGGTAACCAGAACATTTTAACACTCCTAATTCTAGTAGATATACCAAGAGTTTTATTTTTCCACTTTCTCATTTCATTCTTTATTTTCTTCCATATCGTGCTATAATTCACCTCCGATATTCTATCGATCTTCTTTTGTAACACTATACCTAAGTATTTGAACTTTTTGGTGCCCATTCCAATATTTGTAATTTTGTTTATTTCTTTTCTTTCCTCTTTGTTCACATTGAGGTATATGATTTCTGATTTAGCCATATTAACCTTTAACCCTGAACAGCATTCGAAGTCCTCTAAGATAATTTTTACTTCTTTTATCGCTTCTTTGGGATTTGTCATAACTACTATAATATCATCTGCAAATAAATTAATTTTTATTTCTTCCTTCTTTACCTTATAACCTTCTATCCTTACACAGTTTCTTATCCTTTCAGCTAGTTGTTCTATTGCTATAATGAATAAGACCGGTGAGAGCGGGCACCCCTGTCGGACCCCTCTCTGGATCTGAAAAGTTTGTGATTTGGCATTATTGACCTTTACCACTGCTGTTCCCTCTCTATATAACTCCTTAATTGCTCTTATATAATTATCTCCTATCTCATGCTTTTTCATAATCTGCCACAAGTATTCCTGAGTTAGGGTGTCAAAGGCTTTATAGACATCCAATTTTAAAAGACCTAACTTTTTTTTTTGACCGTGTTGTAATACGTTTATTATATTCCTAATAGGGTGGGCTATGTTCCTATCCTTTATAAATCCATGTTGGTCTTCTTTTATTATTTTGGGACTAAACTTCTTTAATCTATTTGCCAGCATTTTTGCGAAGATCTTGTAGTCTTGGTTAAGGAGGCTTATAGGTCTGTATGAACCTACCTCTTCAGGGTCTTTATTTGGTTTCAAAATTACTATTATTTCTGTTTGTCTCCATGAATCTGGGGCCCTTCCCCCCTCAAGATTTCGTTGAAGATCATTTGGAGTTCTGGGGCAAGAATGTCTATCATTTCCTTATAAAATTCACTTGTGAACCCATCTAGCCCAGGGGATTTTCCCTTTCTCAATTCTTTAATTACATCCTTTATCTCTTGTATTGTAATTTCCTCTTGTAATTTGGCTTGCTCATCCTCCTTCAGTGTTATGTTAACTTCCTCTACAAAGTCTGTTGTGTCCCTTTTCTTATATAATTTTTTATAGAAAGACTCGAACGCCTCCCTTATTTCAATGGGATGTTGAGATTTTTGACCATTTACCTTTATACTTTTCACCCTTTGTCTTTCCTTCCTATTTTTCAGGTAATTTGCTAGTCTTTTTGCTGAATTTATACTATTTCTTTGGAATTCATTTCTCACCATGGCTTCCCTTTTCCATATTGTTGCTGAGTCTAAGGCCTCCAATTGTTTTTTAATTGTTAATATTTGGTTCTGTATCATAGGATTGTATTTTTGCATTAGTTTACTTTGTAGCCTCTCCATTTCTTGGATTTTGGCCTGTCTTCCTAGATGCCACTCCTTTTTTATATTCTTCTCTTTCTTTATACAGTGCCCCCTTATGACTGCCTTTGCAGCATCCCATAGAATATTGGTGGGTACTGTTCCTCTATTTTCCTCAAAATATAGCTTTATCTGCTCAGACATGTATTGTCTATCCCTTTCTGTGACCATTATTAAGTTATTATATCTCCATGTTCTGGTTGTTGGTTGCTGAGTGAATTCTATTTCAACGCTTATTGGAGCATGGTCAGATATCCATATTGGGTGGGTTGTAATTCCTTTGATAATCATATTACTATTCTTTTCTAAAATTATGTAGTCTATACATGATACTGTTTTATGCCTACTAGATATATGTGTGGGTTTAGGCCGGTTCCCCACAGACTCATGTGCCTCTATCAGGCCCCAATTTCCTAACTTGAATGATTTATCTTTTGTTATGTCTATATTTAGGTCACCTGTTATAATCACTTCTCCTTCGGAAAATTGTTTTGTTTTTTTAAATATTTTACCCAGGAATTTCTTTTGTCCTTTATTTGGGGCATATATATTTACTATGGTATACTTCTTATCATCCATTTTAAACTTTACTAACAGATATCTACCATTCCTATCCTCTTTTTTTCCATAACCTCTAGTTTAAATTTCTTATGAATCAGTACTGCTACTCCTTTACCCTTGGCATCACCTCTGGCCTCTGCTAGTATCTCCCAAGTCGGATCGTTTAGCAACGGCTTGCTATCTTTTTTTCTTATGTGTTTCCTGGAGGCATAAAACATCAATCTTTTGATCTTTTGCCAGCTTAGCTATCCTGTACCTTTTAAGGTTTGACGTTAATCCATTGACATTCAGTGTAAGTAATCTTATTGTTCTATCCATATTCTTTATGATTCTGGACTTTGAGTTCCCGTGGCCCTGGGATTTTTAAGCATATTCTTAAACTACCCCTCCCCCTTCCCTCCCATCCCTGTGGTAGAGTAGACTTGTGGGGATAAGAAACCTTCCCCCCTCTCCACTTCATGAGGTGCACACATCCCCTCCTCCCCCTTATACTTGTAATATTAACATTAGCTCAACTTATACTTGGATACTTCCCTTTAGGTGTCTTCTTCTAGTGAGTCTGTCCTGAGGCGCTTTTCTCCTCTCTCTGCAGTTCCTTCTTCTGGGTCTGCTTCCCCCTCTGGCTCTTCTTCCATTCCCTCTTCCCTTATGTCTTCAGCGTTTATTCTGAGTTGTTTAAGGAGTTCTTTGGCCTCAAGGGCGTTCCGTGCCATGAGCCTCTTCCCTTCTTGGAATATTATGATTGAAGCAGGATAGCCCCAGGTAAATTTTACATTGTTTGCATATAGTTTTTGGGCATAGGGGCGCATTAAGTTCTTTTGCCTAAGTGTCTCCTGGCAAAAATCCTGTCTCACCCAAACTTTCCTGCCCCTGAAGCTCAAGTCCTTCCTCTTTTTTAGCTCCTTATATATTTGTTGTTGTATTTTTCTCTGGAGAACTTGATAATAACGTCACGAGGGGCTCCTCCCTTGCCTTTTCTTTGCAGGCGGTGAGCTCTTTCGACGTCTTCTGACTGAATCCTGATTCCATTAGTTGTCAGCCATTCTGAAACTACGCCTTCCAGGTTCCTGTTAGAAACCTCTTCAGAGATTCCTGTCAAAATCAAGTTTGCTCTCCTATTCCTGTCTGAGAGGTCATTTATCTGCTTTGTTAGGGAGCCAATCCTCTGTTCATTAGCCAGAGCCTTTTCTCTGGCAAAATTTGCTGTTTGCTTTATGTCGGCAATTTCTTTCCCTATCTTAGCCATATCTACTCGTACAGCCTTAATTTCTTCGCTAATTTTTTCCTGAGATGCTAGGAATATCTTCTGGAGGTTTGCTATCTGTTCTGACAGTTCCTTGATATTTTTGCCATCCTTAGCTGTTTAATTAAGGCTTAATGAGCTAGGCTCTTGCTGTGTGAGCGTTATCTCACTGAGTGGTTGTAAATAAAGGGTTTTTTTACTTGCTGTTTCCAGACTCTGCTGCTGTTTGGATCCTTCTTATCTTCCCACCTGGTTATATGCCAGTATTTGGCTGTTTACAATCCTTTGAGCTGTAAATTCCTTAGTTTACGGGGGAGCTCGGAGTTTCAGCGTCCGACTTGGTTTAGCGCATGCGTGCCTCACCACCCATCTGCATCCTATGACTCTATTACCCTCTGGTACTTCAGCCAGTTCAAACACATCATTTGAACACAACAAGTCATATTCACTTTGCCTTGCCTGCATCCAGGCTTGTTTTTCACCTTCAGGCATTATAGTAACCAGGGGTCTTTTCGGGGGGAGATCACCGGAGCGCAGCTCCGGGAGCTCAGGAGCCAAGCCCCGCCCCCAGCCGGCGTCCCGGAGAGTCTTTCAGGCAGCCGAATGTCAATTTCAGCTCCATTATATCCTATGGGCCATTGAAGTCAATGGTGAAAACATAGGGTATATTCTAGGGGCTGGAGGGTAGGAGGTTTGAGAGAGAGGCTCCAAACTTTCAGGATAGCTGACGGAGCCTCTCCCCAAGATACCCACCAAGTTTCAAGAACATTGGACCCGGGGGTCCAATTCTATGGGCCCCTAAACAGGTTCCCTCCATTGTTCTCTATGGTGGGAAAAACATAACTTTTTTGGTGGGTATCTTGGGGAGAGGCTCCGTCAGCTATCCTGTGATCTTGGAGCCTCTCCCTCAAACCCCCTCCCCTCCAGCCCCCAGAATATACCCTATGTTTTCACCATTGACTTCAATGGCCCATAGGGTATAATGGGGCTGAATTGCCACTGAATTTCTTTCATTCCCTCCTTTCCTTCTTTCTTTTTCCTCTTTCCCTCATTCTTCTCTTCTCTTCTCTTCTCTTCTCTTCTCTTCTCTTCTCTTCTCTTCTCTTCTCTTCTCTTCTCTTCTCTTCTCTTCTCTTCTCTTCTCTTCTCTTCTCTTCTCTTCTCTTCTCTTCTCTTCTCTTCTCTCTCTCTCTCTCTTTCTTTCTTTCCCACCTTCTTCTCTTCTCTTTTTTCCTCCTTTCCCTGTTTCCCTCCTTCTTCCCTCTCTTTCTTTCCCTCTTCCTTCTTTCCTTCTCTCTACTCTCTCTCTTTCCTTCCCTCTTTCCTCCTTCTGTGGCCCAACTCTCATGAGAAGGAGTTTAAACTTTAAACCCCTTCTCTCTTAGCTCCCCCACCCAGACCAGCTGGGGAAGGGAAGGGGAGGCTTTTGAAGATGCTTCCCCCCCTTTTGCTTCCCCTTCTGACATCACTTCCGGTGATGTCAGGGGCGTGGCATATGCTAATAGCCTAGTAGCTCATTAGCATACCATATGCTAATGAGCTCCTGCAGCTGTTCTTCTACGAAAAGACCCCTGATAGTAACATCATGATAACATGTAGGCTCTTTTACACAGACCAAATTAACAACTTCTGTTTCAAAACCGTACCTCTGAGGAGGAATACCCTTGTTGCTCCTTTCGGAACTTCTAGGAGTACTAGTTTCAGTTTTTACATCACTTGAAATAGTAGACTGAGAAGATGAGCTAGGTTCAGACTCCACAGGATTAGACAAAGTTTGTGCATCATCTGTGAGTGGCAACATTGCCTTTTCAGATAGTGTGTTACCATGAATCTTGTGCCAACTCTTTCCCTCAGTGAAATTGGCAGACCTACTAAAACTGATTTGGTTATGGTCATTAACAAACCTATAGGCCTTCATGCCAGACTGGCATCCCAAGAAAGTCAAAAGTTTAGATCTATGACCACCCTTCCTGCGCTGATTCAATGGTATATTCACCCATGCTTGTGAACCAAACACACGCAGAAAGTCTAGCTTTGGCATTTTTCCATACAATAATACATACGGTATATTATTTGTTACCCTTGTCCAAATCCTGTTAGTAACAAAAGTTGCATTATTTCAAGGCTTCAGCCTAATACTGTTTAGGCAATTGTGCATCAGCAAGCATGGCATACATAACTGTTTGCAAAGTGGCATTTTTTCTTTCAACAACCCAATTTTCTGCTGGCGTTCTAACATTTGCTACATGATGCTTCACCCCTAGATTGCGCAACCATTGTTTCATTTTATGTGACATAAACTCAGAACCCATGTCAGTTTGAATAGCTTTAAGATCCCCTAATTGGTTTTTTACCTTTTTGTACCAATACTTCAGTGAATCAAAAGCATCAGACTTGTATTTCAAAATATAAGTCCAAACATATTTCGAAAAATCATCAACTATAGTCAGGGCAAAACGATTGCCAGACAAACTGGGTGCAAAAGGACCTATGATATCAACATGCACTAGTTGCAAAGGATAAGTTGACTCCCTCTTGCTTCTGTGAGCCACAGGATAAGCATAAGATTTGACTTGTTTACATATTTGACAATCAAGGAAAGTGTTACAAGCCTTAACACCTTCACTACCTGTTAAAGCAAGGGTTTGGTTAATTGCATTGAAGGAGGTGTGGCCTAACCGACGATGGAGGAGTTGTAGGCACTCGTGATGTGGATTCTTATTTCCAGGAACACTTGCGGTAGCTGCAAGAACAGAACTATCTAACACATACACCCCATTTACAAGGTTAGCTTTTGCAATTTCCCTCCCACCTTTCTTAATGAGACATTGTTCCCTCCCAAAGATGATTTCGAAGTTGGCACGATGCAGTGCCAGAACACTAAGCAAATTGCTTTCAAGGGTAGGAACACAAATAACATTCTGGAAGGTGTGATTTAAACCTGGCAGGGTCAGTTCTCCAGAACAAGTCACTTCAGCAATATGACCATCTGCAAAACTCACGTGTTGTAGTTGAGTGTCCTGTAAATTCCTCAGCATGTCAGGGCTTTTCACAATTGTGACAGTTGCTCCACTGTCAAGAACCCATTTACACTTTTCTGCCTCCTTAGTAGTGACAAGAAATGCTGTAGAGTGACCCGACAACATGTCAGAGCAACCACCAAGTTTGTTCCTCTTGTTTAAAGGGCAGGATTTCTTCAGATGATTTGTTGACCCACAGGAAAAACACTCGTTGCCAGGCAACCGGAACAGACAGAGACTGCTGCGTTTTTAGTTTCGCTTCATACTCCAAAGCTCTCCCAATTATAAGTTGAAGATTCAATTGGGCAGGCTGCAGCCCTTCAATGGATGTGATTAAAATGTCAAAAGAACATTTAATGAGCTGAGAAGCAAATAACATTTGTCTTCAGGGCTTATCACTTTACCTCTCCCTTCAAGTTGCTGATAAAGTTCAGTCAGTGCGTTGACATGCTCCCGAACTGATTCATTGGGACCTTGAACTTTCCTATACAAGCGGCGTGTCAGAGACATTATTGTGCCTGCTGTAGTTTGAACGTACATGTCCCTCAGAGCTTGCCAAGCCTCATGCGCATCGGCTGCAGATGTAATATGAATAAGTTGATCATCACTCACCGACAAGACGATGCATGCCAGAGCTTGATCGGCCTTTGGCTGGTCTCCCACAGGCACAGGGTCAGGAGGGTCTTCAACATACAGCCAAATCCCCTCTCTAATGAGGTAATGCTTCATTTTAAAAGCCCAAACGTCATAGTTTGAAGAGGTTAGTTTGTCCACCACCTGCATAGTCCATATGAGAGCCTTAATTAATTCCTGGCTTCTCGACACTCACAAGCTGGAACTGCCGTCTGTCTCCCGGCGTGGCTCTTGCTGCACACAGGCTTGTCTGGGCAGGTCACTCCCCCACTCCTGGAGAATGCAGCAACCGTCTGCCCCAGGTCCTGGACTCACAGCTGCACACACCATCTCTCAGCATGGCTCACTGGCGTTCTTTAGAAGGCAGAGCTGGTTTTTCGCACCAAGCTGGCTCTCCTTCAGACTAGGCTGAGTCCTCACCAGGCTGGGCTTGAACCTGTCAGGCTGGGCCCATAACCCTGTTGGACAGTGAGAATGTGAGACTATCCAAGCCAGCCCCTTAAGACTTCCAGCCTCCCAGCCATAGCAGCTTGCACTGTAGATCCAGCACTGGAGCCCCTTATAGTAACCACAATAAAGCAATCCAGTGGTACACTATATACAAGGGTTTATTCACAGTATTCACAAGCAAAGTGCTACGCCAGACATCCAATATACAGAAGAAGGATACATGGCAACTGTACAACGACTTATATACAAAGCTCCACCAATCAGTGTAATGCTGAGTCACTGTGACTGCACACTGTTCAGTGCCAGTCAGAACAAGTTGGGACTTGTCCTCACTATACACCAGCTGACAGATAGCTGTCATCTTAGATCATAACGATCTATCTACTGGAAATTAACATACAACATCCCAGGTGGCCCTTACAGTGCTCCCCAGCCCTAGAGCATCCTTCATCACCAGGAGAAGTGTGTGCACCAGGCAAATGATGCCCCTCAGGTTTGCAGTCTTCACCAGTGCCAGGATGTTGGTACTGGTGTCCATGACCATGAATCCATGGAAGATGTTGCCACTGCCTACTCCCTCCCTCAGGCTATTCTGTATCAAAGTGGTGAAATTTTGAGCTGTGTGGTCTGTGCATGGAGCAGAACCACTTTGTATCCAGGTGTCAGGACTGTTTCCTCCTGGGGCCTGTACTGTGCCCTGACATTATGGACAGACAGTTCCTCTGGTTGTCACCAGTGGGCAGTAAGTTAGAAGTAACCATACTGCTGGCTGCTCCAGAGGTCTACCATGAATTGCATGGTTCTGCCTTGCACTCTGGAGAGCTTACCTTTGACCATCACCACTGCAGTGTATTGCATGGCAGGAGAGACTTGTTGGCTCATAGTCCTCCATGAGGGGACGGAGTACCACAGAGCCAGGTCTTCCAGCAGCTGGTGAAAGGTTATGTACTCCATGAGAGAGAAGGGTTGGCCATTCACAGCAATCATCTCATCAACAAGGCAAGTGACTGCTTTCTGGGCCCTCCACGTAGCCCTTCTGGATGGCACTGTTAGCATCCCCACGGAATGACCTCTTGGAGAATGGCCTGTCTTGATGTCTCACCCATGGCACCCTGAGTGTGGGGAGACTTTCTTAGAGGGGCCCCCTGCTCCCCCTCCACTTCTCCCTGCTGAGAGGGCATAGGACCTTCTTCCTTCCACTGGCCAACACTCTTTCCTCCAGTGTAGTGGTTAAGTGCGCGGACTCTAATCTGGGAGAACTGGGTTTGATTCCCCACTCCTCCACTTGCAGCTGCTGGATGACCTTGGGCAAGCCATAGTTCTGACAAGAGCTGTCCTCGAGAGGGCAGTTCTTGAAAGAGCTCTCTCAGCCCCACCTACCTCACAGGGTGTCTGTTGTGGGGAGGGGAAAGAGTTTGTAAGCCACTCTGAGACTCCAGGTGAAGGGTGGGGTATAAATCCAATGTCTTCTTCTTTTTCTTCTTCTTTGCAGGTGCCTGCAGAGGATGGAGGAGACCAAGTGTTGGGGGATTTTGCCCTTCTGTATGTGGCCATGGCACACCTAGCACTCTGCCACATAGAGGTCACTGGAGAGGGTGCAGAAATGTTTCCAAACTGTGAGCTGGAAATGACACCCCAAGTTTGGAGAAGGTGGGGGGAGGGATAGCTGCTTTCTGACACTGGGCTGTAAGGGTCCACAGAGGGTTGTACTAAAGGCTCCCGTTGGTGTTTCCAAGGCTGGAGAATTCCATCCACTCCCCATTTCCTTGGAGTTTTGTAAACAGTTTAATTGAGCAGAGACAGTCTGTTTGTAAAATCTGATGATTCACAAACTGCCACAAACCACCATGAACAGCACCACAGTTTGTGAAATGTTTGGGCTGGTCACCCTTCCATGAACATTGCTTTGCGAACCACAAACCAGCCAAAATTTATGATGACATTTAGTTTGTGAGCCGGTTTATGCCCATCCCTACTCCACACCACACCCCTGGTATTCCTTGGAGGCCTCCCAACCCATGTGCAGAGTAGGATCAGCATATCATATCCCTCATAAGTATTTGTCTGGCTGCTGCTTGAAGACTACAAGTCAGAAGGAACTGACCAACTTCCTAGGCAGCCATGTCAATGAAGGGCAAGCTGCCCTTCTTCATATGCAGGAAATCTATTAAAATCAAGATCTGATTCTAGACCCCATTGATTGCCAATCCCAAATGTAAGGTATCAACTGAAAAGCTATGACTTGATGGTAAACACCAGCCAGGACTCTCCAAAATGGCTGAGATTGCAGCCTGGGCTCGGGGAAGGTCTGCAAGAGTTTTTTCCTGCCCCTAGCCAGCTTGCCAGCAAGGGCTGGTGTCTTAGGCTATCACACTGCTGGCCACCACGTCAGCAAGGGGCCAGCCAGGTGAGTGCACAAAGTTTTATCAGGCTTCTACATATGTATTACGCAGTTTCTATTCAAACCTTACTGCTCAGTGGGTTTAACAGCTTGGTTTTCTGGATCCCCACCCTCCCTCCCTTCTCTGTATTGTGTACATGTATGTTTTTTACTGCCACAGCTTAGGCAGTTTTACACATTGGGGTGAATCCTTTTGGGGGAGACAGTCCTGTATGCCAACCTCCCCCTTTTTGGGACTTCCTTAAGGGTTCTTGGGGGTTGAGCCACCATGTGGTATATTATATTATATTTATTTGTTATTTCTATTTGTATCCCGCCTTGGTGGACATGCTGGTTCAAGGCAGCTAACAGGGTTAAAATAATGTAAACAATACAGAGTTAAAACAATTAGATAATACAAGACCAATTTAAAAACAGCAACAGTTACAAATAAAAACTGACAAATGATGGCGATAATCCAAATCACACCCAATGATAGGAGTAGCATCCAGCAAGATCTCAGGCCAGAAGATGTTCTAAGTTTCAAGCCAGAAGATGTTCCAGGGCACATTCATCAGTGGCAGCTCCTAATCGAAAGCCTGGTGGAAGAGCTCCATTTTACAGGCCCTGAGGAACTTTAAAAGTCCCATGGGGCCCTGATGTCCTCCAGGAGCTCATTCCACCAGTATGGGGCTACCACTGAGAAAGCCCTGGCTCTGGTGATATTCAGCCTGGTTTCTTTTGGACCAGGGAGGGTCAAGCAGTGTTGCAACCCTGACCTCAATGCTGTCTGGGGCACATATGGGGGAAAGGCGGTCCCTCAAGTAGGCAGGCCCCTGATCATATATGGCTTTAAAGGTTAAAACCAGCACCTTGAACCAAATCTGGTATGCTATAGGCAGCCACTGCAGTGTCCTCAGTGCAAGCTGTTGCTGGATCACTGTTGCTGGGTCATTGCATTCGAAGAAGGGAACCAACTGCCTAATCAGCCATAGATGATAAAAGGCCACCTTGGCAGTGGCTGCTACCTGGGCCTCCATTGTTAAGGAGGCATCCAGGACCACTCCCAGACTCCTAACCCTTGGCACTGGCACCAGTGGTGCCCCACCAAAGGTCAGTAGTGGGATCTCTACCCCCAACCCACTCCGACAGGCACAGGACCTCCATCGTCATTGGATTCAATTTCCATTGGCTCAGTCTAAGCCAGACTGCCACATCCTGAAGTGCCCACTCCAAGTCATTTGGGCTGGAGTCAGACCGGCCACCCAACAACAGATATAGCTGGGTGTCATCAGTGTACTGATGACACCCCAGCCCATGCCTCTGAGCAATCTGGGTGAGGGGGTGCATGTAGACATTAAACAACATCAGAGATAGCACAGCTCCTTGAGGCACACCACATGACAGTGGGTGCCTCTGGGACATCTGCTCCCCTAATGTCACCCTCTGTCCCCAACCCTGTAGAAAGGAGACAAGCCATTGCAAGGCAAGCCCTTGGATTCCAGTGTTGGTGAGACAGTGGATCAATTACTGGTGGTTGATGGTGTCAAACGCCGCTGACAGATCCAACAGCACCAGTACCACCATGCCGCCTCAATCCAGATGCCTTCAGAGGTCATCTGTGAGAGCGACCAGTGCCGTCTCCATCCCATGACTCAGCCAGAAGCCAGACTGGTATGGGTCCAGCATGGAAGTGTCATCCATAAAGCTCTGCAACTGAATTGCCACCACTCTCTCCAGTATGCCCACCTCAGGGGCTGTTCATGGGCTCACCTCCAGGTGGCAAATAGTACCACTCAAATATTTGTTACTCCCTGGTTTTCCCCAGTAAGAAGGCTGGGGATGGTTTATGGACTGACAGGCAGGTTGCTTGGTACTTGGATCTGCCCCCATGCTTCACAAATGCTCCTTGATCTGTAATCAATAAAAGCTGTGACCTTTTTTCATTGCACAAAACATAATGTTGTGTATGTATTTGCTCTCTGCAAGACCTCTCCCTGTTAAGCAATGGGCCTGCAAATATTTTTATGACAAGTGACAGATTGGGGTTGTACTGGGGGAAGCTGTGTCTGAAATTATGGATTGATTTTTGGTGATTGCCATCTTTGTTCACTAATGTTCACTTCTTATGCCTTCCACCACTCTTTCCTGTTCTGCTCTTTAGAAATTGTATTGTACTATAAATGGCTAGTACAAGAGAATGTGTATGAATCTTTTTATTACATCTAAGTGGTATTTTTGGCCACTGTGTGACAGAGTGTTGGACTAGATGGGCCATTGGCCTGATCCAACATTGGCTTCTCTTATGTTCCTATTTTAAGGGGAAATGATTTCTTTGTGGGCATTAAAAATCCCCCATACACATGGGGCTGTTGTATCAGGGCTGCAATGTTCAATTTAACTTTTAGAACAATCCCGATCATGTATAATACTGATAGTTAAAGTCCAACATATATGAAGGTGATCATTATCTTTAATAAAGCCACTAACAGAAAGAAATATATCTTCCAGCAACAAGATCAGTTCCCGCCTGATTGAGAGGGGACTGGCATTTGCCCACCCCCACATCTTTGAATGAGAACACATGGGGGAAGGCAGGTATTGGGGTTAAGCCCCATTGTAACCATCTGCCTTAGATTGTGAAGGGAGTTTGAAGCAGCAGCAGTCCCTCCTTACCTCTCCAGCCTATGTGAGCGCTCTCTTCACCCACCCACCCCGTTTTTCTTGCAGGGGGGCTGACAGTCTGTTTCCCTCTGGTGTCAGTGGGGTTGAACAGCTTTGGGTATCCAGGGATCAAACAGCATCTAAGCTCTGATTTTAGCTGAGGTGACAGTGTGGTAGAGGCCTTCGTTGGGAGAGTGGGCATCAAAGCAGCTGCAGTTCCTCCAGGTGGAGGGAGAGGTTTGGAGGTTCTAGGTGTGGGTGGGGTTTTGTGAGTGGGCAGGGCTGAAACAGTTGTGGGTCTAGCCAGGTGGCTGGGCAATTGGTGGTTCCCCACAGCTTTAGGTTGCCATGATGCAGTCTCAAGCCCCTCCTCTTTTGCTTGGTTCTTTAAGGCCACAGCAGACTCTGTGTGGTTTAGGAGGAAGCCAGTTCCACCCCCCTTGCTGCAAGGTGGTTTCACTTCTCTCCTTCCTCTGCTACAGACTTTAAGGCTATGGAAGGTTTTGCAGCAGCTCTGGGGGAAGTCCGGTGTGTCCCCTTAGCATCACCCCCCCTCCTGGTTAGCTGCTCCCAGAAGGAGTTGGTGAAGAGGCCCCTGCTCTGACTTTGAGGGGTACCTGGGCCTTGTGTGAGTTGTATCCATTATCTGGGCTGCAACACATAGATGGTCTAGTTGTGGGGCAGTACCTGACCATCCTTACAAGTTACTGCTGCCTAGAGATTACTCACGTGGGTGCTCTCTGCATTACTGGAGGGCTAGGGCAACCGTGCCTCCAAAAAAAGCTAGCCAGAAAAAGGCCAGGAAGCCCCCCAAAAGGCCCACTCTCCAGCAGAGTTCCTCTTCAGATGATGATGCTCCTGCTATTAGGGATTTGGTAGCTAGTACTGAAGCTATTTAAAGGGCCAAAGTGGGAAAAGCCTCTTCCTGTAGGGCAGGGCCATTGGGCAGCTCTGCAGGGAACAGGAGGACCCAGCTTTCAACCTGTACCCAACTTTTGTGGGATCGTTCCAAAAGTGTGGCCAGGTTGGAGCAATCTGATCGGGAGTCCAAGGCACCAAGTACTGGTTGAGTGAGTGCAGGTGGAAGTGGAAGGATTGCCAGCAGTGGGTGAGTCCATAGGGGATACAGGGAGAGAGGAGGAAAGGGTGGAGTCAGCATCTAGTTCAGAGGTAGACAAACTTGCTTAATGTAAGAGCCACATAGAATAAACGTCAGATGTTTGGGAGCCGCAAGACATGAACAAATATTACAAGTTTTTACTGGGAAATATGCAAAATCGCTTTTTATTAACATTAAATGAGACTGCCAAGAATAATAACAGAAGTTATAAAAGCAGACATTGATAATGATATTTATTTGTCCAATGATATGTATTTGCTAATTATATTTAGCTTCCCTAGCTGCCCTGCCAGCAGCTGCACAATATGTGAAAGAGCCACATGCGGCTCCCGAGCCACAGTTTGGCCACCCCTGATCTAGTTTATACCCACTTCAATATGATGGTGGCTCATATGTAGCACCAGGGTGGGGGCCACGGCAACCATCAGCAGGCAGGTGGGCAATGAGACCCCAACCCATGACATGGCTTGAAGCCTTGTCAGGTCAAGTCTGGAGGGGTCCTTGGCCCACTTATGGGCACGTACCCCTTAACATGATGAACAGTCAGGTACATTGGTGGAACAACAGCTAGGCAAACCCAACAGCTAACCTCCTATATCCATACATGGAGCATTCACTGCCCTTGGGTAATCACCTTCTGCCAGCTACAAAAATAAAGATATGGCAGGGAAGTACATGGAGCTGTTTACAGTGCTCTCCCATGATGTGGAAGTGAAACCAGGAGTGAGATGGAAAAAATTAAGAGGCATCAGGTAAAAAAGAATGTTGCTAATTGGTTGGCCATTTATATGGGTGTAGTGCAACCAGAGAAAGGCCCGGCTCCAGCTAAATATCTGGATAGTCATAGAGCAAACTGAGAGTACATGGGGGCCACCTGGTTGTGCTATGATGAAATGTTTCAGTCAACGGCAGCCATGGATCCCCTGCTACCTTGGGATGGGGAGCACCAGCAGTTGTGGCTGCAACAAGTATGGGCCTGGCAGTGGTGATCAAGGGGCACTATGTAGACAGTGGACAGCTGGTGGTGCATTCTACTGGTGAAACTGGATGAGGAGGTGCCTCAAGGCACTGGGTTCAACCCTGCCTTGTCTGCTGGAATTTTAATTCTGGAGGACGGTGCACCAAGAAGCCGTGTAAATTCAAGCATGCCTGCAGCACCTGTGGGGCTCCCATTTGGTGTCATCCTGTGGAAAGGGAGCAGGAGGCAGTGACACAATTGGCTAAAAAATCCTACCGGTGGTGCGCCTGGGAAAGGCACACAGCCCAATCAACCTTGAGGTGTTGGCTTCTCTTTTACAGGCTTACCATAGGAGTCAGGATCTTGTCTACTTGGAACATGGTTTCAGAGAAGGGTCTAGGATTCCATATGAAGGGGCTCGAGTACATAAGATGGCTAAAAATTTGAAATCAGTTAATGGTTTAGAAATGGTGGTACAGCAGAAGATTGATAAGGAGATTCATGAAGGTAGGGTAGCAGGTCCGTTCATCAAGCTGTCCATGCCGATGGTACATATGTCCTGTTGGGGGTGGTACCTAAGAAATCACCAGGGGAATATAGGTTGATACACTACTTGTCCTACCCTCATGGTGAATCAGCTGGTATTGGTGCTCTATACTTCATTTGATAGTGCAGTGTCAATGGTAGCACAGTGTGGAAGGGGTGCATTGATGGGCAAATGTGACATCAAGTCAGCTTTTCACATTACGCTGATCTACCCTGGTGATTTCATCTTGTTTGGTTTTGCTTTTGGTGGCTGTATCTATGTTGACATGGCATTGCCTATAGGCGCTTGAGAAACTTTGCTTGTTTCTGGAGTAGGCTTTTAAACAAAGTGCTGGCACAGTCAGCGTAGTCCACTATTTGGATTATTTCTTTTTGTTCGTAGGCTGGGTTCTTCCAAATGTTAACATTTCACAAACCTCTTTCAAGCCCTAGCATCAGAGTTGGGTGTTCCCCTAAGCTGAGGAGACTCCACAGTTTTCTCCTTTTTAGGCATTCAGATAGATTCTGAGAGGGAGTATTGTGTGTTGTCCAGGGATAAATTTACGGAGCTGGAGAGGTTAATTAGCAGGTGTGAGTGTGGAGGTTAAGTGCACGGACTCTAATCCGGGAGAACTGGGTTTGATTCCCCACTCCTCTACTTGAACCTGGCTGGACGACCTTGGGCAAGCCGTAGTTCTGATAAGAGCTGTCCTTGCAAAAAGAGCAGTTTCTGTCAAGAGCTCTTTTCAGCCCCACCTACCTCACAGGGTGTCTGTTGTAGGGAGGGGAAGGGAAAGGAGTTTGTAAACTGCTCTGAGACACCTTTGGGTAGTGAAGGGCTGGGTATAAACCCAATCTCTTCTTCTCTCTTCTTCTACTTTAGCTAGACTTTCTGCTCTACCATCTGCAGTCCTAGATGGCAAATATCATAAACTTCCATGAGAGGAGAGACTTTGGCCAAGTTCAGACTGGCAGTTTGAAACGTGAGGGAGTCATGGCAGAAAAGACCCAGAACGATGGGTTTTCCCGGTCACACTGCACTGACTGATGCAGGATCATTGTGGGGAGGAGGTTCAAAGGAGCATTCACACTGTTTGCCCACCCCTGGTGGAGGCGCAGCTGTAAGCGGCTTTTTGTAATGTTATCTGATGATATGCGCTTATGCGCATAAGTGCTCATGCACATAAGAGCATCCCTACCGGATCAGCTTGTTCATGTTCACACTTCTGGGAAGTGGGATGAACATGGGATGAACACACTCTCCAGGGTTTGCTTTAAACTTGGGAGGGAAGCGTTACAAGATGGGTTGAGTACGGCTGGGGAATGCCTGACAGATGTGCCCATATGAACCGGCCCTTGAATCCATTTGTGAAATGTTTCTGAAATGTGCCTATCCCGGGCCAAACTGTCAGTCTGAATTTGGCCTTTGTCTTTGTCATGGAGGTGAGATAGAGATGTTGGCACATGTTTTCCTCTGCTGCTCCTTTTATAATGAGATTCGCACTGTTTTTATTCTTCCACTACTCAAACATTGTTCAATTACCCCTGAATCTGGAATTATTAATATGCTTCTCTCTGATACAAATACAAAGATTACCCAGAAAGTTGCCAAATTTTGTTCTCAAGCAATTAAATTGTGCTCTATTCAGATCTCTCAAATTGATGCTGAGGCGATATACTATAATTGTAATTAGTGTATTCTAGATTACATTTCACTGAAGCAGCATTTTTTTTATTTTTTAATCCTTTATTATATGTATTATATGCAACAAGTTAGACAATGTTAGATCATATTTTTTTATATTTCTTATACATCTTATATTTTATTCATCTATCTCTGTTTATTTTTACACATCTCTGTGGTTGATGTTGATGTGTTGTGAATTTGGTCATTAATCGTTAGACTTAGACTTAAATCTCTATATGTAGCTAGAGTTTTTGAAAGATTTCAATGGCACATCCTTCTGCCGTAAGACTGTACTACTGCAGATTTCTTCTGATGCTTCAGGCAGTGTTGTCTTTGGGGTCTTTTGGGGGGTAATTGGTGCACCCAGCTTTTCCCGCAAGACTGGGTTGAGGCCAGTTCCAAAAGGGACATGAAGAGAGGCATGCACTGGGGCCAGCTCCTCCCTATCATCCATGATTGCAAGTTGGCAGGAGTGCCTCCCCAATGATCTGGACAATAGGTTGACATTATTCTTGCAGTCCAAAATCCTTCAAGATTTGTGTGTCATTCAATACTCATTCCATGGGATTATGCTGGTTTGGTCAAACTGGTTGCCTCATCAGGTCTGGAGGAGCATTCTTCATCTGGCTAAAATGGACAAAGCCTAGTGTTGGTTGAGCAATGCTGTTGGCAGGTCCATGGTTACTAGAGGAGGAAAGGTTATTCCTCAGCCCAAAACTAAATTCTTGTTGCCTTACCTCTTTAGATCTGATGGAGTTCATTTGTCAGACATTGGGGTGACTTATTTTTAGCTGATCTGCAGAGAGGCCTATGTGACCAATTGGCACACAGTGGGTGGGAAGAAAGTTAAGCCAAGGCTACCTCTCCTGTGGTAGAAAAAGCACAGGTCAAGGAAAGTTCAATTAGCAAGCACTCCAAGACATCTGGGATAAGGGGATTCTCAATCTGGGTACCTATTGGCAACGCAGTCTGGGTGACACAGTGGGTGCCTCCTGGGTGTTTGGGGGCATATGACAGGCCCTAAGGCTGAACAGTTGTGGGTGTGGACTGTGTCCTTCTTTCCCCTCTACACACACTAATGTGGGTGATGAAGAGAAAGATTGGGATAATTTTCAGATCTGGATCAGAGTCGGGGTAGTTTCACCTAGTTAGAAGACTTGCTTTGCAAGCCTGTGGTGACCTTTGCTTTATGACTTAATAAAGCTGCAGATCAGCTGCTTTAAATAAAGTTCTTTGTTTAACCCAGTACATGTGCCATGTTTTCGTTCAGGGGTAGGCCGGCAAGTTTGTGTTGGCAGTTTACCTTTAAAGGTCAATAGGTTGAGTTAGGGATACATATCTATTTATTTATTTATTTAATTAAATGTATATACCACCCTCCCCAAATGGGCTCAAAGTGGTGTACAGCAATCAAATAATGCAATTAAAATAGTATTAAAATAACAATTTACACATAAAATATAATAAAACATAAACAACAGCCTACTCCCTGATCAATTTGCTTAGCGATTTTGGTCATTTGAAGCATATCAAAAGTCACATGGAAAGCCACCAAAGACAGGAACTTTTCAGTAGTGGTTCCTCATATTTAGATATTGTTCATCTCAGTCATCCACCTGGGACTTAAAAAAAAAAATTCAGGTACCCAATTAAATCACTATTTTGTTAGGTCCTTTATAGATTAGTGATTGTACTAGTTGTTCCCCACTTCTGACTTCATAAATAATCTATGATTACTAGACATTTAATGTGCTACTAATAAGTGTGTGCATGTAGTTTATTCTTGGACTCCTTGTACCATTGGAATCTAATATTTGAGAGGTGGCAAAGAATTCTTTTAAACTGACCTATCAGTTCTTTTTCTGAAGTATGCAAGCTTGGACAGGAAGAAATGTTCCATTAACCAAATGCCTTTGGAATTATTTCCATCTGGTTAATCACAATTATTGTATCAATTACAATATGTAAATTGGTGAGATGTCACAAACATTACCTTAATTTATATGGGAGCTACTACACCAGACTTAAATCCATTATCAGATAAAAATCCTTTGAGATAGTGTTTACTAAAACTTTATCTAATCTAATTCCATCATCTACCCCTCCTTCAATAAATCATAAGGTACACATATAGAGGAGCAAAGCAGTTTATCCTTACTGAAATTATTTTAAGTCAAATTAGGGGTTTACTTGGGAGTAAAAAATTGTAGTCCAAAGCAATGTTCCTTGTTATTATTTTATGTGATATGGACATGGCCAGAGTAAAAAAGAGAGTATTAGATGCCTTGCTCATGTTTTTGGTAGTTTTCATGTAGGAAAATGTGGTTGTATTATTCTCCAATGATATTTCAAAGGATACTTGCTCACTATTAGTCTTATTAGATTATGGGCATAATAAAAAGTCATACATTTTTATATTTGTTGATATTACACAGGGGGAAAAATACTGGTATAGCTCTATCAGACTTCTCTAAGGCCTAGTCACACCCTGTGGGCTTTGCACATACAGAGCTCCTGTGGATATAGGATGTCATTTGTGAAAACGGCAGTTCCATCCATATGTGCAGAAGTATGTGCATCAGGAGCTTTTCCTGCCAATGAATTTAATGGATATTTCTGGCTCCTCATAAATTACAGTGCTCTCATTCAAAATAAATCTAGATTAGGGTGTCGGGTTTTGTTCTGGGTCTCCCCTTGTTCCAGGTGTATATCGTGATTGTATCAAAGAGGTCACTTGCTCAGTTCATAAACAGCTGACATGACAAAGATTAGGAATTCTGTAACAGGGTTCTTTGCTTGGGAGATTACTGTGAAACTCACAGCACAAATGTGTCTGGAATTCTAAGAAATGTATCTTAGAGTAATCTAAGAGTCATGCCCGAAACTGCAAGGGTTCCCTGCAGTGAAAAAGAATTGACTGTATTGCAGTGGCTGCATCACATAACCCCTTTTAGGGAATGTGTATTGAGAAAAGGAGAAAAGTAAGGAACTGATATACAATGTTAGACTGTATGGTTTTGAACCCCATGGAGAGTTGGATGAAGCATAATAATATGTATTCTGAACTGTATTGTCCTCCTCCACTCCAGCCATGTAACCATGAAGAACAGTCCCTCCCATCTGATATATCTATTATACCCTTCAAAACCAAAACGTTCATCCTCTCCCCCAACCCAAAATATATATTAACAACCAGAGGTAGCCCTGTTTGCTCCACTCATCACATTTAATGACAGTTTGAACACTGAATGAGCAGTTCTGCCACCTGGCAAAAAAGTTGCAGCAATACCAGATGAAGCAACAGCAAAATAGATCTGTATGTAAACTGTAGCCAGAAGTAGATTTATAACAAAGGTCCTACCTTGCCTTTCTCCCCAATGAATGCCCAAAGTGGCACAGTCACTGTACAAGATAGGTCACTATTTGTGGGAGAACCTTTGTGATCTGATCATGTTGCCATGCTTCTGAAACCTTGAAGCTAGACTGTCGCTCAGTGTGGTATTCTTCTTGAAAAACAATCTGAAGCAGGGCAGCTCACTGGTTTATGACATACTAGTAATCAGCTAGAAGTTAATGGAGGATTGGTGAGAGGCACTGAAAAAACAGAATAGCAGGTGCTTTATAGGCATAGCTCAAAGTTGAAACGGACTTTTGAAGGCAGTTGGAAAAAAAATATAGTTGATCACTGCTGGTGCTGAGCAAGGTGGTTTCAGGAGGAATATTGCGCCTCTCTCTGAACTGCCTCTCATGTTTCACTTTTGGGTATTGTAAGGTGTTTCAATATAACATGAATCCCTAAAAGTGTGAATTGCCATTTTATTGCAGTCTCTCCAACTGGAGCCTTTTGTCACTTCACAGATTTTATTTTATTATGTATTAATCTTATAGAAATTTAAGCAGCTCTCCAGTTCAGGCACTAATCAGATCTATACCTGCTTCATTTCTGAAGGCTAACATTTTTCATGTCCCTTGCAACCATAATGTGCTGGATTTTGTTTGTGAAGACATGATACTGAAGGACACTTTAATTATTTTAATATTTAAATTATATGGAAAGAATTTACAGGTAGAAAACTTATAAAACTTATGTACAGATTGCCAGTTTTGATTAATTTAAACACAGGTTCACATGTACCTGCTTGTACACAGAGGCCGATTTTACACAAGAACTGTGTCACCATCATGCCTCCCTTTGTCTCGTTTCTATTGGTCAATTTCCCACTCGAAGCTGCGTGACCGCATTTTGACCCATGGCTTCACCTGATTTTCCCTGCAGTTTCATGATCCTCAAAAAACAGGAACAAGGGAGTTCCGGATCCGGTCTCAACGACAGAGGGTGTGTGGAGTTAGCTCTCCCGCCCTCTGGTCCATTCATCTTCTTTAGGCATTTTTTAACGCCTCAAACACTCTCCTGTAGAGAGGGGTTTGGTAGGGGAATTACTAGACTTAAGAATGAGAGAGTGGCGGCTCTCTCAACTTAACTAGGAGTCCTGAAACGAAGAGGTGAAGTGGAGCACGGACGAGGCTGTAAAGTCACGATGAGCGCAAGGGGAGCCCAGAGGATTCTACAGAGTCAAAAAGAAGTAACTTGATAATGACTAGTCCACTACATAAAAGCTAAGTAATATTCAACTTACCTTATTTGATTTTGAGGGCAGGCAGTGGGGCAGAAGTAAATGGGTCCTTCGGTGGTGGATATAATTTATAAGGTGAGCGGCTAGCGAAATAATTAGAGAAGTGAATGGGGTTTGAATGAGGAGTGAAGGACGGTCGGTTGTAAAAGCAGCTTTAGTTTGCTGGGTACTCTACAGGTTTTTTTCCACTTTGGTTTGTTTGTTTGTTTTCCCGGCTTCTCTTCGACGTGGAATTGGTGGCCCATTTAAATGGGAGTGTTGGATGAGAGCCAGAGGAGGGGCGGCAGTGGCGGCACGAGATTGAGAACACCCGGGAAGGAGGAGGCGGGACGGAGAGGTGTGCGCTTGCAGAGCGACGTAGCTGACGGAGTGAAAGGCGGAGGGAGTTGAAGAGCGACAGGATCAATGCAGAAAAAGGCGGAGGCAGCAGAAGGAGTGATTGACGTGCTGCGGAAGGAGGGACGGCGAGAGAGACGGTGAGCGAAGTTTGAAAGCCGGTGACGATCGGAGACGCAGGAGACAAAGGCGGCGAGAGTGGAGGGACATGGTTAGGAGCGAACGGAGTAGAGACTGAAAGTGGTGACTGGTGGGGGGGATTAGAGGCTGGAAAGGGGAAAGGTATAAGACTGAGAGGGTTAAATACAAGAATAAGATAAGAGCAGGACAAGAGGAAGTGGCTAAAGGTTGAAGGAGTAGATGAAATTGTAAGGATTTAAAGAGTTATTGTGAATATTTTGTACTAATTTGTATAGATTAGAGAGTTAAAGGGAGATTAAAAGCGTCAAGATATCAGGAACAGATTGTTAGGAGAAGAATTCAAGAATCACAGTAGCCCAATAAAGAACTAAAAATTAGAATATAAGTACATAATATAAGGGGGGTACTTATGGCCACAGGTTTTTCTGGTAATAGAAGAAATTCAATCCCCTCACCCGGCCAGGTGGGAAGTACAAGTACAGGTCAACTAAAACAAAGCACAATGAGCATACCACAGGCCACTATGAAAGAGTTGAACAAAATGATACAAGAGAGTGTTACACAAGCGATTAAACAAACAATAGAAACAACCTTACCCTCCCTAATTAAAAATGAAATTGAACCGTTAAAAAATAAAATGGATGAAATAACATCACAAATTAACCTAGAAACGCAGGAAATTAAGAAGCAAATACTAGATAATAAACAAGAAATAATGAAAATGGTCACCAAACAAGGAAAACTGAAAGAAAAAGTACAAGATTTAGATTTTGAAATCCTAGAACTGAAAGCAAAAAATGAAAAGATAGAGGACACCCTTATAAATTTTGAAATGGATAGAGCGGCACAAATAATAAGATGTCAGAATATCCCCGAGAATATTGAAAAAATCTTAAAGATGAACTAGCACAAAATTTAGCAGAACAATTACAGATACATACGAAGGAAGAAATAATGAACAGCATTGAAGATATATATAGAAGAAACTCTTCATATGCAAGACAGCACAAACTGCCTAGGGAAGTACACATGAAATTCTATTGGAAGGACATGAAGGAGAAGATTTTGAAGGCCACATACGAAAGCAAAGTTACCATTCAAGGGGAAGAAATCAAATTTTTAAAAGAAGTCCCTTGGAGGGTAAGGGAAAGAAGAATTCCCTATACTAAATTGACAAATTTATTGAAAAATAATGGGATTGTATTCAGATGGTTGGTCCCTGAAGGGGTGCTTTTTTCGTATGATAGCAGAAGGCAAAGGATAGATTCAACTTTTAAAATTGAAAACTTCCTTGAGAGGTACGGAGAAGAGCTAGGGCTCCAAAAAGAAGAGGAACGAGAAGAGGAAGGAGAGGAAAGTAAAGAGTCAGAAGAAGAAGAGGTAGCAACAGAACAAGAGAAGGAAGTACTTATAGGAACTACTACAAAGAAAGCGAAGAAAAAACCAAGTAAATCAACCAAACCAACTTACCAGATCTTAACTAGGTTTAAATACAAAAACAAAGGAAGAAATAATAAGAATTAAAAATGGCGCAGACCAGGAAACTTAAAATTTTATCTATTAATGTTAATGGGCTGAACAGCCCACAAAAAAGAAGAAGTACGTTCCAGCAAATAAATAAAACCAAAGCGGACATAGTATGCCTACAAGAAACCCATATAAAAAGAGATGACATTAAATATTTGGAGAATAAGAAATTGGGAAATGTGTTCATAACCTCAGATATAAAAAAGAAAAGGGGGGTAGTAATCTATGCGAAAGAAAAATTGAACCCCAAAATGCTTTACGCTTCAAAGGATGGTAGAATAGTGGCAGTAGTAATAATGAGGAAGGGCAAAGAGACTTTGATAATTAATATGTATGCACCCAATCAAGATCAAGAGCCCTTTTATAGAGAAATTCAGGCAGTTTTGAATTTGAAGGAATTTGAGCATATATGTCCATTAGGGGATTTTAATGCGGTAGTAGAGGCTGAAATGGACAGAAAGAGTACAAGAAAAAAGACCAAAGGGGGCTCATTAACATCGAAGACCTTTTTCAAAATAACTGAAGAATTTAATTTGATTGATGCTTGGAGAACCAGGAATTTTCTGAAAAGGGACTATACTTATTATTCACCGCGACACAATTCATGGTCACGTATTGAAATGATCTGGATATCTTCAAATATGATATATGAAGTAGTAGATTGTGAAATCCTGCCAAATACGTTTGCGGATCACAACCCGATTAGTTTAATATTAAGAGAAGAGCCAAAAAAGAATAGATGGACTATGAATTTAGGATTGCTTCGTGATCAAGAATTTGTTAAAAGAACTAAAGAAGAGATTCTGGAGTTTTTTAAGAGAACGGAGCTCCCGCCCACCCGGCAACGCCGATGGCGGGTGGGGGCTGTTTTGCCGCTCCGGAGGAGTTCGGGCGGCAACAGAAGGGACGCTGTGCGCCCTGACGCGGCGGGGGGCGGAGCCGGCTGTTTTATAAGGGCCGGGCTCCGTTCCCGCTCTCCTCAGTTGCTCTGCGTGCTCGCCCACCCTCCCACCCTGTTATCAGTGCAGGCTTTGGCTGGTCATCATTTTGAAGGGGCCAGGTAGGAATTTTTTCACTTCTACCCATATTGGCGGACATGGTAG